>JAFIDM010009631.1:161843564-161959365 GCA_023159025.1 Thereuonema tuberculata | reverse complement strand
TTGTTTGAGGATTTCTTCGAAATTTTTTAATCTTTCCGATTACTTAACTGCTAAATTATAATTTGCCAAAATTATTAGTTGTAAAATATTTCAAGTGAAAATATCCTCACAATTTCTATGATAAGGCCTAAAAGCCCTGTCACTTCCGTTTACGTTTCACGGATATCAATGTTAGTTAGGACATCAGCAAAATCAGCATGAAATGGTTGCGCAGTTACGTGAACTTAGTCAGCTTCCTCTTATATATCTCTTAAAGTCTACCCACACAACGGGGTACGTTTCAATCCGCTAGTGACGTCATTCTTTCTTCATCCATAAAAATGATAGTGTACCCAGCTTTTAGAATATTTCCGTTTTATAATTTTTAAAAATTATTTTATAATGCCGAAAATAGAGGGTTTTTTTTATCTAAGAAGACATTCCGCCTTTACATTTTAGGCTATTTTATACTCAATAAGTCTTGAAAAATATTTATTAATTTAAATCACAATTTATTTAGTCTTTTTTTCCTTAATCTTTTTCTTCTGCATTTTCCTAATTTAATATCCAGATTATTGCAGGCCACTTAAGTTTTTTTTTTTTTTTTTCCTTCCTTATTTTACGCTCTTGTTTCTCCTAAGATGAATGAAGCCAGATGGAAAAAGAGAAAGAAGCTAAAAAATCCTTTTCATATTTCCGACTGTCATATCATAAGGCGTTGAGAGAAAAATAGGCTGAATTTGGGCGGATGTAAATTTTGCGTAGGGCTTCCCCAAATTCATTTGGCACCGTGTGACAATGGGTCTCTAGAGTCGGTTGTGGCTGAATTGAAATATTTGTGTATGTTTCCGAGCGTCGAGTATTGTATTCGAGATCGTCTCTTCAAATGCTCTGTTTAATGAGCTTACCTCATAACGGACTGTGCTTTGTCACCCGCTTTGCCAACACTCCTCGTAAAACTTTAATGAACAGATCAATGTCGTGGGCTGCATGCAATAGCTGCCTCAGGAAAGATTTTGGCATTCTTCAGTACTGGGCTGTCACAAATTTGTCTCCGCGGTTATGTCGTGGCTAACCGTTGACATTACGAGAGAATTTGTATTAATTTTGCATAAAGACAGAATAGAAGCCATTTCAGAAAGATGGCATAGAATAGGCGTAGGTTCTCCAAGGGGAAATCAATTTATTGCAGATACGAAAGTGAACTCCCAGGACAATTCTACCAAATGAAAAGTTAAAGAAAACAGGAACGGAAATGGAACGTAACAATTGAGGTGCATTCTCAATAGAACTGTGTTCTCCTGCTATATCTGCTTGTAAACGCACCCAAAAAAATATATTTTTATAAATTTGTGATTTATTAAGATGTTTCTGAAAAACAATGTCATTAATAAAAATTAAATAATAATAAATAAGTGGGTCATTTATTACTTACAAGAGTTATTACTTAAAATGTAAATATCTTTTTCTAAAAAGTAATTGAAAAACAAAAATACTTATTTTCACAGATTTTTATTTTTTACTATAATCTTACAAACGCTTAAATGTAAAAGTTCTTAAATCAAATAATAGAAATAGTGTTATTTCATACAGATAAACATAACAATAACATGAAGAATTCCTAACTTTAAGAATAGAAGTCTTTAATTTAGGTTCCTGATAAATTGAATTAACGAAATAATATTAATACTTTTAAAAAATATCTAGATAAGGATACTTTTTTTATCACAGGGTTGTATTTAGTTTGGACATAAGTCATACTTACGTTCTATGCCTTTTCTACTTTAGTTTAAATAGTCTGATGAATGGGAATCATCCACTGTTAATGGAATGATACGAAGAAACAAATAGGGGGCATCTCGAGAAACCATGTTGTGAATCCAGCATTAAAATGGAGAATCTACGGCAGAACTATTAAATAAGTTAGACGCGTGAGACAAATGCCAACCTGCTTTGAAGTATTCCTATTTTTTTTTATTTATTTTTTTTTACTTTTTGTTAGTAAAATAAAATAAATGATTTTACAAATCTTTCTGCAAGAAAGGGGTTATTAAAATGTATTTGTATGTTCATTTGTAACTTAAGTTATATTTTTCTGACAAATAGAAAACGGAAGTGTCTTCTCTCTGTGCATCTGAAACGATCAGCCAAACCTTGTTTAGGCATTATTTCATGTCTTTTCTCAGTCAGAATATTTCCAATACAGACGTCAAATCTTGATCTTTCTTGCCGTTGTAAGGCAACCTTTTTAATAACTTAGCAATATTACATGATTAAAATGGCAACGTTATTTTGAAATTTCTAACAAAGCTTCTATTTGAAGATGAGCTGAAGTAGGATGGCAGTAGAGTAGTAGTTCATATATCTACAATACAGTGCGCTACTTTTAGACCTATACAATTTTGAGTCTTGTTGGCTTTAATATCTTGTGCTTGCTGATGAGAAGTTCTTTCAACTCCTTTCCTTCTCGACTTTCCTTATATATCTAAATGAGTTTCTTTTTAAATAGTCCCAACAGTGACATTGGGGAGAATTCAATTCACACACACACGGAAAAAAACAATGGAATTAAGTGGAAGGGAATGAAGCGTAAGAGCCTTGGTGATTTTGCCCTCGAAATGAATGCCAGACTCGGCTTTACTCTCTCATTTTCTCTCTCCTCCTCCCCCTCTTTTCTCTTTCTCTCCCACTCGACGCACCACCGACTCTAATATGACATTCAGGAATACGTCTGCATACATTATTAAGTCCCTTGCTTACTCCAATAGCACCTCTTGCTCCAGCCTGCCCAAATTTATTTTGACATTTGTCAGATTCATTTTGCGCCCACGCACGACAAACAGGCCGCCCAAAATTGGATGGCTTTACAGAGACTTTATGGCACTGATACGGTGGGACCAAGATTTGCATGGTCCCCTCCAGTAATCGTTCATTGATTTTTACACATACGGAATATGCGGAAAGAGCGCTGTCACAAGCGAGACCTCAGCTCCACAGGCATATCCTCTGTACTACCAACAGCGGGAGGCAAATAAATGAACCAAAAAAAAAAGAAGAGCAAAATTTGGGGGAAAAATTCCGCCCTATACAGGAAGGAGGAAGGAACTCAAATGATCGCTTCTCACGCTCCTTAAAAGTGAGGCGTCGAATTATTGTTTTAAGATGAGTCGCGATTCCTATCCCCCCCCCCCCTTTTTTTTTTCCCCCCAGTCTTCTTTTATATGGATAATTTGGCACCCAACTTAAATTCAAAATCATCTCATCAACTTCGAATGATTTTGAAAGTAATTCAATTTCATTTACGTTGGGTTCGATAAAATTCAGTGATTTCTCTGAAACTGAACATGTAATTTACATTTAACGTAAAGCTTAAATAAATTAGCTTGAAAATGAATAGCTTAAAACCAAACAAAGGAAAAATACTTAAATGATAGACTTACTTAAATTTGATCTTTCCGAAATTTAATGAATTAACAACAAAAAACAAAAACAAAACTAGAATTGTTACTAAACTTAAATTTCTATTTACTATTTTTGTTTACATAAATGTTTGCATATTTTTTTTATTCTATTCTATCAATCTCTTGACTATATTGTATTGCTAATAACAGTTATCAAAACAGAAAAGTATTTTTTAATTAAATTAATCGCAAAACCAGAAAAGAGGAATTAAAGACAAAAAAATTCTGATAGACGATAGTTAATGTCATCATTCTTAAGTCTCAAAGAAAATTACGTTTATTTTGTTTTACGATTTTTCCTAAAAGTTTCCTACATGTTTAAGTTTTAGTAGAAAACAAATAAGAAAGACAACTAACGCTTATAGATTTGTTTGAAATTTGACTTCTTCTATGAGTTTTTTTTCTCCAACTTCTGAAAACGAAAGGCAAAATGTCTACTACTGCAGCCTCTGCCGTATTTAAATCGTTCTTGCCATCCCTCATAGTTTCCGAGGCCCTTTCGTCTCTCCCTTCATCCCACATCTGATATAATTCCTCATTACCCATACAGAAGGCTAAGCGCAATCAAGTCACACATCTTCCATTTGTGGCAGTAACTTGTTAAAAATCCATTTCCATCCATCAGGGCGACGGAGGGTCCGTGAATTTGTTAACCAAGCCTCCGCCTTGCTCCTTCATTTGGATCGGGTGATTTATGGGGACTTGACATACAATTGGAAATGTGCAGCGGCATCACAAGTCGGAATCTGCGAGTTTTATTAGCAGTTTGTGCGAAATTTGTCAGTGCTGAAAAGAAAGGGAGGGGAAATAGATGAAGCATTGAAGTGTCTAGTAATATTGAGCAACGGCGTAGAACGAGAAAAAAGAGATTGAATTGAATCCTTAGCTAATACTTAATGGGATAAAAAATGATTACAAAAGTTGAATTTTAAATTAAATTTAATGACTAGCAAGAAATCGTAGGTCCACATTCTATTTAATTTTAAGCTCTGTGTTTGGCGACTGGCGACGGAAAGAATTTTAAAAGTTATTTATGAAATTTTTCACTTACTGAAACGACATAAAAACAAATACATAAATTAACCTTATATTCTTCAATAAAATATTCAAACATTTTTCATTAGAAATATTTTCGGTTTAGTTTAGGACTTGTATTTAATGATAAGAAAAGTTGGTGGCTGAATTGAAAATTATTGAATTGATTAATTAACAACAGAGCTATTAGAAAACTGAAAGTTTTGTCTTCTTGAATAACTTGAAAAAAAAAATATTTAATTTAAATGTAATTTGTCCACACAAAGATAAGGTTTTGTTTATTTACAACGAGCATTGTGTTGAGTATATCATTACTTCAGGTTTCGATGCACTGTTGGTTATTAAAAAAAAAAACAAACATGCAGACTCTTTTGTAACACATGGAAAAATGTTTTCTCGGAGTTGAATTTACCAATTTGAAAAGAAGTGAAACTTAATTAAATACCTTTGCTATTTGAAGAAAAGCAGCAGGTGTAAGCATGAAGGAAAAAATGTTCTTAGGGGAAAAAAATGAAGTAGAAAAACGTTAAGTATTACGTTTTGAGTGCCCTTGTTGTCTCATCCACTTGCAATGGCGGTAATAAGGAACCGACATTCAATAAATTAGGTGACAGAAGAGTCTATCATTGTCTGTCTTCAAGGATCTACCAAGAGTCAACTGGTAATTTTCAATCCACCCTTTAAATTATCACCGCTCCTGTGATTTCATTAGTGCTTCCAAGAGGGAACAAAAAAAAAAAAAAGATTAGACGTGGGACAAGGAATTGCTAGCAACTAACAAGCCTCTAATGTATTTGCTGTGCGAAGTTGGGTAATATTAAAAGTCAACGGTTCTGTTAATTAAATTATTGGCAGAATAAGGGAACGTATTACTAAGAAAATGAAGAAAAACGCTATCAAAACTGATCTCATTTGAAATGGGGCGTAAATTTATTACCCTGTTCATATTAGCGTAGTTCGCGGTATTTTGAACAATGTCGTGTGCATAATATTCAAATAAAAATTTATGAGATTGTAGCAATGTTGAACTTACTTAAAATAGAAAATATAATATTTTATTTAATTTCAGATGATTTAATTTTTTTTTTATTTGCTAATTAATTTTTATCATATTTATTTACATAAATTTTCAAATAATCTCCAGTTATTCTTCGTTTTATTTTTGATCTTTCATTCAGCAACAAGATATTACAATTTGCAATTAATTTTTTACAAGGCACTGTATGAATAAATAATAGAGTACATTAAAAATATGTATATGAAGTAGCTAAAACAAAAATAAAAGCTACAATAGATACACTAGTGATTAAAAACGTGCCAGCTACAGTGAATGTTGCGATGCTAATGTGAAATATCACCGTTTAAAGGGTAATATATTACTGCCAAATTAACAGAAAGCATCTGCACAGTAGTTCCGGGAAAAAAAAGGATCATAACAATTGAACAGGAAATATTCGGTCGGAATGGCTTGAATCCTTAATGCAATCGGTGTGAGCAATCCGTCGCCAAATATTCAGTGACTATGGTAACCTAGCATTGAGGTCGCCTGGATCAAGGTGTCATATTCTTCGTGGGAACAACGCTGTATTTCCTATAGGACAGAACTTATCACGATAGAAAATTATGCTACGGTAATTATTGTTCAGTAACGGAGCAAGTCACGATTTCATCCTCTTGAAAATCTGCTAGTCAGATCACATCTGTCTCCTGCAAAAATGCCAAGCAGTTAATTTTAGAATTCTTCGGAAAAACATAGGAAGATTTGTATTTTAAATGCATGAATTCCTTAGTGATTATTTTTTTCCCTAGACATGCAGGCTTGATAAGTCAAAGATACTAATTAATTGCAAGTATGGACTAACAAGAGCTAATTAAAGCCTTTTTTGTTTTTTATTTTACTAATATAACACACTTACTTTTTTTTTAATTTATTTGAAATTTTAATTTTCCCATACTTAAAAGGCTTTCAAACCAATAATACTCTTAAGTTGTTCTAAATACATATTTTTTTTTTTTTTGGTGAGGGGAGGATAGGAGGGAACAGAAAATTAAAGTAAACAGATTATTAGATTTCAGGAGGTTTTTTTGTTTCTTTTTTATTCTGTATTCTGTTAATAGACTCATTAAATAGAATTTGTTTCGTCAGTCAGGAATGCTTTGATTAGACCTTGACCTCATAGTTATTGGTTTAAAAAAAATGAGCAAGACGGAAAAAAAAAAAACCTGAACGCGCCGGGCTATTTATTAGAGTTATGATAGGTGAAGAGATTATGTCTGTTTAAGTACTATTGGAATCATTCGGAAAGTCGATAATGATTTGGTCAAGATAAGACAATAAGTTCTGGAATTATGGAGATGAGCAATTTCAGACCGGGTCTCGCTGTCAATCAAGAAGAATCTCTAGGAAATAGAGAGTGACTTTTTATTATCTCGACTAAAATAAATCGCCTGACTGAGTGTCATGCTGTGACATTTTCTGAGATGTAAATTCCAGATAGGCACCTTAATTTATGTGTTTCATATTGCTATGCCAGAACACGAACATAATCTTCACTCGCAGTCAGTCTGCCTGCTTTTGCACGTCACGTTAATAGGTCCAGGGTTGTTAGGGAAAGAAGCCCAACTTGCTGTGTCATACTCGAAGCTATGGAACGACGGGTGGAGAAGGAAAGATGGGGGAAGTAAAGCGATGAACAGAGATAGGGAAAAGCCCTTGCAAATAATCCCCAGACTACAGAATATCTTCAGTAATAGTTAGACTAGCTTGCATTGAAAACTGATTGATATACATTGCACGGATATTTATTGCTCGGAAGGATTTTTAAACGCCTTTAATATTTTAACATTATTAAAAAAGTTTGTCTTGTTTTACCGATTGAAATTCTGCTAGAACTTGTTACGAAGCACTGTCGAATAGTTATGGATAAGCATTATTAAATTAACTACGATATGTGGTTTTTTTAACATTTCTATTTTCAATCCATTTGTTGCACTTTACAAGATTCATGAAGATTACTGACGTAATTTAAAGTGTCTGTACTTTTGCTGTAATTTTGTGAACAGTTTTGATGTGCTTGTCCTTCTTCAAGTCGTTCACGGTAGAGATAAGGAAAAAACTTGCAAGGAGAGAGATCCAACGAGTAAGGTAGTTAGAAGAGTAGGATAATGACAATGTCTGATTAGTTTCCTCAATACGATCGCGGAACAATGAGCCCGTTGTACATCAGGCATCAACATTCAATCTTTGACAAATACGATTTTGAATATTTGAGAAACTTGCATACCGTTCTTTCTTGCTTTCTGTTGATTTTTTTTATCGATTGCACTTCGCTCTGTGAGTTTATGGCTTTCTATAATGTTCATCACAAAACATCCATTGTATTGTTCTATTATTCAATTGGTAGATTTGTAGTTTTTAGACGAGGGGGCTTTCAGATGAATGAATTCATAGTAATATTGAATAAAATATAGACTAATTATACTTCTAAAAATTTTTGCTAAATAAATAATAATAATATAAACATATATATATATATATATATATATATATATATATATATATATATGTAAAAATACTTTATTTTCAGATGTCCATATTGAATCTATTTAAATTAGAGACAAAATCACAGTTGTTGTTGCAAAATTAATGTTTAAATGATTACTTTAAATTTTATAATATGTCTGTTAAGTCTAACTGTAGGCAGTGAAATAATCTTTTCAGATAAAGTCTTATTTCTCCTTACAGACTATTCGATGTACCGTACCCAGCTGTACGTGTGAGTGTTTCTCACCCGGAAAGATGCAGATTCGGACGTGCGAGACGTGCAAGCACGGATGGGTCACTCACGGTAAGTCTTTCCTCAATCTTGTTTGCAATTTCCCACTGGCTTCGGCATTTCGGAACTTCTAATCTCGAATAGCAAAACAAAATTTTACTGTGTGTGTGACGATTTGAAAAGTTTATAGAAAAGATAAGTTCTACGTCATTAATATTAATTGTATTTTTTTGATCAAATGTCGTGAAGAAATTCCAATAATCAAAGCCACATACAGAAACGAACAATGCTATTTTGAAGAAAGATAACATTAGCTCATTTGTAATTAGTTTGCGAATGTTTATGTAATTAGTTATTAAATCTCAGTACGTTGATTCCAATGACTATTCTAGAAAAATAACTTTCCTTTACATGTGAATTTCAAAATTCAGTAAATTGTAGATTTGACAAATACCTTTTTCAACATAAGTCACATTCAAATGTATCTGTAAAACTATTTACAATAATGAAAACAGGTAATCATTCTTCTTGTGATCACTAAATAGTATTGTAAGTTGGGTTTCTGGCTTTTATTGTCTATCATATCATCTTTTCTCTGTACAGAACTTTCAACTGCAGACGACTGAAGTTTCTAGGAAAGAAAATTGCTTTCTGTAAGAGAAAAAAAATAATAGACACGCGTTCAGCAATGCTATCATAAATTTCTCACTTTCCCACATCATCAAGTGGGCATCTTGGACTGAAGCAACGAAAATGTCCAAAAAGAGGTCTTCATATTTTACTTCGCGGATCTTACCAGTTCAACGTAGTGATGAGATTTTTCTCCCTCTGCTGTTTTTTTTTTCTTTTTTTTCGTACCCTCCATTTTTTTCTTCTTAAGTTCTGCGGTGGAAGGAACTCCAACTTAAAAAAAAAAAAGAAGTATTAAATTTGGCGAGGGTTCTTAATGGTTCATTTATATGCAGCGTAATGCGCTGTTTATGAATTTAATATTAACTACACAGTAAAAATTCACAAGCTCGAAGGACAAACATAGTATAGAGACAGATTCGACGGTAGAAATTTTTGGGAAACCTCTGCGCCTGACCTTTCATAAATAAATGAACATTTCGAAACGTATAAAACATCTACAAGGTGAGAACGAAACCGAAAAAGAATTCTTTTTTTCCCCCGCTCTCTCTTGAGAATAAGATTTCCAAGTTTACTTGATATTTAGTATATTAGGTTCATATTTCAGACAGCAAGCAGATTTTTATATTAACTCATCAAGGCTAACTCATCAAGGCTATTATTGTATGTAAAAATCAACATGCATTTACTTAATAACAATAATCTTTACTGAGCACTAATTTTAATATCAAAAGAATTCTTTGAATTTTTATTGTTTTAATAATGCGTTTGGGGAACTAGTATTTAATCTAAAAAGTTAATTCAGAATTTTTCTTATGAGTTTCATAAACTCTTTCCTACGTCCATTTACATTTAGATTTTCCTATATTCTTCATATGTTACAAATGTGAATTAATTAGTGACCTATCTTAATGCATAAATGAATAAAATAACGTTATCTTACAAGAAAGGCGAAAATAGTTTCCATTTTTAATTGAAAGGAGTCCATCCCCTAGTAAGGTAATATTATATAATGATAATCTTTAATTTTATAAAAATAGGGTCACTAAAATCAATTACTTTTTAATTTAAAAATTAATTCTATTATTTAATTTTTTTTAAATAGTTAAGACAATGCGTTAATGTTTCAACTAAATGTAGAAGCTTTAAAAATTTCTCTTTGGTCGATATTTACGTTTCTTCACTTCACAAGAAACCAAAACAACTGTAATTAAATTTTTTGTGGTTTTCGCAATTGCAAGATGAAATCGTCTCTTAAACGTAACTTTTTGTCAAAGAGGAGGGAATATTAAGACAGAGGTGGCGTCTTCTTGTGAATTGCACATTTTAAAACCTTCCGATGAATGCGTTTACATTAAAACCATTCGCTTGCAAAAACAGGAAGCAGCCGGAACATTGGCTCCCCCCTCCGCTTTTATGACTGCGGTGTCGCGGGGATCGTACCCGAGGAGTATCGAGGAGGAGGAGTAAAGAGGTTATGAGCGACTCAACTTTGTCTGCAAAGTGCAGACACCGAGAGACAGTGAACAGATGATAATTCCGTCGTTTCCACAGTTCACATGTAAATTTGTAATAAAATCACCCGACAGCCAACGACTGTAAATGAGCCAGCGACGACAGCGGCGGGGGATTCTTACTCTCGCGGCAAACTGGGAGCATTAGCCCAAGGGGGAAGAAACTCTATATTCAAATGACTGGTCTGGTGGAGCGCAGACAACAGTTTTACCCCGATGTCGTTGTGAAATCACGGGGCCATGAACGGCGAATGATCCTGGCCCCGAAAAAGTCGAAATCTGGAGAAATGCTCGGTGATTTGTGGCGGCGAGATTTCCCCGACATTTTAGAATACTTTGCCTCCAAATGGGAGTATTTTCTGGACTTTTGACTTTATTTTCCTCGGCAAATGGCCCATGCTGCATTTAGCATCACGAGCGGCGAATTTTCTTCGGGGTTTGGGGGAGAGGAAGGAAAAAAAAAAAAAAAAAACGTTTTGGACAAAACACTCTCTCAGTATACACATGGCGAAGAGGGTGGGCGAGATTTTTTTTTTTTATGCTGTGGGGATCAGGGAATGTGGCCCTAATATTGATTCCTAGTGATTTAAAGGTTGCCTATTTATTTTGCCACTCCACTTAATTTTAAGTCGACTAAACGGGTCCACATGGCGTTTCGTCTCTGTCCAGTTCCAACTCCACCCGACCATCGGCTCGGTCTGTGTGGGGAGATGCAGGGGGAAGGGGACGAAGGAGGCTGATCGGGCGGATGGTCTCAAAATGTGCCCCAGTGACCACATTACCAACAACCTCGCCGTCAGCTTGGGGCATCATAAATTATCTGTCCATCAAAGCCTTTGTGAAACCGATAAATAAGACTTAGATCCGAATCTTTCATCCACCCAGTGCTGCACCGTCGATCTCCCTTGCGATCAGCCAACCGAGTAGTGGGGGCTTCCTTCCTAAACGTGCCCATATTTACACCACGGTTGAAGACTCCTTTTTCGAGATGGAACTTTCCTACTTCGTAACACCATCGACAGGAAGATGGAAAAGAATGTAAAGTGTGTGGAATCCTTGTTGACGCTTCGCCTCCTTGCTCCACTTCCATTCACTGTAGCTGTTTTTCAATGGAGTTTTATTATAGATGAAGAAGTCGAGGTGGTTTCTATAATGGTCGGCCGGATTCGACTGCGTTTTTTCGCTGCAGGATTGGAACAGTTACATCGCAGATGCGGTGGGACCCGCTGTGACATCAGGTCAGGCAGAAGAAAAGGGGGAATACGCGATTTCCCCATCCATGGTCGTTAGTGTGTGTGTGTGTTTACCGGGGCTCAGCGAGGTTCTGCGTCCAAGCTGTTTACAGTTTCAAAATGCGATGTTTGGTTTCTGATTTTCTTCAGCTTTTGCGAATTCGAAATGAAACCGAGGCCTGTGGGAGCTTCCGTATGTTTACATTGGACAGTAAGGCGCTGTGTTTGAGTTTTCTCCATTCGCATCATTAATGGCTTTGCTAAGATCATCAGATAAGACTATCTTTAATAAATGACAGATGTTAAGGAAAAGTTTGACCGTCTTCATCATAATTTTTTTTTTTTTTTGGAAACTGTTTTCAACGTTATTTTTCAGTAGCAAGTAAATTCTCAATTTCTTCTTTTATTTCAATTTTCTTCCTCTAAAAGAAAATAAATAATAAATAATTTTACAAGTTCTTTATCGAAGAATCTCTTTTATTTACGGCCTTGGGTAACAGTGAAAATTCAGTACTAAATAATTATCAGTATTATTTTTAATTAATTACTTATTAGTAAATTACACAATCTATACGTTCACAGTTAACAAATTATTTATTTTAAAGATATAGAGCTATTTTTACTACCTTAAATATATGTTTACACGATTACTTATTTAAAGTAAATATTACAAGTATTAGTTTAAAAATTTGTAATGGAACTTTAAAACCAATTAAGTCATTAATGTTTTCCTTCGCGTATTCTTTAATTTTCTCTCCTTTTCCAACATAATGATCTTCTATGTCTTTGAGTAAGTGAAGTTGTAGGCCTACATTCATAGAAAATTGGGAGACCGTCTCTGGTCTTAAGTAACAGAGAACAAATTACCTTTTTCATGGCTCAAAAGAAACCACATCTCTGTTTTTCGTGGTGTCTCAAGAATCTAATGGAAATCCTCAACAAAATTTCTCGTTTCCCTGATGCAAAGTGCTCGTTTCCCTCCTAGACCATCTTCCTGTGCTGCGAATCATTGTCGTTTCTTATTGTCTTTGGAAGCAGGAGATGGAAGAGTTGTCTTGATTCAGTCCAAATGATGATGAGGGAAGGAAACTGAAAGTATAGGATCCTCCAAAAGAAACTCACAATTTTATGCAGATCAGTCTACTAGCAAATGATTTGTTTTGTTTCTTTTGATGGAATAAAAATGAATTAATTTTTTTTTTGGTTTCATTGTCTGATCTCAAAGAAAGCGTAAAATGTTTTAGTTCTTCTTAATAGAGTCTTTAATTTTTTTTACTTTTTTTTTTTACTACATGTTTTAACAGTGCAATGCCTGTTATGCATTTCCCTTTTATGGACCAACCAATCAGCTAATTTCCAATAAAATGACATTCCTACTTGTAGAAAGTACGACATTCTTACCGTCCTGCATTAGTTCTTCATTTATGTAATTATTTACCAATTATTTTGAAAGTAACTTTAGTCTACATCTTCCGAATGCTACTGGCGCTATGCAGAGAAGAAAACAAGCAAAAATAGTGATCTAGCTAGTGTTTTTTTTTTTTTGCACCATTTTAATTCGACTTTTGAAGCCAAAAGTAAATCTGGCATATGAACTTTTTAATTAAACATGTAGTAAATTTTGTTTTTGCTTATTTACTTCTTAGAGATATCATATAACTTATTGTTTTCAATGATATTTTTTTAATTTGAAAAAGTTCTAGTTTTTCTCAAAGTGAATATTAGCTATTTTGCTTGTATTGTAATGTTAGCAATTACTGTTAGCAATAGACTGTTAAGTAATTAAATATCAGTTAGCAAAATCAAATGGCTTCAATTATGAAACTGTTCATTGAAGTAGTAGATAAATAGATTATTGAATTTCTTGAATGATTTTTTTTTCCAATTCATTAAAATAAAAAACGAAATGAAAAAGTAGAACAATGCAGGCTTTGATCAGTAGCTTATGGATATGATGAAATCCTAGGTTTTTGAACGATTCAAAATGTTGCAAGTGGAGCAGCTCCATTTTATTTTGTAATACGTTTTGTTTAGCTTTTAATCATTTTCCCTTTTTTTCCCTCTCATTTTGCGTGTGATATTTCACGCTTAATTGTATTAAATCGCATTAGTAATATTTGCGTGAAATATCGCCGTGTCGGGATTGGCGCCTCCTTCGCGCCCCGCTTCACCCCCCCCCCCTCCAAGTACCAAGAAACAAAACAGGTAATTTTAAATAGGATTAGCTTCCAGATAAAACAACAGATTAATGGTGTTTACTGCGTTTTCATATAACACGGCAGGATTCACATCACTTTATTTTTGTCAATTAAAGTGGGAGATAACTGATGAACGGCGTCCGTCTTTTCGCGCGAGCGAGCGGCTTAAATTAACTGGAAGCCGGTGGATGTCAAAAGATTTATTCCATTCAGGCGTTTTTAAGGCTCTCGCATGGAGCAATTAAGACACCCCGAGGAAATTACGTGTCGCTGCTCTTATTTGAAAAAGCTGACAGATTATCCAATTCTGTGGATAATTTCATCTTCGGAAGATTCCCCTCTGGCACATTCAAGGAGGTCCCGACTTGAATGCATTACAAGGGCAAAAGCGAGGAAGTCTGATTTTTCATCCTTTTCCTCTGGGTTGAGTTTAGATGCAATTCCTCATCCCCAATTGTGGACTTATTAACCAACGCTATGAAAAGACAACAATCTCCATGCAATACTTCAAGGATTTTGTTTTTATGTCTTTACTTATTTTTATTATTTAAGCTTCCACTTCGCTGTCAATAGATGATGATATTTTCTTGCAAATTTATAAGCAAGGCACTTCATGATGAGATCATATAAATCTATTGAGAAGCAAGTTTAAATTTTACTATGTTAACAATCGAGAATTTTAGGCAACTATTTCAAACTTACACTAACTGAAAGCACAAAGCTTAAACTTTTAAGATATTAAGTTAATTCATGCTTAAAAATAAATAAACAGAATTACTTTTCGATCCCCATTGAATTCTTTATTTTTATTTTATTTTTTTCTTCTTCAGTTCTTCCAGTGTAATTTACTTTTATTTGAGTTATGAATTGAAACTGCTTTAATTACCTTAGCATGTGATCTTGATTAATTTAAGTGCTGCTTGAGAAAACTTTCTAATTTTAAAAAGTATTGGTAAAATAAAACATGGAAATATCAAAAAATTCTACTACATTTAATTAAGAATAAATTAAATTAAGCAAAAACTGTTTAATATTCCGAAAACAATTAGGGGAAAAAAATATTTAAAAAAAAACCGATATATATATATTTGCTATGGAACTGGAAATAGTTTATAACGGTTCCGTTAGATTATAGTGATTTATTTATTTAATTCTGTATTCATTAAGATACCAAAGATCCCTTACAATTAGAAATTTTCTGAACTATTTTCTTAAAGCTGTTAATCACCTTAAATTTGTAAATTTCCTTCCTTTGCCAGCTGTTCATAAGGCGTATATTGTTCTGTTTAGGGTTGATACACATGGTATCAGTAGATCATTGCTTACTGTTTTTTTTTTTTTTTTTATGTGGTGTCGAGATAAAATTTCATTATTAGCTATAAATTAGACAAGGATCGCGATCTTAAAATGGAAATAGCCCTCGCGGTTTTTTTTATCAAATAAAGCTGGCCAAACAAGTTGTATTCCAGTAGCTGTAATATTTATTAGGTTGTTCAGTCAAGACAAAAACAAATGAAATTTTTAAAAGACTGTAGAATCAGTGTGTGGATGCTATACATATGAAAGTTAGTTTTTATGTGATTTTTTTTTTTTAATTTGTCTGTAGTTTTTGACGTTTGAGATTTTTTTTCTGCATTGAAAGAGAAGGTAGTAACATTTAGTTTATGAAATACTGAAGATAAGAAATATATGACTATCATTTATGTATCGAATGCAATAAAAAAAAAAAGTCTTCATCTAAATTAAGGTTGTTTAGAAAACTGTTTAAGCAAGATTTATTTATTTATTTAATTTCTATCATTTTTTGTAATGTTGTGAACAACAAAAACCCCAATTAATATTATAAATAACTGAGAGCCCAATACAACATATTTGTGACGAAGTTAGTATCTTTTCTACAGCGATGCTTTCTTCAAATGCAGGATTTGTAGGTTAGTTATTTTTCAAACAGGTAACATTTCTTCCATTGTAACCGTTAATCAGATCAATGGATAATTTACTCGGTTATATTTTTAAAACAAGAAGCCAAATTAAAATTCAGCCATTGATCTCCTCATACCTCTTTCTTTTTTTTTACTTTTTTTTTTTTTTTTTGTTGACAATAAAAATTCAAAAATGACAATTCCTTGAAATTCTGACAACTAAAGCAATTAATAAAAATACAGAGGTAATAAAAACGCCTAAATTAAAAATGGTTTAATATAAATAATCTGTCGTTGAAATACGGGACAGAAAACACCGTGAAAACTTTTGTAATTCAATCATACTAGAAGAAATATTTATTTTAATGAAATCCTTTAAATGATCTCTTGTTCTCACGTTATTTAATTTACAGCTCCTTACGTAATGAAATACGACGAAAAGCAATTAAAGTTTTATGTATATTCCAAAAGTTTTGTGAAGTAATAGAGCTGTTTCCTTTTACAGATGCAATTTAGAATAAAAAAGCAAGTTAGGATAGCAAGACTATTAATTATAAATGTTCCTTGACGTGATCATGACTGAAAACTTACCACTTGTAAATTATTTCTTAATTATTCGTACATTTAATGCTCTTCTAAATGATGTTGACTTTACTAGATACCATGTTGAGATGTAAATTGCTTAAAATCCCTGCATTTTACTTAAGTTTATCTCTAAAAAAAATATCTGAACTCTATTAAATTCGGTTGAAAGTAACAGGGAATTTGCAAAGGTAATGAACCTCCAGGGTGGCTTTTCATTCCGAAATGATAAATAAACCATGAGCATTTTAAAAAATCGCATCAACTACTGCATATTTACTATAAGTTCTCGCAGGCTTTTTTTTTTCCTTAGAGAAAAAAATATATTAAAAAAAATCTAAAAAATTATTTATGACTTAGCAAGAATATTTATTAAGAAGTGCTTTTCTTTTGCATCCATCTTTTATCAAGGAGATTCGTTTCGCTTCATTTCGACAGCTCTTCCTCAATTATAATACTTTTTTTTTGCCTTCGATAAGATAGCTACGTCTTATTACAAAACTCAGTATTTCGTTGACACTATAAACGAATTGGTTCATAGCAAAGTCCAAGTCCAAATAATTGCCGAAGGGCCATTTATAATTCTTAACACCTTTTGTGATATGTAAACACTGTCATCACTCAGGCCCTGTTATGCCAACCACGTAACGCGAGATCCCTTTATTTACATAACAAATAGCGAGCTCCAAATAAATACAGCATTTATTACGAGCAGTTCAGACGGGGTCATCGATGGCTCCTGTCAACTCAGCGTTCTGTGGCATTTACGGTCATTAAGAAAAATTCGTTGCGCTCGAATTCGCATATTTTAATTGTGTTTCGGCTTTCTTGAAGAAGCTGTACGACGTTTTATGTTTCAGAGAGGTTTATAATTTTTTTGTACTTATCGAGGAATGTTTACATGTGATTTTTGCCCTTGAGCCAGTGTCTTCTTCCAATTGTTTATGCAGGTGCCTGTACAATTACACAGTAACAGAAGAAATGCATAAACAGGTTTGGACTTGGTCAGATAGAAAAGGTGAACAATCAGTTGTCACTTAAAAGGAACATATCGTGAAATACTTGTCTAATATTAATGAAAAAAATTTCCAACTTTATCAGGCATCCATTCAAATAATTTGACAATCAGAATTCATAATAGCATTTAGAAATTCATACTTTTTTTATGCATCTTTAACCAAATTAGATCTTTATCTAGACATTTGTTTTCTGTTCTTATAGTCTGTAATATTGTGGAAATTGTTTCTCTTAAACTAATATTTTTTTTTTATGTGGTTTACACTAGCTAGTAAAATGTTATAGAACTTTGTTTACGCAATATAGACGTTGTACATTCGAAATAAGCTAGAACGGGTTGTACTATTCAGTTACATCTTGATAAGTAATTACAATTGATGGGCTGATCCTCTTTAGGAGAATTTTTTTATTTATTTCTAGTACATCTTTAAATTCCTTTCCGATTGCTTGTTATAGCATCACAGTAGTTTGAATGTTTGAAGACTGAATTCGTGTAATGCTTTGAGAGGACTGTCAACCCACTGTTTTCCTTCTTCCTCTTCACTTCTGTTTAAATGATTCCGAGTCGGTGTTAACACTGTCATTCGACAAGGCTATCCATTAGTAGGGGGAGGCAGCCTGTACAAACACTATATTCTCGAAAAAACACCCAATCCTACGACCGATGGATGAACCAGTGGGTGTATGGTTTCCCCTCTAAGGGGTCGTCACCTCTGGCTGGGGCTCCACCTTTGCGCAGGTGAGTTATTTGTCAGGAGATCATGGCCCGGCAACGTTGTCGTTTCTCCAGTCTTGGCCTCCATTTTCTCCGTTGACCTCCTCCGTCCGTTGTACGCCTCCTTCGATACAACTTTTCAGAAAAGAAAAAGGAGAGAAAGAAAAGGGTAGGAGAAAAAAAAAAGAATAACAACAACAAAACTTATAAGCGCTCCATTTCGCTTCCCACAAGATTTCGTGATTGGGTCAAGGTTCAGGCCGCTTCGTGATGAATCAATACAGTCCGAATCGATCGATATCATTATTTGCTGTTCTTTTTGTCTGAGAATTCAAAAGTATTGTTTCCGAAGCGCCGTACGGTTGCGGTCATGATTCTGTTCCAGTTTCATTGCAGAGATTACAAAAAAAGCAAGACCTTCACCTCTTAATAGAAATGGGATAAAAATCAGTATGAAACTAATTATGTTTGCAAGTATTAAACCAGATTGTTTGTGGTCTTGTTATAAATTTACTGTCCTATATTTAATCTGTTATTGTATTTCGAGTAGAATTGCAGAATTTATCATTGGTAATCATGGCTTAATAAAAATACGAGTCAAACCCTCCGCTGAACTTTGTTGAATGAATTACTTTTCACATGATAGTTGATAATACTATTATGTAAAATTTCAAATCTTGGGTTTCCCCAGCAAAGACAACATGGCGGGTCAAGGAATATATTATTATTATTATTTATTTGATAAAAGTATTAATGTAGGAAAAATCTAATTATTTATGCTTCAATACTATTTACTTTTTTTATATTTTTAAATGAAAATAGCAAAATAAAAAAGTAAGTAACTCTTTTAATAATAATATTAAAAACACTTATTAAAATCGTTTGCTAGTTACAAACATGGTGTAAAGAAATTTGATAGGTCGGTCAAATGGAATAGAAAAGTCTTTCATTAATTAAGAAAAAAAATAGCCTTAACCTTGGGCTTAATGCTAGTACGGCTGTTTTGACGACGGTAACTTAGAACTAGTCAAATACCAAGGCCTCAGTGTAAAAGCCATTACTAGGACCTTTTATCAGTTGAGTATCCCTGGCTGTATCACAGTGCGAAGCTTTTCTATATTTTTGCAGTATTTAACGAATCAGTTCAATATTCGGGCTTTTCTGATTAAGTATCATAACGCTGGCTTTGTAATATCTTCGAATTTTCATTGCTATTTAAGGGCTTTTATTAAGTTAGCTTCTTTTTAATTGACAATTAAAGTTTACATAAGCAACTGTTGTGGTGCCGGCATAACCATTCAAATAGAAATATCGAAATATTCCATGTGCTAACCTTTTTATTTCTAAATTAATCTTATTATTTAACGAACTAAAATTACTTTATGGGGAGGGGGCGTGGAATCAAAAATTTAAATTAGAAATTTAGCTGAATTTTTTTTAGATATCTCTGAACTTTAAACAAAAAATAAAACTCTTTCCATTTGTGCTTATTACTCACAAATCTCAAGAAAATGAGGTAGAATACTTCTTAATTTTGAACCTGTGCATTCAAATATTTTCAAAATCGCTATTGAAATAAACTTTTTAAATTAGTTAATTAATTATAATTAGGTGAATGAAATTGAAATATTTGCAAGTTGTATTATAATAAATCGTCGCTCTACGATCAAATTAATTCCTGATGGGCGATCGCTAAATTAAAGGAGTAAATCGAGACTTTATTCTTTTAATATTGCAATATAGATTCTTATTAAAAATAGAAAATATATTTCAACAAATACATTTATTCTATATTATAACTTTTTTTAAGCACAATTACTTATTATCAACCATTTCTTTTTATCGGAAACCATACGATTTATTAAATCAAACAGTGAGTTATGAAAAATGAGTAATTTACATTATTTATATATCACTAAATTCATAGTTTGTCTAAGATGAAATATTGAAAGATCTTTTCGGTAATGGCTTGATATTTCATAATCTTCTTATAAAGTCGAAAAGCTATATAAATGAAACTGAATTACTGTCATTTGAGCTTTTTAGATATCTTGAGCCCTATTTCAATTGGGCTTCTGGCAAGGACAAATATATTATAAGTCCGTCTTAAGATGAAAATGTACGATAGCAAACCACAGAGGGGATTATAGAATAGTTCATAAATTGTCTGTTTCTGAAGAAGTTCCAGCCCCATTTGCTTCGTGAAACACCATTGTCAACACCATCAGCAGACACCCGACAGAGTCAGCCCAATGGTAAATACATCTTCGGCCATAAATAATGAAGTCAAATAAATTTTCTCTACAGAATGATCTGTCATAATTACATTTTCTCGGCTTTGTAGTAACTGTTGCCTGGGCAACTAAGAAGAATGTATGTCCGTGTGCATAAATCCAATTATTGTTACTTGAAACTTCAATAACTACGTGGAATCGTCCTGCATCGTTTGAAAAGAGAACATATTAGCGATTGAACGGGAAGAATTGAACGTTTAAGTCTTCGAATTGCAAAAGCTTCGGTTTTTATTTTTTTTTATTTCTTTTTAAATTGTGAAGTTCAATTGTATTTAGGATATGTTTAAAAATCCGAAACTGTTTATCATATTTTAATACTCCATATCTTATAGCATTAACAATATTACAGTGATATCTCTTTATATATCAGAAAAAGTTCTAATGATCTAAAGAACAACTTTGATTAGATGGTAAAAATCCATACATTTGTATACTTTCGTTTTCGTAGTTTCGATTTTGTTTTGAATTTAGTAACCTAACAAACTATTTTTCTTTTTGATCATCTATAGAGTTTTTTTTTTTTTTTTCTATTAAATTATCTCGAAACAATGAAACGTTTTTGAAGTTTTGTTTTTTATCATATTTTTTGTATCGTATTTTCATTTTCATGTTACAGAAAAAGATATAGTTTTCAAAATACAAATACTGTATTAGTTTTCGATGTAAAGTCTTAAACATAATATAATCATTTAAACTCCTCAACACAACATATTAATTAAACATAATTCACATAAATAAAACAGTATTAAAGTGCGCAGGAGCGGCGAGTCACTGATACACTAGTAGTTTTTTCCTGCAGGATTTATTTTTAAAAATTCAGAAAACAAAGGAATGTTCTGCAGTATTAAAATGCGTAGATTAGTGTGCTGTAGCCTAGATTAGATTAAATATTTCTTATTAAGTGAATAATATCTTCTTTTTTTTCCTTAGAATATCCTCTACATTTAAATACTGTTGAGAATAAAATATTAAGAAAAAAGTTTATTTTTAAATAAATTGAACTCTTCTAGAATTCTTAGTGGCGAAAGTAATAAGGCTTTTAAATGTGATTCAAATGTTGTTCTAAGCCCTCCAATGCAAGGTCACTTCGATAATAATGTGTTTTTAATAATTTAGTTATAACTTCAATTGCCATAATGGTTATAGGAAAGTTTCTGGAGTATTTTGGAGCTAAATTTTATTTGAAATCTGTTTGAATACCTACATTTTCGGTGACTAGGATTTGTTAAATGGAATTAATTTAGTTTTGGTGATGGAAGCCTGGCGCTCAACAGAGGTGCGAAGCGGAGCAATGCTTCTTCCAGCCTTGATATTTACCACCGTTCAACCTTCACCCATGACGTCATTCCAACGTCGCACTATCTCGCCCTCTTCCTAGCGGACTGCGAACGAGTCCAATTTCTCCCCTTCTTTCTCTTTTCCATTTTATTCAGCGGAGTTTTAATCAATGCAAAGTAGCCTGTGGGTAACTTTAGCTGCTTCCCGTGTTGTAAGTCAGTCTTTATAGGCTCACCTTTGTCAGACGCTCAGCGTGTCCCCTACATTCAGGGGAAGTTTGCATAAATGCAGAACCTCCTAGGGAAAAGCATTATCTTTGCTGATGAGATTATCAGGATGCACGGTGCCACCTGCCGACCAAACCGACAATCACAACTCTGATGGATTTGTAGGACTACTTACCCACTCTTGTCTCATAATTTACAATCGTGTTTGTCTGGAATATTCACTTTCATTTTCTTTTTAATTCTTGTTTGACATTGAATGCCATCACCAAAGCATCTGCAAGATATGGCAACTTTAAATCACACAAGCAAAATATTGTCATTGTATTATCAAGATAGTCTTTCTACAACTGCCTTTAATAAATCTTATATGAAACTGAACCTGCTTCAAAATAAATTGAGTTTCAGTGATAAAATTCTAAGAAATATGTATCTAATAGGCTTGTTTATAAATTACAATTCAATGTTTTGGCTTTTTTTATGTTGGGATGGCCAATGAAAAAAAATAATAAATTAGAAATTTATATATCAATAATAATTATGAAATGATGGATTTAAATAATTTCAGTTAAAAAAAAAAATCGATGTTTTATTAACATGGTGGTCAAATATTCTTTTAAAAATGAATTCTATCTAGTTTTGTTTTTCAACAATAAAAACAAAAATTAAGTTTTCTGTAAATGATTTTAAAGTAAATGTGAATTTATTTTTATTTGAAGTTCAGTATATACAGTGATTTAATAGGCTTATTTTTACAGTTTTAAGAATCTCCGATAAATATAGATGTGTCATTCACTAAAGTTGGACTATCTTAATCCTCCTTTTAGATCACTTCCGAGTTCTCCCTTTCTCAGTACGGACAGTTTATAATCCGTTTCGGGTTTACGCAGGCGCCGTTGGCCTGCATTTATATCCTATACTCATAGTGCAACCTCTAATTGGTGTCGGGCTCGGAAGGTGCTTAGCGCGCAGAAAATATTTTCGGAGAGGAAGTGCCATTCCTCACCTCGTATTTCAGCGGGCCTCGGCAAGCAAAACCCTCCCGACCAGCCGATTTGCGGAACGGGATACAAAACTTCTCATTGCGTTCTTTTTATTTTTTTTTTCCTTTCCCCCCTTATTCCTCCCTTATTCAGCGCACTGAATTCATATAGAGTAACATATGCAATGCAGTGTTCAGTGAGCAGGACACACGCTGTAGTATAGTCGGACTCAATAAACATGTAAATGAGTCGATCACATGACTTGCCCGCGAGAAAATTGGAATTGTCGGCTGAGCTGACACAGATTTATTTCGGGCCTCATGAACTTTCCATAGCAATGAAGTCCACACTGTGACATTAAACATTTATAAGTGAGAAGCGATAAAAGCAATGGGAAACAGTCTTTATGGCTTTAACGAATCAGAACTTCATTAAAAGGCAGCCCACTTAGATTCATGTGCGCACTTTATCGAGGGTCTCTGTTGTTTCCCCCTAATTGGTAATGCAAGTGATTATTATTAAAAGAATAATAAATAATAATAACAACTAGATAAGCTTTTCATTCACTTGTTTTTCAATGCTTAGATAACTTTGTCTTATTCTCTTAATTTCAGATAATTGTTTTCGTTTTATTCTTTTTAATAAACAATAGCGGATAGATAATACGGATTTTTGAAAGTTTTTCAATAATTATCGAACAAGTAGTATCTTAGCGAATCTGTAATTTTAAAGTAAATAAATAATAAATTAAAATTTTACCAATTTGAGTTAGTGAAGAAATTCGGACAACTGAAAATTGAACTTATTATTAAATCGACTTTTCAACTTTTATCTTTTAAAGAGTGATGTAGACGAAAACAAGTAAAAGGTTCATCCCTAAGTCGTTTTATTTTGCTAATTTTGTAGGTCAATAAACGACTTTGATCTCTCGTTCTCTCAGTGCCTACGAATAACGAAACACAATATTTTGACAAACAAAAAAATATCGCAATTGTTATTTAATTGACAAAAACATATATGTTTTGCACATATATGTTTCTTCATATGAAGTAAAGTTCGTGATTTAAAAACAAAAAACAAAACAAAAAAACTGATAATATAATTTAACTATTATAAGAGAGGAGGTTTAAAAATTAGTACTGTAACAAAAGATAGCTGAGGGTTAATTCCAAAAGCACTATTATATATCTTAGATTATCAATCTAATTCTTTATAAATTCACGATGTAGTGGATTTATTATTAAATCAAAGCCAATTTAAAATTTACAATCCTTTTTATTTAATTTTAGTTTTATTTGTCTTCATAAAACTTTCAAAAAAAGTTAATGAGTTTGAAAAAACAAAAGAATGAAAGATATTCTATTAATTGTTGAATAGTATTTATCTGTTATAGTCGATTAGAAAATTATCAAATTGGAAAATTCGAAGAATTCCACCGAAACTGAGACTGTATTAGTTCATAGCCTAACAATTTGTTTACTGATGTCTCCCTCCGAAGAGTTTATTCTCTGCCGGAAATCAGTACAGGGAATTAGCTATTGAGATCTTGCTCTGCCTAGAGCTACACGTAATGATTAGTAATTTTTGACAGAGCTGTTTAGCATTCATTCAGTTCAGGTGAAGAGAGAAAAGGGCTTTGTTTAAGTTGGATCTTGTAAAGGAAGTCCTCACATTTTAAATACAGTGTATAAATTTATCGGAAAAAATGCAATTATTAAAATAAGATTTAAATTTAGAAGACGACGAGAGAAAATAAAAAGTTGTTCAAAATATTTTATCAATAGTGTTAAACAAAATCATTTTCGTTAAGACCACTATTAAAGCCTTATTTTCTGCTCCAATTACATAAGAATAATGAATTTCAATCATATTCCACATTTATTGCCCTATTACTGCTTATTAGAGCTAAACACGTCTATGGGGCACTTATAGGTTTTGGGAATCAAAACTAACCTCTGAACAACCCTGCATTAAAATTAGAATAGTCATAAATCAAAAGCGAAATATACATTGCGATTGACAAAACACCATCCTATCAAATCGACTGTGACTAGTTAAAGTGAAACTAATAATACTAACTTCAAACAAATCAAAGGGAAACCCTCAACCAAAGTCACGTGACATTTTGGCTATCAGTTTCTAGAATACTGTTGCTACTTTTATTGTTTTTGCTATTTTAAAGAGACCGATATATTTGTTTTATTTCATTCCCATATTATAATTTTTGTTTATCGGAAGTGCATAGGTTGATTATTTTCCTTTAAGTTTGACGAACGAATCAAGCACGTACACGCAAAGCATTTCGTGTTGTGTTGTGTTTGTATGTTGTGTCGCGAATATCTGTCAGTAATCCGACATTTGTCAGCAGTCGTAAAACACATACGTATAATCTTGCCGCCTTTCCTAGCAACAACTATGGCGTTAAATCAGTTGCGGTGAAATTCGAACAGCAAACAAACACATAACTGACCGATGACAAAATAATCTTAGTTGTTCGTGTCGTGGCATTCTTCCATGGGAAATACTGGCTTTGCTCCAATTGTTCTGGAAACACAACCTCCCCCCCCCCCCTCCTTTTTCTCTTTGGACGCCATTCAAAATTATGCTTCGAAGGTGTTTTGTTCAATACGAGCCCCACCTCTAGGCTGTCACAGTCTGGACCCGCTATTTCCTTTTTTCTCCAAAAACTTTTTGTCACCTGAAATCTGCTCGCCAGGATTTAATTGGATAATTTTGTTCCTCAAATCGATCCCTCGCAAACTTTACAAATGTTGTTCCGAAATACTTAAAAGCCCGTTACTCACTTTTAATTCTTTCTAGGTTAATTAATTTAATAATAAAAGGAAAATTAATTCATATTTTCATAAATAAGTTTCATAGTTATGTAATTAACCAAAAATCTTAACAATTTGATCTAATGGGACAATTTACCGTATTTTTTAATTTTTTTTATTTATTCATATAGCATTGTACGGATTTTTAAGAAACCTACCAAAACCTAAGAGTTTCCTGTTCTAGCGCTGTAATTCATTCTGATTCCTTGGCTTAATTATTTAGTATTACCTTTATATCATCAAAACCTGGATGTAGTTGTAATTTATATTAGGATTTTTTTTTTATTTCTAATTTAAACGAAAATATTTATGCAGTTGTATTGAAAGCTTTTAGCTGTAAAGTTAAATTCACGGCAACTTATTTATTCGTTTATTTTTTACAAAATAGCGGTGAGAGCGCAAATCAATTTCTTAACTAAGAATTAAGAATCGAATTCGATAATAAGTTTACAATAAAATACTAAATTTGTTTTAAAACTATAGTTTGGGAGTTTTCAGAGAAGTAAAATACTTAAAAGCAATGCAGTTACAACGAAATTTTTGATCCATTCGTAAAACAAATTTACAGTAATTTCCGGAGTATTTATAGATTGAAATTTTGAGTCTTTGTTAGTTCTAAAACTTTTACTTCAGTATCATCAAGTGTAAGGTTTTTTTGAATATTTATCCAGCCATAAAATTATTAAGATTTATATAGTTTTATACAAACCTCCTCACCAATACATGTATACATTAGTTATTATTATTACCTATCAAAAGCAGGACGTGTAATAATATTTCTGAAATTATTACAAAAACTTTGAAATTTATTAAGAATAAATTTATGATTACATTATGTAACAATTTCTCTTAATTACCATTTTCTTTTAATCCTACTATGAGTGAATTACCACAGACTATTACTAACATAACTATTCCAAGATAGCCTTACATTCACTTGTGACTTTTTTTAGACTGAAATAAGTTTTTATCGAAACTTTTCATTGTGCTTTTAATTTCTTTTCTGAGGTATTGCTTGCAATTTTTTTTTAATTGAGTAAAGAGTTAAAAATACTTTCCGCATTTAGTTGAAAATTTTATATAAATCATTTTTAAAAGAGAAGTCAACGAACTTGAAACGCGAAAGTCTTATATTTTAATTCAGGGAAATTATTAAATTTGTTTAAAAAGTCTTCTTTGGCTGTGGTTTCCATACATCATCTAGTTTTTATTAGATTAAAATCTTTGTTGGATTTGGATGATTGCCATTACCACAAGAGCAAAATAATCACTATTAATGAAATGTCTGACTAACATGTATTGCATGTCAACAAACCAAAGCTGAAAGTTATTGAATCTGTCTATTATACATACAGCAGCAGTAGAATAGATAAATATGTTTGAGGTGAGATCTATATATCTACCATTTGAAACTTTCCATTGCACTTGACCATTAAATCTTTCATGAACATAAAAAAAAAACATGCAATTAAAAAAAAAAAAAAAAAAAAAAAAAACTTTTTTTCACTTTAAAGATTTCAATGAAAATTATTAAATGTCACTTTCTCGTCATTGAAGCATTAATGATTATCTACTTTCAACCATTATAAAGAAAAGAAAGAGTTTTTCATTCGTTATGAACAGATGTCAAGAGGTACTACAGTAGAAACATGACGTTTCATAGATTCTGGAAGATAATATATGAATTCTAAGTTTAACATCTCTTTGCCCTCATATAATTTTACTATAAACGATATTACTAAAATCTCGTATATTGCGTATCTTACAACAGAACTGCCGGTACTTAGAAACATATCTCTTAACTTCTTATAGTTAAAAATGATTTTACAAGAAGTATTTTTCTTTTCTTTTCTTTTTTTTTTTTTTTAAATGAAACTACTTTAAAATCTTATGTTTAATTAGCAAGCCATTCCAAGAAAGCTTTCTCTTGTTAATCACTAGGAAAGTAATTTGAAGTCCTCTTCTAAAGCTATCAGCCACTCGTAAGATGCTTGTATAGTTTCCGTGGCGGACATTTTTCACACAAAGCAATTTAGCGGGAAAGAAGCCGAGGTTAAAACGTCGACAGTGTTTTGACAACCTTATCTGTACGCAGTGAGGGATGGGTTACAAGGTCAAGGGCCACAGCCGAGACAGGTGGGGCTTAATCAGAAAATGTCACCGTTTCAACTGACGTCTTCCAGCTTAATTACACCCCTCAGATTGTTTATCCTAATTTTGCTGGGTCATGTCGGACCGGCAAGGCTCACAGGATCCGTGCGACAGAATATAGCAGAAGCTGACCCTTAAAGCACCTTCGTCATCTCTGATGAGAAACAGGTTCTTATTGGAAAGAAGAGGTGGGGGAAGGAGGAGGGAATCCTCAAAAGCTACAAGGTATATCATAATGAAGTGTTGAACTGAAAGTTCTGTCTTGCATTACCTATCAACATTTTTAAATTAAAGATATTCAGTGAAAAGATTTTTTCAAGTTTCTGTTTTGTTTGGCAAAAAAATAAATAAAGTCATCCACTTTTTTCCCCCCTCTCTCAATCTTAAACTGTTCTCTCTTTATTGATAAGCCTGTGATTCGGAAGCATTAAAATAGGAAAGGATTTATTATCAAACTTATCACTTAATTATTAACATAAACTTTGATTGATGATTCTCTACAACAAAATTGCACACACAGTTTAGGATTACATTGGCTAATTGACTGTCATTCTATAAGTTAATTTGACTGCGTCATTTGTAAAGTGAATGGGATTAGGAATCAGTGCTGTACGAGCTATTGTTTTTTGTTATTGAGATTTATTAATTAATTTAGCTTTCAAACGATAACTTACATTTTAGATTCTGAGGTTACGTTCTTAAAGATAGGTGAAAACTATTCAACTTTTAAAGTGGATAGATTTAATATGTATAAGGTAGATCTAATCATTTTTATAGAATTGAAAGATTGCCTTCACTTTTCGGTTCGTTTTTAATGAATTGAGTTTAATATTTCCAAATAAAATGCATTAATAAATTGGGAGAGAACGTGTTTTTCGATTGAGATAGCTGAGATCAAAAGTCGATGTTAGCGCCTTAAAAGAGAATGAAAAGTCGATATGTTGAATGTCTTTTGCACATTATCTCCTATTGGAAAGTTCTTCCTTCGATAATCTTCTTCACCTCCTGCATCAGTCCACAAGAAGCATCTTTTAGCACAGTAGCTTCTCCTATACACTACGTTCTGTAACAAGTGCATCGTTAAGGTGGAAGGCCTTGACAATGGGTCAGAGAGACTTCGAAGCTGGCGCCACTAAATAGCTAATTTCCAGTCCGGCAAAGTGTCAAGGGTGACAGGGGCTTTGTCATCACTTGAGCATCTCCTATAATGGCTTTGGCAGGGAGCTTGGTGGACTTCATGGCAGGTGAAAGCGAGGAAGTATCAGGCAAAGATGAAATACGACGCGGACGATAATGCTCTTCTCAGTTCATCAGTTGCCCCATCATCTTTTTGGCCAAAGTAGCTCCCCAAGAGTCAGTCAGTAGGCTGTTAGACACGTTGAGAGCTTAGGGCTTTAGATGATCATCGCGAGCAAATGGCTACCAAAAAGTTCGTTCCTTCGGCCATAAACAAAATTAAAAGGCGGGTACTTATTTAGGAAAGATTAATGATCATTTTTTTTTCCTTGCACAGTCTTTCTATTAGATTTCCGTGAGTTCAATAATAGCCTACGTTGTAAATAGAGATCTACGTTACCAATCAACTTACAGTTCAGCATTAAATTTTCAAAAATACTATAATTTTACAAAACTTTAAATTAAGCAAAATAAAAAGGGCTGAAAATATATATATATATATAAAACTTTAATTTGAATCTATTGAGATCGATTGCTCTTTGTCACGCCCACTTTCTTACAGTGTGGCCAAAATATAATCTCACAGATGTATTCTTATGATTTTGAATGAGATGTTAATTTTCGTTCTTGTTAGCAGAAGCTTTTTTTTTTAATCTTTTTTTTAATTAAATAGTAATTGATATCTTAAATTTCCCTGTTTTTATCGTTAAAAAAATGGTTCTCTGTCAAAATGTCAAAAAGCCAAATTTACTTCCTTCTCAGTAATGATGTCTGTCCTCCACACCCAGGTTGAAATGTTCTCAGAATAAGAAAAGATTGTCCTTGCCCTCTTCCTGTTTCAGCGTAGGTCTGACAAGTCTTGTTTCGTCCCCGACGGGTTAGCACTTCTCCGAATGAACAACTGCTCCGAGGACAACCATCGTCATCAGCCTTGTCAAGGAAGGCATTGAAGTTACCATACTGCATTTGGACTGGGTGGGCTTTGCACGTCAGTCATTGCCTCCCACATGAGCCCGAGACACAACGGATCAAAGGTGACAGACAAGCACCATCAAAGAATTGAAGTTTTTGAAATTTGAATGCTTGAGTTTTATGACGCTGTCTTTCGAGAATGTAGCAGTGTTTGATTTTATACTTGCATGTCATGTTACAACGAAAGTCTTGAAATCACCCAAAACTCAATGAATTTCTCAAGTTTAATAGTTAACGGAAAAAGAAAAAGCTAAAACAATTATAGCAAACTTTTTGAGTACCGGTATTGGCAATGTGATAGATCAACATTTAATATCCTTATATGCTGGAAACCTCCTTTTTAACATTTAATATCCTTACATGCTACCTTTTTTTTCCGCAGTGCTATTTCAGCTATATAAAAAAAAAAAAAAATATTTTTGAATATGTATTTTATTGATGGTCAAATATGATTTTATTTTACTGACTGTTTCTCAGACGTTTTCTTAGCTAACTGTCACCTTCAAGATAACAAACAGGAACCGAAGGAAGAGGGGAAAAAGCGAAGGGATGAAAGAAGGACATTTCGTGCAGCTCTTCCTGATACAATACAGAACCGTCCGAGCATTGGGTCTTGCGTTTAGTACGCAGTACGTACACTGTAGTGATGACGGTGATCACCAGTGCTTAATGACATGGTGGAGATGTGGTAAATGCGGAGAGACTGCCATTGTCCCACTTGAGGCATTAATGCACGTCCTGTCCCACCGGGCCTAACCCAGGGCCTAGAGGCAGAGCCGGCACATCCTGTCAAGTACACGTAATGATAGGGTTGACAATCTTTGTCTCTTTCTCGCCAACATTTTTTTTCTCTCTCTCCCGTACTTCGATTTTTTATGCTAAATAATATATCGCGTGATTTGCCAGGTTGTTCCCATTGCAACACCTAAGGGGAGTGGGGGAGTAACCTTATTTTTCTTATATTTAAGTTTGAATGTATATTGTATTTGGGTGTTTTCTTCCTTAAAGGAAAAAAAAGGATTGTGTTTATAAATAAATGTATCGTCTGAGAACGAAGATGATGTCATTTTGAATGCTTCAACAACATCCTTCTTAAATCCGTTCATTTGTCATTCTGTATAGCGGCCACAAACCCATCATTATCATCTTTATTTGTGCATAAGGTTGCGCGGGCATAGAACCTAAAGGATAAATTCACTTTAAAAAAAAAAAAGGACTCATTTGCGTACGCAATAACATATTCATTGAACCCACTTTCTTTTGCCAGTGCAGTTGTATAAGACAAGGCTAAGTCATCACATCAATGGTTTGAGCAATTACTGTTTCCAAGAATTCGTGAGTTTTTGAATACATATAATACAGACTACTTAATGAATATAATAAAGGAGAGGCAGGGTCGAGGCCTTTCGACACTTGTTCAAATGTCCTTGTCAAATGTGTGAGATCTGAAAGAGCAGGTTTTTGTTAAGAAAAATGACTGTCTAATTATTATATTCATTTAGTGAAGTAGTCTACAGAAACTTCCATCGTTCCAACTTTTGAACTATTTTACTAGTTCTTAGTAGTTTAGAGCTATTTCAGATTAATATGATGGAACTCATCTTTTTTCGAAAGTAATTTTTATTTTTCTTAATTTGCATCATTCATCGATTTAAAATAATGAAAAGATATGAATTCTATGTTTCTGTTTTTGTTGTTTTCACCCACTAATTAAGTCTAATTGGTAGAAGACGGGGCTGAAAGTAGATTTTTAAAATTTAATGGTTAATTCCATTTAATTTTAAAAAGGAAATCTGTTTAACACTATTTATTGACTTTGGAGAATATGTGTAAGACCATTTTTTTTCTTTCTTTTAGATTCAGATTTAAAAGCCCTTTTTATATTCTCATTAAACGAAGTTCTTACAATAGTTTTCTCGGTCTTTTAGCGTTCAGAATGACCCATGATATTTATCTTACGAATCTAAAATCTTATTGCAAGTGAAGCTATCAAAGAATGAGAACCCTTATTAAAAAATTAAAAAAAAAAAATCCATAACTTTTGTAAAAACTAATCCATAACTAACAATAAACTTATTTCCATTTGAACTGAGTGATCGCCGAATTCTTTTATTCTTTTGAATGTTTTTAGTTACATGCATTTATGAATGGCGCAAATCTTTCCCATTTAATATTTAAAATCATTTTTAAGATTATTTTTAATAGTCACTCTAACTTTTTAAACATCAAAAGTACTTCCCTAATTCACATTATTTCTTGATACACTATTTATCTATTTTTAATAAATTAAGCCTAGGTTTCATTTTTAACCTTTACTTCTGTGCTTTCTGTAGTTGATATGGCCACCTATACTTTTTCTTGTTAATTTCTTTCAAAAATAAATCTTTGCATGTATTTTATTGTTTTGATTAAATAATGGCATATTACGAATTGTAGCAGATTGTTTTGGCTTCTTGTCCTGTGATTATTTCATCTGCACCTGGTTTTATTTGAAAAAAAAAAAGCAAAAAAGACTTTTCTTTATAGATAAAAGAAAAGAACATATTTTTTTAGATCTGTAATATTATTCTTTGTAAGTCACCAAATTGTTATTCTCTACGTAAAGAAAACAAATACATGCAATATGTGATAAACCTTTCAGTCTTTTGTAGTCATATCTATATTTCTTGATTTGCAGTTTAAAGCTGATGTGAAGTTTTCAAATACTAGTGAGTTCTACTTCGAGGCTAATATGCTGTATGGTTTAATTATTAGCTGTAAATAATGATAATACTTAATATAAGGTATAATATGAATACAATTAATAAAAATTTAAGAAATTGCTGGTCTTATTGCACTTGCGTGGAGGATTCTTTACATTGTAATGCAGTTAATTCCATAATTGAAACATATAATTTTATTGTTTGTTCTTTTTATCAAGTAATCCTTTATTGAAGTAAAAATGTCGAGAACTACAGAGCTAGGACACTGCACCACATTGAAAACCGCTATCAATCTGAAGACATCTTCATTTAATGCTTGCTTCGTCATACCCTAACACCGTGTTCTTGACGAGTGGCCAGTCAGACTGGAACCATCTATTCCACTGGGAAGATCCTCAGTGTGGTTGAAGGCAGGAGCCCTTATGCATGAGCAGAATACAAGCACAATAAGTGGGGGTGACGGGGAACAATTGGCGGTCCTCATGGGATACTGCACTGCCCGAAAGATGCCAAACCTGTTATAGAAAATTAAGACGTGTGACCAACGTCCTAATATGTTCCTGGCTTTTAGAGACAATTTTTTCTCTTATTAAATCTAAAATCTTATCGTGATCGGACTATAATTTTATTATTTCTGTATTTAATTTTTCAGTTGTTAAGACCACAGTAAATAAATAAATAACTAAATAAAACAGGATGAGAAAAAAAAAATACCAATTTTGCTTTATACCAATTTAAAAAGCAACTGCACCGATGACAAAACAGATGGACAACACTATTGCATTTTTCTGATTCTTTAAAAATTGATTTTAAGAAAGAATATTTTCAGATGAAACTCAAAAGTTTTCTTACAGAAACTGTTATTAGTGTGTTATGGAATTATATTATTAAGAAAAAGAGAAAAGGTTTGATTTTTCTTGCGTATTATTTCTTCATAAAATATATTACAAATTAAAATAAAATTAAAAATCAAATTCTGCAGAAAGTTTATATATATGATACGTTACTCTGTGAGATCAAAAATGTTGTCATCAACAATAAATGATATCTCCAGAAGCACAACTAAAATAGAATATAGATTAAAATTTGAAAGTACCTCAGGTAAGACATCTCAAGTTCGCTATTATATTTTTGGGATTTTGTAAATTTTGTTCAATGAACTTCAGATTGTTCCTGAGTTATACCATGACACAATATTCGCTGTTATTCTGTCTTAATAAAATATGCGTAGTTTTTTTCTTTGGATGCAATGTAAATAATTACATCAAACTGGTTTCTAAGTTCTCCATTCACTAGGCAAAGCAATTATAAGGAGTTAAAATGAATGAGTAGTTTTGTTCTGCTGTTAGTTATTTTTTTTCCTGTTCTAATGAAGCCGAAGTTTTCAAACTTTAATTAAAATAGTAAACTGACATAATTAAAGCTACATTTTTTTTTCTTCTTTCTTTTCATTTGTCTTTCTTTTATTTCTTCGTGTGATTCATTGTTTCGTCTTTTTTGTCCAACTATGACGACTTGAAATGTGTCTTCATTGTCTCGACGGTTTTTCATCATGCATATCAGTCCAATTCTCATCTTTTTCACCCAACCGCCTTGTGTCTCTTGCTGTCTTTCCCATTAGTGAAGTGTTCTGCTTTGCGTGCAGCCACGTCCGTGTCAATAATATCAACGGAGCTCGGCCCATACACTTGGAGGATTTTCATGTTTTAAGACACGAATTGAATATTTATCACCATCTGGGGTTTTAGCTGTGCGGAGAAGCTCGCATCACATCCGCGGTCTCTTTTCTCCTTGAGTGGGAGGGGAGGAGGATATGATGCCAAAGGAGAAAGCGGCGATGGGGAGGGGGAACCAGATGAGCGGAACTACATCAATTGCGGATACACCCAGCTCTTGCACAGCTGAACCTTTTTTGCATGAAGATTGCTTCGCCATACTGTGTAATTTCCCCATTGAAAGACAGCAAAATGGATTGATACCACACAACTGTTCTCATGCCAAAATGCATCATTCAGACCAATGTGGCAATGGGAACACCGTTGAAGATTGAACATCCCAACCCTTTTTGTACAACATCCACTTATTTTCTCTTTCTAAAGCTAAATTCAACCCATTGTATTATCTTTAAATTTGACAACAGAATAATTTCTTGAGTAATTGACCAAGAAAAAAGTTTAGAGGCAACTTTAAATAATTTGAATTCTTCGCTTCCATTTCACCGATACTTTTATATCAACCAAGGATCTTTCATGTCTCTGCGTACTTTTATTAGTTAAAAAAAATAAAATAATTTTCTATAAAGAATTTAAAGAACAATTCAATATACAGTAAAACATGAATTTTAAATAATAAAATAATTTAACTTTAATCAGAACTTGAATAAAATTTCAATTAATAAAAGTAATCTAAAGTTATTTCATATTATAGTTTTTACGTATAAAGATATATAGCCTATATATACGTATGTATTTAAATATATATTTAGATTTGAAAGTGAGTTATTATTTATTGTTTTTAAGATTCAAAAGTCCCTAAAATTAGCTTCTCAAAGAAATTTGTAGATAAATGAAAAATAAATAAATAAATAAATAAACTTTGGAGGTAAAATATTGAAAAGAATATAATATTAAAGCATATCAATACTTAAATTGTGAGATTAATTTATTGCGCGAATGATTTTGAACCTCATACGAAAAAAACTTGACCAATGTTACACATGTGAATACTCATATTCATTGAAAATTTAAATAGTTAAATGAAATATGAATTTAAATTTGCTAAGATTGAATTTATATATTTGGACAGTATTTCAATTAATGGGTTTCTGGATTATATTTTTCTATGAGACTTCCATCTGCGAATGGTCACAATAATTATTTTAATTGCTTCTTACATCTGTATGTTATTCTCCAACCTTCTGCTCATCTGGTGTTCAGGTGTTGAGTGAGCGATAGACCCAGTAGTGACCAGAAGCTAACTCAGATGTTGTGTGTGATTTTCCAGTCGGTTTCCAAAGACTACAGATTTTGGGATAGATAAATGTGGACAGAGATAAGCACTCTTGGAAGCCAATACAACAGGTGTAACAACAGACGCACTCAATTTATCTACTTGTAGCAATCTTTTCCTCATTTCTTTTTTTTTTTTTTTTAACTTTGTGTCTACCTATTCATTTTTCAATTTTATTAAATAAATAAATAAATAAATAACGAGAGTATTAACTGAAATAAATAAAGTTCTGAAATTGAAATATCAATTGCATTGACTGCTTAAAAATTTGAAAAATTATTTTCTGCATCGAGAGTTTCTTAAAAAAAAAATACTTTTTGCTGAAATTAATTTTTTTAAACAAAACTATTAAAAGAAAAAAACATATTTACCAGGTTAAAAGAAAAAAAATACTATATACGTATAGGCATATTTTATTTTTTTCTAGTATAGCTTAGCATTCACGTGGACCTTTGTCCGATTTATCATGTTCATTTTTTTTTCCAATTAGTTTCTATTTTTACTGAATCACTTAAGAGTGAAATTAACGACGTTTCTTTATTATTAATATTTTTTTTACCATTAAACTATTGCAAGAAAATAACAATATTCCTCTTGGCCACAATCAAATAATATAATTTACTTCAATCCTCTTCATATATTGGTTGGAATAAAATTAAGCTGGTCAGTGAAAGTTATTATTCTTTGTAAATAAGTTTTACTATGCTTTAAATATCTAAGTTCAGAAGCTTATCTTACAATTGCCTGAGAATTCTATCAATTTCCGTTTTCATTAATTGAAATTAGCACTAGTTTAACAACAAACAAATCTAATTTGGAACAAATTTTGCATCTTTTCTGGCTCGCTTTAGGCATTTCTCTTTTAGTCATATTTTATGTATGATTAACTTAATTTCCAATGTCATTTATGAAAACCCAATGTTAATTTCTTCTAACATTATCAAGAAATCTTAAATATATACTAACTTGAAATTAATTTAACCCTTAGTATCGTTCGGCATTGCTGCTCTTAACTGAAAGCTTAAAGATAATAATCTTTTGATGGCCGATGGCACCCGAGGGTCTAATTGCAACTATTCTATAAATCATGAATGTCCTCTTACTAAACATGGAGAAGCGACAATATTTCAGGGTGAACTGTCAGCGAGTCGGAGTTGGTAATAAAGTCTGTACAACCTGACACTGGTGCGAGTTTCCCTTAAGGATATCAGTTGAAATAGCTTTTATTAATATAGGTTGATAAAGGAATCAATATTTATGGTCAGGTCACTGGATAATTAGCCTTGTCATCATGGAAACATTGGACTGCTACCTGTCTTTAAGTTATCCAACAGCATTTCTCCAGGGGAAGATCGTATATTGTTTTTGACTTTTTTGAATTATTTAAGCTTCATTAGCGTCTCGTCATTCCGGATCCAATGAATAAAAATTAAGGCGTCACTTCGCTTTACCCCTCCTTGTTTTTTAGAGCGTAATTGGTTCAGGATACAGCTAAAATAAGCTAATCCTTCTGTATTCTTCATTGAGTTTATTCAGTGAATGTAATACAAGAGAATTGTCATTAGCATAAATTACAGAACATCGAAGCTGTTTTCTCCATTACTTTCATTTTGTTTATTTCTTTAACTTGTTCGTGGTAGAGGAAAGTAGCTATTGAAGTTTCGTGATGAAGACAATATCTGTAAATACACTGGAAGAACTTTAAAGGAATCATCAAAATAAATATTTTAAATGAAAAAATAAATTGTGATTTGCAGTATTCCACAACTTTCGTGATCCATTCGATTTAAAGGTTTTTTTTTTTTTGTTATTATGTATTTTACATTATTTTTGTTAAAGTCTTGTCAGATGCACTTTGCTGAATGTATTTCACATATGCGTTTAAAAAAATTATGCTACATTGAAAGAATAATTTATGACTACAACCCTCATTGAATGTTATCTGAGATTAATAAGAATTTTGGGAAAATTATATAAATATCTTCCAGTAACAAACTACAGTTATTGGACTATTGATTCAACTAGATTCTATTAACTTACATATTTAATATAAAATTAAATAAATTAAAATCTTCTATATTTAGTTTTGATCAACAGCTGTCACAGAATGTGTATACTTACACTTGAAGAGCAACTGGTGTTGGCAAATGCAATTATCCAGGTAGCTGAAGCAGTGATACTTAATTTTATGGTTGGTATTAGACGGTTTTGTGACGATCTCATCCTCTCAGTTGGTGGGTTGTCTCTGCGTTTTTCTTCGCTAATGCTTTTCTTTCTCGGACAATGGATTCACCTGCGATTCATGGTCATAGCAAAGGGAAAAAAAATGTAACGGTGACAAATTTCTCAATAGGCTCACCATTGAGCCATTGAAGGACCCCATACCTGCATAGGGAATTGATAAAAGAGCCCTTCACACCATAGCAAATCTGTCAACTGCTGTTTTTTTTTAATCAATCTGTCCCTCGCATATGTGATATTGCCTTAGGTTCTCAGGGAGAGATTATACAGGAAGAAGCCATTGCTAGTCCATTTATTTGGGAGAATTGTGACACGCTTCTCTATAAAATGAGGTGTGTAGTAGGGTGGAGGGAAGTGTTGTCCAAATGTAGGGAAGGTTATTACCCTCCTCATTCCCTCTCCTCTACCCCTGCGGCCGCTTCCTTGATTCTTGTGATGCCAGAAAGAGTGCGCTGTTTAGAATTTGCAGTTAAGTGCTCGATGAATAAAGCTTTTAGAACAAATTACTCATTCATCATGTGCTCAGAATTTAAACTTCATTCTTTCTGTCTGTACTTTCTATTTATATTTACAAACTTTTTTTTTTTTCCATTTCTGTAAAATCTGTTTATTGTAAGTAAATACAACAGTGATTTATATTATTTTCTAATAAACAGAGTTCGAAGTTGGTGCAGTACAATCCTGTTTAAAATTATTAATCTATTAAATCAAATAGAATCTAATATATTAAATCTAATAGAATAGGATTAAACTATTCAAAATCAAATTTGCATTTAATTTTAAATGAAATTATCGAATCAGCAAATTAATCTTTTAATTAATTTAATAATTTTTAAGAACTTGAAGGTAATAAATATTTGCTCATTTAATAAAGTTCTTTGAGTGATGTAATGAAATTAAATTAAAACTTCGAAAATAGATAAAGACAATTTATTCTTAGTCAATCAAGCTTGGCTGCTAGTTGCTTTGGGAGTTTTTCTTTCTATAACAGCTAGTTTATGTTAAGCAGGATGTTTCATTTTCCTAAGATAAGGATTAATTTTGATTGACTCTTGTTTAAGGACTGAATCTTATGCTTGTAAATACGAGATCGAAATTAGTAATGGAGGCTTTCCATTCGAATTGCAAAATTAGCAAACGATGTCGCTGGAGCATAATGAAAGAGCTTTACAACAAGGTTCTCTTGTGAAGATGGCTTTTCAGGGCTGCCGTTGCTGCTAAGAATATCTCACAGGAGAGAAAGGAGGAGTTGAATTCGGTGCCTTAATGCTTTCAGTTGTGTCGCGAAGTGGGCAATCTTTGCGTCGGCTGGCACGGCCTCTATCAGAATTTCAGATTAGGTTACGTCGGCCTTCGAGTTTTCCTCTGAGTCCACCCTTTCTCCTTGCTGTATCCTGATCCTAGGTATTAGGATCGTCGTAAATAACGCCGATGTGACACTCTTCCCCTAAACCTCTCTCTCTTTTGCCACGCAGCTCGGCCACCTTATCAACATAAATATTCCCATACTTAAAATTTTATCAAGTGTAATTCAATCTGGAGACGGAGTGGGGGTGGTTGTAGTCTCTCTCGGCTGTCTTAAAACCTGAGCTCGTTGTTTCTTCGTGTGTATCGTCGCAGCACTGGAAAGGTTAGGGATAGAAGAGAGGGAAATCTCAGAAGAAGCGTAAGGAGGGAAGATATAGAAACGTAAACATCCTGAAGCGTTCTTTCGAGTCGAGAGGGTGCCTTGAAAAAGCGAGGGCATTTGTCTACGGGGAGAAAAGAAGGTCACGTTCTAATCTGGCGACGGGGGCGAACACAACCGGCCGCTTGTGCACGGTCCGTTTCCGTCGCGACAGAGATCACAGCTCTCGAAACAAACGGTGCCTTTTCTCACCCGGTAACTGGGGCTTCTTTCAGATCTCTGCCAGATTGAGACATCGGGCTGACAGACAGATAGCGACGAGGTCCGGCCGAATACACAGCCCTCTCTTGTTTGCATCCAAAACGGTAGTGTCTGCCCTGATAAAAATGCGTTCTCGAAGTGCAGGAGGATTAGGAGGAGGAGGAGGATGTGCTTCTGGGTGCGGTCGGACCAACAACACCGGGAAGTTTGAAGATCACTTGTGCATATGGAGAGAGAGAGAGAGAGAGAGAGAATCCTCCAGAAAGGGCGATGACATGAAAGCCTATTTCGATGACTGTAGAAAATTTTCTTTGGGCGTTTATGTACTTTTACGTGTGTGTGTGTGTAATTTACGATTCATATTGCACTCTTATCTTTTTGCCTTCAGTTTGCTTATTTTAAATGTTTCAATCTACCGTCAAATTTTTAGTTTTGTTTATTAGTATTTTAATATGATGGATACTTATGAGCGTGAAACATGATAAGACAATACTTAATTTGAATCTTAAAGTAAAACCAGAAAAAAAAAAAAAAATAAGCTTTAGTTTCTGAAGCTTTAATTTGCTCTTAATTGTATTGTCTCATTTTCGACAACGACGAATATTTCAGATAGTCGTTATACAAAAAAAAAAAAAAAGTTTTTATTAATAAATAAACAAAGATATTAATTTTTTTTCCTGAAGTACTTTTATACTATTATAAATCTATATGTAGATGATAAGATAATAATTGGATAATAATGGAATAATAAATTTATTTTATTAAAGATAAATAAAAGCTTTTTTTAAACTTCTGGCTTTATTTTATTAGAAAACTTACTTTCATATATTTTCCCTTTTTTGAGAGAAAACGAATACGTTGAAGTGAAATTCGCAGAGTAAAGTGGCTTGCTTTAATCTTTAATACTAGCCGTGTGTCTCTGCTGTGTATGGTAGCTCATGGGAAAAATTCTCCGGTTGGCCGGGCCCTGGACGCAAACAATCGTGATTTATTACCTTCCTCCAGGTTTGAAAGATTGTAGAGATAGTTGGAGAAAGAGGATAAAAAAAGCAACCCTTTCTTCTCCAGACAAGATGAGATGCAGCATTCATGAAAGATGTAGCAAATCTTGGTGTCTTCTTCAATGTCGACAGATATAAACCGTGGATATTCTTTTTTTTCCGGAAAGGCAGAACTTCGACTACAGTTGAAATTTTTGAAAAACAGTGAAAAGAATAGGCTCAGAATGTATTAAGTTTTCAATAATAGAGTTCGAATGGATAAAAGAACTTAGAAAAAGAAAACATGATACTTTGTTTATCGTTGCAATTTCTATTCACATTTTGAAAGGTTATCGATACAATTAAACATTGAAAAGTAATTTCATAATAATTTTGTATTTCGAATTATAACATACATATTGTAGGAGCTCACAAATACATGAACATATGGTGATTTGTAACAACTTATTTATTTTTTGAAGATAAAAAAAAAATCACATTAAGCTAAAGTTAATTAATGTTGTTAAAAAAAGAAAATATTTTTAAAATTCTTCGTAAGGATCCTTTACATCTATTTTCTTTTTGGGAGAATAATATTAACAACAAAACTCAGCAATGATATGTTGATAAAACAAATGTTGCAAGACAATTATTCATTTTTCATGTGCTTCTAAAGCAAAAAATACAAAGACGATATAATAATAAACCTGTAAGTCTTTAGTTAGTTAAACTACAATTATGAATATAAACGTTCTTACATTTAAAACATCCTAAATTAATTCGAAGAAGCTATAAAAAGCTGATGACTTCGTTAAGCTACTAATGTTTGGGTTTATTTCCGATACTTTGCCTTCGAGTAGGATTTATTTGCTGTTAAAATTAAACAAGAGATAATAGAGTTTTATTTTATATTTTATTTTGTTATTAAAATTGTAAATTCATAGAGGCAATATTCTGCTTTACTGATCTTTATTTGCCACTGAATTTAAGAAAGATAGAAATTGTACTTGAAAATTCTGAGACTCAACCTTGCAAATCACTGTATAAAGTCGTCTTTTTTTTATATGGCTCTTTTTATGTCTATCGGAAATTATACGTTCTTTTCTGACTGAAAACATTTCCTGCAAAGACTCTAACTGCCGCCATGAATAATATTTCATACCAAGTGGCATTGGTTTCAAACGTGAACTGGATCTCGCTTCCAATCTTGCACTCAAGGAGCTGTTGAGCGAACTTGCCCCCGCTATTTAAGCTCACTGACTTCTCCATTAATTATATAGTGCTCGTGGAATGATCAGAATATTCACACCTCCATAATGCAACTTGTACGGCCAAATAACGCTTCCTGCGTTAGCAAGAGGAAGAGACCACGAAATAAAAAAAGTATATATATATATATTTTTTGTATTCGGATATTTCATCGCCCTTTGTGTAGTTAAATCTCAATAATAGGGGATGCGCAGCTATGTAAACCAGTTTTCAGTTAATGCTGCATTATCTTGGTCTGTTTTTAATGTAAACGCATGCAGCCAAAGAAAATATATACAGAGAAAACACTCGCCACGATGATCATCATTGGAGGCTGTGTGAAGGATAAGGCCGTCAATGTATAATTTGCAAGGAAGAGAAACACTCTTTAAATGTATCTTATTTGACTCACAGAGAATATTTATGTAACGTAACAATACAGATTCGACTCATGTACATTTGCAAAAACAATAAAAAAGAAAAGCTTACATCTACGGAAAAAATTTATGCTATTTTACTTTATCACCATTAGTATTAAAAAAATTGAATGATCAAAATGTTAAATAACTCAGAAAACATCAAACCCATACGCCGGTATAATTCCATTCTTAAAGAACAACAACCTCATCATGTTTGATATTTAAAAATATATTTTTTTAAATTAATAGAAAAAAAATCCCAAATTAGTTGGATTTATTTTATAACATGGTTGACTGTTGAATATAATATTAACCGATAAATTTTATATAGCTTTGTTGGTTTTGTAATCTACCATATTCATTGCAATGAATTTAAAAAAAAAGCATAAGTTCATTTCAGGGATTTATTACTTAATGATTTAAATTTATTTGACAATAAGAATATAATAAAATCCCATTATTTCTATTTTATTTTTATTTATTTATATATATATTTATTAACCTAGATATAACGGGCGGATGTCCAGTTATAGTATCTGGAGACAGAACATGGACAACACATATAGGGCCTAAATAAGAACAAAATAAGTTTTTCAATATATAAAAATTAATTTGAAATTTCAATCTTATGATCTTATATAATATAGGCTATTTATATAAAAAAAGAGTTTCAGCTAGATACTAATGGTATTAAAAATCAAAAAGAATAACAGAAAAAATATTCAATTCTGGAACGTTAATCTGCTTAGCTTAGGAGAGTAATACCTGAGCTTGTGAGAATACGATTCATTACAATTTTATGGTTTTGTTAAGGATATTTGTAGTCATTTCACTTATTATCAGTTATTATATTTAAGGGATAATGTTACAAACATTAAAGTGTAGCTGTTGTTTGGCAAAACAATTTTCAAAATATCTATCTTTTTATAATTTCTTCTTTCCAAAAGAATTGTGCAATATGTAACTGTTAACGTAAACTTTAGTGTAATCTTTTAGTCTGAGTGGAAAAATCCTCCGTAATGCTCTATCGACGGCTGATATAAGAAAGAAGGCAGTGTTTGGAAGAAATGAAATTTTTCCTTTTTAAAAATCGGATGAGGAATCCCTGACAACTACCACATGAAGTGATCTGATTTCCAAAATGATTCAGCAGAGGCAGATGGTTTGTTGATTCTTTTGCCCAGCATTTTATCCATCCCTTCCTATTTTGTAAGTTGGGCTCTTGACACCTCTTCTTGTTCTTCGAATATGAGCAAACGAGAGCCTCCAATGACTTTGCAGAAGCACCGATTCACTCGGTTGGCTTCCGATTCGAAGAGGAAACACCATATTGGGACTCTGGGAAATTCCCGTCTTGTGTGCACATGATTTTCCGCCCATTAGTTCCACGGCATGTACAAGACAAAAGTGAACTCCTTACCGCACAGGTAGACCATGTGTACCTCCACCAAAACTCGGTGCTTGCTTTTTATATTATTTTTTTTTGCTTCTTCACTTATGAAAATGCAGGTTAAACAATACCGAAAGTCACTCAAATGTAGCCTAAATTCAGACCAAAACAGGCAATTGGTGTTTAATCAGCGCCAGTATTTCTCCTCGTCATCTTCAACATTCAAATTAATTGAAACGCACTTCCCGATAAAGTAATTGAATTTTCAACCGGAAGGAATGGCAAAAGCATGTCATTATAAGATGTGAAAAAATATTTAAAACAAAATATGGCGCCAATCGGAAAAAGTCGTGTCTTTATGGCACTTCAAAAATGATTGAAAACTGATATAAAGGAAACTGTAACAGTCACGAAATAATTAATAGTTCATCAGAAAAAAAGTATTGTGGATTTTATTTTTTCCCTTCGATTAAACTTTTATGGAAAAGCAATCGAATCAAAAGAAAAAGCCACTAAACATGTATAGTAAAATTTTATTCTTAACTTTCCACTTTAATTTGCTGCTGTTTCTGGCTAAGAGATGTATATAAAGCATATATAATGAAAATTATTTATTTCAGAGTTATTAATTAAAAGTTATATCATATTTAAATTTGAACTTATTATAATGCAAGAAATATTAATTCCTTTTTAAAATATACATTCTTAATTTTCAAAACGTGACATTTTGCATTACGTGACATTATAAATATAGAATCAAGACATTAAGTTTTCTTTCTTATTTAAATGAAAAGGAAATAAAAAGTCGGAGTTTATGTCGCCCTTGGGTTGTTCACTAATTAATCGTCGATCCCAAACAACAATGACACTCACGAGAATTAAGGAAGTGTTGAATTCTATCAATTGCTCAAGTTTACTTTCCTTTCACATATGATCAGGAATAAATAGACTAAAATAATTCTTTCTTTTATTTAAGTAAGGACTTGGATTGCAACGTTAATGGCAGTGAGAACTCAGCAGTTATTAAAAGCAAAAAAAAAAAAAAATAATCATTTCCTTGCTTTGTTTCTATTAAATCTCCTATTTCATAGTTCTGTACAACATTTATGGCTTCAAGGTTTTAATTATTTTAGCCAGTTTTAAATACTAATACCAATTTATCTTCCTTTCATTATTAGGATTTAGATTCAGTTAAATAAAAAAAGGAAAGAATTCGTAATAAACTTCAATTTATTTTATTTAATAATTGAATAATTCTATCGTATTTATTTTTAAATTTTGTGAAATTTAATATTTTTTAATACCAAATTTAATTTATAAATTTTTATAATTATTAAAAATAATAGTTTAGGCCAGTATGAGAAACAAACTAAAGGAAAGGAATCTTCGTAATTTATAGGTGTTTTGTAAATGTATTAATTTGTACATACAACATTAGATTTTGTATTAATTATATTTTGTTATCGATACATTTGTTAAGTCTCATCGTGAAAATGATGTTCTTAAATCTTTCGTAATGTAGGATGCTTCAAAAAAAAAAAAAAAAGTAATCCGGAAACATCGTAGAATATAATTTCAAAAATAGAGAAGTGATGTACAATTAATTGGTCTTTCTTGTTAATTTTTAGTTTGCGATTATATTTGATTTCCAGATGAATGAAGCGGCTGATAGGTTTGCTTCCCTAACTCGGGAGAATTACCGTAGAAAGTACGTCGTTTCTTCCCTGCCCAATTTACTTTAAACTGTTACCAAATAAGATTACTTAACATTTAAGCGGGAAGCGGGAGCCGTCGGACGAGGCGGGCTTTTGTCACAGCCCTGGCTAATGGCAGCGGTTTACCGAATAACCCTTGGCAAGCTAATTCGGGAGGTAAGGGTTAATTGCCTGTATCGGCAAGATAATAGGAATTTAAAGAGGTACAGTCGATTTAGCCTACATTTCGCTGGAAAAGCCATAGCGGCCATCTGGGCCAACCAGTATTTCGGGGGTTTAAGCGAATGCCCATTATGTTAGTCTCTCCGCATTAGCTTCGGGTTTCCCATTGTACCTTTGGACAATAGCCGTTCTACAGCCAGGACATCAGATACGGCCTTAATTCGCTTTAGATGACGGCATTGACGGCGAATCTTGAAAATCCGGCAATCTTGCCTCCATGTTTAAGATATTTTCTTACTACTGTCATTTTCCCTTCCCAAACTCGATTTTGTGTTTTATCCTCTTTCTTTCTTTCCTTTTTTTTTTTTAAATCACGATAGCTGTTTCTACTGTTTGCCGCCTACCCTCCTTCTGTGGCCGGTGTTTGCTGTAATCCTCCACAGGCACATTTGGATTTTGTCAAGAGACTGTCTCAGCAGGTGCACGGGTGTTCCTAGTTAATGTTTATTTTTTCTTCCTAATAAATTTAAGCTATGTTTTATCTTTAGAAGACGGGTGACCTGTTCTCAGTAAAAGGTATGCAATGATTCTATTCACGAATCGTTCTTTGTTTTACATAGTCACTATTTATAGTGGAAAATAAATTAGGAGAAACATTTTTTGAATGGAAACGCTATTTTTAGATTTTCGGGATTTATTTGCAATTAAAAGACTTATAATCATTTTTCATGAAAATACCAAAAAATAAGATAAAATTTTAAAATAATCAGTTTAAGATTCCCTTTGAAATCTGATTTTTTTTTCTATTTTATAGTTTTTTATTTAATTTAATTTTTTTTAATAGTTTACAAGTTACTCTTTATTGAATTAAATTTCTGAATTATGATTTTGTAAGTATTCGATTAAAAGTAGAGCCGTATCAGACATAATATTTTGAATCCTTTGCGCAGCTCAGCACTTTTTATATCAGTCATTTTTATATTTAATTTTCGCGGCTTTTTTTCTCCTAAGAAGAGGAAATAGAACATAATAATCTAGTCACCAGCGCTTCATTGGCATTTCTATAAATTTATTAATTTTATCAAAATCATAGATTGACAGTTCTGCTTATACCCATGTAATACGTATTCTAACACCCGCCAGATAACCTTCTATGGAAACAAGACTCTTCAGAAGCCAGCAGGTGACATCCGGCGTGGGAACCAACCTCTCCGGCCAGGGCGCAGTCCAAGGGAGGTCTCGGTTCGAGTTTGAGTCGAAACAAAGAGATTTTGGAAGCTGCGTCTGCCTCCAAAGACATACCACGAGGCCTTCGGTCGCTTTTAGGCTCAGCCAGTTCATTATGGTCGCCTGTCTTGCTTCCTCCCTCTGAGCCCGGTGATAGGAAATACGGGAACCAGTTTTTACCGCCAAGCAGGAGAGTCTCTCTTTCTCTCTCTTCATGTCTGTCCGCGGTGTGACAAATTAAAAAAGACAGCGCCATCCTTACAGATGACCGCTGCTTCTTAGGTCGCTCATTGTTGCTGTCCAGGCCGAGACAATGGGGACAATTTTTTTTCTGGCCCCGTTTTCTCCCTGTACATTTTTTTTCCTTCCATACCAGCGAAGTTATAGTGGGCGCGCGGTTCACAGAAGAAAATAAAGAGAAGACCGTTTCGTTGCAAGGAAAAAAAAAAAAAAGACATCTTTCCTTTTCAAAAGAGGAAAATCATTTTCGGACAACCATAGGGACCGTCAACGAAAAAAAAAAAGATCTTACAGAGCGTAGCCCTATTGTTCCCACTGCAGAAGCAAGGCTTTGATTGGGTTTGATTGTGTTCGTGCGATGCTTTGGCTTGTTCCGGCCTCTGTATAAAATGTGATCCACTGGGGGACGATGATAAAGCCACTTGCTGATACTGGAACGTCATCGTCTTGCCCTGAAGGCCTACCGCATCACCTAGCCTCTTCAAATTCTATCTGTTCACCCACCCATACGTCCACAATCATTGCTTCTATTATGGAACTCGTCCTTTCAATAGCTTTTTAATATTGACCGTAGACATCCGAAATACGTTTTTTCTTTATTTTTTTGTATTTTGTTTTTGTTACTGTGGACGTCTATATAAAAGGGGGAAGGGAAGTGAGTTTAATCTTACAACCGTAAAGAATAGAAAGCGAAAATATAAAAAAAAAAACACAATGATACCTCCAGATGTTTTCATTGTTCTTTTTGTTTTTCGTTTTTGTACTTGCCATTTTGTGAAAAGATCAAAAAATTCTAATGAACTTTTAAATAGCAAAATTCAGTAGAATCTTAGATACGATTTCAGGACGATTTTACGAAATAAATAAATAAATAAATAAACAGACTCTTTAATTATTATTTTTTTTTTTACCAATAAATAAGAAAGAAAGATTTTTTTCCCCATTTTAATGTAACTATTTGTTGTTCCTATAACAGCTTGCAGGAGCTCAAAAAAACTTACAGATTTTTTTTATTTTATTTTTATTTAACAGACTGAGCAAAATAATACAACCGTATGTTTCAACCGTAAAATGCTTCAGACATTTCAACATGATATTTAAAAAACTAAGAGGAAATAACTGTTCTTAAAAGATTGAGGTGCTTGTTCCCGTCTTCACAGAAGCTTATCACTCTTAATTTGTCCCGAGTTTCCCAGAGAAATGAAGAGCAATCTCGGTAATTTATTTTTAATCCTCGTGTCCTCTGTTGCAGCAGATGTTGTGGAAAAGTCAGCCATGTTGTGACGCGTTCTTTGTTCCTCGCAGCTGTGTCAATCTGCGCGTTATGAGACTCGTTGCTACAAATTGTGCGTTATTCGGTCGAAAGCTTTCACTTTATTCCGTAGTATTATTATGTAGAAAAAACAGTAATAACAAATAGCTTTTTTTAAAAAATAAATATTTATATATATATATATTGAAGGGGGAAGATGGATGGAAGTGAAGGCTCTACTTTACTCTTTCACTTAATTTATAAAAAGGCATTTAATTCGAGAAATTGTAGTGCTAAACGAAGGACAACTCGTTTAGTGGCGATCTAATAAATTCAGCTTGAGAGAAGTCTCCACGTTCTTGTTTTGGTCTTTTTTCTTTTTTTTTCGTGCAGCCATCTAGTGCTTAACCTGTCATTAGTTTGTTCTTGTCCCATATCTGCGATAGTGATGGTATGGGAGGCAGCAATAGGACAATGTGAAGTGCATGCACTTCATCGTGGACGTAATGACAGGAATTTTCAGATTCTTTTAGTCACCAGAGTAATTTACTTCTGAAACAATAGAATCTTCGGACGAACACCTCCACATTACCTCCCTATCTTTATTTTCTCGGTGTAGTTTACCTTTTTAATCTCCCAAGTTATCCAATGTATTCAAACATGAGTTGCAAACATGTTTTTTTTTTGTTTTTTTTTTTAAGCTTTGCCGTTAGATATTTTACTTGTTATAATTAATAATAACAACTTTCAGATAGCACAGTTTGTTTTTTTCCTAACGTTCACTATATTTTTTTTTTTTTTTTTTGTCATTTCATATATTGAAGTACTAAGCAAAACAAACTAATTATTAAATGTTTTTAATCTATTTTTTTTTTCTTTATTTAAGTTTCAAATATTTTATAAATTTGTATTAAATAATAATAGTTTGTAATATTTTTGTTTTGTTGCTTCTTAACAAATTTGCATGATTTACTTTTGAATTTCCTTATTTTGAATTCTAATGAGCTTCCATTCTCGCCTTAACTCTTTTTTTCCTTAATAAAATAAAAAGAAGAAAAAAAGTAGATAAAAAATAATTTGATAATATACTTCGAATAGATATTCCAATGCTTGAAGAATAAACCGGTCTATCAAATTGTTGAAGCGTTCTTTTTCCGATAAGTAACGTATCTACTAATTATTTTCATTTAGAATCCCTTTTTTCATTTCGTAATATTTTTGTGTTTCTCTGTTCAAACAAAGTATTACATCAGAAATATTTGTTTCGCGTTTTGGTTTTAATGACTATTAAGTTGTTTAGCATACATTTTATCCATTGTCTGTTCACATTTGAAAACTGACAGCCAACTATTTCCATTTTGTGGGATAAACATGAAGTCGATTCGTAGACAGACAATCGTTTCTGTGTGGAAAAGTGAGTGCCTTTCCGCTGCTTGCTTTACCCAAAATAAAGCGGACAGACCTATCTTTCTTCTTTTCCATTTTCCACATGTCCATCTCGACTGAGTTTGCCCACATTCCAACTTAAGTGTCACATTCTCTTCCAGAGACGACTGTAACGTAAACATTAGACAGGGACACGAAGGTCGGACAAGAGACTTATTCTTGGACAGGGCTGCCGTTTTTAGCCCCCGCAAAATGAAGGGTTGTTTTCGCTTTTATTTATTGTCTGATTGCTGCGGACAAGGGATGTGATTGTGCCTTCAACATCTGTGGAATTATTTTCCCTAATTGAAAATTAGCCAAAGAACTATCCAAAATTACTTGGAAAATGGTATCACCTTCTTCTAATGAATTTGAGACAGAAAGATTCGTTTTGTTAATTTCTTCATCAAAAATGGATTTTGTTAGGACAGGACAAGGCAGTGTGACTAAAATGGGTCATTGGATAGCTCAGGCTATCGCTCGGTTTGAGTCACAGTAACTAGATTTTGACTTGTGTAATTACATTTTTATCGCTTCAATCGAAAACTGAATGGCTGAGCGAAGGTAGAGGGTTTATGTAATATATATATAGTTTTCCCATCACTTTGAAATTCCAGAAGAGGAGGAGCAAAGTGCGCAATTGGGACGAATTCCACACGTAATGGCGTTGAAGGGATGTCTCGTTCTGGTCGCGTCGACAAGAAAATCGTTTTTATATGGCGTGTTTCGATCGTCGGGTGTGGTTTAGCGATCGATGAAATCGTTAAACCTTGATAAGCTTTTTTTCTTTTTTTTCTTTAATTCTTAAGCTTATTGATTTTTTGCCTGACATCAGTAATTTTTGTCTTTCTATTTGTCTTCATCTTCATCAAAGAAAGAAAATAACTTTTCTGTTTTCTATGTAAATGTAAGCAAGATAAATAAACAAGCACTTAACAACTTTAGAATTCCTTATTGAGTTCCGTTTTTGCCTCAAGCTCCAAATGCTACCAAATCTATCATAAATATCACCACAAAATTTCATCTTCCTTGGATAAACGTATTATAGTGATCATACACTTAACTTTCGCCAAACTTAATTTTCTACACTGGAATAAAATAAATATGGGTTTAAATTTAATTTGACAAACTTCCAAGATCCTGTACGATGGTCATTGATAGTGATTGGAAAAAGATTTGTGGCACCTTAAAATTTTTTCAGTTTTGTACTTTTTTTTAATAATTTTTCATTCGAGCATAAGTAAATTAGTCTTTTTTTTAAAAGAAAACAAAAACATTTGTTTAGCTACTTTGAATAAAATATTTATTTTCATTTTATACAATCCAACTTTAAGAGTAAATTCAGCACTTATATTAATTCGATTCTATTAATATCGCTTGTTGTCGTTATTTTAATTTCACATTTATGACGATTCCGTTTTAATATTGATTTGAAAGGAATACTACAGTTTCCGAAACAAAATTTAGAATTAATTTTGGGCCTCGTTGTACCGCATTACAGGGTGATTTCAATCACCTTTAACTTTGAAATACTTTTATAGGTAATATAATAAATGTAGCATTTGTAAATTGATTTAAGCGTTTAGATTCCTATAAAATTCATGTGAAATCTTGCACTGGCTTTATGGGTACTTATTTGTTGAAGATGGGTCTTATCTAAATGCTGGTGAAAGTTTGCTCTCTTCCTTTATTACAATGACAATGTGTGAAACTATGGACAGAAAATAAAAGAATGAGAACCTTGATTGACACCATTTCTTACCACCATCCTGAGGAAGGAACCGCCAACGAATCGCCGGATACCAAGTTAATGGAAAGATTGTGGAAGTGGCCAATACTGAATCGTTCCAACGCGACAGTCTAATTCATGCCGTTTGCATGCATTGTGCAAGTGCAGCATCCTTCAATTCATGTGTAATTGTCCCTAAATCTGATAAAAATGGCCATTTACTGCTCGCTTAAGGGTGCAGTTACTCGTGAGTGTGTAGCAAGGGGGTGTAATGAGTACAACTAACTCGTCTGCTGACCCACCAAGTGGTCAGTCACTGACCTCGCCTTGAATCGGATGGATTCTCTCAAATGGAACACTAGAACGAAATAAGCGTCGCCAGAGATTCTTTTTTTTTTTTTTTCACCTCTTCTTTAATGCTACCTCTAATTATTACTTTAAGTCTTTTTCCTGTACACTTGAAGTAATACTTTAACTTTACATAGACTTAACAGAGTGACAGTTAATCTACAGGAAAGTTGGTTGAAAGTTTTTTTTTTTTTTTTTTTTTTTTTAAATTTCTTTTAATTTTTTTTTTTTTTTTTTTTTTTTTTTCAACTTGCTCTTAATTTGTTTTTAAATTTCTTGCAGTTCTTAATGGAAGAATATTAGTGTTTGATATATTCAATTAATTTTCCATTTTCAACAAATTCTATACAAATATTACTTCTTAAACTTAATAACCATACAGGATGTAAAGGGTTATTCATGAAATTTTGTCAGATAATAATCTGTGCTTTTTTTTATTATTATTATTATTTCGTTGGGAAAAAATGATCTGAATAAATAATTAAAGTAAATGACTTAACATGTCAAAAAGGCTTAATCCGATCATAAATTTCAGCATTTAGGTTAGTTTTAAAAAAGAATGGGAATTTAACTATAAAAACGGTATATGTAAAAAATAGTCTTAAGTAGTTGTTCAGGCTAAAAAAATAAAAAAAAAAAATAAAAATGGATAGATTACAGCGTGCGTACAGTAGCAGGAAATTATCCTTACTTCCTGATGGTTCGGGTTAATGAAGCTGATCTCTTTAAAAACAAACATGGAATAAAAAACGGCAGGAGGGGAAAGAGATGCTGTGTAAAAGGTGTAAAGTAAAAAGCTTGAAGACCGAAACTGATTGGATATAATCTTTTCGCTGCATTTGACGTTGTCGTTCTGATTTGATTTGGTCACAGTGGAACAGCAGCAATTTGAACAAATATGCGCTTGCAGGACGATTTGTTGTTATCTTTTTTTTTTCTTTTTCCTAACCATCTCATCCTCCTACTGTGATGAAAGAGTTGTTTAATCAAAGTCATCAGGGTCTCGAACTTAAGACCTTTTCCTTATTAGCGTAAGTGTGGGAGTCTTGAGCTTATCTGTACACTGGAGGCTTTATCGTTGTGGTGAATCACTGATAGTTCTACGTGAAGTGTAGGTCTTTCTTTTATGTGAGATTTTTAAAAGTGAAGTTTTATAGAAAAAACTAAGATGTTTACAGTATTGTTTTTACATAAACATTTTTGTTTAGGACTATTAACATTTCAAGCTGTATTTCTTTTTTTATTATTTATTTCAGTGAAAGATATTTAAATTTAGAAAATATTGGGCCTAGTTTTTAGGCAGCTATAATTTTAACTTCTTTTAATAAGGGCTGATTTATCATCCATGTAGTTAATTAGTTAAATTTAATTCAGATTAAAGTTTTTATAATGACTTAATAAATGTGTTATTATAATGACTTTCAAACAAAACTTTAATAGACCACTAATTGTTGCTTCTGAAATTGCTTTAAAAAAATTCCAGAATTATTTCTATTAGGCTTTCAACTAATAAACATAAATTTTCAAACCTATCGAAACAGTTGTTAAACTAAAAATCTTAAAAGTTTTCCATAACTTTTTTTTTCCTATTACATTTCATTTTTGATCTATTTTGATTTATTTTTGTATAGTTTTTAACTATTCTTTGGTGTGATTTTTATTCGTCTCTAACTCTGAAGTTCTGTTAAGAGAGAGATAGACTTACAAACGGCAGCTGCATAAAACATCTAAAAATAGTATCCAAAACCTAAACAATTTACATGTTGGCATTGGTTTGTTTCTGGTGACATTTATCGTTGCGTTAGCTGTGAATCTTGCAGAGAAGCAGAGGGACAATGTGGGCCAACTTAAGGGGGTAATAACTCTTCTTCTCAGATTGAAGTCTCTATTCTGCCACCCAGGGAGAAACACATATCCCACCCAGTAGTAAAGAAAGGATTCACTGATCACGGCAAAACTTCTTTTTTTTTTTCCTATCCTCGTATTTTTTTCTCCTTCTCCCATCATCCTTTGTCGGCAAAGAGCTGGATCAATAGACCAGATGGTCTTTGCTTGAATATCCATCTTCAACTATCTTTAGTAAAATCTTTATGACAATTGGATATTCGATGACTTATAAAATATTGATATTTGAAACAAAAATATTCTGTCAACTGACTGTGTAGCTTTGTTTTAGCAATGGTTATTAGGAGAATTCCATGTCAAACAGGCTTTACAATCTTTAAAACCAACAGCTCATAAAGTTTGCTCCATCGGAAAAAAAAAATATATCATTTCAGAATGTGTGCTTCCAATATGCCAGTCAGCTTTTACTGAAATCTCGACCCTAGTTAGAATGTATTAAATGTGTTACTAAAATGAAATGCTGGATCTTCACCACATGAGCTTTCTGGGAAAATATAATAAACTCATTAAAAGAGATTTATTAACAAAAGCAACAAAAACGACTTATTTTGCTAAATGATACTACTCACATTCTTATGTACATATATATTTTATATAATTATTAATATTTTTCTTACTCTATTGGTTTGCTTTAAAATCATATACTGTATCTCACTTTTTGAAAGTGTCTGCACTTTAAAGTAAAATCTGCTTCGTACAATAAATAAAAAAATTACGTTAAAATTGTTTTAACTACAATTAAATTAAAATACTTATTTTATTTTTTTTAATCGCATTATTTTACTTTAAAATTTAATTGAATAGCAGTATCAAAACTAAATATATTGTTAATTTTTATTGTACATTTTTAATACAGTAAGATAGGGTTGAATTTTCATCGTAATATTAAATGATATTTAATGTTTAATCAAGAAATTTAAGAATAAAGATTAGGAATTGCCTTTTAAGAAAATATTGCTTTCTATTGAGTCACATTAGTTAGTTTACGATCATGGAAACTATATATACAAAAAAAGAAAGAAAGAAAGAAATCCCGTGCATTAACCCAAGGAATTAGTTAAAATTAGCCTAGAGTCAACGATGAGTGATTCTACCCAGGGGAAATGTCCAGCCTCGGGAAGTCCTCGGGCTAAAGTATCGCAGCAGTTAGCGTGTGCAGTGACATGCAGTGGCGAGATACAAGCCGTGACATTTACGAGCGCCACATATTATCATCGCTGATGACAGTGTTACATATTTTTCCCCTAAGAAAAGTGATGCAAGTGGAAAAGCAGGAAACAACTTATTATCCGCCGGTCACAAGTCGTCAAATTAAAAAAAAAAAAAAAAAAAAAAAAGGTTTATGAAAAAAAGAGAGAGAGAGAACTAAGCAAGGCGCAAAAGTCACACAAGGTCGCTTGTCCCCGCAAGTTCCGATCTTATTTATGGTAGTGTCAGATTTGAAATTAGCGATTAGAATCTAATTGCAAGTGAAATGGCCGAAAAATTAATAAACATAATATGATGTTGCAAAAAAGACAGATGGAGGTATGTTAAATTAAGTATGATTAAACAATGCCAAAGGTATTTCAACTTTGGATATATAGTCTACATTATAAACGATTTAATAAACAGCAATTCTGATTTTGATAATTTCAGGAGAGTTGTGAACAATCTAAAATAAGGAATAAGAAATCCATGAAAATTACACATAATTTCACTTTCGTGCGTATTTAATATTTACGCAATTTTGACTGAATAAGATTAAAAGACTCCGTGAAAGCAATTGATGTGATTTTTTTTGTCAAGCTTTCGTGTGATTCGCCATTGAGGAAACACTCAGGAGACATCTCTGGCCAGACGAGTCATCTGGTTTGTGTCGCTATTGTGCAGACACGACAGTTATGTAAACAATAAATAAGCAATAAATTGGGAGGGGCAAAAGGATCTAGATAAAGTCCATTACTACAGTTATAAAATTTGATCCCATCTCCCGTGGGTCTCGCTTTACAAGCTCTGCTTCTAGTTCGAAAATTCCTCGCGAAAAATGTCGTTAGTGAGTATTCTATACTGTTTCATTGTCCGAAGGAAAAAAAAAAAAAAAAGAGTTTAAATGTAAATTAAACCATTCCGAAATATATATTAAAAAAATATTAATTGATTCATTGAAAAAAAGGATTTAAATTTGATTGAAAAAAGACGACCTAACAACGTCTTTTGTTTTCCTTCAGGTGAGCTGTTCGCAGAGGTGTGAAATGGCATCAAGAAAAAAAGGAAGTGGGGTGATTCCAAACATTAAATCGTTTAATTAAAATAATTGAAATGCTAAACAGTCTTATCTACAGGTCATGTGAATTTATTAACTCAGTAAGAAATTGGCAACAGTTATTCATTTCACGATAGTTTAGAATTAGTTATTCCGTGAACATTCTTGAGCGGAAACAAGCGCACTAATTTAATTTTCCGCTAAACCTCTTCCTTATAAAAATAAAATCCTATAAGTTAACACGTATTAGCAAAAAATATTTCTGCAATATTATTTTTTTTTATTTTAAAAAAGAAGTTTTTTTTTAGATTGATTAATTAATTTTTTAACATTAATTTTTTCATTAGCTTAAAGCTAAGTTTTTCTTAGAGAGAATTTATTAACTTCAATGTACCATAATCGTAAATTTTTTAATTGTCAATAATTAAAATTTTAACTTTTCGGTAACGGACAGGAAAAAATTTAAAAAAATAAATAAAAATAAATGAAATATACTTTTAGTTACTTTTCTCCCAGAAAGCATTATTATTATTATTATTATTATTATTATTACTATTATTATTATTATTATTATTATTATTATTATTATTATTATTATTATTATCTTTTCTCTCGCATATAACAATATATGTAAACAAGCATAATATAATCGTAGAAAACAAGTGGAACTTCGTTTAAGTCTGAAACATGTCATTGTTTCATTAAATGAAACAATATTGAAAGGCACATGAATAGGACAAAATGAAGGGAAAAAAATACATATTTTCCTTAGAATTTTTTTTGCTTAGAATTAAAATAATGACTAAATGAAAAAAATTAGTTTTTGGCAAGCTAATTAATTATGTATTAATTATGTAATTCAAATAATGTTCAATTTTTTAGAGTTTGTTAAAGCAAATTATGTATTTTTTTATTATTATTTGCCTGGCTGTTATTACGTATGGAATGCATTTTTTTTTGTCTTTTTTCTTTCTTTCTTTTCTTGTATGATTCTCGTGAGAAGTTATTTTAAAAATGATGTTAAATTATAAATTTTCAACTTAATTGCGAGCAAAGGAGAGACGTTATAGTTTTGAAACTCTTTAATATAACGGTCATTCCACGAAAACAATAACATAAATGCAGGTGTGCAAAGAATGTCATGTCACTTCAAGTACGTACACTGCTTGGACTCCAGCATATAATATCTCTGCGCTCAACAGCGTGGGAACAGGTTAAAACGACAATCTTTTAAAATTCATTACCGGCGACTTGCAGCCTCCACAAACTGTACATCCACAGCTAATTTGTTCGTGTCCTCCAGTAACGCAATCGTGTTTCTCTGAGAGCATTAAATTGTAGCTTGCTGTGTTGGTGCTTTTTTTTGTTTTAAATGTGTTCATTGCATTGAGGACCATCACGACCAGTGACGTTATTAACCATCCTCGTGCTTAGTGTTTTGTCCTCTTATTACAAAGATAATCAAGTGGAACGTTATTTGATGTGTGTTTGTCGCCTGCCGCAGATGACTCCTTTATTAAAAAAATAAAAATAAGGAGGTGTAAGTGGGGGGAAAAATGATAAACTGCACCATTCGTAGAAGTGTGTGCACTTGTTTTAGGGTAGATTCCAATTGTATATTTGAGAGTATGCTTCCACTGTGTTACGTATGTGACTTCACGATATGAAGTGTTCCCAGGACAAAATGTTGTCTTGAATTTTTTTTCCCCCTGACCCCAGAGGTTGAAATATCAAAGGGGCTATAGATTAAATTTGGTGATCATTTTTAACTCAAAAACTGTAAGTGTGGTCAAATTAATACATTTGAAAAACTTGTTAGCATTTTCTCCATTTTATACTTGAATTTCTAAAATCTGTAAAAAATTTCTTTAAGGGTGGTAAACTTCCTTTACTATTTCTTTGAAAATATTGTTTAATTCAATGCTTCTAATTTAAGTATTATTAGATTTAATTATATATATATTTATATATTATTATAATTATATTATAATGTAAATACAAGTTTGGTTTCACAAAATTCCGAGGGTAACATACATAGATCAGTTGTGGAAAGGAACATTTCTTCTACAAACTAAAAAATTTTAATATAATTTAAAGATAAATGGGATTAAATCAAATTTGCTTAATTAGGTGGTTTTGCAATACGCACAAAGAGATTAACTGCGTTCATTAAAAAAACAAACAAAGCGAAAGATGAAACCAAACTCATTTGAATTTAAAATTTAAAGGAATTGGTAAAGCTTACCTGGCCCCTTTCACTTTATATCAAAATCGAAAGGTAGTTCTCATTTATTAGCTTAAATATATAATTAAAATTTTATTTTCCAAGGGTTAATAATTCTTGGTAGTTATCAAAGAAGGACACACAACATCAAAGTGTTTATCCTTTGGCACTGAAGCTTTCTTGAGTGTTTTAAAGAGATATGAAAGAACTAATTCTTTTTTACCTCGTCAATTGATAAGGCAGTATGAACAGATCGAGAGCAGTATTAGAAAATTACTTTAATAAATAAAATAGCTTTAATTATAAAAATTAAGGAAACACATAAAACATATTAAATTACAATAATAGCTAAAAAGTACATATGGTTAAAGTTTATATGTATTTTTAACTGCTTTTTGTAAATTAAAATATTTTAATGTAGTAAATTTCAATAAAAATAAATTTTAAATAAATTTTAAATCGCTTAAATAAATTTCAAATCTTTTTTATACATTCAATTTTTATAATAATTAATTTGTAAGGTTTATTTACAGAAATTGCTCTTTATTTTTTAGAAATAGGTTAACATTATTTAATTTATCAATAATTCTTTTAGAAACAAAGTATGTTCATTACTAATTTAAATTGAAATACCTCCATTTTCTTAAAGAGATGTTTCTTAAAGATAGTAAATTTCTTTGATTGGAATGGATCTTTTTAGGTTTCTGGTCAAAGTTGATTTTGTCCCTTATTTGGTATAGGTCAGGTCGCCGAAGACATCTTTTGTTAGCGAAGTAGGTCCTCCGTCTTCTTGTAGTACAGGACAAGCAACACAATTGCGTCATATCCGAATTCTCCTTTGCATACATCACAGTTGTGCTCCCCCTATCACATCCTGGAATTTCAAGCTCGTGTCAATTTTTTTGGGGGGGAAGCCCCACCCTCGTAATCCGTTTATTCACAAGGAAATCCTTTAATCCAAGCACATCTAGTCCAGCTAAAGAGCTGTTGGGAGCGGAATGTCGGTTGACCATTTTAATCTATTGCTTTCTATTGAGTGAAAGCCGTATGGCTTCTGAAATAAATTCGAGGACACGCAAAATTATATATAATGAAAGGTTTTGAACTTCTGCACTACCTTTGACATTCTTGACAATTTTAAGGTAATTTTATCTTGAAATTGTCTTCCTTTTTAATGGAGCGTACAAATGAATTTCCAATTCAGTAAGCAGCCTAATAATGCTTATAATGGCACTTATAATGGAATGAGGAAAACTTCCCTGAAAAAATGGCTAATAGAAATTGAACACAAAAAAAAAAAGAAAGAAAAAAAAATTGTTTTAGACATTACTTTTTCTCCCTGATATAATATTTTTTATTTCGTTTTATTGTCAGCATTATCCAAGATTTCTTCGTCTTAACTTTTATTTTGTTTTTTATTGTATTTTTCAAAGAATGCATCTGAAGTTTGATGCCATGTTAGTTCATTATACTGATTTTCAGTTGACATGTCTGTCAGACTTGTCTCGAAATTGCGGAGAGGTTTCAGTGACCAAGAAAATTATACGTTGATTCTTGACACAAGTGACAGGTCGACATAATTGACTTCTAAGTTTGCCACGACTTTGTCTCGTTGTTAATAGAATTTTGCGAGACTTTAAAGTATGTTTAAAACATTTGTCGCCAGCAAGTTTGTTTGCATTTATAAATAAATTATTATTTGAAGCTCTTTAAAAAACAAAAAAAAAAACATTGGAAGCCCTCACTAGGAGAAAACCCTATATTAGTCATACTAAAATTAATATTTTCACAGAAATATCATGTTATCGTCATTAAGCCTTTTTTTTTTTTGTTAAAGTAAAACATTTCTAGGATTTTTTTTTTTTTTTTTTTTTTTTTTTTTTTTTTTTTTTGCTCGCTCATAATTTTTTTCTTTCTAAATTTACCAACTTTGAATAGACTATCTGTCTATCTATCTATCCATTAGTCATTTGTACATTTCGAGTTTGCTTTTATTTATTTACTTATTGGTCAAAATTGTGAATAACAATTTCTAGATTTCGACATTGCTCAAAGAAATGAATGGTAATACTTTTGCCATACGAGTGAATAAGTTGTTGCATTTGCATTTAATACTTTGATTTTTTTTTAAGAAAATGATTAATCCAATGGCTTCCTGTCGCAGATTCGTAACAATTCTTTCATCTGATCACGCTCCTTCCATTCTTTTCCAGTTATTTTTTTTTCTTTTTCCTGTTTCTTTTCGTAAACAGCTTTTAACTAATGGAAATAATAAAGACGTTCTTGCCGTGGTCATTCTGTCGCCGCAACATGTCCCACGGTAAGACTTGCGTCAGTGAAAACATTAGCATAGCCAACGTCCCATTATTCCGTTCTGCCTTTGAATTGCATGAATGACATCCTCTGAGCGTCGAAAATTACACAATGGCGCGCTTATATTCCGGTGTTACTTCGCAAGAGGTCAAATGCAGCCGGCGATGGACCGTAGAAGGGAGACGTACAATCAAAAGCACGTGGCTTGTGGTCAGTTTCATTTTCTAAATCCAAATTATTAGGCCAGAATCAATCATATGAGCTTCGGAAAAACAAAATATAAAATGTCACCATTTCAAATGTCAACAAAAAATCAAAATATTTTTGAAACAGATAATGTCACGCCTGACGAAAAAGAACTATTTGGGCCCTTTAATGTAATAGTCTTAGATGAATTTGCCTTTTCTTCGTTTAATGTTATTTAATTAATAAATAATAGTAATAATAAATAAATCATTGATATAAAGTTTAACTGTTTTAAGAATAGGATAAGCGTCTTTCAATAAGGAAATAAAATAAGACTCACTTGGAACTGCATAATCTTACTATGTAAATCAATTAGCCAACGAATCTGACATTGTCCAGGTAATTATGAAAATTCATTAATTCCGAGAAATTTAGTATTCTCCAAAAGGAGAGACATCTCTGAGTAACTTTCTTATTTTGCAGCAAAGCATTTCAATAGATTTAGAAACTATGTTTAAGTAAATCTATTATTGGGGGTAAGGAGCTGATTTTATATATTTCCTCGCGAAGTTTGGATCAAGAGTTATATTTGCATAAGTGAGTAAACAGACAATTATTGCATATTATATATGCAGATATTTTAGCAAAACATTTCTAGAAAAATTAAAAGATTTTTCAAATATCCTTTTGATAACTTTTGGAGTGATATAATTGATCTAAATTTAAAATAATCATTTAAGCCATTCCGATCTTAAACAAACAATCCAAGTAGCCATGTTTGTATTGTCATGACTTTCACTGTCCATTGGTTTCTCTGTCCGGGTGAAGTGAGAGCCGTAACCACTGCATGCATGGTGGGACTGTTCTGCTTCGCAATGTGTCATTCCATTCAGGCTATACATTTTTTTCCTCTCTCCTTGAGTGATCATTCGAGAATAAAATAAGTGGTTTGTTGTTGGCAGTGGACATTGAAAATGAAAACAAAATGGATTTTATGGATGGTCGACCCAGGGCAATTATTGTGAAGCTACTCGTCGTATGTGTGACGGAGGATTAACACAAAACATATTGAAGCTTACATACAACAAAATGTATGAAAGGTATTAAAATGAATCTATTTAAAACAACAACACTGTTAAAAATTTAATACAAAATATCTTGATAATTTGATATTGGATAGTATTAAAAATAAATTCTTACAATCACAAAAAATTAAATTATAATATTTACATAAATTCACAGATAAGTTTTCATTTAACGTAGGCTTTAAAGTTTCTTTAATACATACATAGATTTCTGAAAGACTATTTCCTCACAAAACAACTCAAAGAGTTAATAATTCTTAAGTTTGTTTATTTCTTTTTTTAACTCTTGTAGATTTTTTCCTCTTTTCTTCTATTTGGTCTTCCTCCTTATTTATATTTTTACTTTTTTTTTTGGTCTTCTATTTTATTCACAAAACTTCTACTTTTCCCGTTTGTTGTACTCTAACAAAACATCTGTCACTTTAAAGCGCTGTTGTAAAGTGTACAATGCATTAGACTAACGTGTGAACAGTCAAATTAAAAGGGCTTAAAGGCATAAGGTTTTTTACGGACCCTCTCCCTTCTCCATCTGATGCACTCGTGCAGGTGATTTGCAAATATTATGAAGAGTCAGAGTGACTTTATCTTTCTCTCTTGCAAATCCCGTTTACAGCTGGATATATTGGATAAGTGCATGTCCGTCACTGTCTGCAGTGTCAACCATTTCTCGGAATGTGCTCTGAGAAAAGTGCATTAGATAAAAGGGGATTTGCAGCTGCATGTTAGGAGGACCCTTAAAGACGTTGTTCGGCCAGCCTTGCTCTTTCGGATTTCTTCTTACAGCCGTATTATCAAGAAAAGTGAAGTCTTAAATGTATCTCGCAAACTGCGAGACCTGTGCTTAAAGTTTATTCCAGATAAGGTTTTAGTATATTATTATTGTTGTTATTAGTAGTAGGGTAGTAGTATTTTGTACAAGCTTTGATAATTATACATATTCTTAATTTATAGGCTAATTATTTCTTCCCAAAACATTTGTGTGTGTCTATGAAGAAACTGTTTTGTCTTATGTTGTCGAATGTTATTTTCAGAACTACAATTAAACGTAATGTTAATATAAATTCCATATTTAAATGTGATTCAATCCATTTAGATCGAAACGATAACATTCAGTCAATAGAACTGATATTAATAACTAACCTTAGTTAAAGATTTTCTCAAAATCTTTTGTTTCAATTTTGGCTTAGATCTACCAACTGATCAACCGTAACTTTTTCATTTCCAATGATTTGGTTCCTGAATAACCCACATAATTAATTTAAAAATACTACAATAACTTTAAATTCATCTTTCCATATCACGTAAGCGCCTACATGTATTTAGCAAATGGCTAATGCCATTGTTATTCTATTCAAGTAAGTTCGAAATCCCTTGAAATGCAATAGTAGGTAAAACAAACAGGAAAAAAAAATCTGCAATGAAAACAGGAGGATTACAGGAACCGGAGAACAATAAAAAAATAGGCAAAAAAAAAAAAAGAAAAAAAAAGGAACCAGTCGAGTAAAATGAAGCTAGTGAAAGTGATTTATGTTTAATTTCCCCCGCGTGTGTCACGTATAAATAGAACCGAAAAGGCAGAGCTGATTTTCCTGTGGCTCGGCGCCGCCGCATGGGCTCTATGACTATTCATGGGTTTGGAGGCATCGCCGTGTCACCGCCTGCGATCGGAGAGAGGAGCAAACTCGTAATTTACTGACCCCCCCGTTTTCTCCCTTCCGCGCCATTTGCATGAAGGCCTTGATGAAACCCCATAAAACCACAGGCAGCGCTTCAGACAACACAAAAATACCGCCATTTGGATTCCGCAGGGCTCGTTCCGCAACTGACCGCTTGTTCCCATTTGCATTGCGAGCGAAACCGTAGAAACTGCAAGGAAAAAAAAAATACTAAGAAAGGAAAACGGAACAGGTGGCGGAAGGACATATGGTCTCGTAACTTGCGGGATTCTCCGAGATTAGTAAGAATTTTTAGTTTCAAATGTAAATATCCTTCAAAGCCAGAATTTCGTTATATCTTAAAAATTAAACTAAAAAAAATAATAATTAACTAATTTTCAATCGAAAAGAACACTTGTTTTAATTTTTTTAAGTCATTTTTGTTATTAAATTAAAACATTTATCTTCTAAAAAAAATAAAAGTGTTAATAACTTCAAAATAAGATGGAAAATAAAAATTGTATCATTCAACATTCTCGCATTTCTTATGGAAGTTACAAATTTACTTTGTAGGCTTATAGATCAATTTGTCAATTAACATTTGTCTCTTGATACAAAGCTATTCTCTTTTTCTTTCCATTAAGAGGGAAACAATAATGCCAAATTATTTATAAAGCTTACAAAAGAATGGTGTCACAATTTGGTAATTTGGCAATAGCTGCTTTTTGTTTTATTTTTTCTAATGATAATTTATTTTTAACTTTCATGCACCTAATATTCTCTCTATTTTTAACTAATTTCTTAATATCAATTGTATTAGCGTATTTTTTTAATTTTTTTTTTAAAACGGATTTTCATGAAATAAAAAAAAAAGGAAAAGAAATTTTTATTTTTTTCTTTTTTTTTCTTTTATTGCCTTATTGCTTTTAAATAAAACCTTAAATACTCTTCACAATCCTTTTATTATTTGAGTAAAAATTTCTGAATATAATCTTGGCAAATTGGTGTTGCACTGTCATGAATTTCTTAGGGAGTATAAATTGGATTCACATCTTTGCATAGAAGATCCGGATAGTAAAAACCCTATCTCAAGGAAACAAGCAAATCAGCTCTTCGCAAGGGCTTTGGCATTCTTCTTTGCCACCTACTCTCTTAAAATACTGCATCCAGCGATGCCTAATACCTAGGGGGACCACGGCAGGTCCCTCGGAGGAGATAAGCGGCCATGTACCACAGGACACTGACTTTACTTCCCATTACGGTGATATAATTCAGTGGCGTGTTTGCCAGAGAAGTTGCCAACCTTTGACGTGAAATACGACCCCGTCCCTACTGCGGACCCTATGCGAATGCATTTTAAAGTCGACAATTTTGCCGCGGAAAAGTAATTTTGCGGGTCGCCATTCTAACCCCCGGTTCTTTTCAATCCCTCTTTTTTTCCCTCCCCTGTAAAGTCGACGTCGTTATCCCGAGGTGTCATTTGTCTGCGTAATAACATGAGAAAATTTGCAAAAAGTTCTATTCTTTCGGGGGATCTGAGATGACTCCCCGCCTTTATATTAAGGCAATGCCATCGCCCCGTGCTCCCCATTCCCGAACGACTCCCAAGCTGTGCGGTGCAGAGTAAGTGGCATTCGGGGGCCACATTTTGTCAGCAGAGAGGGTTGCTGCAAAACCCCGCCACCTGTTTACGCCTTATCTTTCCTTCCGTGTATCCAATCTCATTTCCTTCTTTTGTGTTTCGCTTCTCATTATTTTGCTCCGACCTGGACTTATACGTTGGGGATGTCGTTTTACGAGTTGGTTTATCCCCGGATTTATCATTCAGTAATCACAAATAACAAATGGACTTCTAACATTCGACTAAAAAAGGATGATAAATAAAATTCCATATTAGATGCTTATAACTTTCAGATAATGATCAAAAACCTACTCGAGATTGCGTTAGAAATTGATAAATTTTTAGTCGTTACACCTTCCACCTTTTTTTTTTTAATAAGAAAACTGGAAGAAGGAAAATCTCATTCGCTGTACGAACTTGGCATGAAAAAGAATGAATGCTATCCACAGAGGAATCGTTAAGACGAATGAGTTCTGGTAGCACTCTGTTGTGTTGACATATAAACTCAACCAAAGGCGTCTCTACTAACTTGGATGCCTTTGCTAATAACTTTGCTTGGTAAAAGTTTTAAGTGAATTTTACTTCTCTCCATCATTTTAGGCTGAGGTTCAGATTGCTATTTGGATATTCCCAGTGGAAGACATGAGAGATGCGTTTTGCTAAAACATTAGAAAGCAGAATCTTACGCTTTAAAGAAATTTTTTTGTTTTTGTTTTTAGTTTAGGAAAACCAGACTTTCAAATTTCACTGATTTGTTGTTGAAGTTTCTTTTTGATCTGGTTTCGATGATTGAAAACTAATTTATCAAAATTGAATCACAATCAACTTATTTTAATCCTATTAGACATAGATTTGGAATTGATGTAAGGCTGTATGTAAAAAGGAAAGTTTATTTTAGTAAATTAATCTGAATTCTGAAAAATGCTTCCTCCTTCAAAGGAAGAAGAATGTAAAACTTCTGAAATAATTTAATGTTTAATACCAAATAGTTAATTTCTTAAAAGTCAAACAAGAACTCACAATACCAGTAAATATAATTTAAAAATTAAAGAAATTATTTTCAAACAAATGTTTTGCATATTTTTCATAACATAAAATACAAAAAAGAATTTATTTATTTAACCCAGCTGTAAAACTGATTTTCGATAAAAATCCTGTGAGTCGTATTTAAAGGAAATAAGAAATACATGTACAAAACATTAACATAACCATATATCTTTTTATAATATGAAAAGAAAAGAAAACGATACAATGCAGTAGTATGACAGAACGACACAATTACGTAATGTTAAGGGAAGAAAAATAACCAATTCTGCTTTTATTACGAGTCTCTTTTTTTGTTTTGTTTTGCAGAAGGCAATATTATGAAGGAGTGGTTTGTGTGTCTGTGTGTGTCACGGAAGCTGAAGAGCGGATCCACTTGTTGAGACCCTCTGTCACCTCTAAATATGTATCCTAGTTGAGGGGGAAGGAAGGGAAGATCTCTTCCATAAAAGGGCCGCTTTGTCGTCTCCGCAAACAGGGTGATAGCAGTGTCAAGACCGATCGTCGATCGGAGCATCAATCTCTTCCATCCGCTCTTGAAGGGGAAGCCTCTGTCTCCCTCACTCCCGTTATCGTAACACAGGGCAGCGGCTGTAAGCTATTCTCAGTCAGAAACCATCCTTCAAACCCTAGTGACAATAAGAACTAAAACTACAATTTGTTTATTATAATAACAGGAAGTTTGTAAATTCATTCAATTTTAGGTCTTGCTCCTTTTTGTCTAGACATTGTACAGAACCTTTCTTTTTCAAGGAATAAGTTGATTTGAGTGAATTAAGATTAGTTTGGGGAAGTTTTACAATACTTTAATTTTTAATTTACAATTAAACTTGTCTTTAGATCAGATTATTGATTATAATCAATTTATAATTACAATGTTTAGTGATTATTATAATGTTAATCATTAAAAAAAATACTGCATTAATAAATTCTTTATTGGCTTATTGTGAAATTCTTTTTAATAGAAATAATTAAGATAAAGTGAAAACATCTAAAGAGCTACCTTCATTTTTATAAATAATTTTACATTAGAAAAATCAGGAATAAATAAACAATAAACTTATGAATAAAATAAGACAGAAATAATAATTAAGTGAATGAGAGCTTCTGAGAATTGAGTCTCGTCGCCCTTTCCCAGATGAAACTCTTTATTTATAATAATAAAGAGTTAATCAGCTAAAATTAAATCTCTTTAAAAATACTAAAAATATTCTATCTCTCTGGTATTTTTTACTAATTTAAATTCACATGAGTTTTCATTTCCTCCATGAATTTTGAATCTACACAGGTCAAATTTCGTATCCTTAAGTTTTGCTCTATCTTCCTGAATCACTCTATTGAAAGAAGTGAAGCGGCTTGTATATTTTTGTCAAACCGTTTTCTTTAAAAAAAAAATAAAAAAAAAAAAATTATGATAATCAGAAGGCTGGGTACAACTAAGGGCTGCTTTGGAAGAGATATCAAGCCGGTGAAAATCTCTTTCTTAATATCGATTCGATGGGTAACCGAAGCCAACGCTAATAAAACTTTAGTGAACGATAAATTAAGTTGACAGTGGAAGAGATTAAATTTGAAATGAAGAAAATCCCAAAGCATTAAAATTTATTATTTTTTATGCGATACTAATAAAATCTATTAGAAAAGACTTTGTAGACCTTTTGGACGAAACCTTGTCACAGAACTATCTGAATCCTAAGATCTAGTTCAGAGGGGAATAGAATAGTAATAATAACAATAGTTTATAGTCTTCCAAATGCTTATCGGAGCAGTATGGGAAAGCCTTTTGTGGTGCAGGTTGATTAACCTTTCATTAGGTGCTGTGCACATCAAGTGATGATGAATCAGCAAGCTCTGGCCTCGCCTGGGGAAACTGAGGAGGAGGCGGAGGAGGGGTGAAGCAGCTGCTACTTGGGAAACTGGGTGAGTTAGAGAGACCTGTGCCTAATTCTCTTAGATTAATCCTCCGAGTTTGGTTTTTTTTATTTTTTTCTTCTACAAGTATATTTTAGATAGCAACGAAACTGTAGGAAATGATAACACTTCGCTTTAAGCTTTGTTTTATGTAATTACTGTTTGGAAAAGAATAATGATATGATCTACATCTAACTCACACACCATGCAACCTGAAGATACTTTGTAGTTAAAGAATTTAATTATAATTATTTTATTAGCAGAATTTTTTTTTGATGAAAGATGTAAAGTAGACAATCAAGCAGGATTACGTGAAAGTGGGTCATTATAGTTTAATTACGATTGTGAAATAATTACGAGAAGTTAATGATCTTTAGAAGAAAACTTAATTGTTTATTCATGTTATCGATAAATATGATTTTTTTAAATGTATTCATTGGATAAGGTAAAAGATTCAAAGGGAATTAATAGTGAAATTGCATTAAATTCTGAAATTAAGTGTTTTGAACTGCAATTGTAAGACTTCCTCCAACATAACTAAATTTCAGTAATTCTGAAAATTTAAAAATAATAAAAACTGAATTATCACATCAATGCAGTATTGTCTGAGTTCTGATAAATAACTACAAGATTAAATATTATATTCTGACTCATCAACTGATACATCAACATCACTTCAAAAAAATAAAGAAAATATGTGTCTTAAAATTTTAGTAATGAAAAGTTTAATGAGATATCTATTGAAACCAGGAAAATCGTTTTTCTTCTCCCCCCCCCCCCTGGTCGTATTAAAAAAAATCCATAAAACGCTTAAAAAAAAAAAACAAAAAAAAAAAAAAAAACAAACCAATAAATGCCTGGGTATTTCAGTGTTCAGTGAGTATTTTCATCTAATTTCGTTGAAATGGTCAATACAAAGATTGTACTCAAAATAGGGATGATTCAATCGATATCATTTCCACTTATATAGTTCGAAAGCATAGGGGCGAAACTTAGCTACTGTTTTCGTATGCTACTTAAAATAAATCGTTTGTTTTATATATTCCATTTTAAGTTATTATTTAAGATTTTACAATTTGTCGATTTATCCTCGTCATCATTTTCTTGGTAGGCACGTGACCAGGTTGTTGGGAACTTTTCAGTTCTTAAGAGTAACTTTTACCAAAGACATTGGCGTCAGCCGTAAGTCTCTGCCTCTCTGGGGCCCCTTTGCTGCTCATGCAACTTCCCTACAGACTGCGCTTCGGTAAACTGCAGTAATGTTTCATTGCAAGGGCTCCTTTCTCACCCACCCCCACTGCTCTTTTTGGAGTATTCTGCTGTGAAATGATACTGATGCTCCCCTTGGTAGAGGCGCTCACATTGCAAACCATGCGTACAAAATGGTCTCCCGATGTGACAGTCGATTGTCAGAAAGAATTACGCTGTACTCTCGTCCATAGTTACTACAGTCTCTCTCGTGCTCAGCGCGCGCGGAATAGGGATCTCTTTCTGCTCTTCCTCTTCCCATTTGCTTAAAGAACCCTTTCCCTTAATACGCTGAGTGGACTTTCTCTAGAGGCATATGGAGATAGGTAGAATCCTCCTCCTCCTCCTCTCTATCTCTCTCTTTTTTTTTTTTTTCCGTCTCGACGGGGCTCGGCCTTAACGCACTCGGTTATGCTTCACGCTTCCGTCAGACATATTGCCCAACGCCCTCATTTGTTGTAGGGTGACACCTTTTGCAAAGGGTATTCCCTGCAGGCTACATCGAAAAATTCCCCCGAGGGCCTTGATGTATGGACAGGTCGACTAATTCACTTCGGTAAATCACGGGAATTTTTGGCCTCGACATTCCCGATTTCTCCCAGCATCTACGATCCTCAAAATTTGGCTGTCAGCAGAGTCAGCTAATCAGCTCCCGTGCTCCAAATTTGATGCAAAACTAAAGCAAAATTCGATTGAATTCAAAATAATTTAGAGTTTTATTTGTTGAAAGATTTTTTAGTTTTGAACTTTTATACTAGTCGCAGAGCATTGTTATACTTCTCTTCACTCTTTTCATTTATCTCTTTTCGTTCTTTTGCTCCTCTTTCCCTTCATTTCATTTCGTTTACCTCTTCGCTCCTTCCTAACAGTTTGCTATAATAAAAACTTCACATTTAAAACCGGATTTATTTTCTTCATAAGCTTATACGTGTATCTTTGTAATTGTGCATTTTAATAATTTTAGTTGTTTTTTTTTTTTTTTTTGTTTTTTTTTTAAGTATATTTTTTATCTCATTTTTATTTTTAATTAGTGCCGATGGCCTTTTGACTTTTACAGATCATTACAGAAATGATTAAAAGTAAATAATTCCTTTACTTTGCTAAGAAACAGTATTTAATTAAAAAAATTATCAAAAAATTATTTTTTTTTCTGTTAAAAGTGTTTTTTTGAATATTGATAGGAGTAACTGAATAACAGTATAATGATTATAATAACTAATTAGTTAAAAATAAATTTAATCATTGAAAAATTTGTTTATCTAATTTTAAATATAGATAAAGTTTGAAGGAAGCATTAATAAGCAATAAAAAAGCTCAAAAAATCTTCAGAAAATACTGGCAATAATTAGCGGCTTCTAAAATAAATTTAGGAATTTAGGAAAATTAAGTGGCCTACGTAACTTTTCAGAAGAAATTTTTAATTTTTTCAAGATCTTTAACCTGTAGTAATGCGATGCCAAGAATAACATAATCGTTCTTTCTGTTTGCCTAGTTTATCAAAATATTTAGATTAGGGAAAAGGAATTACTCAAGTTTACCCTTTACTTATCTGTATAATTGAAAACAAATGATTAATTCATTAAAAACCGTAAGGCTTACATTTCAGGATCAACTCATTTTCAGATAGTCAGGAAATTTCAACTTTTTGTTTTAAATATTTTAATGCAAAGCTCTTATTTTAAATCATTATAAGGAATATTTGCATTAAACTTTTGGGTATCTTAAATTCTACACATTTTTTTCGGATACACAGCAGTTATATTGCATTTCGTGCTTGCAACTATGAAATTAAATTTTGGAGAGGTGGGTTCACTGAAAGATAATCTATATATATTTTTTTTTTCCTGAGATCCATTGATGGCAGATGGATGTTCCCGAAAAATTGCTCTGATATCTTAAGATCGCTCTGATTCCCTCTTCGAAAATGCATTCATTTGCACACCTGATGTGCCGAAAACACGGTAGGGGAGATTCGTATAAGGGACGAAGAGAAATGAGAAGGAAAGGGTGGAATGGGGTATGGAACTTCGCCTCAATCAGTGGCGCAGATAATTTAAACTACTGCAGGACGGGCAAGAAGATTGGCGGGTCGTGTCAGCCACGAAGAATGGACCAGAGAATCTCCAATTTATGGAAATCTATGCACTGTTATGCGAAAAGAAGGAACCACTCCACCGCCTCTGCCACCTTCGACCTAGACAAGTAATTTATTCTGGAAAATTTACTGTTTGAATTTCCCATTTCCACAGCTGGAGGACATTGCATTTTTGCGCTCGAGAACGGGGGGGTAGGTAGGATATATACGAAGGAATTGGAATAAAGAGAAGAGTGCCTGCTGCAGCATCTGAATCTATACAAAAGCAAGCGAGAGAAGATAGTTTATGAACGGTCGGACTTGACACCCGCATATATTGGAACACCAGAAAGGAAAAAGAAGGTTGGTTTGAAGGGAGGGAGGAGGGGTAGTGAATACTTGAGCATGCAAGCACAAGCAAAACTTGTACTTTTGGACTTGGATTTCTTCAAGCTTTGTCTCGAGCAAATGCGGTCCAATTCGCTACTTTTTTTTTTTTTTTTGCCGAGCGGTGTCGAATGGAAATGGCAACTTTGTGTCGTAGGGATCTACGAGAGGAAAATAGGAATTTGAGCTTGATGGGAGCGTGACGGGACTATGCAAGCATCACTCATACCTTCGTAAAGTCGGAGTAGCACGCCTTTGAATTTTCGTTTTAGGATACAACTGTGAATTTGCGACTCACGTGGCAATACAAAATGAAAATAAACATGCACTATAACAGGAAAATTTCACTTTAAAGAGATATTTGTGGGTCAATAAATATATAAATTGGAATTTTACGGCACATTTGTGGAAGCAGAAATAAAACAATAGGAAGCAACTCCTCCCTTAGATTACAGTCTGATAAACTAAGTTCTAATCAAATACTGAAATCATAAAACAGTATTTACAAAAAAAAAATACATAAAAATAGAGAAAATTCTTTACACTTATCAAATACCAAATTGATCTTCAAATTGATTTGCAAATTGAGGATTTAATCCTAATAATCGTTTAAATAAAATGCTAATAGGAATTACTTTCTTAAGTTCATGGAAAAAAAAAGAAAGAAATCTGGTATGTTTCTTTTTTAATTTCCAGTCCTTCATCAATTCAGAGTTTCATCAGTACTTCAAAAGTAAAAGTGGTTTCTATCAAATTCTAAAGACTTACAAAAACGTTTTCATGTCTCTTTTTTTTAGGTATTCCGGATTCATCTGTGACTGTAACCATTAACTTCTGGGAATTAAAGTCCAATAGAAAGGCTTTTGATCATAATAGCCATTATGTAGGAGTGATTCTGAAAGCTTTGTCAGTTGTGATTCCGGCGCCTTGTTGTCCCTCGTGCCTCTCTCTTTGTATAGGACGCAATTTTGGCTGTCGCAATGACGGCAGACGCACACATTCCTGTGACAGTGTGAAAACATAGGGCAGAGCCGCCTTTTGTATTCCTCGCTTGGGAAGCGTGGGTGTGCATGATGATGTGACACCAATTGGCGGAGAGGGAGAGGGGTTGGAGGCGCCGCTGGCATCCAGTCCTCCATCCATCTTAGCGATGCCCATCTGACTAGTCATCGTGAGACACAATGGCAGATAATTGATGGTTGTGATGGCACTTGTAATGCAATTTTGTGTCACTGTCTCAGCGAAGCAATTGGCAAAGACAAGCGCCATTCTCTGCGACGACAATATCTGCCATCGCTTTGAATGGCGCCTAATGGACTTTAACCCTTTCTCTAACTTCGGGCGGGCGAGAAGGAGGGCAGAATTTAACGGCCGACAGATAAGATATCTTATCTGGCACAAGATAAATCTCTTCAGGTAACTTGGACGGAAGAGTTCAGGTCTTTGGGGCCTCAATACAGAAATCAAATCTTCTCTTCCCCGCAAGGCACACCTTCCGAAGAAACGACGCATTTAGAAGATCAAATCAGATGATCCTCATTTAATGTTGGTGATGCAATATCCCGAAAGCCTAATAAAAGAAATGTGCAATGATGTTTAAATTAAATGCTGATTTTGTATATATTTTTTCTTAAAATTGGCCAAATTTAGTTTTAAAGAAATATCATGGAAAACTAAATTTGGAATTTTTATTTGACTTAAAACGTCTTTTTCAGACCTTTGTGTACGATCTCACATAACTTCAGAAAGTGTTGTTTTCTTCCCCAATAGTTCACTGTAGTCTAATAATCTTGAACAATACAATTGCTACTTTGTCTGAATAATCGATGCTGTCACCAAAAAAGACAGGAAACAATAAGTCCAACACCTGCAGAATGTGCTATGTCTCATTACCGCCAACGGTCTGAAAGCTTAGTTTGGAGGTCAGGTTCTCTTTTGCTTATTTTTTTGTTGGGTCCTTTTTCGCGACAGCTTCAAGTTTGCGGAGTCATGCTCTCAACTCGTAGACCTCGTGGGTCTCGAGTTTTGGCACCGTTTGCCGAGGGTGGGGGCGTCAGGTGGGGGTGGAATTGGGGGAACTGTGAGGACGCTCGGTCCATTCAAGTGTGGAATGTAGGAAATGTATGTGGAGGTGGACGACTACAAGTGTCTCCTGAACTTTTTTGTTTGATGATGCTCGAAGGTAAAGAAAAAAAAAATGAGGGAACAAGAACATCTTTCCTCCTCCCCCCTCCGTCTCTCTTCCGATGAAGAAGTCTGGTCCCAACTCGCTGCTGCTATTGTCACTTGAGACGAAATGTTTTCTCTACTTTAATTTAACAATAACAGTTATATAGTTTGTTAGATCTCAATTGAATTATTTAAGCGGTAAAATTGACATTTTTTTCCAGTTTGTATCATTGATGTACATGTATTAATAGTTTATCCCTGTTTTTATTTATATTTATACCCTTTATGAGGAATATTATGGCTCAGTAAAAATGTAGTACATTAACTGCACAAAAGTTTTGATTTGAAAAGCTATTATTAAACTAATAATAATGAAAAGTTGTTTCATAATGAGTGGCAGATTTCGCATCGACATTCTTATTAATAAATAAATAAATAAATGTTATCAATGTAGTTATTAATAGTTTTTTATATATATTTGAAATACAATTTCATTACTTTCCTATATGCTTTTATTGATGATTCATTACTTTTTTTTTTTTAGGTAAGTTTCATTCGCTGTTTCAATCGTTACTGAAGGCAAGATAAGTATTTCTATGCTCTTTTTATTTATTAGTAACGCTTCCTACTATTCAAGAATATTATTTGTCAATAAACAGTTTGCATATATATGTTAACGATATAAGCATTAATAGAGCAAAATTTCTTTTTTTTTTTTTTTCTTTTTTTTTTTCTTTTTGTCTCAAAACAGTTGTATCTCTAAGTAACGGGCAGTGCCTATTATGCAAGCGAATATGGTAAAAATCCGATCGAAGTCGTAATGCGTGAGAGACGAATATTAAGCATTTACAATGAGGGTCTCTGGATGCAGGAGATTGCTATTCCACAAGTCACCTCAGCTGTTCCAATCTTATGCAAACGGAATTCGTGACAGTCCTAAACGAAATGTCCGGTCATGTGATTTTCGTCGAAAAACCGGTGGCAGTCATGTCGGAAGCTTCAAAGCTTCGTTCCTGCTAATTTTTGTGACTCCACACAACCTGTTTATCGGTCGATTGTTCGGCTTGTGGAACAGAATGTCAGGCATTTTCATTTTGTTTTCTATTACATAAAATTATTTTGCTACAAATCAAAATCGGACAAATCGCTAAAGAACGGACAAACAAATTTTATTACAGGTTCATTATTAAAAAATAAATAAAAAATAAAAAGAATGAAAATTAAATTCATTTAAATAATTATGAATATTAATTTAAACAGCACAGACTCGATTATCCAAAAGCTGAAATCAAAAGTCAAACTAAATAGTGATGAAAAAGTACGGAATAAATAAAGAAACGCTTCACTTTTTTGCCGAGTAAGTCAATTTGAATAATTTCTTTAGAAATTGAAATCCGCTGGTTATTTAGGCTAGGCCCTTAGTAGTACGACTTTCAATTAAAGTAATATATAGTCTCGGACGAATTTTTTTCCTTTTCTTAGCTCTAATCCTCGCAGTATATTTATATATATATTTTAATGCTCACGCTACAGTTTCATGGATTCATTATCGATCGTGCGATATTTTCCTGAAGAAAAAGGAAGTTTTTTTTTTTTTTTTTTTTTTGCTTTTATTTGTGTAGTAATTTGTGACATTATGCGATTGTTGTACACTTCCTGAACAACATGCAGTCTGTTCCTGTTTGGATTTCAGTTTGTTTTGAATGCATTACTATTAAAAATCCAATAACGCTATCGATACCCATTTAGAGAAAATCACGATCATTTAAAGACTGCCTCTCCCTCCAAAATGTAAATATTTCGAGCTGAATAATGATCACCTATGCAAACAGCGCTTCACGACCTTCGCTCTAGCAGTAGACACTTAAGTGTCAACAGTCTTGTTAACTCACCCGCCTGTAATAGTGTTTGTGCGCCCCATAAAATGAACTTGGCCGTTGTTGTCATTTGCCCGCCGTTTCTCACTGAATTATACAATCTTTTGTTCGGTAATGGCCGCAATTTCAAGTTTGCGTGCGCTATGCCGAGGGAACCAGCAAAACAAAGACATTCCCTATCTCGATGCACTTTTTCTCTTCAACAGAAGTCAGCTAATGTATAAGCTTCTTAATCTAAGCATTAATCCAGTTTTGGCCAAAATTTAGGCTGCTCTTTGTTCTCTTTTTTTTCTTTCTTAAATCTTAGGAAATATTGAGATTTGGAGAATTGGAAGTGGCTTTTCTAATAAGAAACAAAGTTTTCGAATAATACCTGTTGATTAGTATTCGATTATAGAGAAAAGAAGACCAGGTGAAAATACTAAAAATGATTTTAGTGATAACTTATTTTTTATTGATTACTTTCATTCTTACTAAAATAAAATGAAGTAAAATTAATATTATCAGAAATCTACGTAGATTAAATACTGAAAGCATATGTTTGTAATTTCTAGGACATAAATTGGTAGAAAAAAAAGTAAATTGTTTTCAGTAAAATTTCAGCTCCTCTACAGCCAAATCCCTCTTGTCACTGTGGTATAATTGTTTTATGATGAAACATAACAATGATGTTATGAAACATAACAAGATGATATTGAATTAAAAAATATTAGATCTATAATTTCTGATCTTAATATTTATAAATTTATATACTCGTATTTGATATATAGTGCCACGGTGTTTTACTCTTCGGACTTCCTACAGAGGCATTCTTTTCTATTAAGATACAGACTTATCAAAAATTTATAGAAAACTTTAAAAATTAGAAAAAAAAAAGTATTTTTGCCACTCGTTCAATCGCCAAACTTTTAAGGCTGAATTTTAAGAATTAATATTTTTCTCCCCCCCCCCCTTTTTTTTTTAAGTGCTTTTATGATTTGAGTTGTGTTTCGTGTGAATGTTCTCCTTTTTGCCTGCATTTGTATTAAAGTGTGAATCGCTTGGGATAAGGCGATTTGAAGGGTGCTTCAGTTGTGGAGGTTACTTGGCGGGAGGTTCGATGGTGAACACTTGGCTTGTCTACCGAGCTGCGGATCGACGTCAGAAAAGGGAGGTCCTCATCTTAAGGAAGCTGCCTTCATCCCTTGTCAGTCGGACTAGGTCCGCAGGTTGAGCCGATGGTGACGGGCAGAACGTGCCCAAATGATTAACCTTATCATCGGAGGTCACGGTAAGATTTCTGAATGTCGGATCTTGCCTTGAAATGGCGGCAGAAATTGGAATTCAATAGAAGAAAAGACATTAACCTTCCTTCCTGCCATGAAGGAAAAAAACATTTTTTTAGATACATTTGCAGTACAGGTGGCTTATCAAAACTTCTACTTGTCATCACCTGTAAAATGTTCTGTGAAGATTAAAATTACGGCATTTTGTTTGAATTTTCAATACAGAACATGGTTAAAATCCGAAAGTTATTAGTTTGAAAATAAAAATCTGTTGGCTGGAAATTCTGTATTCCTTAATAAAACTTTTTATTCAAAGTTTCATTCAATTTTTTGAAAACTTCTTTCTGTTTTCAAGATCTCTTAAAAAAAAACAAAAAACAAAAAAAAAAACTCCAATAAACATTAATATCGGATATAGGAGAGAATTCCATCAGGAAAGATTGCAGTGATAGCAATGTTTTTGATAAATTACTTAGTTTAAAACAATTTTTGAATTCGCACTAATTTAAAAAATTTTTTTGATCATACAATAGTTGATCATTTTATGAAAGCATTTTTTTTAAGATGCTAATTATAAACCCAAAATTAAGCTATTTTCTTAATATCTTAAACGATGTGATCCTATTTCTCTGAGATAAGAGAAGGATTAATAATTTCTCTGTAAACGTGTATGAAGGAAAGCTCTGAATGATTAAGAGGAATCTCATTCAATAAGATATCCCCTAGAATTAACCCCTCTGCTCCTGAAATCCAACTACGACGGGTCAAGGTAAAATGTTTAACCCTTTCTCTGTGAAACTGAACTGATTTTTAAAGCATGTTTAACACTGCATTGGGCATCCAATTGCCCGTTAAGTGTGCTTTAGATCATGCCAGTAATATCCAGATTTCACTGATCGATCGGCGCCATATGTCTCCGGTCCGAATCGAAACTAGTTTTCGGCCTCAGATGAAAATAATAATCTCTTTCATAGTGAAAATGGAAACATGGCTTGAAGGATTTATTTTATTTTTTATGATTCGTAAACGCAAACAAAGCGCAAGCATGCGACGAAATAATTTGATTGCTTTTTTTTATATATACTTTTTCACATACAGTAAATTCTCACTCTCTGCTACTGTCTTTTTTACGTATTCTATAATTCGACTAACAGACAATAAATCAAGTGTATTTTTAATTCATGAGCCGTTCTTTAACGATATTGAAAAACATTTATAAACAATTACGGCCTCTGTGCGAAGATGTGACAAACAGATCGTATCAGGGTTTAATTTTATTTATTGCTCAACAAAAAAACGATTTCCTGATTTTCATTTTATTTAAAAATCGGAAAGACACAATCAATTATAGAATTAACCTCAACAACATGTCTCTATTAATTTTTCGCATTATTAATGTTAATGTCTTTCAAATTAAAATAAAGTAAATATAGCAAAAGTATAGACATTATTTTTTGAAATTAAAACTTACAATTAACATTTTTCATCTTCAGGAATATACGAGTAAAAGCATAAGGATCAATTAAAAAAACATTAAAAATGTAACTTTTTTCTACAAATAAATAAGTTGGGTTTTTTTTCCCCTTTGTAAAATGAAAGATTTTTTTTAATATTTTTTTTACAATGTTTGATAAAAAAAGTTCATTCTAAAAAGTTATTTTTTGCGAAATTTCAAAATTTTTTCTCAACATTGGAAATTCTCAGATAGGTCTGTTATTTCACCACTTATTAAAAACTAGTAGCTTTATTGTGTTGAAAATTATAACATATATTTTTGTTATTTGTATTATTATTATTTGTAAGGTTCGTTGAGTTTTTTAATAAAAAGCCTGGCCATCTAAGAAATGCATCTTCAAAAAAAAAAAAAAAAACTTAATGTCTTTAATGAAATTTTTCTAAGAAGTTAAAGATGTCATTTGAGGATTATTACATCATAAGTTTATGAAACTGGTCTGAAGAACCCTTAATAAAATGTGGTCTTGTGAAATGTGTAATATACTTCACGTGTAATCTTTTGTCATCTACTAAAGACAAACGAGACTAAATTACGTGTAGGCGTCCTGCCATCCTCCCCTTGAAAGGAATTTTTAAATGATTAGCGGGATATTTAAGCTTCGTCCCAGCGGTATTTTTTGTGTCTGCCCTGCATATCACGATTAAGTCATGTTAGAACGAGAGCTGATTAGGTTGTAAGGATTTTTTTTTGAGTATTACTATTATTATGTTGTAGTAGGCTGGAATAAAAAGATAGGCACTGCATTTATTGTTTGAACGTTAAAGATGGTAGGTGATAAAGAAATGATAGCTTCTTCGTTTGGTTTAACCAAACATAGATTCGATTTCGAGGTAGCCTAAGGCTTATTTCTAACTTAGCAAAGTTATTTCGGTAATGTAAAACGTATCTTTAAAAAGAAGACAGTAATATTCTTAAGGTTCATTACGATATACTTTGAATTTAATTTGAGAAATAAAAATCCAGAGAAATCAAAGCTCCAATTAAAGGACCAGATGTATTGATTTAGTGACAATTTGAAGTCATCACGATTAGATTTGTCGTATCATATACTGGTCTTACTCCTTTCTAGCAATGAGTCATTCTGGCTAAAGACTCGCCAAACTTATTTTTCGTGTCACTCTGACTCGTTTTTTGCTTTAGTCTGTGCTATTAATGAGTCATTAAAGAAATTTATTTGATAATCAAAGAATGACCCTAATCTTATAGGTTTTGTAATCAATTTTCCAGCGTCAGAATGAAAATGTACAATATATATCACATTTATATTTCAAACTAGAATATTTTCGTCTTTAATCTTTAATCTAAACCAAATTATGGAAAAATTTAATAAAATTGATACAGTCACTGTAATATTCAGCTTACAGATTAAGAAATTGCATATTAAGTATGTAAACGTGAATTTTTATGAAGCTCTTGTTTTGTGCACACGATGTCGCGAAAAGATTTCTTCTTCAGAAGCATTTTCAGTTCCTAGCAAAAAATAAGTGTTTCTTCTAAATTACTCGACCGAACAAACCCCTTGGCGCCAAAACGTTTGACATCGTTGTTTGTGGGATTTTTTCCCCTCTTTCCCTCTGCCCAATTCGAAATTATTATTGTGTGATTAAGCAACTTCTTCAACCTCTATCACTGTCGAGTAACACGTGCCGCACATTCCTATACTATCTCCTCCTCCTCATCTTTATCTTAAGTTGATCTTTATTTTGATTTTTTTTTTCCCTCTCTCGGTGTTACCTTGAGGAAGGACATCCGGAGTTGTGATGTCTATTGACCTCAGATGGCATAAACAGGGGAAAAAGTACACGGGACTTTGGCAACCCAAACCATTTGTACAAAGGGAAGTCAGTGATTTGCTAGAAAAAAGTTTTTGAATTTAGATGTCAAAGTTTTACATTATATGTTCACTTCAACTTACTTCTGTAAGCCTTGTGGAATACTTGTGGAACACAAGGTATACCTTTCGATATGTAAATAAAAAAAAAAAAAAATTTTTGGACCATTTTTTTTTTTTTTTTGCATATAATAGAAATACGAGTAAATGCAGTAAAAAAAGATTCTTACTAAAAATTTTAATCAACAGTAGGTCAGATACGTTGCATTACGCGTCGTTTGGAATTAAACAGTGGCGTTTTTTTTCCTTTTCTTTAATATTAATTGATATTAGTCACCCTGAGATAGTCGAATGATCTACATCGCAGATCTGACATCCAGTGTCTAGATACAGTAAAACCTGAAGGCAAATATAGAATCTTGCCGAAAGTTTTCTCTTCATTCTTCATTTATTTCATACTCTCTAAATGTTATGGAAGCGAACGAAAGCTAAAAGAGTATTTTCAGAAAGATATGAGTAACTGTGTATGTTCATATAGGATCACGTATTTCAGCCAGTAGAATTTAATATAGGAAGCTTCTACAAACGATTTGATAGGAAAATTATTCTTTACATCTCCATCTAAAAATTGAGCAGTTCTGATTTCTTTCTAAAAATTTATTAATTGAACTTCCTTATGAAAATAAAATAGAAGAGTAGGCTTGAGTTTTGAATGATTTAAATTTCTACTATTTGAATACTTTAATTAGATTTATTAAATTTAAGCACGATCCATATTATCATTTTAATTTATTTTAAAATCATTTAATCATCATTTTTTTTTCTAAATAAAGTCTACCTCTTAATCTTCTCAATTTATTGTCGACTCACCTTGGTTTAACGATGATAGCAGAGGTCCGAACTAATTGTTTTCCGGCGGTGGCAACAATTTTTTTTTTTTTTATTAAGAACAAAGAGATTTAAAATTCCATTCTTCCAGGTAAGCTGTTCTTGATCCCGTAAATGTAAATCAAAGAAAGAATCAGCTAAAGACTTCAAAATTATTATTAATTTTATTAATATCAACTGTAAAGCTTTCAGGTGTAGGTTAGCAGAATTACTGTACTTTTAAATTCTTTATGTAAAAATTGACTTAATTACTAACAACAAACATCTTACAATCAAGTCTTTTTCACGGGAGAAAAAAAATCACTATTATAATAATTAAGGTCATTACATTTAGAAGTTCTGTATGTACGATTATTTTTAATTAAGTCCACCATGGAATTGCTCCTTTAGAAAAATTCAGTGTTGCTTATAAAGCTAACCTTACTTCCTCAAAACTTAGAGCAATTGCTGTAGAGTTTTACACGGTAGAAGATTTCGTAGGTTTAAATCAACTTACCAGAACTACAATGTTTTTGGTTTTTTAATTATGAGCTATTAAAGCAATTAAAAACAAACAGGATGAAAATAATTTTTTTTGACGAAAGTCATTATTTGGAACTGATCTGTCCCAGCTGCACTCAGGTCAAACATAGCCTGTCTTTGCTCAGATACAATTGCTGGTTTTGCATGCCTTTGCTTAATGACAGTCTTTTGTTTCTGCCAAGCTTAACCCTGATGTCAGGAGTGAATGGCTCCGAACTCAATACCAAAAAGAAGGCGTAGTCGGAATCCTCCCCTAATCTCGCGCTCTGGGAACAGGAAGGATTGAGGCTTGGTATGGGAAACTCCAAGAAAAGTCAGTAGTATGTAAGTCTCATTAACAACTACATAAAAAATGTATCTCCGCCGTAGTTGCAAATAAGCTTAATTTCTGCTTGTTCTCTTGTCTCAAGTTCTTCAGCTTCCGTGACGTTAAAACTTTCCCTCTTCAGCTGAACATTAACCCCCGAGGTCTGGGCAACATTTCTCATGAATTGAGACTTTTTTAAACATTTTTTGAATAAATGTTTTCGTTTTCTTTTTTTCTTCCTCGGCGATTGTAAATTTTTTAATGTAAAAAAATGTATCAAATGTAAAAAAAAAAAAAAAAAAAAAAAAGAAAAGAAAAAAAAAGTTTTTAAATAAAAATAATAATTAAGTTTTTACCATTTTTTTTTTTACAGCAAATTAGTTTTTTATCAAGTACATTTTAATTTTAACTATTTATTTAGCATGTTTTAACTCGTTCTTAAAATCTATTAGAGTAGCCCTATGCCTTCTTTTTAATAAAAATGTTCTCATTTCGATCTTAAATACATTATCTAATATAACCTAATCTTATATTAAATGTTTTTCTATTTATTGAAAGCAAAAGTTATTTATTTATTTATTTATTTAGTTTTACAATTCTATTTCTTTTTATTTCCTTCAAAATGCATATTCAGACTCTAATGCACTTCCTAATTGGACTGTTCCTGAATTTATTCAGTAATTGAGATGTCGGTGATTAATTTAGATGTAAACACAATTCCTACCCTCGTTAACTAAACAGGGAGAATGGATATTATGTAATCCGTAAGTAAAAGAAAGACTGAGAATAGATAGATTATTGATCTCGACGACAAGATTTATCACTCTGCAAACATCGTCCCACAATGATTAATGAAATTTCATAAGGTATTTCTCAGTCTAATGAAAAGAAATATTGAATTATTAAAAAAAAAAAAAAAAAAAAAGCTGACAGAAAAAGAAAAAGAGCCCTCGAATCGTGCTCATTGTCTACGTGATAAATGCTTCTCTCTCAGTCTATATTAGAATTGTATCGTACGAAAAAGAAACTCACCATTGATGGAATCAATTTCTCTATATGTTCAGAGTACAAAGGCTTTATAGAAAAGAGCGATAAAGGGATAAAAAAAAAAGCTTACCCTTCACCAATGATGATGCTAATATGACTAAAATTATCTACAGTTTTGGAGGTTTAATAGTTAAAGGTTAACACTTTAAAACAGAGGTTATTAACCTTTCTTCAATGAATACACTTTGAATCATTAATCTTTGTAATGGGTATTCAAGTAGAACGGGGGTTCCAAAATGCGACCAATTACAGTTCACCATTCATTATAGATAAGCTTACCTAAATTAACGGTAATTGCTGACATTAATAAATGAAAACTATTTCTGCGATTTATTCTTGTTCTTATTTATTTTCATTTAATAGACTGATTTTGCCAAATTGATATACTTAAATAATTTTTACAAGTTGTTCCTTGCGAATTGGAATTTCAAGAAATGTGACATGTTTTTAGTTGATAGAAGAACGAACTTGTATATTGAAAACGTGCACTAGTGGCCTTTGGTTCAGTAGGATTTTATGTGGGAATACTGAGTGTGTGTGCGCGAAGAGATCGAGGTTATCGGTAGAACAATCTATCCAAAACACAATTCTTAAGTTTAATTAAATTATTCTTGGCTCCCCTCTCATTCTTTTCCCGATTGCGAGGGAATTATATGGTCGGATGACAGGAGACCTGTACACAAAGTATGGGACGTCCATGGTCGAATAGGTTGGTGGCCTGAGTCCTTAGGCTTTGTGGGAAGAAGTAAGGCTGCATTAATTTCTGCTATATTTCATGTTGCGTGCTCCGGTAATGCTATAGGACAAGCACCACGTTTTGCAGGATATATTTAGTGGCTTTTCGTTAATGAGTTATGAAAAACATGCAACATGCAAATCCACAGGACCGAGGAAGGGGACCTCTTTTCAAGTGTAAAACTTCGGTGAGAAGTTTTAAAACAACGCAGACAGGTTCAAGGTAACACCCTCCCCATCCTTGTGGTCTTCCCTTGATGCAATTAGGAGAAATGTCAGACGTGGACTAAAAGTAAAATATACACGATAACGAACTAATGATAATGAAATTTTCTTAATTGTAGAATCATTCCTGCTCCAAATTTGGAAAGTCCTCGACACTGAGATTCTTCTCTTTAAATTGATATTGCGGATCAGCTTAATATTCAAAAGAAATCTCGTGCAGCTAATGAAATATGTTCTTTTTTTTCTTAGATTAGTCTCATCTGCCGAGATTATTAGATGGCAAAGACTGGTTGGCTTAATTACTCTTACTGAAATGTAAGAAAATAAAAATATGTTTCCATCAAAGCTGTTTATACCCCAGTTTAGAGCTACAAATTTATTGTTGTTTTCAGTATAGAGTATTTAGTAATTAGTTACGAGTATTTTTCCATTCAGATCACACACTGTATATATTTTAGTTTAAAGCTATTATGACGTTGTGTAGCATCTTGAATAGTTCTTTATATAAAGCATCAATTATATCGAAAGATCAGTGATTATCAAACCATAGAGAAAAAATTTAAAATTGTAGTTTCTATTTTATGTCGTTATTGTTTTCTAACGAAATAAAAATACAAATATAAGCGAAGAGATAAAAAAAATTAACACTAAACATTGAAGTAGGATCTCTACTTCATAAAACTCCTTTTGTCAATCCGAATGGCAGCACTTGGGCATTGGATGATGTCAAACAGAAATATATATATATATCTTTGGACTTATGAGTTTGAGCGAATGTTTCAAATGTAGTGGGTGGCAGTGGTGGTTCTTTTCCTTTTTTTTTCTTCCTTTCTTTTCTCCTCACTTATTTCTTTTTTACCCTCCCCCATTTTTTTTTTCTGTGTGTGTGTGTCTGCGTCTCTTTTGGGATTTTTTTTCCCTCCATCCCCTCTTTTTCCCTCGTTGGGGGCCTAATTTTTGCCTTTCGATGAAAGTGATTAAGATAGATGAATTATCCGATCCGCCACATGTATTTGGAATTTGTCATCTACGATGGATAGCAGATTCCCGAAATGCCCCGCGACGGAATGACGGCACGTTCTCTCACTCCACCGTGAAGAATAACAAAATGCGCGCCATGGATTAGATTTCAACAACCCCTCGTTATAATGACCTAGACCGAATGCAAATGGACCGACTTTCGGATCAAAGGGTTCTAGGGTTGCGGTTCAGACCCCGTTAGTCGAAGGCTGGCATCCGTCACCCCCACCTGACATCATGTGAACCTGAGAAACACTCATAAACTTACAATAAACAGTTCAGCACTGAAAACTAAATCCACTGAATTCTGATATCTCAAGTGATGGAAATTATATAAGATATCATCGGAAAAATAATAGTGAATAGCAATTAAGAAAAAGGAGTTAGCATTGCTTTTAATAAATTTTGTAATTTTCTACATGGAAAGACTCTTAGAAAAAGAAAACTAAATCGTTACACCGCATGTTTTGCCCTAATCGTTTTCCACAAGTATTTTTTTTCTTATCTGAAACATTTTGAGAACATTCCCAGCTTACTTACCAAAGCAATATCCTCAAGGCAAAGTTAATTCCCTCAATTGCTAAGAAAGTTATAGTCCTGTAAATAAATAAAAGAATGGAAAAATGTAGCAAGTCAGTGTGAATGTCGCTTCATCAAGTCTAATTTATGTATAAGATAATACAGTATTCCGATATATGGCTTAATATTATGATCCTTTTCTGAAATTATTTAGAATAAGAATTACAATATCCATTAAAGGTTATCTACGTTGATATAATTTAATAATAAAAAAAAAAGAAATACTTTCCCAGAGGCAGAAAAGTCTCTGCTTCAGAATTTTTAAATTGTTACACTGATCCAGAATTTCTGATATAGACTATAATTTGTAAATTAGAACTAATTACTCTTTTATAAGAAAGAAATCGTTTAAATATCAAAGTGTGAAGAGTGTATAGTGCACATAAAAATTTTGGTCTACAACTCTTTGATTTTGACATATTAATTTGCTAAACAGTAGCTATAAAATTTTGTTCAGCGAAAACTGATTTAAAATATATGTTTAATTTTCCTATGTTTAGTTTTGCGCAAAGTTTTCCTGTTACTTTGATTTGTAAATCAATCCAATTAAAAATGACTTCATTGGTAATTTTTGCGAAGGTCGAGCTTGTTTACCCACCAGTGAGTTGTCTTATCTTAATGAAGATTTTACTTTGGAAGCAATGAACAGCTGGTTGTATAGACTCACTCTTTCTCCCCCTATGTCTGGACATCCTAATAATACAAGTCCTCGATGGTCACACTTGTGGTTTCGACCTTTCAAATGTCGATCCCACATGGACAAAGGGAGGTGCACAGCTTTAAACGTTCATTTAGGGATGTACATGAATGTCTTAGCTTCCCTCCTCCTCCTCTTGTCTTGTGCTTTTGCCCTCTTGCCCCATCCAAAAGTCTCTTTTCCCCCTTTCTTCAACATCTGGCTTCAAAAAGGCACGTGCTCCTCAAAAGACTCCTTTTCCACCTCATCTGTTCTGTCATCGCCCTTTCATACGAGAAAGCAATGAAAGTAAGAGCTACACGTATTTACTTCTCGCCAGTTAAAATATCCAACGAAAGAACAAGGCTTTGCTGAAACTCTTGTTAGCCGCAGGTTCTTCATTAAAGTTGAAATGGAATAATATATGGCTTTCATTTATATTTAATCGCAGGGAACTATTCTGTATATTTAGTTTTTAAGGAGATAAGTAGCTTCTTCATAAATAGGATTGCGTAAATTAATTAAACAAGATTTATCTCCAGTATAAAAATTCACGGAGGAGCAAAGGATTTAGAATCTCTGGATATCCGAATACAAAAATAGTTTAAAATATAGAAGGCAGGTTGAAATTTCATACGATAAATGCTATGAAAACAAATGACGTCAGCATTGTTCAACACTGATACTTGATTCATTGGCATTCGAATTCAATTCTATCTCATTAAATATAGTAGGAAAAAAATCATCGATGTCAAATATTTCGAATGCAAAAATAATTGAGCTCTGTACTATTTCGTGTCACTATTTACAGTATTTAAAAGAAAAAAAAAAATAGCTATAAAAACTTTCTTTCACGAAAATTTGAAAAATACGTGAACTATGTCATTGTTGAATTCCAATTTGAAATTTGTTACGATAGTGAATGACTAAATACGTACTCTTGTTAAAGATTGCAATCCGAAGGCTGAATTTTAGAAATCTGAAAACATAACAAGCAAACAAACAAACTTTCCTAGAGTTTTCTATTCCTTATACTGAAATCCATCTTTCTTTTCTCATTTCTTCGGAGCCATGAAGATTCAAGGTTTAGGCTTAATAGTATTGCGTCCTATAATTTTTATACTTACAGTAAACTGTAAACAGATAAATATTAAGACGTAAACATTTTATTATCGTGATTTCTATTGAAGTCCATGTCCTGTAAATTAGAGATATGTGATAGATCGAATTCCTCTTCTCTTTATTGGACTTAAAATCCACCAAAACAAATACAAGCAATTTGACACATCCGCCTTGACTGTTGCTCTCTGTGTTATTGTCTCGTCATTCTTGGTCGTTCTGTCTCGCCGACATAATAATTCTGATCTGAATCATGAGTCACTTTTATTTGGGTCGACATTAAACGGAACGACCCAAGTGTCTCTGTCAACAAGTAACTCGATGTTATTTGGGTCGACCTCGTCCCTCGGAAATGACACAAACAGCCTCTCTCTGTCAGCCAAGTGACAGTGACGCTTGTGCTGAAAGCAGCACTAGACTCTTCCCCTCCCTTCTCTCACCTCCTACGCACACATACACACAGCGAGGAGCCAAAGCTGGTTTGGCTATTCTGGGTTGCAATGCTCATAGCAAAAGGAAATAAGAATCAAACATAAGAAATATAGATAGGACTAATCTTACTAGGAATGGAGACACTATCTATTTAAAACTTCCATCTGAAACTATTTCCGTTCACTGCTATCAGCTGTTTCTTCTACACCTGAATTCATAGAACTTTGACGATTTTTTTATTTTTTTTTATTTTAGGCATATTACTTAACAGTAATATCTAAATGACAAACTGCTTTCCTTTTAAGTACTTTCGAAATTAAAACCCATATTATTAAAACCCTTGAATCAAATCATATTTATTACAGAACAAGAAATGATCCTCTCTTTTTGTGTTAAGTTTTTTAGAAAAGAACTATTAAATTTGGAAAATAAAAACAAAAGAAGAAAGTACTAATTTAGAAGCTTTTACTTAAAAACGAAAACCTTCTAATGAATACTTTTTTTAATTTAATAGGTATTTTGTTTTATACTGAAATTCAGTACCAATTAGCTAAATTTTATAGTTGGATAATATTTTATTAATGTTTTACATTAGATGGTACAACCTTGTTGACTTGGTTCAAGCGAACCAGTGATATTTTTCTTTTAGCAATAATTGAGACCATTCCCAGCTTTCCAACAAAGCGGCGTCGCTTTCCTGCAGTTAGGCACTACTTTATTGTTTCTTCCATTGTAGAATCGAGAAGTAAAGGAATAAATAGTGGTAGTTAAATTTTTTCAGGGATAATAAAGATGAAGTTTATTTTAAAATATCACCTGAAAAGTTAAAAGAAAAAAAAAATCAAATTACGAATTCCATTATTTATTTTATGTATTATAGATTAAATCGTTTTAACTATGCGAATTTGTAATGATTCAATGCATTAGCAAATAAAAGTATTGTCATGGCTTAAATCAAGGGAAAAAAGAATGAGGAGGGATGATTCTTTCCAATAAAGAAAACTCAATCAAGCGCAAAGCAGCATCCATAAGCTCTTTCGCTCGCTACTTGTGGCCGCTCGACTCGGGTCGAGTTGGACAAAGCCCTCCTATAATAGTTGGAGAATATTGGTGGCTCTGACAGCTCCATTCAATTACCCGAGGCATTGATGTCTCTAATCTCAAATGTCATCTTTATTATGGCATCTCAGAGATTGCAGTTGAACTTAAAACTCGGGTGAGCGGTCGCGAAGAGCTCCAAAAGCAGCCGGAGGTTCCCTTATAATTGAGGAGAGTATTTCATCGCTTTCGATGTCTTCTCGCTAATGAACTGGATAAAATAGCACAATTAATACAAGGAAGAGAGGAACTGTTCTAATGTGGCCTGCCTGAATCTCTTCCACTACAGATAAGCTCGTATAAATTGTTTGTACCAATATCATTTTCAATCTAAACCACCAACATTAACAATTGCAATTAATGAAATCAACTGACCAAAAAAAAAAAAAAAAATGGATAATGATACTGTGTTGTTAAGCTGCTTAAAAAATAATATTAGAAAAAATATGATTATTAGTCTATGTAATCCTTTCACGATACAGTCATTTGTTCATTCATAAATAACTGAAATAGTTTTTGTCAACGTTTCTTTTAAATTCAAAAGCATAGAACAGGTGCTAACTATTAAAATCTTTGAAAGCTTAAAAAACACGGTTGTTCGTGCGTTGGTTAGAAATGGATTCTTTGCTTCGTTTTTATGTAGATGTTCAATTGGAATTTTCTAAAGTGTTTTTTTTTTTTCCTTTCCTTATTTTCACGTTAATGAAAAATTTAGCTTTCAACAGATTTTCAGCCATTATTTATTTGTCATTTACCGTAATTGTAAAATGTTCATGTTTCGATTCTGATAGGTGTAATAAGAGAACTACTTAATATTAACTTCACGGTTTATTCCGCAGGATTATCACGAAGGCTAAAAAAAAAAAAAAAAAAAAAACATTTTTGGACATTGTTTTGCATTCAAAAACGTTAATCTTCCGAGGGTGAACAGAGTCTTGATATCGGTGGATCAATTTGCATGTGTTATTGCCTGTGTTGGCACGTGGGGTTACATGGTTCAAAACTCAGCTGAAGCGAAACATCTGTTTCTTTCAGTTGTATTTATTTTCTCGACAACCACCTTTGACTCATTTTCTTAATATATCATCGACATTAAGTGCAAAGAAAAAAAAAAATTGAAAAAGTTTTACCAATTTCCTAAAGTTGATTTTTTTGTCATAATTTCCACAAGAGTTTTATTAATTGTTTGTAAATTTAAATAACCTCATTTGATTAGAAATTGAACCTAATATTAAGTGATAAATTTTGAGTCGATTCTTAAAAGCGTACAGTTTTTAATCCACTTTTCGTGAAAGCGAAATTAGAAAATATTAATTAGAAAACGTTAAATATGTTTTAATAATGTAAATAATAAAAAGGCTTTTTACTGTAAAAAAAGAAAAATACATCAGCTATTTCTTTAATTATAAAAATTTAATTGAATTGATAAAAACAAGTTGGAGACTAATAATTACAAAAAACAAAAGCGTGGTCAATTTTGGGAAATTCTTTTTATTAGAGTTAAATTACGATTGAGATCTGATAGTTGCCCAAATTACAATGCACCACTAATTGCTAAGTTTTTACCGTGACTTCTGAAAGTGCCTGAAATCAAATAGCATTTCAACTCGTGCAATTTCCTCAAATTTCAAGGTGCATTTAGGAATTAAATGCTCTTAAAAGAAAAAGAAAAAACAACACACAATGACTGAAGATAAACTGAAGCCGTGGGTGTAGGTTGCCGATTGCTCAGAAACTGTTTGCCAGTGTCAGGTAGCCATTTTAATGAAGATGGATGCTAATTGTTTTAATTGGCATTGCTTTCTGAAGAACTTTTAACAAGTGATGACTGATTCTCCTTTCGCGTGATGTCTCACCATTCGCAAACGCTTTTCCTAATATACCTGTTAATTTCTATCTTTAAAGATGCTAACACTTGATACATTTTTTAAAGCACGTCAGTCGTATTTATAATTTAGAAAATATCAAGATCATATTCAACGAAGTGGATTTGTTATTTCGCATTACAGATTAAAAAACAAAACAAAACAAAAAAAAACCACAGTATTTTTTTAAATTATTTTTTTTTAGAAGTTAGCAATACTGTAAGATTAAAAAAAAACACTTTATTTTCTACTCTTCTCTGTCCTTAAAAAAAAAAATCACTATTTTTGGTAGTTTTGCGCTGCCAAAACTTTGAGAATTACTTAAATCTCGTGTGAAAACTTGAAATTTCTAAAATTCATTGACAACTTAATTTCATTTATTCTTAAAACGCAATCTTAAATCATTGTGAAGGAATGTTTTAGGTTTCTTAAAAATCTAACAAGCTTTTTTTTTTAATCTATATTTTAATTTCCATTAATTGAATGCTTTCCCTATCGTTTAATAGCATTTTTGTTGTGTTCATTGTGTCACCGTTATCTATTAGTATCCTCATATCTGTAATCATTGTTCCTGGTGGCATGAATAGCCTCACATACGTCGATCGAGTGTCTACCTTATCTGTAAACCAAAAGACAGCCACTATTGTCATTTTTGTCAAGGGAGGATCGTAGTGTTAAATGAATTCTATTTATGGTAGAATAGAAACGAAGTCAATCAAAACTCTTTCAAATTTATTTAGCATAATCATAAACAAAATTCTAAAGCAACTTATTCTAAGACAAATAAATGTATTCAGTGAAAATACAATTCTAAGCATTTTTTTTTTTTTTTTTCATTCTTTTTAAATAAATGTATCCTTCATGATTAAAATATTAATCAAAAGTTTAATATTAACCAGATGTTGTATTTAATTAATTTCGAGTCAGTTTATTCGATTTAAATGCCTCTTAAACACATTTCCTTAATTAAAGTAATAGTTTGTGATGCATGTATGAAGTATGTATCGAGCATTTCAGAAAAATAAAATCTCTGAAATTAGGAAAATTGAAAATTTATTTATCGATATTTATTTATAATAAGCAAATTTTAAACTTACGTAAAAACCTCGTTATTTTAACTGACCTAGCATTTTTTTAAATCGATAATCGCCACTTGATTTTCAGAATTGATTTATTAAAGTATTGAAAAAGGGTTTTAATAAGATGGTTTTAATGCTAAGGAGAGAGGAAGGAGCTGCTTTTCTTCAATCCGAGATATATCGTTTTTACATAATTTTTTCTAGGTATCTAACATTCATATCATTTGAAACCAATATTTACATTATAACTTGTAATTTGAATATTTGAATGCTGGATAGATTCGACGTCTTTATAATATAAAATTAAACTTACTGTTGCATCATCGTGAACTTTGGCTGATGTTTCGTTTTATCATAAAAGACCACCCGGAACAAAAAAAAAAAAAAAAAATTAGAGAGCTTCCAATATTTTTCTTGTCGGTTTTTGTCACTTCCCCGTGCAACTGTGAATGCTCCAATGGCTGCGAATGGTGCGTACAAGATTGCGACCTGGGCTTTGGAATGCGTGTAAATCTTATTTGTCAGCCTCTTGTTTATGTTTAGGATCAAAGTGTGAAGTGAGAGTGAGCACATTTTTTTTCTATCCATTTTATGATACGAAAAGGGAGATATCAGTAATGAAAGGTTAGACTGCAGGAATGAAGCCCTATTCTTTTAGAGGACTGAATTAGAATTTTTTTTAGAAAGTAATTTATTTAATAAACATTAATTATCTAATCACTTAAAAGTGATTGATCAGCTTTCACATAAACCTTGATCTAAAACTGGGTAAGGCTTAAATAATGTTTTGATTCCTTCGTCTATCTGAAATTCTCTGCTCCTTTTATTCTTTCCCACTTCAGTAGCAGAGGCTTTGCGGAAGGCAACGAAAACCATCGTACGGTGCTCATAAGTGGTCTAATGCGATAAATCAGTTATTTAAAAAGTATCCATAATTAAATTTAATGTTTGATTTTTATGTCAATTTAATTTGAATTAAGCGTTTCAGTTTTATTGGGACATACTTTTTTTTTAAGTGATGTTTTGAAATGTTTGATAAATATCAATAGACTAAATAAAGAATATGAATTACAGTAAGATAAATGTAAGGTTAAGTAGGCCACCAGAAAGAAGTGGCTGTAAAATATACTCGTAATCATTTCTGTTGATGTTATCAAAGATCCATTTCTTCGCAACCCAGAACAGGATTCAAGTGATGTACGTTGAGTTCAAACAGAATGTTTTCATTAAGGAGTTCAGAGGTCTTGGTGACTTGTAAACTGCTTTCCCATAAGCCTTCGACGGTCAGACCATTTGGTTTCACCTTGGTCTTCGATTATCCTCTGTTTATACATATGTTTGGAAAACGACAGGTGTGACATACCATTAAGAATTTTCTTCAAAGTCCATAAAGTTTAGCTACCCTTTGAACAGGTGCATCAGAGTCGAACAATTGCACGGACAAAACTATCACATCAAAAATGTAAACAATTAGATAGGGTAATGATAAAAGACCTATTAAAAAAAGTACCTATCGCTTTCTTGTTTGCCAGTGCCATCCTTGTTTCTAAAAGCACACACAAAAGCAGGCTCTGAGAATCGCTTCATTTTTGAATCATGCAATGCAGTTAGTTGCCTGTCCAAACTGTGAAGACTATCTTCTTCCTTTTTTTTTTTACATTTCTCTCTCTGTCTTCCTTCCTCATTTTTCTGCTTCGCTGTCCATTAGTCTTTTCCCTCATTTAATTTAAAGGAAGAAGCAAAGAAAATGGATGAAGATGGGGATGAATGAAGCCTGTGACTGCTCCAGCGCAGTGAATCGAGAGGCGGGATTTCTTTGTTTTTCTTCACCCTCTCGGTTGAGACCCACCTCAGACAATCCCGAAAGCATTCTGTCTATCCCTTCCTGTCCCGATTACGGCTCCTTGCACATTAACAGCAGAGCTTTTAACGGCAAACCATCCCCAGAACTCCTCTCTTCTTCATCCCGGAAAAAGGCTTCAGTAATTTTGCTATTTGCTTTAATTCTCGGTTACTTTTCTAGTTTCCGCCTAACTGTAAGGAGAGCAGTTTGTCTATTTGAGACTCGCTTCCCTCTCAATGCACAAGGTTATTAAAAAGTAGCACTGTGAAAAGTTTTTAAAAGCGGAGATAAAAGTTCTAGTTCAGATTTTTTTTTTCCTAAACTGTTCATTGCAACATTTAAGTTCAGAATCCAACTTTAGGCTTAACTTCCTATTTAGGATGAAGGTTTCCTATTTTTTGTAAAATGCTAAGCAAATGTTAGCTAAAAGAATTCTTATTTATTTTTATCAATACATTTTAGAAATGATCATAATTATTAATTATTATGTAATTATTTAGGCTTTGATTTAAATTTCAGCACGAAATACAAATATTATCAAAGAACGTTTATCTGAAAACAAGTAAGTCTAAATTATAAACGCCATTACTGAACCACCTAGCGAAAATCTACCTTTGGCTCAAATGCAAATAAATACTCCTTAATATTTGGCAAATACATTAGGCTGTATCATTTCGCCTTCATGTGCAAAATACTTACATGTACGAGTTTTACTTACATGTACGAGTTTTATATTGTCTGTTGTCATGCTATTCGATCTTTCTTTTGGTTTGGCTTACAATAGTGCCTTTACATTAGTTTTTACTAAAAAAGGAAATAGTGTGAAAGAATCGCAGGAAAATAGTAAAGGTCCACGAACTGTTTGCTTTATGTTCAAAACAGCATAGTGCAACTTTAAAATTACAATAGTAACAACCTTAAAAAATCTAGACAACGTTAAGATTGAAAATTATATCTCCAACTATTCAGAATTCCCTAGCAATTCTTCATTTTCTTTTGCTTGTAATAGTTTGTCGCTGTTGTAAAATTCAGCTTCTAATGTTTTTTGGGATCACGAATTTGAACAATTTACTAATAAGTTTATCTTTCGAATATAGACATTTTTTTTCCTTGATTGGTTTTGTTTCTGAATTGCTTATAATAGCTAGAAATGTTTCTGTGAGCAAAGAGATTTGTTGTTCCTTATCATACACATGATGAAGAAAGTACAAATATCTCCATAAAAATCCGCTGTAAGTGACCACGAATCATGTATACGTATGCTATAGGCCTATACACGAGTGAGGAAGCAACCTATGAAGAGTCAACTCCAGATAGGTCACTTACCCCATATACGTAAATGAAACCTTTATGAATATAAGTTCGAGATGCAGTAAAACCTATGTACCATACATATAAGCTTATATATTTATAAGCTTATATATATTTATATATAATTATATATTTTATATAATTATATAATTATATATATATATTTATATATTTATTTATATATAAACTTATATATTTATGGTACATAGATTTACTCAATTCTGGCATTTCCCAATGACCATTTTCATAAATATTCACTCATCTTTTCTAAATTGGCGACAGCGCCACCAGTGCTGGCATTGCGAATTAATCAGCTGTCTTCCTACCCAAAGCGTTAAATTGAACTAAAGAGTATTTTTCTTTTTAATTCTTAGAAATAAAAAGCATGAGTGAATATCTCACTGCAGCTTAAATAAAAAAACTAAAGGAATAGCGCAATTGTTACCGTAATAAAAAGAGATCCAAAATTTTCGATTTCCGATCTCCGATTTTCTAAAATGAGTTGAATAAAATGGAAAGATTCTTTTAACTCCAGATAACTTAAATTTCATCAAAAATTTTATTCCTATAAGTTGTATCACATAATTAAATGACTTCTTTACTATAACTTTGAATGAACTCACATCTTCAAAATTTACACTGATAATATCAATTTGATATGTAATGCTTTCTCTTAGGTTCCACTAAACAATTAGTCTAAATTTTAAATAAAAGCGTTTGCCTCTGTCAATGAGCGCCACAATCCAATGGCCGGTGCTTTCCTAATTTGGCCAGGGGAAAAGGTTGGCCCACCGGAATGCTAACAATTCCATCTGGGTATTGTGAACATTCCAGGCGAGAGTGTTTACTAATTCCCAACTTCCAGTAGCTCCCTGAACTCCATCACAGCTGCTCGACCAATTCCAGGACAGAAGGCAGACTCATCTGGGCTCTCAGTAGAGGCAAAGGACACTTCGTTGCTCACTCTATTTCTCAGTCACTCGTGATCGCCAATCATGAATTGTATTTTACAAACGACATCCGGAAACGAGCGTGATAATTTGTTAACTGATCCATCTAATCCATAAAACGCATTATTATTAGTACGTGAGTTTCCATAAATTGGCTATTAATTTCAATGAATCACCATTATGATTGATTAAATTATTTACATCGACATTTAATTTAAGTACACCTAATCTGAATTGCCGAATTGATTCAGTAAATTGTTTTAAAATCTCCCAAAATTAATCAATAATCATTATTAAAGATATTTCTTACTTTATTTCATATGAATTGATAGACAATTGCTACTCTTATTCAAAAGCTGTGTTATACGCAAATACTATAAACAGTTTGAAAAAAAAAAATCAGTAATTTTGCTGAAATAAAATTGGACTGGCATTGTTATAAAAATATTCTGCTCCATTTTCATATTTCGTTTTATAGGTTAACGTTTGTCTTCTAATGTTTCTTTCTTATTGAACTATTTAATATTAGTATTTAACTGTTCGAAGTATTAGTTCTTTCTTTCTTGAGCGAAAAGTATTAATAAATAAAATAATGTTTTAGGCTTTTTTGCCATTTAAGCTCTTTTTTCTGCAGTGATGAGGATATCTGTAGGTTATAAATATAAAAACAAGTTTGACGTCAGCTTTGGCTACACGGTGTCACATCTTTCAAGATCCCCATTTGTCCTTCAGTTTCCTCTCACCCTTATTTTCTTTTTCTTCTTCTGTTTATTTTTGTATTAAATTTTCGAAACCATCCAGAGTACATTTGCTTATGTCGGAAGTCGTTGAGTGTGTAAAAGGTTTCTTCACTGGCTTTTGTTGGCTGTTAGTAATAGATGGAGGATTTTTTCATCTCTATTTTAGTTCATTGGTCTGTTTCCTCCTCTATTTTTAACTGCTCTTTTTCTTTCTTCCGCCTGCAGTCTCTATGATCGCGACACCCTTCAAACGAACATCTATAAATACAAATGCAACACCCACACACACACTTTGGACACCCGACGCCCAAGCGATATGATCTCAGTGCTCATTCGAGTTCAGGGCGCCCCTTGTCAACTTTCCGGTGTAAGCTGTCACGACTGACACATTTAATTGTCTCTCTCTGCGGATGGGGGTCCGCCAGATCCGATGTAAAATTCATGGCTGCGGCGACGGAACGGAGGAGGGGAGGCCGTCCAGTCATGCGGAATCAGCGGTCGTGTCGTCGAGTCAGCACCGTCCAATTTCACGCGCTCGCCCAGGTACAGAGAAGCAGGGGAGGGGGGGGGGGTTGTTATTCCTAGTTTTATATGACTTCTTCCCATCGCTTCTCGCTGTCCATCTCAGTAGTCTCCATTTTCCATCCATGGTGTATATTCGGATTTTTCTTCCATCCTCTCGATTCCCCGCTCACTCTTCTCACCCACATCATGAACGATGTTGACAGGGTTGAAGAAGTCACCATGAATATTGAATGCATATACAGCATCTTTTCTATGCTATTACCTCACAAGAAAAATCCCACCCCTACTATTCAGGATCGATAGAGAAGTCACGTTGTGATGCACATTAGAAGCATTATAAAATTTTTAATTTAAATTTTTTTTTTACCTATAGAAAAAATATTTTTGATGACTCAATTTCGTTCTTTAATTTTTCTTTCAATTAAATGTAATTGAAAGGTTATATTCTTTCACATCAATTTTATTTGTATATTAGGACAGATGATTTTAATTTGTGCTTTCATCCATTTCTCTTGCTAAAAAACCAAAATAAAAACGAAATGTGGTTTTTGTGTCATATCGACAGTTACTTCATTGAGTCGTATATAGCGGCGAAAATGGCAACTATGCAGCTAAGTCTTGGAATACTTTTGTTGATGGTAGAAGACCTACAAATATATCGGGAAAGAACCCTACAGTGCCTAATTTTGATCAGTATTTTTCAAAAGGAGTTAAGTAACCCTATAGATAAAAGATTTAAATGGATACCTTTCTATACTTACAAAATTGAATTGAGTAAGTAAACGAAGGCACACCGTTACAAGAAAGGATTCGCACCCTGAGTTGTCACCGGGAAGAGACTGGGATGGGCCATTTCGTCCTTTTTAGGACTCATCAGCCTTTCTTGTAACGTTGTGCCTTCGTTTACTTACTCAATTCTTTGAATCATCGGGCAAGTTAAATTTCTTTTCGTTTTAAATACATGACTTTTGGGTTTTATTTAATGCCATAATTAAATTCCTTTTGAGCCTAGCAGATTGCAGGACAAGGAATAGTTGTTTTTTGTTTTTTATTTAATTTTTGGTTGGATTTCTTCGGGGGGAGTTCCCGCTCTCGGGAGCGAGTCCCGGGAAAGCTAACCCCTCGCACCTTCTGAGGCTGTCACTGGTGGAGTTTGGCTGGCTGATGAGTCCTAATAAGGACGAAACGGTCCGTCCCAGTCTCTTCCCGGTGACAACTCAGGCTGCGAATCCTTTCTTGTAACGTTGTGCCTTCGTTTACTTACTCAGTTTTTTTTAATGATGAACTTAATTAAGTTCGACAGTACTTATTTTACTCAGTTCTCATCTTTTTAAAAGTAATTGATTACTTTTCTCCACTTTAGTCATTAAATAAATGCACTTTTCATATCTCTCATATTCGAAATTAGTGTGAATTAGGCAGTTTTTCTTGGGGAGTGTTTGATGAAGTAACAGCCATTGTTGGTCTGAAGTAAAGACAAACCCATCGATCCACTTGAACTAACTTAATTTTTAACCATTAATGATTACGGTAGAGAAATTGGAATGCAAGGATTTTAAATATTCATTTGGCTAAAGAATGGGCAAAACTCCCCTCACTTTTTCGGTAAAGGGGAAGAGAAATGATATTCCCTTGAGTCCCATTCCACAATTTTTTCTTGGCAGTTGGGGAAAAAAAAGAAAGAAAGAAAAAAGAGATTTTATTGAGAGATAATGGAATCCACTGGATCTATTAATTCAGAAATAAAAATGAAAAGTATAATTTATTTCGACTTGAAATTTGACATTGGAAGCCTAATTGCTAATTACACGAAATTAAGCATCGCTAAGGAAAATGTTTTTCAACCTTTCTTTAGAAATAACTAAACGCTTTGCAATCGCATTTGTCAGAATATCAGATATGCATATAATGAAAAAATACAATTTTTTTTCATCAAGCACATTTCTCTCTCATTCATTCAGTTCTGTATTTTCTTTCTCTTTTTAAAACTATTTACGGACAGTGCTAATTATTAATGAAACATTTATTATTATTGTGAAATTCAGTTTCAGTTAAAGAAATAAAAATGCAATTGAAAAAAAAAGGAAAACAATTGTTGGCTAATTGAATGCTTACATCCTTGTACCTTTTTAGACAAACAGATCATTGGTTGTTTCCAATTAATACATTTCCAGAAAATGGAATTAGTTGCTTCTTACCACGATAAAAAAGATTGTAGATCATTCCTCAGTTTAGGAAAGCAGAAAAAAAAATCAAATCTTAGTTCTTAGAATACATTCTAGTTTTTAAGTACGAACTTTAAAGCAAGTACAGGTTTTTATAAGTCCAAGGCTAATTTCATTCATTTAAAAAAAAGTAGCGAGAAAAAGAGCGGCACTTAGTGCCATTTTTGATCGAAGCGCTTAGAATTCACTTTTGGACAACAGAAGCAAAGCCTCCTAGAATTTTTTTTTAAATAATCTTATTGATCGAATACAAATACATTAAGGGCCAATTTTCAAGTTTGATCTTTCTATAAGTTATTAAAAATCCATAAGCTAAGAATTTATTAATAAGCTGAGTATCATTAACATTAATTTGGTTTTCAGTATTGTTAAAAAAACAAATTTTCAATTTTGAAACAAAAATTGCTATTATAAGCTTTAAGAGATCCGTTGAATTTCAGGAAATTATTTATTATCCTTTGACCTCCCCTTTGGAAAATACTGGGTCCAGGATGTTCCTATAAACATGGTTTTCATTTATGTGATACATTCACTGACAAATGATTATTTCCTGTCCATATAAAATGAGAACTTAATCGTGATGTCATTTGATTCTTCTGCACGCGTCTCTTTTTTTTAATTGGAAGCAGAAAAATAATAAAAAAAATCCTGCTGAAGATACAGTTGCAAATTTTGTAGTTACATTGAAAAGTTTAGACAAGCAATAGTGAAAGAAAAACAATTATTATGTCTTATTTATTGAGTATTATCCAAAGGTATTAAGAAAACAAATATACACATATCAACCAAGAACAAAATATTCCCAGTTGACAACTTATAAAAAAAAAACAAAAAAAACAGCAACGAAAATTTGAAGTATAAAGAGAATTAGATTAAAATCCGACCTAATTAAAAACTGCCGACTAATTAATGTATGAAGCACATTTTTTTTTATATTTTTGCTATCTTTTTCAATGTTTTTATCTAATTAATTCATCATTCCATTCACATAGTTCTTACTTTAAATTAAGAATTCGTCTCTACATTTTCACCATAAAAGCATCGAAGAGTTTCAGATTATATTACAATTTATTAATAACAAGATTAAATAAATAATCTTATTTTTTTAGATTTTATTTTCAGATAGCCATAATAGCTTTATCCCTTCTGTAGTTTTCCTAAGGATCTGTTTTCAAAAATTGGTAACGGTTCTGCTTTATTGTGATGGAATTCACAAAGAATTTGTGGAAATATTTGGTCGTATAATTTTTTTGGAAATTTAACCATTTAATTTCCACTACATTACATAGTAGTTTTGACAGAAAACCAATTCTTTTTTCCTTGTTGGAAATAAATTCCGAAATGTTTTGTGAATCGAATTTTCCCGAATTGATAAATGGTTCTTAAAGGCTTTGACTTGCGATGTTACAGAGTTTTTGTAATTGGTCTCAAGTTATTACATAACAATAGTTCATAGTCAGTATCAAATGTGCTTTTATACTGCGCAAATTGATAGTAATATTACATTTAAATTCATTTTAGATTTTATAGGTAGCCTATTTGAGGTCCGTCATTTGACCTCATATGGAACTCACGCTATTGAATCTTTATTGAACAATTTCGTAATTACATTTACGAGACAGCACAAGATTTGATCGCGTATTTTTTTATTCCTTTCTCTTTTTCCGAAATCCTTTGCAGCACCGCAATATGAAGCCGTGTAGACGGAGCAGGGAAGGAAACGGGGGGTGTCGAATTCTTTCGTCGAACAATACGCCGTTCATGCAGATGAGTTCGGCGGATCGCTCGAATTCGCTATGCAGATTTATGGGGCTTTTTTTTTCCTCCCTCCCTCAACCTCTTCGACGACAGCGACGAGTGAATGTTGCTAAATTTTTTTTTTTACCTCCCTCATCACACACTTTTCTGTCATATCAGCTTGGGTTTTTTTTTTTTTTGCTTTTTTTTCTTTGCTTACTTCCCCTCCCTTACCCGTATATATATATAAACTGAGTGTCTTTGTATGTTGGTTTTTTTTTCGCTGGTCCTTGCCGTGACGGTATTGTCAAGTTATGAGCTTTGGAAACGTAACCTCTTTCGAGAGTCGCCATTCATCACTGTTCTGACACTCCACACATTGAGCAGTCGACGGAGCTCATACATTGGCAAATTTTTGTAAATCTCCCTGTGCAAAACAAAATAGGGCTGGCGGCGCACTATACATGAAAATTTACTTTTTTGCATTAAGCTAATGTCGTGCCTTAATACTCGCCCAGGGGCCGACTGCTTCTGCGTGTGATGCCTCACCGTCGCCCCTCGCCCCACTATATACGCCACACTGGATTTCGACAGAAAATTGGGCGGCTTTTCACCGCCTCTTTGGCATTCTACTCCCAGAGTCACATCTCTGGATAAATTAATCTGGGGCGAACCACCAGAGGTCCGAATGAGGAAACGAAAGTGATACATCATACAGGCCATCAGGGTGATGCATAGATTATTTTTCTTACTGGGAGGAAAAGGAACTACTGAGAACAGGAACCAATATCATTATATTATTTTATTTATTCACAATGAAAAACCACAGTCTTAATTAAAGAAGTCCCCATCTCGGAAACGATGATGATCAGGCCTTGGACAAGTCAAATAAGGCAAATTGACTTAAAACAAGTTATTTGGTATACATTCAACATGATCTCCCGTTTGGGTTACTCTTCAGTTGCTACAACGGATTGTTAATGAATAGTCTTGTTAATGAAATTTCGACTTTCAATTTTATGATGCATGCACATTAATTAATACAAAGAGTTTTTTTTTTTTAAGTAATATTCTACAGAAAAACTTTAAAATCAGACCACTAGATTGAAATTACTTTTCTACCGTTACTTCAAGGAAAGTGCCCTATACTCGTTTGACAGAGGGCTGGGTGTATCCTGGCATCCGTCCGTAACAGAGGATTATATCCTGTTCCTCCAGTCAGTAGAAAAACCCCTTTATCATTTTTAGTTTTAAGGTCAGTAAAGCAATGAAAATCACTACTTATCACGTTCCTTTTCTTTTTTTAATTTTATTTTGTTTCGATTACCTTGAGATAATGCTCTTTTAAACGTATTATGATCTCTCATAGTACTGTTATTTTGTATGTATTTTGGTAAACTCCGTGTGTGACGATCCCTTCCGTCTTTCCAGATGCAAGCATTGGAAAACCCACTTTGTTAGGCTTTTTCCCTCTCCCTCCTCCCACAATGCGTGCCTCATGCAAATAGCTCCCGCAGAGGCTAGACCCGGTTATTTGAAATGCTGAAAATTTCCCCCATCAATTTTATGTGTATCAATTTTCATTTTGGCAAGAGAAGCGACCGGAGTGGAGGCAAGTGGGAAATCAGAGGAAGGAAAAGGCAGAACTCGGCACTCGTCGCCATTTGGGGAGAAAACTCTCTCAGCTCCTTCTGGGAAATACACTCAGTTCAGACTCTGGTTTCCCCGGCGAATAAGAGAGAAAAATGAAAGTAAAGAGTATTTCTCAAAAAAAAAAAAACCGGAAACCTTCTCAGAATCATTCAAACTGCTCTGACCAATATTGACTGCTATTTAAAGTTTGCAGCCGATAGTAATAGTCTTCTGATTTGTAACTTAAAGTTTCAATAAATAATATTACAAAATTAAAAATAATTTTAGGATCTTACTTAATTTTTCATGATTTGCAATTATTTTTTCGTAAAATTTGATTCGGCAATAAGATACCGGTACATGACAGTTGCATTATGAGTTACGATATAAGATACTGTACAGTTGCCAACCCTTCCTGATATATTTCTTGATAAATCATAGTACTTCTTATTTTTACCTATCTCCTTCTTCCTTTCTTTTTTTTTTTTTTTTGAAATTCATTAAGTCTGTTTTAACTTCTTTTATTTTACTTTACCTCTGTTCTTTGAATGTTTATTTATTTTTTTGAATCTGCGATGTATTGTGTTCTTTCTTATTTAAGGAAATAAAGGAATTATTTCATGTTGCTTTCATTGATAATATGAAAAGATTGAAAAAAAAAAAACGAAAATTTTTAGAATGAATTTTTCCTATCCCTACTACCTTACTAAATAATTACAAATTGCTGTTATAGGAAAACGAAATGAATACTCTGAAGTCACACAACAAGAGACTACAACTTTTTGTGTAACAACAATTGTCTAACTTTATAGGTAAATGGAGGGAGTTGACCTAAAGCGTCAGACAGGTGTTGTTTTTCGAAGAATGTGTCAAATATGTTCCCTTTTCCTTTTACTGCTCTTGCAATGTTTTCTCGTTGCTGTCCACCCCCCGTATATCTAGTCCCCACTAGTCCTTCCTCCAAGAGGGACCTGTGACAGAAAGGAATGTGCAGCAAATTACAGGGTTTGCCTGTAGAACGCCAGAGGCCACTGAAGAGGATGCTTGTTATTGTCGTCATTCTGTGTCGCAATTGTCCTTTTCAAAACTATGAGGCTCATAACATGACAAACTTTATCACTGGTATTAAGTCGAAAGCCATTTCATTTAGAGCTAAGTGCAAGGGGGAACAGCACCAGATGATTGTGGAGCAGACAAGGAACTAATACAGCAAGCTAAAGCTTTTTTTTTTTTTTTTTAAAAAGTTCTGTTTTTGTAAATTCAGTAGCAGACAAAGATACTCAAATAATAATACAGGAAATGAAAACGTAAAACTACTTAAAAATACATTTAAAACTATACTGCGTAATTAGATAATAATAGAATGATATACTGCCATTTTTATTTCTGAGAAATCTAAATATATCTCTGTTCAGGTGAAGAAGAAATAAACATTGCCTCTTGTCCATCATCTCTTAAAATGAACCTAACAACTTTTGCTATAACCTCATCTTGGCAGTTTTGTGTCTCAATTTCGTATCCGGAAGTAGCATGGACAGATGCAGAGCCATTAGATCACCAGGGGATGGCATTTATTGATGCTGTAAAAGTCGGGCCACTAATCATCAGAATGGTTAATTAACCAAACAGTTAGAGCCATCGTTTGCCTAGATAGACTTTTAAGTGAAGTGCAACCACAAGTATGCTTACAACGATACTCTCTTCCACTAACATTCCTCCCCCTCCTTCTACAATTCATCAAGGGACATTCCATTTGGTCTGCTCCTCGTTTCAAGACTACCCCGAAAATGCCATTTGCAGAGTGGTGGACCAAAACACGTGGGGCTCATTTAGAGGTCCCATGGCTTCGGCCAGAGCCACGAGTCTGCGCGCCTCCGGTCCAGGGGTGGATCGGCCCCGAGTGTCAGCCATTATTGACCATTGCCATTTGAGTTGTGGCCATTATTAGCTCCTGGAGATTGTGGTCAGTTTAAAACACCACATGGCTCGGCCCCGTCTGCCCCCGGCTGCACTTGTGGCCCCATTAGGACCCATAACTCTTTAGAACCAAGACAGAGGACGCTTCTACTGCTCTATGATTATCTTGGTAATTTTCAAAGAATGAAGAGACCGAGGAATGACCGAGCTGTGATTCTTTTTCGCGAAACAGAAGGAACATTCCAACGAGATTACGGGGACAACAAAATGGATGGATCTTTACGAGATGGTTTTGTCCCCCAATATAAAAACGAAAAGCCTGTATTCTTGATTTTTTATTTATTTATTATTTATTTCAAATTGTAAAGTAATATTTTTAGATTTACTATCATTGCAAGACATATTTTAAAAATATTTTTTTTTTTTTTTAAAAAAACAAAAAAATCCTAAAAAATAATAAGTATAAAATATAGCTTAAAATATATATAAAAAAATAATTTCTAGATTTAAAAATATAATTTACAAACTTTGATTTTTCGCGCAATGTCTTTGATACTCAGCCCATAACCAAACCTAAAAACTTTTAAGTTTTAAAATATTTTTTGTCGTGTTTTCGAACTTTGTCTTTTATATAACTTATATGTTTTCAGCCAATACTTATTGAAATTCATTTAAAGAAAGTATAAATATATACACAGACTAATATTTTTTACTAATTTAGTTATTCAAGAATGCCTTGCAGTAAATTTCCTCTTTTTTTGTAATCTGAGCAGTAGCATACTGAAGTCAAACAAAAATTTTAATGAAAACTTATTACTAATGCATATATTGAGTTTAAAAATCAACTGCCCATCTGTTTAAAAAGTCAATTGTTAAAAGAGTCGAAAAATATTTTGAGATTTCTCCCTAATCAGTAATTGTATCCTAAAAAACGTTTCTTAATGTTCTCTGAGGATTCAAACATTATTTCATTTAAACTTCGATTTGTCTTTCATTATGTTGTATCATTTTCATTAAAAGTAAATCTCCTCCTTATAGAAAGCCTAAATTTGTAGTGAAAAAAAAAATACAATAATGAATGATGAATAATTTTCTATATGATTGGGGAAAAAAATAATTTAAATTTTTCTTTTAACAATAACAATATTTCTAAATTACATATGTTCTTTATGTTATAAGCAGGCCTATTTGTTAGGTATTGATACAATGGGAAATTACGATGTATAAATTCAAGCTATTTTGAATTATAATGTATAATTATGTTAAATATTAAAGTAAACATTATGTAGTTGGAAAAAAAAAGAATAAAGGAATAAAAAAAAGTAAAAATGTTATCTTTCAAATTGACTGCTGCCAACTTAGTAGTTCTATCTTCAATATCAGTAAACAGTTAAAATTAAAAAAAAAAAAAAAAAATTGTTATTGGGAATTTAAGTAATTGCAGTTTTTCAGTTGCATATTTTAAAACTTAATATAGATTTATTTTTTAACTATACTTGTAAACGAAAATAGGGAAATGCTATCTGTGATTATAATTGCTCCATTAAATTCGAATAGCAGCATCTGAAACTCTTCTAAGAAATTTCAAATGCACTCAACAGATTTAGTTACCTTTTTTTTCCTTTATTGAGATCTAATCTTACTTAGGGTCTTTTCCCTTCCCAGAGAGGAAGCAGAGAAAGGAAATTTTAGTGGGAGGAGATTTGTTGTTCACTTTTGTCCTTCCAATGCATTTTAAACGTTACGTAGCATTTCTTATGCGGATAATAGTGAGATTTAGAGTGCAATGGAGGTTAAATCTTTTTCGTCTCCGGCACTAATCCTTGCAGAGATTCCATCTTCTCCTGCAGGACATCATTGCTTCGAAAACCGCTTTTCAGAGCCGTGCCGTCCCCTCCTCCCGACGGACAAAAGGGAAAAATATGCACTTGACGAGTCCACTACCACACACACACACACATACACACACCACACTGCCAAGCAAGCAATTATGTGTCTTGTTGATTTTTATCGGGACATGTGGGATTAAAGCTCTTTCCACTTACAGTCGGTGGCGGCGCTGTGGCGACTCTGATTTCTGCGCCTCTTTTATGTGTTTACATGCATGTTATCACGTTCATGACAGTCGGAGAAAATGGCAGTCCGACTCTCTCTCTCCGCATCACACCTGGAGGGACGAGGGAATGGGGGGAGGAAGGTGTAAGGGGAAAAGTAGGAAATAGGCTGACGAGACAACACAAGCTTTGACAGCACACTGATGGTCACCCAAGATATGGTCACCCGCCAGGTCTCCTAATACAGCGTTAGGCTAAGAACGCATATGGTTATATTTATCCACGAACTCATAAACGAAGTCTCCCCTCCGCAAGGAAGGGTTTGTTAAACAACCCTCAATTCGCCCAGGGTCTTTCATCCACGCACATATACAGTTGAAATCTATATTTTTTCCTCTTCAAGAAGGGGTCATGACAATAGGAACAATTATTACATTCCTTGAGGGCAGCAATAAAAGGGGAAGAAGGCAAGAGGGGAGAGGGCAAGGGACTTCGTGGATATGCAAGTGCGTTCTTAGCCTTAGTCTTTTTACTGCTGTGATTCAGTGGTCAGGAACGATGAAGCGGAATGAGTGCGGGTTCATGTAATCTCATGTTGCCCAAGTGCTGATGGAGACGCCTTCCGGAGATGAAGAAAGCTTAAGAGCAGGAAAAACGCAATATTGATGTCCTTATTTATTCATTTATGTAATGAGCTCTATTTTTCTTTTATTACAATTTAAAAACAAAAAGCAAAAGAAGATATTTGACAAGCTTTTCGATAGTTTAAAAACAAGTTTAGATGTTTAAATTAGACATAAGTCTGAGAGTGTAAGATAGGATGTTCTTATTTACTAAATAATTATAGAAAAAAAATTCCTTAGGATAGTTCAAATATAAAATTGTATCTTTAAGTATATCATTTCTAAAAATCAATGCATAAAGGCATAGCTACTATTAAGTAACACAGTTAATTTAAATCAATTTGTTCAAAGCCTCCTTTCATTTTAATAAATATTAAATATAAAGGCTAATAAATTCTAATAATAATAATAAGTTCTCAAAAATTGACTGCCAAATATTTATTTAATACCAATCGCTGTTTGGAATAAAAAAAGGGGGGGGGGTAGGATTCAATATTTGCTTATACCAAAGACAAAACTTAGCATTAGCTGAATGTGCCAGGCAATTTGACTAAGCCCATAAAAAAAAAAAAGAGAGAGAGAAATGTATGCTAATGTAAAACCGATGTCACTTCCATTTTTTTTTTCCTTTAGTGTTTTCGAAAACAGTCATTTATTGATTTTCATGTCTAGTCTTTATATGCATGATTACTCCCTTCTATTTTTATCCTGTTCGTGTTTCCTGAAGATTATTCTACATTGCTATTAGATTGCCCAAGACAAATTTCCTTTAGGAAGCAAAAAAAAAAAATATTTTTGAAGAAGGACGGTAGTAAAGGAGGCTACCAAATTTTGTGGGTGGAAAACTTTCACACTTCTAGAAGGGGTGGGTTTATAAAAGATTTCTCTGGTTCTTTTATATGTCTTTCCTCATTCTTATACCTTGGTAGGTCTCACAGTCATAAAAACAAACATTGTCATAAAAACTTACAGTTTAAATTAATAGGTAACAAATGACATTAGTTTACAAAATACAGACTTTGAAATTAGATTTTTTGAGAACTGAATGAATGAGTTGTTCGATCATCTTAAATGAAATTCAGTCGTAAGAAATAATCTATTTCCTTCAAAAATGAACGAAACAAAAATGAATTCACACAAAGTAACATAAATAATTTATATGGCAGCTTTACGCCTCAAATGAATTAGATAGGCCCATTAAATAAGAAATGTATTAATTCAAGAAATTCAATAACTTGAAGAGTTAGAAGTCAAAAAGGAATATTTAAGTCTTTATTTGCTGCAAAGAGTTCAATGAAATTTGGATTATATACCATAGATAGAAAAAGTATTATTTAAAAAATTCGGTTTAATCTTCTAATATTCAGAATAAAATAAATTTCGTTACTGAAATTAAAAAAGTCAGAGATTTCCACTTCCGGCAAGAAACATTATTTATCTCAAAAATAATTTATTCATAAAAAATTAAAGAAGCTGCAAAAATAAAAAAAGGATAATTTTTAAAGTTGTAGATCGTGCCTTAAAACTGAATTGTATATGGCAAGGTTTGCTAATTAAAAAAATACTTTAATTAATTATGAAATGCACAAATTTACGAAGAATAATGAAAAGTTCGTCATATATAAGATAGGTTATTTTTAAATTAGGATTTTTGCTTTGTTGAAACTACAAATAGAGCATCAGTTTACTCTTGATTTTAATTTTTATTTAAAATTGATTTACGATAGAAAAAGATATTTAAAAGAAAAAAAAAAGATACGGACAAGTTATTTAGTTAAGCAAATATTTTATATAATTAAAATTTGTAGACTACAAATAAACTCAAAATCAGAATTCAATTGATCAGTTAAAACCAATGCTGCATTTCAACCATCAACTTTGTTTTGACAAGTTCTCTGCCCCTTAATTAGCATGTAGTTCGGTCTTCAGGCAAAACATCCGAGATATCCGTCCACTGTGGAAATGTGGTCATTGTTATTCTGACGGAGCATTGTTATTGGGAAGGAGGAGAAGAGGAAACAGAAAAAGAAAAGCTCGCCTCAATGTCATCAGAATACCCAGATAATCTATGCAGCCATTGTGTGAACCTATTGATTAGTGGCGCCTACTAATTCCGACATGTCTCCAAAGGCAAATGATATGTTGCTGAGAAGTGACAGGTCCATTTAACCCTTTAATACCTAACGTTTGTAGTCAGAGGAAATTGAGTTCATGTGCGAAAAGGAGGAAGATACATGCAAATGCTGACCGCAGTTCTCTGTGTAACCCAAGTGTATCGGCATATGTGGGAGTAAAACACAGAATGGCGAATGGACTTGAGCTGGAGTCTATATGGCATATAAATGGCAACCATCCAGGAAGAAAAATGCCATAAAAATGGGCTCAAGTTGAACATTAGGACGACTGTGGAAAATTTCCTGGTTGTAACCCTTTTTGTAGAAGAATGAATCTCAGTGGTGAATCTCAAAGGCTATTTCATTGCATTGCAATGTTTTAGAAACAAGTCGTAATATTTTACACACGAGTTATTTAAAGTAATATTGATATAAGCATAAAATTCCTGTTGAATAACTAACTCTTATTTACATCATATTTTGTCGATGCTTTTCTCGTTTTTAACTCGCTTTAAGAAAAAGTTGAACACGGAGTCTTGCTTAAAACAACATACTGCAAACTATAATAAAATCCACATTTTCAAAGTAAAGTATATATCCAAACTCACTCCTTTTTTTATAAATGTTTAAAATAGAAATTCAACAGAACAGATGATGGATTGAACGAGGTATTAAATATCGTGATTTACGAGTATCAACTTTTGCCTTCAAATTATACCCTCTATTTAATTACATCAAAGGAAAGAAAACAGAAAACTCATTTTAAAAGTTGAAATTATTAAATATTAAATGGGACTATATAAATCATAAAATCTAAATAAACTTTATATTACATTATACGAAATCTTGAATTTTTATTTGGTTATTTGACATTCAACATTTTTTTAATCTTAATTTAATGACTGAAATTTTAAAAAAAAGAAAAAAAAAATTATTACTTTAAGATTTTGAATATATTTGAATTTTTTCTCAAAATTCTTTGAAATATAATTTAGCTAATGCAGCTTTTTTTTCTTTTTTTTAATTTTTCTTTACGGAAGTAGTGTTGATTTTGTTTTATTTTTATTTCTGCTGATTATTCCATACACATGTTAAAATTACATGACATCTCCCTAAATATTTTTCATCATTAAATCGAATGGTTTTACAGCCAGAAACTGCATATTTTATTAGCACAACTAGAAATACTTTTATTTAGTTCTTTTCTTAAATTAATTTTCCCCATTAAGTTTTTCTGAAGATAAGATTAAGCACTGAATGACTGGACAATACTTTCTTTTTTTTTTTTTTTGCTTTTTCAAAGCATACGGTTCCACCTGGTAGATGTGGCATTTTTAGGGCAGCGGCTTTCACAAGCGCTGTTTTGACAGATGAGGACATTTGCTTTTATGGGTCTTCAGCAGCTGTATTAATGTACACAATATGGTCGAAGAAAAAAAACATCTTTGCTTTGTATAAGAAGGGGCATCATAAGAGCACTTGCGGTGTTTTTCAGTTGGCTTTTGGGTAAGGATAGCGAAAATCATTTTGAGATAATTTTAATTCGTTTAATTTGATTATCTCGTTTGAATTCATAATTCAATTGCAAGCATTTGTGTATCCTTGGCAAAGTTTGAAATTGAGTCCTTCCTTCCTCAGTCAGCAGGAAAAGCTGAAGTTATAAAATTATAATATATCCTGGAAGGAAGAAGTTAAAAATGCTTATAAATGTTGCCTATAATATCTGATATTTAAAACTGTCCTGACCCCAAACATACTGCGCCCTATGCAACTACTCCGCTTACCCACCTTTCGAGTCTTGCGTAATTCTGAACATTCAAGAACTATTTCAGTAGTTTTTTGTTAATATGCAAAATATTAGAACTTGGAGGTAATGAATAATTTGGACGACATAGTTTCAAAACTTTAAAAACATGTTTTCCTTTCAACTGATGTTCCTTAATATTTCTTATACAATGTCGTGTTTTTCTATTTACAAAAATGTAGTTTTGTTCTTAATTAGCATAAATCTAAGTGATACACATTTTATGAAGTTTTCATCTGTTGTGTTTTTACTTGTCATTTAGTGAAGAGAATTATTATCAGAAAAAAGTTATTAAATAAAAACATTCACTACAAAAAAACAAAAAAACTGCAACATATTGCCTTTACCAAATATGTTATTTAACAGAAGTTTAATCTTCTAAATAACAGATGTTCCTTTTAGCATTCAGATATTTCATCGGATTCTTCATAAATTTCGTAATCGATTAAAATTGATAAATTTTGATTAAATTTTAATTTATTGAATGTAAGGTATAATGTATTTTATCTTAATGAGTAATCTAATCATTATTATTAATTTTATTTATCTGTTCAGTTTTGGATGGAAAAAAATCCTAAATGAAAAGTGAAGGAATTTTTTTTGTTTTTGTTTTTTTGTTAACGCTTTATTCAAATGACTTTTGAAACAATTCAGACACAATGACAGCTCCGATACCATCTTTCTAAGTCAGAACATTACGGAGTAGCAAGAAGCGGAATAAGAAGAAAAAAATATCAAGCCAAAAAAAAAAAAGGAAAATCTCCAATTCCTGGAACTCATCTCATATGGAGCCAAGAAGGAGGAGGATACAAGGAGTGGATCTGCTTTGCATTATTGGGTCATCCCGTTCAGGGTAGGGGAGGAGAGGGTTTGGCACAGGAAATGGATCTCCGCAGTCCGGGGTTGGCGGTCGGAGTAATCCATACTTGTCACAACCAAAAACGTCCAATCCCGGAAAGGCTTAATTTTTCACAATGGAAAAATCGCCCGTGGAAATTGGATTGAAAACGTATTAAACTTGTCATCCCCAGTACGCCTTTGTGACGACCAGTCATAAATCATGGGTCCTCCGACAGCAAAGCCAACTTCATAGAAACTTTGATATACTGGATATTCTGTCTGACGTCAACAACTGAGATGAAGGTTGGCGTTCTATCAGATTTCTTTAAAAAGAAAATATGCTTAAAAAAAAAATATCAGAATTTTTGTTTGCAATTGTAATAGTATTTGATTTTTTTTTTAAATGCAAGTTTGTCAATAAAGTTAATTAAATAACTGTGAGCAATTGCTAATATATAAATATAAGCAATATATTTATTCTAATATATAAATATTCTGAATTATTAAGTTAAATATTTATTTTCTGTTAGTTTTTATAGTCTGGTCTTCTGTAATGTATCTTTGGTATTTATATTTTTATATAAATTTATAGGCTACAGTAGTTTATGAATTCTAAATTTGAAGCTTTTTATTCTTAAATTTTCATCCAAGTAATACGGTCTACTTCTAATTCCAGCCATGACGAGAAGACTGACATGTGAGAGTCCAACCCAAAATTTGATGTTTTTCTGTTGTAGTCCATTTATAATCTTTTTTTTTTTTTCCTTCTCTCCCTCTCTTCCCAATTTTTTTTTCTACTGTTTCTCCCTGGGCTTCTCCTGCTGCTCCGTTGTACCACACTATCATCAATCATGCAGCCTTACTCCCGCATAAACCTTATTAACCAATAAAAGCCCACGTGTCCATTAGGGCCACAGGCACCCAAACAATGCCGGTTTGGCCAGGCTTCCACTATTGATGGATTTCCCATAAGGGATCAATCGGGCCCCCGGATGGTCAGGACGCGAGGGATTTCCACAGGAGACTGGGTTTCATCAACTTTCAGCTCGGTAGAAATCTTTTTTTTTTTTTTTCTTGTACCTCTTTTTTTTAAATCTACCTGCTTTTTCCATACGAATTTTTGAAACCTAAACAACGATTGTTAGATTTTTTCCCCCCCTTTTATTCCCGTTATTCTCCGAAATCCTTTTGTCATTTTTTTTTTTCCATGCAGTAGATTTTCTCTTTCCTAACTTTTCCTTTATCTTTTATGTGAAAAAGTGAGTGTGGACGTTGAGGTAAATCGCGAAGTAAGGTGTAACTAGCAGTGAAATGAGAATTAAATATCTGAAATATTGTTGTTTGTTTTAGAATGAGTTTTAAAAAAAATCCCATTTTGATAGATGCTAATTAAATTCAACAAACGTTACATAATAATAATAAGTAGAAATTCCCAGATAGCCGTTTTTAATTGTGAAGCAATGAATTAATAAGAAAAAAAATATTTTATATCTTATTTGAAATGGTGAGGCACAAAAATAACTTTTTATTAAATCTTCGTGGATATTTCAATTTTTCATTTATGGATATTTCAAAAAAGACTAACAAAATTGTAGTTTTTACTAAACTTGAAAAGTAAATAAGGAAAAGAATCAACTGTTGTAGAATATAAACCTACGGTGGAATGTTTGACATTTATTGTAGACTACACTTCTATTAATGTTGAAAATACTTTAATAATAAAATTGGAATTAAGTATTTTTAAGTTTACTTTCTTTTTTCGAAGTACTTTCAGAAGAAGTACCTATTTCATTGCTAGTACTTCTTCTTGAACAGCACACCCTGTCATGAGTTCCCCTTCCTGTACCCCGTTTCCCCCGCCATATCCTTCTTGGCGCTCTGACCCTGGGCCTGTTGCTGTTGTGACTAGCGATAAAGCGCTGTCAAGTCCCTCAATGAGAGGACAAAGGGAATCGGCAGCATCGAGAAGCCCGGAGTGCTCAGGTTTCTGCAATTTGGATCCTGTAGCTGACCTCCGCCGATAACCTTCCCTGGCGTCATCGAAACCGCCAACATCGATGACAGTTCGGGGGTGGTGAAGAGGGAGGAAGTCTGCCTCTATCGGCGGTGACACCGTACTTGCCAAAATTCAATAATCGCATTACAATGGAGGTCCCTCGCTCTGACTTCTCTCCCTTCTGACGTTTACATCCCAAGCTGTGAGATGATAGCGGCTCTGGCACTTGTGATAAATCCGCTTATTATAAGCGAAATATGAGCCACATGTGGTGTCCCCACTTAACAAGAGCAGACCTCATGAAATAGGACATCATTGAACAATGAATTGAGAATGAACTTTAGCAAACTAATAAATGAAGAGTATTTTCTTCTTTCATCTTTCTTCGCTCCCTAGATAGTTCTTGTTATAAATTGGTTTATATAATATTTATTTTAATTATTCGTACTTACCGCTATACATAAGCATTATTGTATGATTTAAATTTTTATTATAAATCAAATTATAATTTTTCTTGAATTCCTAAATTGCTATTTTAAAAATTTCTGCTATTTTAAGACGATCAATTTTTTTATTTTTATTTTTTGACAACTGCAACTCTCGTACTAAAATAATTAAGAAATTTCAGTTAATAAGAAACCATGATTAGTCTTAATGACGTGGAGTCAAAAACACATCAACTATTTTAATTCGATTCTCAGCGTTGTTGCGAAATCTCACATGGACGGATGAAAGACACGTAGTATTATTATAAATTATCTAAATATTATTAACAATTACTAACATATAAATAAAACACTGAAAAGATTAAAAAAAAAAAGTAAATGCATCAGATTTGAGTTTAAACAAAGCAGTTAATTTTGAATTTATTTTATGTAGTTGAATAAATAAATTCGAAGATTCATATACGCATAGAATACCTTCAATCGTGAATATATTGGCTTCGGTTAAAGATTGACTTCCTTTAATCTTGAATTGGTTTTTTAAAGTTTTACGAAAATTAAAACAAAACAAAAACAAAGTGAGAAGGTAAAGCTTACTCGGAGCGCTATCCCACGCATTGCTAGCGGCGCATTCCCTAGAGGCGGGCAGTTTTCTTCTCACCCGACGTAAGATAATTATTCAAAAATTATTTATTATTAAAAGATAAAGCATCTAAGGAAGTGATTTTAAAGATCAAGATGTTACGTCTGTAATTCCTTCAAAGTGCAAAACAGATCCTGGAACTCAATTTCGGTTGCGCATTAAAATTGTAGCTCTCTACGCTGTTTCATTAACGAAATAATTAACAAAATGCATAGAATCGCTCTGCTCATTCTAGTTATAATCGTAATCCAGTTAAATGAGAATAGATCTTTTTAGTCTATTATACGGTTTAATTGTCAATATTTTAC
>JAFIDM010009631.1:161753214-161843164 GCA_023159025.1 Thereuonema tuberculata | reverse complement strand
AATATTGTACAGTGTCAATTAACATTGCAGTAAATATCTAACTTTTCACAATTCTTTTTTTTTTTTTTTCGTCTTTCAAGTCTTTAGAAGTTACTTGATCTTCAGATGATATTATTAAAATTTAAAATAATAATTTTTCTTTTCTCCTTGTATTTTATTCTTTGGAGTTTCTTCAAATTTAGTGTTTCTTTTAAGTTTCATGCCCGGAGGAAATGCAAGAAAAATCGACACCTCGGGAATACAAGTGTTTTCCTTGTGTCGAGGAACCAGCAGAGACAATGCGGGCAGGAAGGAGTAATCGGACGTCCTCTATAATCAGAGGGGGCGGTGTTTTCCGTCGCAGCTGTCCAGAGAAGGTGAGGAGGAGGAAAAATTGAAACACCGTGAAGAGCACAGCAGTTATGCATTATTTCACCCGCTTTCAAAACGCAGTGTTACTTTTAAACTAGAACTAAAACTTGAAATTAGTTTTTGGCTATTATTGTAAGTGATAAATTCTCATTGTAATAGCACATATAAAAAAATAGATTGAGGAAAAAAACAACAACAACTTTCTGCATGTTAGTAGCAGGTTTGTGTGAATGTTCTTAATATGTAGATAACTTCACAATTATCGAAACCATGTGAAATCTCCGGAAATAAGAACACTATATGCCATGTACACTTAAGGCATTCAAAGATTTTATGTAATTTATAAATGTAAATATAAAATTATTATTCTTGATTGTTGTTGAATTCTAAATATCTACCTACACAATTGCATTAATGCTTACTTTTAACTTTGAAAGAAAAAAAATGTTGACGTTCATAGGAAGAATGTATTAATCACATTGTACTTTCCAAAAATCCCCAAGAGAATCTATACTCTTCAATGCAATCTATACTCCAATTAAAGAATTCACGGATTTCAGAGGAAAAAAAAATTAGAATTAAACTCGTTCACTTAAATTTTGGAAGACGTCTCATGAATGCTTTACTTGTTCGTTGATGGTTGCTAAATAGCAACGATTAAATTGATTGAATTATTTAACTTCAATTTAATGGTTTTATTTTAAACAATAGAATAATTATTTATAAAGTTTGAACAAAAATTATTGTCGTGATTTTTCCCCCTTCATTATTTGAATGTATTTGTTTCGTTTTATCAAGACGATGAAATTTATTGTTTTGATAGCTATACAGAATCGGAATAGTACACCCTTGCTAACGGCCTCTGGTGGGAGGCAATTAAAACAGTTGCGCTGCATGGAAAGAGACGTAAATCAAGGAGTTGTCTCGTGGTTGAAAGCAGCCGTGGTTGGACAGGTGCGACATCAACATGGGACCTCTGTGTTCCGTTGACATGCAGGTGGTTCTGTGTCATCAGATCAACCGTTAAAGAGCCATCATGATTGCCACGCCGAAATTCCCCCGCTGCGACTGCAGAACACCCCCCCCCCCCCCAATCCTATCAGACTGCACACCGTTGACTTTATCAACCGATTTATATCTAATTACTCATTCATCAAAGCCTCGACATGAAATATCATTTAGGAAAATTCTTAGTATACATAATTCTCTTTTCCTGAAGCATTAATTATTCTCACAATTTACTTCATTTTTTTTTTTTTTATTCTTTACTCTTCTTACTATTCTCATAGAATAATAAAGCCTAACAGTTAATACTTTAACAAAATACAACAGTCGATCAAATTTTATCAAACTTAGAAAATATTAACATTTTACTAAATAAATAAAGTGAATTTTGCTTTTAGTTCTGCCCATAATGATTGACTACACTTTATGGAATTTTATTACTTTTTTAATTAATTAAATTTTAATTAATTTAGCTTAAGTGGAATATGAGGGATCGTGGGACACCCACCCACAAAACAATGCTTTCAAATAGGTCTATTTGTAGGTTTTCTACAAATTTTCTGATCTATACATAGCGAAATTTTAGAGTCATGTATGTAAATATGAATTAAGGCATTGTTACAGCTTTACGTTATAGGATAAAAATAAGATCCTATAAAGCTACTTTGAAAGCTTTATCATTTTTTCTGATTTTGAACGTGAATGTTAACAAATACTAACCATTGTTGAGTTTTTTCATTGAGTTATTAATATTCTTCTCTTTGTAATTCATCATCGGAAACGAATGTTACTCAAGTATCTGTTCTAACAAAATTCTATTGATTAACTCAGGGAAAAAAAAAGGGATATGAATATTTCTCCCTTGAAGCTTGATTTGTTCTGTTTCGATAATATGTTCATACTAAAATATTCCAATAATAATTGCTGTCCTTAGCTGCATTTGAACGTGATTGTCCATTTCAGGGATTATACGATTCCTGAGAAACTTTCAGCTCCTGTGAATTGATCGCTATTGTTATTCGGTGGACCGTCATTGTAGACATCATCCCGGAAATGCTGCATATATGTCCTGCGAAATCGACCTGGAACTTGCTACCAGATTCTTTGGCATTTGGAAGCGACGTGGGAATATCTCTTCTTCCCCCGATGTCGCCCTCGGCGCAGGGACCCAAAAGAAGAGTCGTACTGCGAATTTTTGTGGCCAACAAATATTAGGCTGTCGAGTGGTGATTTATAGCCGCTCTATTAGTTCCTGTGTTGAATTGACAATCTTTATGGCAAGACCCGAATGATGAACTATCTCGCTCAGATAATTAGCGTTTGTGCTGCCAGCATTTGCCAGAAAAGAAAACGGGAAAAGGTGTTGCAATTATTAAAAAAAAAAAGGAGGAAATTGGAAAATTTAACCCAATAGGGTGAAATGATTTCTCACATCATTTCAAAATTAACAAAATAAAAACTAAAACTTATAAATGAAATTAGCCATACAAAAATATTTGCTTTTCGTTATTTTATTAAAAAAAAAATCAGATATTGAAATTGTTATGTTTCAATTTAAAGTTCATAAAAGCGTTATAATCGTCGCGATTCTTATAGTTTAATTATTATTATTATTAGTCATAGTAATAGTATATTTAAAGTAAATTCATTGTAAAAAATTAAAGTTATTTTGGCCTTGCAAACGAAATATAGTTATTAGTAGCCTTCCTAAGTCAGCGATTAATAGAATTTTAAATTAATTTTTAACTTTTCAAATGTTATTCTTTATGCACTTTTCCATTAAATGACTCACGTTATTCGTTTAGTTATTAAGACGAAACCAATAAAGCTGAAGTAATTACTTATTAATATAGAAATATAAAGCACGATAGGTAAGTGAAAACATTTCCAGAGATTTTGAACTAAAACTTGCTCTTGTTCTTAGGCTTACGATGTTGTATGTTTTTTTTTTTGTTTTTTTTTTAAATGACAAAATAGTGAAAAGCTTCTTTTATCTCAAAATTGCAATTATACATGGCATTTTAGTGTATTTCATTTTGAAAGCGAAGAAACAGATTAGCAAGGGAAAGAAAAAAAATAATTATTTTGAAGTTAGAACTAATAATGGAAGGATTTTTTTTTTTAATTTTATGTATATTACTTTAAAAATAAAGGCTTATCACTTTCAAGAAATAAGTTTATAAATATACTTTTTGCCTGTTTCTTATTTATACAGCAGTAAGTAACGGAAAGTGTTGTAACTTCATTACCTACAGCAGTGCTTCAAGCTATATATTTATATATATATAGGAAGGTCATATCGACCAAAAGATGCCGATTAACTATAGATTGAATTTCCCTTCAGGTTCTCAAAACAGGAAAAGTTAAATATATGTATTTAATGGAGAGAAGAGAACGATTAAGTTGATCTATGTGTCTTGCAGTGACAATGCCTAATTTCTAAACACGATTCTCTTTTTTGATGTCTCATAGAAATCAAAATACAGCTCCAAGTATGGGAAAGTTTTAATAAAAAATTTCACGTAGAAATTCATGTTAGTGAAGTTAAGTTAAACAGAAATGTATTATAATCAATTTATCTGTAAATTATGCGAATTCTAAACGACTGACATCCTTAATTATTCAAGTAATTTATTAGTTTGAACGCTTTAGTCTAAAATGAGGTATTTAAGACACCGATACGTATATTTTATGTAGTCTTACAGTAAAGAATTGCAATATTCAAAAAATCTTAAGTTGTGCTTACAAAAACTTTGACTTTTCGTATTCAAGAGAAAATCCATTTTAAAATGAATTAAATAGTAACCAGTCACTTTCTTACATTACCGTACCTAAACTTTCAATATTTTTCACCCCATACATTTATCTAGCACTGAAATTGGTTTGGTTGGATTTGTGTTCATTTCAGTAGTGCTTAATAGACATATTTTTTTTTTTAATTCTTTATTCTATTTACTTATTTATTAATCTGAAACTGAAGATTAGGAATTAAGAAGTAAAAGCTCATTTAAGCTAAAGAAACAATCAGTAGTGAAGTTTTCTTTGCTGGTCGGATATTATTTAATGTTCATAATTTTAAAGTTTTTATCTCTGTAGTATATTCATTTTCTTTCAGCGATCTGTTATAATTGCCTCCAAAAATGCTCTGAGCCATTTGGTTTTGTAAGGTCGGATCTTCAACTTAAAGCCAGTTTTTGCTTCTCTTCCCAATGTTTCTTTTGGATGCAGAAGTCTGTTAAAAGCTTCCGGGAATGCCCATAGCGTAGTCATGACTTGATTTTACCATTGCGACAATTGAGGACGTTAATGGTTTTATTAATGTTTCCACTATCATTTGGTACAAGGACAATTCTCGTGGAGAATTTATTAAGTACGAAAGAGTCCGAGGGAAAATTCGAAGATGGGGTGAGATAAGGATACAAAAGGGAGGGGTTTAAGAAAAGATGAGATCTTTAATCCATCTGTCATCCTTAATATATGCAAGGAAAAGCCATCTGAGATTCCATTCTTTGAGAACCGGACTATCCAGAGCTTTATCTAATGATCTTTGCTTAGTAATTTGGCTTTTTTAGAATTTGGAGGCAGAAATTTGTGAATTTCCAAATTTTTGTTTCCCATCGGCCCCTCCCTTTCGCCAAAACAACAAAAAAAAAATCTTTATTATCCATAGCAAATTATCAGGGATGATATCGAAAGAAAAGTGATCGTAATTTACTTCCCTTCCCCCTAATGCTTCAGCCCAAATATTTTTATAATTACCTACTTCACTTTAGAAGAAGAAAAGCTTTAATACTGCTACAACAAAGTATTCAGCAATCGAAAATTAAAAGATATTAACAAAAGAAAATGGATATTTATGCATTATAAGCTCTGAAATTATCGGCCGATCTAAGCTAGGTTGAGTAAGTTTTCTTCCTATCTTCAGGAGTGATCTAATTTGTTTGCTAGAGACGAATTTGAAAATACTTTGTGCTACATCCTAGTGAAATATTATCGTTAGTAGTGAAACTCTTAAGAAATGCCTTTTTCTCCTAATCTGAATTAGTATTTTTCCAACAATTTCAAAACTTCATAATCGATATAAAAAACAAACAAACAACATTTAACTTAGATTCCTAAATGTAATTATTTTTAATTTTTTAATTTTTAATTATTTTTATAATTTCTTTCTATAAAAATAATAATAATATTAACAAATAACATGTATTTCAGGAATATTTAACTATTCTTAGTTAACCTAATTTAAACTATTCTCAATTTTTAGTTATTTTCAAAATATTACTAGGCCATTGCAGCCTTTTTCATTTATTTTGTTTGAGGATGGTATTATAATTCGTTAGATCTTATGAATGTAGGACATTTTGAAATTTTAATACATATTGTGAGCATTAAATACGAACACATTTTTTGGATCTTATTAAAAGCAGGTTTATTGTTGTCTATATTATTGACTTCTTTTTTTAAAACTAGATTATCATTAATAAACTCCTAATCTTCTGGAACAGTCGAGAAATCTGAATCAGTAATTAACCCTTTGGCTAAGTCTCCAATGCGCCCAAAGGACTACTTCTCATTAGGTCTGGTAAGGTCTCTTCGTTGCAGGTGCGATGTGTTTATCCGCATAACATCACGACACCAGACGGCAGCGGTCTCCTGACCTGTGCGAGAATCTGAGACCAGTCAGCAGTGTGTGCTTATACCGAGAGAGAAGCCAGCCATAATTACATTTAATCGGTAATGACCTATTAGCGACTGTTTCATAAATAAAACAAGATGATGCTAACCGTATTCTAGTTAACATTTTTATAGTTACTTTCAAAGTAGATTATTAGGCTGCTAGAAGATATGTAAATTTAGTAAATTATATATAATTTTGATGTAATATCTAGAGTTAGAATTCAACAAATGCAATTAAGTTAAAACTACAAATTTTACAGACATGACTAGAGTTCAAAGAAATATGATGTTCGAAGAAATAGAAATCTTAAAATCCCTAGCGGCATTTCATCGCGTGCCTGATATTCTATATTGTACTGTACAGTGATTTTTATTTACATTTTTTTTTTCAGGTTTCGTATAACCTCAAAAAAAAATTTTTGTAACAGATATTGTACAATTTACTCATCAAAACATTTCATTTTACACAGCATAACATAACTTTGAATTATATATAAAATGGTAACATACTTTGAATAAGTAAAATAATGTTAGGTCTTTCTGATGGAATTTGATATCTTTAAGATAGACAAAAAATTACTAATAAAAATAAGTAATTGTAACTCTCATTTATCGATTTTTTTTAAAAATAAATTATTGGATTTACATAAAAAAAAGTAATAATAGTCTTCTGTAATTTATCAAATAAAAGATATGGTTTAGAAATCTCGAAGATATGTTTTTAAATTAAGTTTAAGGTTTAATCATTGCAAATTTACCGAAAAGTTTTAGATATTCTTTTAAGCCATTCTACTTAAGGTAAAGTGATTCATTCTGTCCATAGATCTCATCTCACAAATATATGTACATAGATGGATACCTACACAGGTACGCCTTGATGTTTTTTTGTTTGTTTTTTTTTCCTATTTCTTTTAACTGACTGGGTTACTGAAATTATCTCTCGCGACACTTTGGACGTCTTATTAGGTTGTGACAGCGTGAAGAGTGACAAGCCCACCAATTGCAATGGCGGACCTCTAGGACCCCTCCCTCGTGTAGTGATTTGGATGTTGTCCAGTCGGGCAAGAATCCACCAAATGAGGGTCTAGACTGGCTCATAATGGAAATCAAATGACAATGACTATAATCAGTGGGGCCGAGGGTCCGGCTCAACGCTCCGAGTGCGGTGGTTTGGTCGGAGTGGGACTGCGCCGCGAAATTACAGTGTTTTGGCTTTGGTGGAGAGCTTTGCAGATCGAGTGAGCTTAGCCATTACATATTTAGTCAGTGATGAATGACGTCAAATGATACAGTTTATCAGAGACAAGAGGAAGGGAATAGTCGGGGCGGAGCAGTTGCGGAATCCGATTATTATTCTATATATCCCTGCTTCGGTGGGGTATAGTGAGAAATTAGACGGTAACAGTTTCAGCTTAAAACACTTTAGCGAGAAGAGGTGGAAAGTATAGGTTCTCTTGTTAGGTCGTACGTTCCACCATTTAAAAGCCAACGGCTACGAACCGCTTTACTATAGTAATAATGCAAAATTACAACTCTGCTCTTTGATAAATGGATCTAGTCAGTGGGCGAATTTACATTTCGGAATGGCTTCAAATGACCTCCAACAATTTATGTTTATATTAAACATGAGGTGGATAAAATTAAAAGAGGAAAAACAAAAACAAAAAAAGGCTGTTGGTTTAGAGTTGGTAATGTGATAGAAAAAAGAAAGCTGGTTGTATTCGCTCGGTTTTCGTAAAATTAAAACTTAATTTAATTCTCTAGAATTAAATTAAGTTACAACTGAATCGTATGAGCTAGATTTCTTTTTCTTTTTTTAAGTTTTAACTGTATCCATTTCCATCCCATCAAAATGTGCTGGAATTATAACATGTAAGCCTTCGTAGTTCTATTCCTAATCCAGCCTAAAGCGGACTTTTTTTTTGTTGTAAATAGGCTTCACTGTAGTAAATCGTATTCAGCCATCAGGTCTCTCATTTGTAGCATTTTTATTGTCTATGACAGCAGTAATGACCGTGCAGATTTTATTGAAAAGTTGTACTGTTTTTTTAGTTTGTATATTTGCTATTTAAATTTGTAATTTTGAATTGTATTAAAACAATGGCTGTTGTTTTGGGAATTCATGATAGTTTTATTTCCAGAAGAAAAAAAGTAGAAATTTCAAACAGCTGCCAGATTGCAAAAACGGTGATTTGGAAAAACTCCTCCCCCTTTCTGTATAATTGTCACCGTACGGAGAGAATGCGACAAAACTGTCCAGGGCCCTCCCCACCTCCAATAATTACTGCTGATTGTTGATGCTCTAAGCAAAGGGCACGCTTCCCTAAAGGAAACGGTCCCGACCCTATAATTAGAGAAAGATTCAGAGACAAGAGACATTTAGCAAAGGAGTGACTAACATGTTGAACAATGTTTGTCCCAACACAACGTTGTTCCTGTGGCTCCTAATGGATTTTCAGTGGAAAAAAAAAATCGAATAGATAAGTAGCTAGAGGGCTTTAAGACGAGAAGAGGCGTTCTTACATATAAAATACAAAGGTTATTATTTTATTTTTTTTAATCATGAAATTGTAGAATAAATTTAAAATACATTACGAATTTTGAATCAGAATTAATCACTGTATATGTTATTTATTTCATCAAAGATATCTTTTATTTTCAGTTTTATTCTTTTGCTTTAGTTTAGTTTCTCTTTCTTACTTAATTTAGAAAAGATGTCCAAATTATATATCTTTACTTATTATGCTGTATATCTTTGCTTATTACTTTATTGAAATACAACACAGTAAACAACCTCTTTTTTTTTCGAATTATATTGTATAATTCTAGTTAGATGTTAATGAAAAGAAATAATAATTAAGGGAAAAAAAATCAGTAAGTTACATTTAACGCATTCATCTTTTCGAAAATCGTGCGGTTTCTGTAATATAATAAATATTCGTCTTAATATGCATAGTATTTGTCTTTCGTTTTTCTTTTTCAAGATATTTTAGTTTACTAATTTTTATATTAAAAATAACATATTATTATTAATTAAAACTTCGGTAGGCCTACATTGTAATTATTTAGTATTGTATATTATTTTTATTTTCATAAGTTTCCCTGATAAATTAGATTCCTTAAAATCTTTTGTGGTTGTCCAGTTTATCCAATACATCCCTAATGAATCTTTTTAAAGTTCAACAGCTTTCAAAGCTATCCTGATTACTATCTTTTGTAAATGAATACATACTTTTGGTCAGACAACTAAATGATTCGTCTAGGAAATTCGTGTCGATGTAAGAAAATTATCGATTTAAGCTATAGATCAAAATTTAGGAAACATTAAGAGCATTTATTTGCTAAATCAGTCCCTTGTTTTGTTTTTCATCTAAATTAGAAAATTTTAGAAATTGCAAAAAAGTCTTCACTTAATTCTCATTTCTGAGACTATTTTTCTTTAATAATTTCAACATTTTAACCAAGATGAATTTTCCGTTCACCCATTCACACAGTCTTCGGCGAAAACATAATTAAATTTTGCTTGTACCAGTGAAGAAGGTCCCCTCTGTTCTCTGCTGTCCACTAAAATTATTCCTCCTACTTCCCTACTTCCTTTCGAGTGTTGACCTCAAGTACAAAGTGAAATTCTTTACGTAATGCTCAGCTCCTCCCGAGTGTTTGTGGGGTTGACCTTATCTCTTGTCCACAAAGTCCCACCTAGGCTTTGTTGTGATCGGAACCTTGGGTCCCCCATAATTAGAGGTTAGGGCATGATTTGGGGCACCAACGTAATTACTTGCAAAGACCCGAGGGGGATTTTTCGTGTCCTCTCTGTTTTCCTTTGAACACCCAAGTAAGGACGATCACCAGGAAGGGACACACAGGAAGGGTAGAACCATCTTAAATAACGTGGATTGACTGGCTCAATGGCTGATAATTATTATGCAACGTCTGACATTAATGACGAGATTAAGCACTGATCAGATAGATACTTAATAATCATTGTCATCTATTTTCTAAACGAATGACTTAATAGTTAATATGAAAAACAAATGTTACATAGGATTTTAATTTTGTGTTTCTACGGACTCACCAGAATTACGACGATTAATTTAATATTCTTTATTAATATTTTTTGAGATAATTGTTTAGTAATTTGAGAAGTTTAAATAATAAAAAATGAACAAAACAAATCAATTCAAAACGTTTCAGTAACTTTGAAAATAAATTGATTTTCTTAAGTCCACTTTTGGTCTGTTTGTTCCATCTTTCGCTAACTCTTGAATCTTTGTTGAAATATTCATTAGAAAATATATTTTCACACAATGTTGCAATTAGTGTTTGGATAATTTTTTAAAATTAGTTTTGATAAGTAAATTTTTCTTTACAAAGACAATCTAATATTTATAAATTTGCTATTTTAGTTTTTGATATTTATAGCGGAATCTGTAAATGCACACGCCCAATTTTATTTTAGAACTTAAAGAGATTCGGTACCAATAACGGATGAAATTTCAATTATTTGATTCATAATTATATTCTTTAATATCTCAGTCATCGTTACATATATATGAAAACAAATGAAATAAAAGGTATTGATGTCATGTTTTATAATTTACAAAAAAAAATAGGTAAGTAGTCATGAAAAATTTTAATCTGTTTATAAAGAACCGCATAAATTGTGCATTATATATGCTATTATGTATGTTATTATGCTATGTAGCATGTTGATCTGTTTACAAATATGTTGATCTATTTTATCATAAGGCTCACATTGAGGTAAAAAGAAACCATATTAGATTTGTTAATATCCTAGAGGGTAGGAGGTTATAATTATGGGATGGGAAAGGAAGGTTGACAATGATAAACATTTGATTTCGATATCAAATTTTATCTATTTCGTATTTATTTTTTGAAACTCCCGCCCCAACTGTTATATTCTATAACAACATATTATGTTTTACAGAATGACTACTTTTACATGATTTATATAATTTTTGATGGTATTACTATTATGTTTTTTCAACTATAATAACGATTGGTAACTTTCATTTGTACCACGTATTTGTAAGAAATTAGTGTAAATTAGAAAACAAATATTAGGTTTTAAAGTAAGAAGAACCAACTTGTCGCCATCCGTTTCGGTATGTTTTCTATCTACTGAGTAAGAAATATTAATGTGAGGCATTGCCTAATAATTATCAGTCATTGAGCCAGTCAATCCACTTCGAAATGGCTCTTGGGCCTTCCTGAGCGTTGCCTTCCTGTATGTCCATGCCGACACTTGGGTGTCCACAGCAAAACAAGAGACAAAAAAATAGCTCCCTTGGGCGTTTAATGTCCAAAATTCTGCCTCAGATTTCTAACGCATTAAAGTCTATATATGTATTTGAACTACGTTCTATTAAAACAACTTTGTTCTTATTGTAATACATAGTGAATTTTATATTAATCGAAAGATTATGGTAATTAGAACGAGGGATGTTGGCTGTTTACGACGGCGCTCGACGACATTCGATCAATTTCTTTGCCTTAACCTAAAAGCTTATTAATTGCATCTGAGCATGAAAGATGTTTCTGAAAATGAGAGTCACCCGCTTTAGTATCAAGAATCTTATTGGGTTCTGTTAAGTTGTTAAACAGTCATTAAAAATCAGCTGTCAGAAACACTTAGACCTCGCAAAGAAGAGATCCAGAAGACGTCAGTCCTGATTAAGTCTGACTGGATAACACTGTTGTGGTCGGAGACATGAGAGAGCATCCCTAGTAAGAACACTGCGCCACCATGTCGGACCGGGCAGGTAGCCAGGGGATATGTTTGCCTGTGAATCACGAGAGAGAAAAAAATTGATCCTTGTGTCACCGGAGGTCATTACCTCGAATCACGACAAAAGTTGCTCTGTTTTTTTTTTTTTTAATGTAATGGTTGTTGTCGGTCTTAGATTTTACACGAGGTATTAGCACTTATGTGTGATTTATATACAATTGCACCTGGTGTCATTGCTATCAAGATTTTCCTGTTTTATTTGCGATTCATGGAATTCATCTTCTGAAAACTACATACATAAGAAAGAAGAAAAGCCAAATGTAAATGGCTAAAATGAATATCTAAATTTTAAACGTGAAGAAGCAACTTGTCTCAATCACATAAGCAATGATTTGGTGGAGAAAAAGTGACTTAATTCAATAGTTAGCTGAATTTGAAATGGGCCTATATTTAAGAATTTGTTGTGGTCTAACCTGCTTTTAAGAATAGCAGACCTATATGAGTATATAGATGCAATTTTACAATTGCTTCCTGAATACTAATTTTGTAGATATCAGGATGAACTGCTAGAAATGCAACTAAAGCCATAAATTTGATATGTTGAAGTCTTCCTGAAAAGACTATTAAAAGTTTTGATATTTTTTTGGGCTTTAATACCGAAATTTATTAGTAAATTGTATTAGCTTGGACAATCTAAATATATTTTGATAATAACAAAAAAATCTCTCAGCTGCAATTTCTTCCAGATATTGGCTGTAAATAAATTACAAGGATATCTGTTTTTCTCCATAATTTGAGGAGGTTATTCAAAAGCAGTTTCTGTTCATAGTTCAGTAGCGTAGTTATTATCGGAGACAAGGGTTACTGTACAGAAAATGTTAAAAGTGAATAAATTATACAAGTTATACATTAAGAAGTAATTTATAATTTATAAATTGAATTCAAAATAACTGATTATTTAAAAACAAAAAGTAAAAGAAAGAATTTTTTAAAATAATCATTTAGCCTATATTGGATTTGATGGACACTAAACTGTCCCTTGCCTTTGCCACTGTTGCAGCTTATCAGTTGGATCCAAATTAATTAGACTTAGCAAGAATTTTCTGCACAAGAACTTCTTTTTTTCTTTTCTAACCCACTGAACTTTTTTTTTATTCTTTATTCTTTTTTAGTATTTAAAAGTTTTTTTAATCTTCTGTTCTATCTGTTTTGTTGTTCATAAATCTATTTAAAAATTATATAGAAAAACTAGAGAAGGATCAAATCCTTTATAATCTATTATAGCAATAAACAATTTTTGTCTATTCTGCAAATAAGCATTAAATAAACTGACTTTTGAAGGTCAAGAAACAGATCTGTCCTGGTATGCTGAAATGATGTGAACCCTTATAAGTTAAAAAGAAAGTTCCTACATTACCCTAAGGTAACTGGGTAAAGGAATTTAAGTGAGCTGGTGACTAACGAATTGATTTGATTAAAAACAACTGCTCGAAGAGTAAAATGAAGTCACAATCATAAATAGTCACAAATGACATCAGTGAATGAGTTTTTTATCATTGAGCTAATCCATAGGCATTATAGGATTCTAAAAAGATTTCAATCTCATGATGCCTATACGGTTAGAAGTACAAAAGGCAATCCGTGTGTTACCTTGAAGTAACTGGGTAAAAGCATCTTAGTGAGTTGGTAGCTAGCTCGCTAAGAAACAGTTAGTAAAAAGTTAGTATTAGAACCAGAAGTTTTATCACAATCACAAATGACGTTAGAGAATGAATTACAAATCTTTTAGTTATCCCACAGATATGTCCGGGATTCTGAAAAGATTTCAATCTTATGATGCTTCTACAGTAAAAAGCGCATAAGAAAATTGCTTTATTAATGCAAACTGACTGGATTTTAAGTGAGTTGATAATTAATGAAGTAATTTGATGAAAACCATTCGTTAGAAGTTTACTATAGTCAAAAAAGAAATCAAGGAAAGAGAGTTTTAAATCCTTTTGGTTATCTCATAGATCTTCTGGGATTCTGAAAAGATTTCTAACTCATAAGGCTTCTGGTCAAGAAGTGCATAGGAAATTTTCTGATTTGCCTTAGGTTATATATAAGGGTAAGTGAAATTATGACAAATTAAACTGGTAAAAAAAGCCAGAAGTTTTGTAGTCGCAAATTCCTTAAAGGAGAGAGTTTAAATTTTTTTCATTTCTTCCATGATTATGTCTGGAATGGTGAAAAGATTTCAACATACGACTCTTCTGTGGTTAGAAGCGCTTAGGAAAAAAATCGCTATTTTTTTGCCCTAAGATATTGTGCAGAAGAGTTAAGTTGATGACTACGAATTTAGTGGGTAAAACCAATGAGAAGAACCAAATGTGTTCCAGTCATAAATGTGGAGAGTTTCTAATCTTTTGAGCTACAACACAGATGGCTGAAAAGATTCCAAACTTACAACGCTTCAATGATAAGGAGGCATATAAGAAAATTCCAAATTTACCCTAAGGTAGCTGGCCAAAATAATTTAAGTGCTAACAAATATCAGGGTAAAAATCCTTTGGTTTTAGATCCAGAAGTTTCCCATATTGCAAATGACATTAGGAATATACTTTCAAATTTTTGAGATATTCCAAATGTCTACCATTCGTTGAAAAGATTTCGAACGTATGATGCTTTACAATAAGGAGCGCATAAGAAATTCCTGAGTTATAAAAGGTAATGTATCTCGGAATCTACGTGAGTTTCTAACATTTAAAATCTTTTGATTTATTCCTTAAATCTCCATGGAATGGTGGAAAGATTACAGACTCATGAGATTTGGTGAGGAGGCCATAAGGTAGCTGTCTAAAAAAAAATAAGATTGTTGTTGACTAATCAATTTATTTGCCATTGGTAGAAGAGCCAAGGTAAAGTTCACGATAATCATTTTTTGGGGAGAGAGTTTTCCAGTCTTTTGGGCTATTCCACATGTTTGTCTGGGATGCTGAAAAGATTTTAAACTCATGACTTATCTAATTTGAATACCCAAAAAGAAAAATTACTAATGTATCTCAGAACAACTGTGTAAAGATAAGTTGATACAAATGAATTAATTGGATAAAACATTGGTGAAAGATTCAGGAGAAGTTTTATCATAATCACAAAAGGAATTTCAAGGGAGCGATTTTCAAATCTTCAGATATTCCATAGATCTGTCAGGGATACTGAAAAGATTTTAGCCTTTTGATGTTTCTATGAGAAGGAGTGCAGAAGAAAATTTACCCTAAGTTAATTGGGTAAAAGAATTTAGTGAGTTCATGACTAACAATTAATTAGGTAAAAAAAAAATCTGTAAAAGAGTAAGAAGTTGTCATTAGGGTAAAAGTTTGAAATCTTTTGAGTTATCTTATAACGTGGATTTTCAAAAGATTTCAAATCATGATACTTCTAAAAAGAGAATCACATAAAAGCATTCCTACATTGCCATAAAGTAACTAGGTAAAGGAATTTAAGTGAATTACAACTATCGAATTCATTTTTAAAATCCATTTTGAAAGAGCCAGGAAAGGTTTACCGTAGTCACAAATGAAATCTTGCGAATATCTCACAGATTTGCATGAGATATTAAAAGATTTTAGATTTACGATACTTCTTCGGTGAGGCGCAAAAAAGAAAATTCCTCATTAAGATATCTAATTAAAGGAATTTAAGTTGGTAGCTTACGAATCAATTCTGTTATGGCACATAAGTACATGCTGAAGTTTGAACACAAGACAGACTGATGTTGTCTTTTTACATATCTAGAGTTTTTCTTTATTACTTTTATAGTAAAGTTATTTAGAAAAATATTTTTAATTGATCTCAAATGATCTGCTAGTGAATTTTTATCTTAGAAGGTGTACTTGTTTATAATGTCTTTAAAAATTATTTTTGTTAAGGAACAATATAAACTTTTTTCATCTTCAATGTCTTCATCCCTCCAAACAAACAGAGGATATTGTTCAACTTAATCTATGCTGTTCCCTATAGATAGAAGTATCAACCAGCTATTCGAACAAGGACAGGTTGCAAGGCACATATATTTTTTTTTGGTCCATCCCTGTGAATTTTTCATAACGATGGTTGCAGGCGGAAGCTAACAAATGGTTGTCATGACCATAGCCATCCATCGCCGCACGAACAAACGAACCCGGCTTCGGAGACCCGTGTGTGGAGGTGGAGGTATGTTGGTGATGCCGAGCACCCAGTTGCAAGATGAATGGGAGCAACAGATCCCGAGGAGACAAATTTGTAACATCTTCAGCATGCAGCTGGTGCGGATCCCGCTTCCCGACCATTAGTCTTTTGGGGCAGGGCACGAATTGAGCCGGTCAGAGGGAATTCAATGGAGAAGCATACCGATGATAGATGGAGGGAGACCGGTCCATGTTCACAGCCCAGTGCCCGCTGTGGATACGCTTGTAATAGATTCAGCCAAAGCCGAGTTGGTGTGTTTAGAGACCCTTCTTCTCATAAACATCATCTTGGTATATTATGTAAGCCAACAAAGTGAAAACATCTATCAATCTTTGTCATAATTTTTATCGTGGTCTAAATTTTATATAGAACTAACGTAGTCACTCAAAAAACCCTCTAAATGTCTAAATTTTTTTTTAGTTACATTTTTTAATGTTTCTATTTCTTTGTTCTAAATATTTTTTCAAATAAAAGAAAGGGCATTTTTATTTTACTGAAAAGGTTGCATGCAAGGTGAATTTTCTAAAGTTAATAAAAAAATAAATATAATGAATTAATATTAATGACATCTCTTTTTTATTATTATTATTTGAAATTCATAGTGAAAATACAGTAATTAGGCTAAACTCAGAAATTGGTATTGGGACATTAGAATACAACATCATATTCATTTTTTTTCATGTACAATTCAGACTTTTAAAGGTCAAAAGAATAAACATTAAAAATTTACATAGCTATGAATTAACACATAAATGCTAAAGTGAAAATTTCATAAAATACTGTTCAATTTAAACAAGCGCAATGCTGGACAGCCTTTAAGCAAATCGTATCTTTCACAGAAAAAGGTTGACAGTTCCTGGTCTTTTGCATTTCGGACATAGTTCAGCGAATGTAGAAGGGAACTAACTCTACCTCGGACTCTTAGAACAGATAGAATAGGCAGGGTTAATTTTTTTTTTATTTACTTTAAAATTTGTCTCCTTAATTCAGTGATCGCTCAGTTCACGAAAGTTAAAGGAAGCCGTTGCTATTTTTTCACAGCGAGATCGGGAGCTCCATATCGGTGCCGTACAGTTTATAACTATCTCATTTTAAATACGGCTTCTTTGTGGGGAGTTATCCTTGATCTATTTCACATGCCGTTTGGTGCTAGCAATACTGTTGCAAACCAGTCCTCAAAGAGAAAGAAACAGAAAGAGAATTGCGGAGGAGATGGAGGAGGCAGGGGGCAGAATTGGTGTCTCAACTCGTCTCTCGATTGTATCTGTAACCCAATTGCGGTGTCCACCCACACATTCACTCGCAGAATACAAGAAAAACACCTGCGGCTTGTTTCTAATGGCCCTCGACCCGTCCACTGGAATGGATTTTCGTTTGTACAAAACAACAATAGTTGTTCGGTGTTTTTTCGCCATTTGCTCTCTCTCTCTCTCTCTCTTGTTTTTCACTTTTTTTATTTTGACCCAAATTAAACTCAATTACAAAATAAAATGTGGAATTATCGAAATTACAACTGTTATTCTGTTTTCGGAAAAGACTATCAGTTAATTGTATGCTATTCATCAAAGTGGCAGCCTTAACTTTAATCTTACCTTAGATCATGTTCTCCTCATAAACTTTTCAAATGAAGCACCTTTAAACTTGAAATATAAATTCACGAAGTATCTCGGAATTTACTTGCAAACTTTACATAAAAAAATATGTGACATTATGATTTGTTTTGGTTTTTGTAATAGTGAAATTACCAAGAAATATTTTCATTCACATTTAATATCACCCCTAAATGATAACAAAAGACGATGCAAGTAAAGTAAAAAAAAAAATAGCATCAACTACATTTATTTATGGTATTTTAATGAACAAGTTCTGTGTTTACAGTAAGTATGTAAAGAGTAAAGTTTGAGCTTCAAAATCAATATCTCTCATTAGTTTTTGTTTTTTTACTTTTTACTGAATTAAAATAAGAATGCCTGATCGAAGAGGCTAGATCTTCGCAGTTTTTTTTTTTTTTTTTTTTTTTACTTTTTCTTTGCGTTATTTGCTTGTTAAAAGAGTTGACCTCATTTTGTGCAAGAGCTCTACTTTTTTTATGTGGTTGTTCGGAGTTGACTTGTGTCAATATATACCCTTCAAATTCTATGCCGAGAAAATGAAATGGTTGGAAAGGAACCAGAAAAAAAAAAGTAGTAGTGAAGAGGACGAGTGCATGATTATTAGATGCAACTATGTCATTAGACACCAGTACAAGTCTGATGACGACCTTCTGCTTGCCGCCCTCAACCGTGACATCTTCGCAGGAAATTTCCACCTTAATGCTATTGTCCGGCACTGATTTGATTAAGGCTGCGAAGATTAGGAAATCCCTTCTCGCAGGACAGAATGTTGAAGAAAGGGAAGAAAAGAATCCGGACTCGTTCACGCTTTCTGGCATCCATTGTCATGCAAAGCGATATTTGGGAAGAACTTATCAGAGTCGATAGTGATTCCTCAGTAACAGATTTGCCTATGAAGCAAATCTTCAGATTTTGGAGAAGAAAAGGATCGGTTGCGATTTGACTTTAAAAAAAAGAGTATTTTCCCTCCTGAGTGATATTAATTCCCTCGTAGAATGTGTTATTGCTCCCCTCTTATTAGAATTTGAATTTAATTTCGCGCTTTTACTGTTGGCAGTATGAGGCTTAGAATCTTGATATTCTATTGTATTTTTTTTCTCTGCCACCTTCCTTGTGGAGGAACGGAGTGATTTATAGAAAATAGGGAATTCATCAAACAAATATTTAAGTCAATAAATGCATTAAAAAAAAAGTTTCAGCATTCTCAAATAGGGAAATCCATGTGTTTTGGACCACTTAATTCTGAAGACATGTAGATAAATTTAAAGTAAGTAAAGGATTTATTTATTAACTATCAGTAATCTAGTATAAATTACAAAAGATTATAAAATTCTAGCATCTGAAATTGCATGAAATAATCAAAATTTAATTAAAAAATTCAAAAGCATATATAAATTTGACAACTGAAATTCAAATAAAAAAAAATCCTTGCTTGTTATGATCTACAGTAGAATTTCGTGTGACTCTGAAGTCGCTGAATCAAAACGTTATGAATTAAATTCTAGAAGTTTAAATAATAATACAATAATTTTGAAACTGAAAATTTTCTATCCATTCTTGTAGCAAGTGTCTTCATGTTGTTTCCGAAAGTGAGTGTTATTGATCGATTGGTTGGTAGTGTTTCTTTTTTTTTTTTTTTATTTCTTGATATTTTCCACTCCTTGAGATTTTAAAATCAATCAATATATCTCTTTCAGTGTAAAACCGAATCGCTTTCCGAAACTTGACATGTCGTTTCCTTGTCTTACAAAACGATGCAACACTGGTTCCGAAGTCGGCGCCAAAAACCTTCTCTCGGGTTGTCAGTTCCGTATCAATTAACGAACGAACAAATAATTATCCGATCAATCGATTGCTCGGATCCATTACTGGGTTGACTTTGCCTCTCTCAACCGACAGTGCATGGAGTGATGAGAACTGAAAATTCTGACGTATCATTAAGATGATTAATGTAGGTCTCTTGCTCTTGGCCAAATGCTTTTCCTTCCCGAGATGGAGTTAAGGGGATCCTGTGCTTGGCAGACTTAGACCCAATTGTTGTTTTGTGATCTGATGATTCATCAATCTCAGAACTGTTAGGAATGAGCTTTCTCTTGCCACCCTTCTTTTAGCAAAACTAAGGTTGGCTCTGAATAATCCTGTGATACGTTCCAAAAGATTTTATATTAATTAACATGATTCAAAATAAGTTGATCAATACTAACAACCGATGCAAGATAGCAACTGTACACTCTCGCTTAGTTTTATGTGAATTCTAGTTTTTCTTGATTTTGTTTTTTTAAATGTTGTTTCACTTACTAAAACGTATATTAAATTTTAAAGTAAATATTAGAAGTTACCACTTTCTATCCGTTCGGAAGTAGCTGAGTGATTTGCCTGCTGGTTTAACAGCTCGGATTTAAAACGACTGAAATCCTTATGTCCTTAGATAAGGTGTCACTTCTTTTCACCTCAAAAGAGTAAATACGTATATATTTCAATTAGAACAATAATGATTATTCAATGACAAAAATAAATTTAAAATGGAACAATTAGAATTTTCTAAGTCTAGCCTGTACAACTGAGTTGAATTTTATAATTTAAATTAATCATTTTATTTAATTATTGACTTTTTTTTTTGCCCTAACTCCAAAATATAAAAATTTTGTTAATTTTTTTTTGATATCGCTATTTTTAAATAGTGATGTGGGTTATGCTATGTATTTTTGGTGATAGAATTTTAGTGAAATACTCTATTAAATATTTAGTTAATATGTCTGTTGTTTGTTTTTTTTCTTCTCTTTTTATTTCAGCTTTGGATAAACTGGGTTTCCGACACCTTTATAATTGCAACCAAGTAGAGATTGTCCAACCTAATATTGTGTTTGATATCGCCAGTCTGATGCTGTACGGTTGTCAAGCAACACCGATTCGTCTGAAGATCCTCCTTGATCGGTTGTTTTCAGTTCTCCAACATGAGGAAGTTCTCCAAGTTCTGCATGGTTTCGGATGGAGATACGAGGACTATGCCAGAGGCTATATTTTACAGGTAAGTTTTAATTTATTATATTTCTTAATGAACAAAACGTTCTTAGGACAACATCCCTAAGAAGATAACTTTATTCATTATCTTAATTATTATTATTATATTTCAGAAAGAAATATAAATCCTCATATTAATCATTTCTAGGTAATCTGAAAAGATTCCATCTCCTGTTAATAATAGAGACTAGATTAATGGCACAATAATAATAATAAGTAGCCCCGATTCAAAATTCGAAGCTAGAAACTTCAGAATACTACATATATGAAAATATAAGAGATATTGTTTCTAGAATTTACCAATTCGGGGTTTGCTTTTTCGTTTTTGTAATTCAATCTTTTTTTTGTTATCAAAATCTTTAATTTATTAGAATGTGCCATTTTAGAGACCAAAATAAACACACTAGAATAAAAAAAAAAATTCTAGTGCATCATCTAGGGAATATTTTCATATTATATACATCAAATGTATATAAAAAAGGTTAAAAAGTCCCCTTATGCAGGACACTATTGACCCATTAGGGGAAAGGGAGGTATAGGCTCCCATGCTCGGCCAATGGGACGAAGTTGTGGTCGGAAGGCCACCCCGATGCTCGCCACCTTTAACGCCGGGAGAGAACCAGCTCCCCGTTCGAAAGGGAGTTGGGTGAATCCAAGGGTCCGTTTGGAGGAGAAACAAGCCGAGAAAAAATCCCCGACCCCCGCAGGGGATCGAATCCGGTTCCTCCAACTTGTAGACAAGCGCCTATACCACTTGAGCTACTAGACCCACAACAAATACAGTCAGAATTATATATCAGTGACTGTTGCATACATTTTTATATAAAAGGCTGATGGAGAATTTTGTTATCAGTTAAGAATCTGAAAATATTCTCCAGAAGATGCTGTATAGTTTTTTTATTTGGTTATTTTTAATTCTAATATGTTTGCATCGAGCTTTCTTTTTTGGAAACTTTAAAATTTCCTAAATGAAAATACTTAAAAGACTAGAATAATTTTCCGTTTTATTTTCACCATTTATTAATGGCCAGTAAATGAAATGTGTCTTTGGATGACAAAAACATATCAAATGTTGGAAAGCTAATGATGCCACCGATTGAGAGTAGATTAGACCTTTTCTGTTAGTTTGATTAATTGTTTGATGAATTAATCATAGATCTCAGTTTCGTTTGCTTACGCTTGGTGCATTAATTCTCCTCATTTTAATGAAAATTGATCTCTTAATATTCAACCGTTTTATGTTTGGATTTTTATGAATGGCAGACTAATCACCACCATTTAAAAAGTACCCTTCGGCAAAATTAGCCGAATGCCAGTTTCCGTGTTTCTGTAGTTGGTGCCTGTTTGCTCTTCTGACAAACGCCAAAAAAGAACGGACAAACGCGAACGAGGTTGATTACAAGGGGCGAATTATGCAAATGAAGCTGTCCACGAAAGCGTCTCGTGGTTGGCCAACGAAGGAGACGATGGGAAGAGATTTGGTTTCGAAAGCAAAGGGAAAAAGGAAATCAACCGACCATTATTGTTGTTGTTATTATTATCATGCGTGGATTATTGAAGCTCGCCAACTTGTTAATCCAGTCTCAGCGATTAAACTATAATGCAGGGCCACCTTTTGTGAATGAGGCCTCCGCCGCGGTGCGAAACGGCCGGTGATACTCCTAATTACTCCGCGAAGGGATCCGAACTGCCGCGTTTGTTTCGCCTTTTTGTCTTCCTTCTGCGAGATGAGAAAATAGCTGCGGCCGCAAAGAAGCCATTGAAAAGGATTGTTTAGAAAGCAACAAAAAAAACAACAACAACATTAGCTTGTGTTCTTGAAACTTTTGTCGGTGTTTCTTCAGTAATAGTGTACGGAACGAAAGAATAGACATCCTTCCCCCCTCCCCTTCTCTTTTTGCTTTTCTTTTTTTACCTCTTATCCCAACGTATTGTTTTTCTTCTTGGTTTTTCTGCTCCCACACTTCTCATTGTATACTTGTTACAGCTACTCAAGCAATATTGTTCAGCTTTCTTAAGAGATAACTTATCATGTGTAACTTCCGGTGCTAAGTCCCGTGTTAATCCTCCTTTTTTCTTTTCATTTTTTTTTTCTTTACTGATTATTATCATTTTGGTTGCAGTAGCTGCTAACATTTAGCAGAAAGTGTGAAATGCTTAAGACCACATAGAAATCTTTCTTCCGTTCCATGATTCCTTCACACTAGGAATCTATTTGAGGAGCAATTTTTGGCTTTTAAATATACAAAGGATTATTAAATTTTATGAAAGCTTACAAATGAAAAGCGATAATCTCAGTCACGCGAAAATCACCGGAGTCACGCAATAGTTACGCATATTTTTTGCTCTTTTTTTTTTTTTTTTGAAAACTTCAGATTATGAATTTTTCTTCCTTGAAAAAATAAAATGAAAACTTAAATCGTAAAGTATCTTAAAATTCTTGATAGAGCGATTTGTATTTTTCTGGGATATAACTGAATATTAACCCATCCATATCTTTTAAGAGGGCTTAAGCATAGGCATTTGACATCTGCCGGGATGTCCTAATCCGAACCTTTTTGATAATCCAAAGGCTATAGACCAATATTATATTGATTTAAATTCGTAAAAATAAAAATATATTTATATAAAATATATAAAAATATATTTTTTTAACTACGAAACAAATGTTGATTTGATCTGTACGAAATGTGACTTAGTAATAATTAAGTACTAATGATTTAATCGTAATTACTCTCTACCTTTTATTATCAATTTTATCGAAAAAATGACTAAATTATCATGAACTTCAAACATTAGTTTAGTTTTTACAGAATAAATCTCAAATTTCACAATAAGTTCAGAATCAATCATTAAATCTAGTAGCAGTTGGCAATTGATAATTTTTATTTAAAATTAATTTAGGAAAAAAAAAATCCTGAAAACTATCGGGATGTTTTAAAATACTTACATGGTCAATTGCATGACCTTCATATTCACCAGATTTAAATCCAGTGAGTTTTTAAGTATTGTTGAATTTAGAAATTCACTGCATGTAAATCTAGTGAGTATGTAGGTCATGCAGTTGATCAACCATGAGAGATTTGGTTAACTCTCTTGCATTGATGCCGAAGTGCAGTAGGACAGTATCATGCAGGAATCAAATTCGTGTCTGGCCTCGAATAGCATTTATTTTATTTAGCAAACTAACAAAAATAATTTTCTGTAAATCACGGTATCTGCTAGTGATGAATCTTCCCGCTAAAACTGACGGCCTATCGAATTAAGTAGTTTCTAAAGTTTGTGGCAGAATTGCGACTCTTTTTAATATAAAGTTAATTTTCAGTAAACATCATTGCTAACTAGTGCTAAATCTAAAGACTGACTTTGAACTTGATCGGATGTTATTTTTCAATCCTAAAAGGGAGAACTGTAGGCGTATAATAGGATAAAAGATTAAATAATCTATGTATTCCGGCACAAGATAATCGAGCAATTTTAATATAATCATTTTAGAATGAAAATGTTCCGTAGTATTCGCCTGTATGTATACATCTGATTTTGTTTACAGTCTATAAAGAGTAATCCGGTATTTTAAGAAGAAACGTAACACTTCTACAAATTTAATTAGTTGCCTTTTATTTAGAATGTTTTGAAATTCTAAATTCATGTGTAATCATTTAAGGAAGCAACATTGACGTAGCTTTGACTTGATCTAGAAACACTGCATACACAGGGGCTGCATTATCTTTTGTGTCAGTCTCTTCATAGATGCCTTAGAATTTCACGTTAAATGTTGTGATAAAGAATTTTCCAAAGAGATTTCCTCGATTATGGTGAATGGCATTTTGGTGTCAACGGTGAACGCCTTTCTACAACTCTTTTCATTCACTTTTCATTCAAATGTCAGGCGGATAACAAGAACTTAAACAATATCAATCACTTTCTGATGGTTCTTGGAGATACCCACAGTAATCCAAGAACTCATCTATGTGTTCAGCAAAATCTTAATGTTAACTACTTTAAATTTTGTTTGGGGTATTTCGGTGAACCTCCTTCTCTTGTTGTTATGCATCGCGTCATTCGCTGATCCGTGACGTGTAGTTATACTGATGACTTACTACTTCCCTCACCATCAATTCTCGGCCAGGTTTCCTCCCACGTCAGGTTACATAGTCCCATGGATCATGGCGGTGGGTGGACATGATTATACGACCGAATAGCCAAAGAAATTCCATTCGGATGGCCAACCTTATTTGGAGAAAATAAAAGTACATCTTATACCTTTGGCAATTATATCTATCCTGCTCTTCATTTAGAGTCTTCTTTAAAACTTAATTTCGAAAACTTAGCTTAAAATGCAAGTTCAAGAATATGTAGTGTATTTGAATAAGATAAAGAATCCATGAAATATTTTTCTGTAATTCTTTTTCATCACTGGCGAGTTAACTTTCAAATGTAAATGTTAAATGTAATATTGAATAACATAGTTTGAAGCATTTTTCATCAAAGATTCTCATATCATTTCGAAGCTGTAAAGAAGGCTTTAAATAAAATAATGTTTATGGAATAAAAACTTTGTAATATCATTGAAATCTATTTTACTTTCCCAGTAACTTTAAAAATACATTATTAAAATAAATTTATTTGTTCTTCAAATATTCTAAATCATGGTATTAAGTGAGTTTCTTACAAAATGTTATTTCTCACATTGGAATTAATTCTTTATCAATAAATTATTAAAATCAATCGTTATTAAAATTATGTTGAGGATCTCTTGATTCATTTCTTACAGGAAACCAAATGTACAATGAAAATTTTGTAAATGAGAAGGAAAGAAATGTGCATCTCTTACCCATTTTTGTCAATAGGATTCAAATTTAGCTGCTTCGAGCTTTTATTATTTCTCGTCATCTTCACATTTGTCTTTTTTGTCATTGTGAATTTAAAACTCTTAACTATTTTTCAGAAGGACTTTTTTTAATATATTTTAATGTTTAATATCTTTGCAACAAGCAAATATGTTTGTCATCACATAATGAAACAACCAATCTATAATTTGCGTGAATAGCAGATGATGTTTAAAAACGCCGACAGCGCGGTTTTCAAAACAGATTATCTTTGACGATATGTTGATAATGAAGATTTCCATAGTCTGGGCAGCTTGTAGTAACACGGTAAATTATTCTGCAGAGAGGGGTTTATCGCTGATATCTGAGTTTGCCGTCTCCAATTAATCAATCCATCAATCAATCAATCCTCTTTCATGAGAAACATCAGCACGACTGTAGACTGATGAACTGAGCTGGGTTTTTTTTTTAAGGGATCGTGTATGCCTAAGTTCGTTTTTCGTGGTCTCCCATAACTGATGACTCATGGCATGTTTCTCTTCCTAGTGCTCAAATACAAACTCATCACAGTTCATTCCAAAGAGAAGCAGTTTTTAACGGAAAAAATGAGCGACATTTCGTCATGATTAAATTAATCAAATGAAGAAACTTAGAACTAAATAATCAAATAAATAATGAAAAAAAGCAAAAGTGTTTGCATTCACTATGGTTTATTCTTTTTACAAATGGAATTCCATGATGTTTGGCGTCATTTCGCAAGAGAAGATTGACAATTCAATTTTCAGTTCTTTCTTTTTGTTTGTTTGTTTTTTTTCCACAGAATTAGTTGCTAAGAAAGACGAAAAACAACAATAAAATAGGCTGTTCAGTATTTATATAAATTATATAATATCATTCAGTATGTTGTTCTATTTTTTACAATAAAGGCTACTTCCTTCTTTGCTATTTACGTTAATTTTGCCCTATAATATAATGAAACTTTATTTTTGCTTTACATATCAAAGTTGGTTACAAATCGAGTTTCATTAATTTAGTTGAATCTACTTGATACCCCCATCTTACATGTTTTATGGGAATAACTGCAAGTACCATTAGCTCTGCATCATTACCATCTGCTGCGCATTTTTCTTTTTTTTTTTCTGTTTTTATTTGGCATGAGACAAATTTTTTGATTTACAGTCCTTTCTTTACCTTTATGAGGAACATGTCTATGAAAGAATTAGTAAATTTCAAAACAAAATAAATATTTGATATGAATTAATAAGGGTTGTTTGAAGTGTATTATATTGAAGCCATCTTCTTGTCGTCTTCAAACAAGGCTAGGTAATGGAAGCATGTTGTTTGATAACGGGAAGTAGATATGTGCTGTCGCCGCAATATCTATGAAAGAAAGCGGGAGGCAGCGGACAGAGACCCGACGAAGACCTTCTAAATCACCGCACGACCTCCTTCTCACCCGGAGAGCTTGTCCGATACATTATTGGGCTTTCCACAAAGTATGTTTGTGGAAAGTGAAATGGACAAGCTAAATCATTTTGGAGTGGCACATTTGCGGGGGAGTCATAAATCTACAGGGGGGGTAGGAGGTTGCACGACGGACAGAGGAAGTGCGGAAATCCAGGCGACCGTGAAAAGCACCCCGGTTTTAGACGAGACAATCCTTAGCAAACTAGGGGGCGGATTGAGTCCGGCGCCCCAAACAGATATTTCATTGTCACATTTATCACTCGCACTTCGAGTCGACAGAGATGCTCGGATTCGTTGCGCCGATTGGATTGCCCTCCACCCCTCTTATTGTCTTTTCGTTTTTCTTTTCTTGTGAGGTTTTTTTTTTTTTTTAACCTCACAAACACATGTAAATAAGAATACCCCAAACTCTATTAATTGAATATCTAATTATCTAGAATACGCTTTCATTGTCTTTTTTTTTTGTCATTTTTATTCTTTTCAGAATTTCTAAAATTATTTAGGAAGGATTTCCGACTACTTTGCCATTTCAGATTGTCAGAAATATATATTGATTCTTTAGTTAGGAACACAAATAACTTCCCCAATTCAAACACAGTAACCCTTGTTTCAAAAAAAATCATAAAATTATAATAATAATAATAAAAAAAAATTCTGACCTGTTACTGAATAATAGTTTCACTAACATATGTAAAAAATATTTTGAAGAGTTTCTATTGAATTATCAATAAAATATTGAATAGAAAAAAATAACGATGAATAAAAAATATTAACTATTGCCATTGCATAAATTTGAAATAAAGTTTACACATTTTTCTTACTAATAGACTCTGCAATCTTAATTTTGACACTCTTACAGAAAACTTTGAAATGTCTGAGATTTGTTCTGTGATGATGTCCTGAAAAAAATAATAAAGATTATCTAAGAACAGAATTATAATGTCAATGAAAGCAAATTTAACGTCCTTACTAATTTCTCTCTATTTTTGAATTATAATGTGTTTTAACTTTTTCAACAAAGCATAATGTTTTTACTTTATTTTATATTTTATTTTCCCCAATATGAAATGTTCATAAAAAAAAAAGTTCCTTTTCCTTCGGTTTTTTTTTTCCCTGAATCCCAACGACAATTTTTTTTTTCCGCTTGTTTCTGTTTTCAAACATCGATGTTTCCGCGTGATAGGTTCCTGGTCGGTTTTTGCCACTGTTGCGTGTGAGCAAATAGTGCAGGAGGTGAGGAGTGGGAGTGTGTAGGACCAGAGTAACCGAAATATATATATTAAGGGCATGAGTGCAGGCAGTGTAATCATTTCCCACCCTCCTACCTCTGTCCAAACACACCCTCCCCCTCCTTTACTTTTTCTACCAAACCACGACACAATTACCAGAGTGAGAGAAAGGCGATTTTCCGTCTGGATCGAGCACACGGTCCTCCTTCTCTACTTCCTCCCCCTCACGGGGGCATTAATTACAGCGCGGACCCAGACTCATTTTAAATATTAATTATTCATTCTTTTCACTGTGCGCACGAAGCAAATTGAAGCATTCATCTTGGCGTTCCCAGCATTTTCTCGCCCAACGAGACCCCATTGCTGTCCTCATTGTACAATAATTGCTCTTGTCTAACTGCCGAGCAAGGCTCCCGACCATCCTTCAAACGTCTCGGCCCTGCCGACCCCGGCATTCCACCACACCGATGCCGGCCGAGACGATCCTTCGTCACACCGTTGTAATTAACGATTTAAGGAGTTGAGGGAAGGGGAAAAAAAAAAGAAAGAAAGAAAACAAGAGTGGAAATAGAGTGAAGGAAAAAAAAATAGCAACATTATTGAAGGAGAGACTAAAAGAGAGAGAGAAAGCACAAATAAAACGAACCAAAAAAAAAACAATGTCTTCTTGAAGATAAATATTGTGATTCTTATTTTTAACACTTACATACAGCTTAGCACTTCTGTTTTAAATTTCGTTAATCTGAAATCAAAAATTAAATAGTATACATTATTTAAAAATATATTTGTAAAAAAACTGTTTAAAAGCACATAGGATTTTAGATAAAATTCGGTTTAACATTTGTAACAATATTTAATAAGTCTATGAGTCTTATAGCAAAAAAAAAAAAAAATGGAATATAGTTTTAAGTCTAAATAACCAATGTGGTCCGTCCGTCTGTCATCAGATAATTGAAAAAAATTTTTTTTAATAAGAATTGAAATTTTAATGACATGTAGGCCGTCGAGTGTAAGCTGCTATTAATTTTGATACAAGCTAGACCCGTTGATATGAAGCTTTTAATCAATGTACGTCATTAGTCATATACATAGTCATTAACATGAAAGACCCTGAGAAGTTGAAAATATAATGGTAGATTAGCTAACCAACGTAAAATTTTTAATGACTTTAATACAAATCACTTACAACATACACAGTCGTTCCAATAGCGATTCGAAAGTCGCGGTTTTTTTTTTATTCTTTTACGACAATGAGAAGTAATTATGAGTAGCGAGAATTTCTGTTTTAGAATTGTCATAAAAAAAAAGGCTTTATTTTTTACTCTGGAATTATATTTACATCAATTGTTAAAAATTAAGGTTGTGCAGTAAGATAAGCTCTAAGAAAACTAATTAGAGATCCGTTATATCAGAATGTTTGAGAACCTCTGCCTTAAAGATCTAGCATTGTAAATTGTAAGAGATGATTGATAATAATATGACGAAACTATCCATATTATTATCCATAATAATACGAATAGACCCATTTTTAATAATTATAAAATAATTTTGAACTCACATCATAATAATTAAATTTTCCACCTTTTAATAGCACACTTATATTTAGTTATTATTTCTTTTGATGTAAGATAAATATCCGTTAACTCATCTACTTCAGATTATTGTAAGAAAAACTCTTGTGTAAACTTTGGAAGTGAATCACTTTCCGTCTGGGAATACAGGCACCTGAGACACTGGCAAAGTGCATCACAATGAACTTCCAGATGCGACAAAGTGCACTGGTGTCTCACATTGAGTCGAGGGTCAGAAGTGTTGTGTACCCAGGGCATCGAGCCTTATCTGACATCTTTAAGGGAGACTTTCTGAGGAAAGAATGGGAAATAATATCTCTTGCATTTTAGCTTCTTTGAATGACGAAATTGATAACATCCAAGATCTCTCAATTGAATCGACTTCACATATTTAATATCAATCGTTTATTGGTGTAGGTTTTACCAATACTAATTAAGCTGAAAGTTTAGTATCACTTTTTAATATTAAATAGTATATTTTATTGTAATAGGGTTTACTCTGAATGACCTAAAAATAATCTAGAAGTAAAATTTTTTCAAACGTTACGGCATTGCCATTGAAATAGGGAAATTAAATTTGAAAGGTGAAAAAATAATTACATCAGTGATCATTTTCTTAGGATATTCTTACTAATCCTAAAAAGTCGCCTTTTGTAGTCATTGATCCGATGTTAATACTACGTTGACAGGATAATTGGAGAACCCTATTAATACAATGTTACTAGCGAAGTATCAGGCATTGACCAAAAAATTACGGAATGAATTCAGGGGCAATGATGGGTGATAGAGATCTCTCTTAGCTTTGCGTAAATATATTTTTAATATCAACTTAGGTACGTTATTAATTAGAAGGAAAAGCCATTTACACATAAATTCATAAAATGTCCATGTTTTTCTCTAAACTTAACAATATGGAATTGCTGGAGGTGGGGACACTTTTTAGACAGTTCTCAAAGTCAGTGAAGCAATTACATGACTCAGAAGGCTATTTACCGATAATACATAGATTTAATCTACAAAGAATTAAGTTCTTTTAGAAACATTCATTTCCCCTTTCCTTATGTTTTGAATGAGGATAATGTACAACTTTATCTTATTTTTATTTATTTTTTCGATTTGCTCCGCAAATTTCAGAGTGGCGGACAATATCCGACTTTATGCGGCAGGTTTTTTAAATTTATTTTTTCTTCCTCCTCCAAGTTATTGGGTAGAATTTAGCTTAAGATTCTAAAATGATGCAGATTTTCAGAGTTAATTACTTGTTTAAATATTAGTCGGATGAGCTAAATTCATGGGAGGGATAGGCTCAAAATCGTTCTATTATTGTTTCAAAGAAATGGTAGTAGGTGGGGAGGAACTGACCGATAAATTTCCATAGGATGAGGGAGTGAATAAGACATTAGTTTCCTTGGCCCAACACCCCTCGACTGTGTAGGCTCGGCGGGAAGAAAAAGCCCCGACTGAAAACCCAATCATTATTGGTCCAGAACATTGAAATGCCTCGGAGGTTCGTGAGCTCGACCTCGGAACATTATATCTAAGCAGCGGTTCTGTGCGCTGTGGATGATTTACATATGTCACAAGGGAAAAAGCAACAGCCCACCCTATGTTTATTCCGACTAATGCCGCCTAATAACAATCGAGCAGTACGCCATTACGATGCCGTCACGGTTGTGCCGTCGCCGGTCGTTTAAAAGAGGGGGTGGGAGAATGGGCTTCGTTAATTACTGTTGATTTTCACAAAAGGTCATGTTCTAATAGACCAGGTCGTCTGGAACGCAGCCGCCATCAAGATTCATGACACTAACAGTCATCATCCATCGCAATCATGAGGTCCATTTATAGTCGCATGCGCAGTTAACTGCCGATGAAAGTGTTTACCAAAATACCTGTCTGTAGTTAAAGGGATAGGATAAAACGTTATTTATTTTTCAATAAATCAAAGTGTAATTAATTCAACTTTGCTTTAAAGCTTAGCTCTACTTAAATACATCTATTTTTAAAAAATCTGGTTACTAAATTTCGATAAATTCAATAGTTCAATAGTTTGAAACTACTCTCAAGAAAATGATGCAGAACTTCTACAAAAAATTCTTGAGTCCGAATCTAATCTTTGTTCTTAGAGAAGATTGCCCAAATCTTTGTCTTCTAAATTAAACTACGGTGCTCACACTATATTTAAAATTGTAATGATCGATATATTTTGTTCTCTAGTAATCACATGTCCATATATTAAATTTTCCTTAAAATATCTATTTTAATTCATTTGCTTAAGTTCGAGAATATATTTTTATATAAATTTAAATGTAAGTAAGTTAAATGAAAGGTAAGTGACAGATCAGTTGAGTTGTCCGATCTTTAGTAAATGTCAGAGATATTAAAAGGTCAGTTTATTTGTCCGTTATTTGTTTATACTAAAGGTTAAAGTCTCCTACTTAATCCTGCTTCCAATTGATCATTGAATAATTCGAAATTTGATGTGTAGCACCCACGGCCTAGGACCCTCTGCTGTGCGATGGCCTCGTATGAGTCGAGTCACGCCACAGATATGATATGATCTCACAGAAGGGGGTGGGCTAACCATTTACCCAGTGGGTAATTGTAGCGCGGGGACGTCAATGGTACCCAGTGGGTAATCACTGTTGAGACAGGAATTAAGCAGAACGGGCAGGAATGCAGGTCTTCTCAGCAGGTCCCCCTGGTCCCGTCCGATGAGTACTACTATCACCACCCCCGTATAACTCGCCCTTCCTTAGCCCTGCGGTTTGTCCTTTATTCTATGGTTACGGGCGCTCAGCATGCCTTTAATGAAATTGTGTCTCAAGAAAATTCGAGAATGAAGTGCCGATAATGTGCAGCAGTCTAAAAAAAACTTACAGGAAAAAAAATCTTCCCGCTGCTATCCGCCTCCTTCTGCCAAGAACTTTGATTGATAATACTAATGCATCTATCGAGCCATTGGGATAGAAAGACAGGGAATAAGCAATCCCATTGCATCTCCCTCCCCGCCCCCGACTTCTTTCCTACATATATACCCTAATCGTAATCTGAGTAGGAGTGCCCCTACCCTGCCCAAGGGATCGACATCAGGGAGGACTTACTCTTAAAACAGTGACTCTCATCAGCATTCGAAGTCCCTGCTCGGAGTCACCTAGGACCTCATCCACTCCCCCGAGCACCAATCGACGCATGACAAGAACCTCACGAGGGAGTAATTCTCGAAGGATCATTACGGACCAAATTAACTCGGAATTGCCTCGAAGATGGTGGCACCGAAACAGCCGGCCTTTTATGCAAAAGGTTACTCCCTGCAGGTTGTCATTACAGGCTAATTATATCGCAGATATTGAAATAACTTCACAATTCAAGTCCATCTTCTTTATTTCTTATGATTAAGCTTATCATTAGCTTTGATTATAACTATAGCCTTCGATGAGGTCTTTACTTCGTTCTACTAAAGCTAACCTAATTCAAACTGAATTAGCAGTTATAGAATTATTATTATTATTATTAATGTAAATCGAAAACTTATTATATTTGTCGAATTGTAAAATTATTATTATAAAACGTACTTTTGTGTAGTTTTAAATCATAAGATCAAATTTCTATTATTTTCATTTTTAACTGAATTAATAATATAATTCAGGATAATAATATAGATCTAATTAATCTCTAGCACTTGTTGATGGAAAGCGTACTTCTTAACAAGACTATATTGTGTTACATGAATAAACACATTTAAAAATATATAATAATAACACAAAATTATTAATTTTGCATGCGAAGAATGATGTCAAAAAATTACAATCATTAAATAGTGAACGTTGAAATAATAGGTCAATCTTCAACGTTATTTTCTGCAAACTGAACTTCTGACTTTGATGTTTTAGCAACAAGAAGATCTGTATTTCTTCATTATAAGATTTATATTTCTTCTTTCAATTCAGATTTAAGAAATCTGCAAAATTACTTGTGTGGAAAGAAAGTTGTTTCCTCAAGTCATTAGACACAGAGAGTTGCATTGAAATCATATCAAAACATTTGTCAAAGGAAACTCTACACTAATACAAGCTCAATCCATCATTGTTTTCCAAAAGCAATTAAAAATTAATCTTTCATCAGGCGTTCCCAGTCCTAATTTTCCGTCTTGAGGCAATCCACTCAGAGCATTTTGATTTTTCTTTTGGAAAATTAAAACCTAGAGATTAGATTTCTGTCAGTCTCTTGTGGAGGAACAACACGATGCTGTTAATAGCTGCAATTAAGGCAGATGATTGTATCTTTGAAACACCTCTTAACAACAATATTAAATGGGAAGGCATTGCCGTGCAATTAGGCACGATATTACAGTGGATAATCTGCTTTTTTTAATAATAGTGTTTCATTAAAAACTTACAGGTGGTCCACTAGGCGCAATTAAAAGAACCTGAGAATTGTGGGTTTTTTTGGAAGTTGTTTTGCTATTATTTAGAGTTCTGTTGAACTTGCTTCAGAATTATTAAAAACTTTACTTTAGTGTAATATGGACTATGGATGGTTATTCATACAAATTTTGATGTTGAGGATATAAACTAACTGTTTTATGAATCACTGAAGATACTAAAGATAAATTAAAAAAACTAAAAGATATAACAAAAATGAGAGTTTATTTTATCGCTTTTGGATTTAATCAAAAATTGTATGATGTCCAATTCAGAAATCAATATATTAAAATGAAGACCTCAGGTAAAATTGGAATTAGAAATTCGTCATCAGGATCATCAAGCAAAATTTTCAAAATTTCTTCTAACTACTATTCTAATTAATATTGAATTTGTGTCGAAAATTACTGTCTTAAATTCAGTTGAATGCAGCAATTAAAAATTGAAGGTGACTTAATGACGACCTCTCGCTCATTCATTCATTAGTAGAAGTGCATAGTTGGAAATATTCACAAATAATTCTCTCACAAATGAGATCTTCTTTTTTTTCTTTTTTCTTTTTCCTCCTTATGTTTGAACTGCTTTACATAAAATATTGACATCATTCTTTATGATGGAAGATTCACAAAATTAATTTTGATGGTGTTGATAATGGTGTGAAGGGAATATGTCGCTTAATCTCTTTATTCCCGTGTTAAATGCTATTGTTGTTTCACATTATCTAATTCATATAAAATTCAAATTACCTGATGAAAACTCATGTTCCAAAATGGTTTAAACACTCATTTAAATAATTACCGGGCAACGTGTTTACAGGAAGGAGCTCAGGCTTCCCTCGCGGAGGATTGTGAACTGACAAATTAATGTGGTGACATGAGAAAGAAGGAGTTTTATTACATCCACCACACACAGACTGAAGAAAAGAAAGCAAGTATGAGCCTTTGATTATTATTTATTAAAAATAAATATCCACAATGTAAATTAGAAATGACGATGCAACAACATTATCAGTCGTTACGGATAACTCGCTAATTAATGATCCACTGAATCACAGGAGGAGCCAGATTTATAACTGACCAGGTGGACAATTGCATCCACTAACTCACACGGTGAGCGACTTGCCTGAAAAACGGATCCAGTCCAATTTCGATCAGTTTACTTTTTAATTACCTGTTTCAATACGATGCCTCTGCTGCTAGTCAAATATAAAACGATTAATAAAATATAGCCTAAATATTAAAGACTTTTATGTAATATTACCTTACTGTTTTTAGAAGCACTTTAGACCATTAGCTTGTTTGAGGTGGAGATGTTTTCAATGTCTTTGCAAGTTGTTTTATGTTTTTTCAAAAAAATTAACCTTTGTTTTACTGATTTCTATGTTAAATTCTTTAAGTCACTTTCTCTAGTCACGATGTTTCATAATAATAAGATATTTCGTTTCAGTTTATTATAATACTATTAGATTGCTGATGCTGCCATCAATAGCATTATTTTTATCTCTTAATATGGGTTTGCTTTAGATTCAGCAGATCTTATTTTTTATCGTTTCCATCGCATTATTGGAATTATAATAAATAATAATAGCTAAGTAAATTCATTTTATGTTTTTTAGAGATTTAAAATTGTTTAACAAACCACTGAACTTAATATATTTCTGAGTTTAAAGTTAGAATTTCTTATATCAGTTAAAAATAAATATATTATTTGGGAAATTTATAAAATAACGTCAGTATCAACTATGTTAATTAAATCGTGATATTCGCAGATTGAGACAATTAAAGTTTGACTTATCCTTTAGTTTCTATTTTGCTAATAATTAACGACAAATTACAGCATTTTTTTTTTTCCTTGTCTACTGGAAAAGTCATTTGTCCCCCTTTTGATGTGAAGAAATATCATTAAAGTATTAGCGTGTAAAATGTCTTGTGCTTCCATTCCTCAGTAAAGGAGACACATCCTGTTTATAAGAGGGTCCGTTTCTAACAGCAGATGCTCATTCAGCCGGATGCAAAGTGGCCTCCCCGAAGCCATCACGTCCTCCTGCCGAAACAATTGCACGACACTGTTCCACATGCTTCGTATTCTGAAATCATTCCCTTGATATATAGTCGTTTCTTTTTGTGTCACTCCCTTTTCCTCCCCCGTAGGGTCTTAAAGCAAATCGCTGAGTGCAAATTCACACTGAGAGTTCAGTAATGTGAATGCTTGAATCATTGTCCCATTTTAAAACAAAGTAATATAAAAGTTAACATCACAAGAGGACCATTTAAAGTTCTTTTTTAGAATTAGATTTGAAAATCATTTACAGAAAATCTACATAAAAATTGTAAAACAAACAAATAAAGTAAATACAACTTTTGTTTTATATTTTTTTTTACATAGAATTTTAAGCATATTTTTAAACGAACATAAGATAAATTAGCTCCAGGAGAGCGGATAGAGGAAAAAATTCATATCTCTGAAAATGCTATTTAAATGTTGAGTGAGTTAATTAGAAGTCAATAACAGTTTTCATTTATTTTATTTTTTTTTTGTGATTTTATTATATCCAAATGTAATAGTAATACTCTTATACACCATGACATTGCTGATGCAAAATAATAAGAAACCCTTGTTATTCCTACGGTCAAATCTGCGTGAAAGTGAATGGGATGTAACTTGTGGATTGGCGGGAGTGAGATTATCAGTCACCCAGAGATCAACCTAGATATTTATTAATTAATATACTCATAGAGGAACCTATTGTCTGTTGTTTGTTCTTTGATTAGGTGTCATTTGAAGTTAAAAAAATTTGGATATATGATTATTAGCACGAACGAATTGTTATTTTAATAGTTCTAATCATGTGCCATCATGTAGAGCTAAATTTACTTAAGGACACACTATAATATTGGCTTAATATTAGGACGTAATAACTGTTTGTAAATTTCGTAGAAGGAACAGTACCGGTACTCGGTTTTCGGGACATATAAAGCGGCTTTTATTCTTTTTTCTATTATTATTATTTTAATAATAAGAAAGTATTTTGAAACTGCAGGTTCTGTAAAGTCAAAAGAGAAAGGATTAAGGACGAAGAAAGGAACAATTTCAAATCTTGACAAATATTGTATTAAATTCAACTAAAAATAATTCGTTTCTTTGAAAAGATATGATTTTAACAGAATTAGAATTACATTATTTATTTATTTAATTGCATGATAATCTATTTCTTAGAACTATTTCTTTAGTTGCACTAAAATATATGTATATTTTTTTTAAAAAGTTGAATCGTTTATTGAATAAACAGAAAGAGTTCTTTAAAAGAATAAATCATTAGCTATCCCGTTGGATTTATTGACCGTTATAGACACGATAGGGTTGGAATGCAGACCAAAGACAGAGGAACTGTCAGTCAAAGAGTTTTATGAGTCCCGAAAATGTATACATCTCTTCCCTCATCTCGATGGCACACTGGAAAGCTGTTATCATTTCAATGACCTGCACAAAAAATACTAAACACAGGGTCAGAAAAAAAATAAAACGTACCATTTCATTACGTGCATCAGGACCATCTAATTTGGTGACACAGACGATACACCTCTGGTATGAAAATTGTGGTTGCTACAGGTAGAGGTGGAATAGGAGGAACTGAAAGGCCAATCAGGTGAATTTGTGGGTGTGGAAATAGATGGGTCCAGCAATGCTCTTAGATTGTTGAGTGGGTGGGTTCCAAAGCCACAGGGCTAAGTTCCATCTCTTGGTAAGATAGAAGGGGAGTAGAAAGATAGAACCGTTCTACGAAACACTATAAAATACAAATAAAGGGAGAAGGAAATAAAAAAAAAAAAAAAAAAAACCTTATATGAACGGGGCAAAAACCTATAAAAATATTTCGATGAAATTAACTAAAATTAATTGAAAGTATTTCTGGGAAATTAAAAATAAATTTTAATCCTTTTCTAAAAATTGAAAATGAAAAAAAAAATTGACTTCATTATATTACATCTGATTTATAACTTCTCTATTAAGAACTGAACTTGCGGATTGAAAATCTAGGATAAAGTGTTAATTGTCGAACTGTGCGTAACAAAATATTTAGAAATATTCTTTTAACAAGTCACTGTAGATATAGTTATTTTCTTCTAATCATTTGATTTATTGTAGAGTTACTTTAAAATCATGAAACTTAGGCAATTCCGGAACTCTATTTAACAAAAAAAGGGGAGTAAAATTTCGGGCTACGTCCAAAAGAAGGGGTAAACTTTTTATTTTATTTTTTGTCTTCTTCTTCTTTCATTTTACTGTACTGCTACGACTTAACCGATTAAGTGTCCTTGATAGCAATAATTAAATACCCTTATATAGGATTTTGTTTCGTATTTTTTTTTCTTAATCACACTTTGATTTGAGTAAAAATACGTAAACTCGATGTCATGTTCGGTATCTTTCCCTGAACCAATCGGAAATTCTACGGCTCGAGAAAAAAATGAGGGAGGGGTGAGAAAATATTTTTCGCTCTTCCCACACTGCAATTGATCAAGAAAAATGCGGAATTTGGCAACGATCACTTTACGGTAAGGGTGGGAAAAAGAGAGAAAGAAAAAAAAAAGGGAAAGATGAGGGGGATAGTGAACAAGACTGGGGCAATATACGTTGCGAACAGGGTGGGAAAGAGAATTTTTAACAACAAAAGACCTGTAATCCACTATTATCGCTACTGTCGTATAACCAGCATGTCCAAATTCCAATCAGATGATTTCAAAGATATTAAAATGGCTGTCGGCAAGGAAGCAAACAGACACGAATGATTAACTAACAGCGACAGTGCAAGAATATTAATGCTCCTTATAGGCCACCGTCGCCTAAAGGGAAGCGACAAAGCACTATGCATTTTAATAATTAAACACCAAAGTATTAGGCGATGTTTTTCCTATAAGTAATTGCGACACCACAATCTCCATACGTTTCTGTTTCCGCGAATTTATTGGTCCGGTTTTTCTTTTCATGATAGAACGGTGTTCATCGATCCTTTCTACGTCCCATGTGTTTATTTTTTAGAAAAAAAAATAATAAAGTAAAAAAAGTAATGCTTTGATGTCGCTTCATAACGACCACAACAGTTACAAGCTGTCAGAGCTATAAAAATATTCATTCTATCTCCATAGTGTAGAGTTGTGAGTAATTATCAGTTCTAGAGCCATAAAAAAAAAAAAGCTAAAATCATTGAAATATTCAAGAAGGGTTTTCTGGGATCCTTCAATAGAATTCAATTTGAACCTCATAATTAAAAAAAAATTAACAAACATTAAATAAAAATATAAATGCATCTTTTTTACTAAGTAACTCTTCCCCTCCTAGATGAGATCCTGACTAAAGGTTTGTCTCAGCTTAAAACAAGGAGAAACAAACACACAAACAGAGCTTTTGTTGTATTTGTTTATTTTTCTTTTATTTTTCTGTTTTGTTTTCTTACTTTCCAACTAATGTTTTTTACAAAGTTTATTATTTCTTTTTATTAAAATGTAAGTCACTAGTTTCTTAATTACTATTAGCTTTTTAAATTTGTCATTATGAATTGAATAAAATAATAATAATAAAAAAAAATCCTATATCTAAGGAAGGTATATTTCTTAAGTCTTATATTTCCTTCATTTCCTACTTTTCCGCTGTCAAGGTGGTGTCTACTGTTATTATAATATATGTAGTCGTCCGATTCATCTTGACTCATTTTCTGACTGCCAAGACTAGATTGTAAGACTGCATTTGCATTTTTTTATGCTCGAAAATTGTTGAACTCGGGCTTTGCGGTGATTTTTCTTCGTCGAAGATTGGGCGGTCCTCGGCTCACTGACAGCTGTGATTATTTTTGATGGAGAGGAAGAAGCAGACTTGGTTTGGGCGAGCTGTGTATGTGGGGTTCTCTTATTCCGAATGTTGATCCCATATTGGACATGTTTCGGTTCGCCAGGGCAAGGACCCGTTTGACCGTGGTTCCGAATCCTCCTGCCCCGTCCAATAGGCCCAAATTTATTGGCAGTCAATTGAAAAAGGCGTTCGGAATGGGTCCCATAAAATACCCCAGGTGTTCGGACCGTTATAGATCATCGTAGCATTTTACATAATTCGACTTTCCTTCGCAGTGGGCTTTCGTATGCTATTGGCAACACAGTCGTTTCCATTAACTGGAGATAGTCCTCACCACCACCTGGAGGCCTGCAGTTGTTCCGAGTTAATTCCACGAAACCGTAAATTTCTGTGTTGCTGCTGCTTTAATTTTAATCTCTTTAAGTTAAAAGTTTACATTTATTGAAGAAATATTTTTAGGTACAGTTGGCGTGTTTAATTATTAAAATGCACTTTAATAAGCTTTAAAGCTTTTTCCAGAGTTCCTTTTAGTGAATGAGCTCGCCAGTCTTTGTAGTAATACAACGAAATTTAGGCAATTAAAAAAGTAGTCATTGTGAATCGCAAAACCGAGCCAGTTGTCTCCTTAGAAGCTTCAGTTTAAGGTAAATAGTTATTAATTATTCTCTCCCATGCAAAATGAATATGACCACGACATGAAAGACATCTCGACTCCACCAAACGACATTCACTTTGATACCCTGTCCGACTCTCATTGATTTCTGTCCCGAGTTTTCCATTGCAGCAACAGAGTTCCTATCTTTCAGTTACTTTTTTTTTATGATAATAATTATAAATATTGAATATTCAACTTTAGTTGAATTTGTTTTTGTTCAATTTTAGTGAATTTATTTATTTTTCACTGAAGTTCATTTGGTTTTTAGATAGTACAGAAATTCTTCTAATTTTTAATTCTCATTTTAAATCATTGTCTTGGAAATTAAAGATTTTTTTTTTTTTATTCAGTTTATAAATTACAAGAAGAACAACTTTTGCTGTTCATTTACAGCAAAAAATTACTTATCGTCTCACGAAATTTATAATTCTTGAAAAAAATGGGAAATTTTAATGAATGAAAACTGACATTATTAGATTAATAATCTTTTAAATACAAAGTATTATTCAAATACAGCGTATAATGAAGGAATTAAAATTGACTTCTCCAATGGCAATTTTCTCTCAGTTTGACAGATAACGTTTTGATATACATTTAAAATTCAATGGAAAACTTAATAAACACTTTGTGCCTACAAATTGAGCTGAAACGCAATGAAAGCTTACGTTTTCTTATTCATAATTCTATGTTCATACAATAATCTATTGAGTGAAGTTGAAAAAAAAGTTGTTTCTACATTTAGAATGCTCTGTCCTTTAAAACACGGATAGTAGGTGGCAGGAGTCTGTAAGCCATCTTCTTAATGAGTGGATAAATAAACAACCAAAAGGGTTTTTTTTTTTTCCTTTTTTTGCATCGTTTGCTCCTGGGAGTCAGTATGTCACACAGCTCATAAACAATAGTTGCCGAATAAACAGAATGAGCGTCAGTTGTCAGCATGGCGATGGAGACTCCACAGACAGTGAATCTTGGCAGAGGTTCGTAGAAACAGTTGATTTTGGCAGAAGAAAAGAACGACAAGAACACCACCAATTCACATTACTTCCTACTTAAATTAAGCCTGTCGATATTTGTTCAGTGTGGTATTCTATCTACAGATCAATTCCTTTTATATAAAAATGCTCTAAAAAAAGTAATAACTTGGAAACATTGGGGAAAAATCAAGAAATGGAATATTTGTAAATTCTGAAAGTATTTAACGAAAACTTTACTTATAACTTTAATAGAGATAGACTATTACTAGCAGTAATTTACAATGTTTTTGCAAATAAACTTAATTATCTCATTCTTTCCAAAACTATTACATGAGAGTATCTGATTTCCTGAATTTCTTAAAAAAAGAAAGTAAAATGATATTGTTTGAATTACAACAATTCATCAACATTTTATAGTGTCCAATGAATTAATCAACTCCAATGGTAGTTGATTAATTCATCGTTTAGGAAACCTTTTGCCTATAATAAGACACGTAGATTTAAAACATTGAACTCTTATAATTACGATCTCATAATTCGGATCGTAATGATTCATTGAGAATGTTTTTCTTGTTTAAAATAAGAATTACTTTATCATCATATCTAAGTAGAAGAAGATTTTAATCTATGTCAACTTTGAAGTAACCATTTCACAAAAAGATAAATATAGGAAACAAAAAGAAGAAGCATACAAAGAGACTGCGCATGTATCGATTCAATTAACTGATTGGCACGTTTTGAGCCCCACGTTTCAGGTTTATTTCCGCCCTCAATTCGTCTTAGAGGGGATAGCATTAGACGTGGAGATGAAATGCCATTAAAACAAAGGACACAGATAGTTATCTTTAGAGGTTAGAGTTATTTTTCTTATGGTCACACCATTATTTTTTTGGAAAATGATAAGTGTCCAACTTTTCGAAGTATCAAGAGGGGAAGGACCTTCAAGAGTGGGAACAACTTGCAAACTTCATTTATTCCCAACACGAATGCCTCTATTCGTTGCACGATCGGGCCAGCTGAAGACAATGAGCATTCCGTGGCATACCCAATCATTTCCTTTGTGGTTATCATAGGCGATTTAGGCCAATTGCAGCATTTATCACTGACAGTTCGGACGTTTGCGGGAGGCTCGAGATAGATCGCTCCAAAACGAGCAAGGCGACGACTTAAGTATTTGCTAAGAAACTATCCATTCTAGCTGCGTCTGGCTGCAACAGAAAGAATTTTCAGTTCTTTGCCATAGACTTAACTTTTAAGAAAAAAATACTTTTAAAAGCGATTAGCAATCTTATTCAAACTGTAACAAGAAAAGCATGACCTCCGAATCTGCAAACGAACATAATCCAATGTTATGTCTTCTCAAAGATGGCAAAAAACTGTACTTTATGTTTTTCTTCAGTCTCAAATTCAAGATCCAGCCAAATAATCAAACTTTGCTTTGATGAATATTTTTTTTTGTAAAATTTTGGCTAGCTAATTTTCAAGCAAAAAAGTAACTGTTTAGTTTATTGTAGAGAATTCAGCAAAATGATTTCTTTTTTTCTCTCTGTCTCTCTCTCTCACTCTTTTTTTTTTTCTTTCTTTAATGTTAAATGTTTTACTCTTTTGCGGTTCATGAAGCCCATTACAACAAGAACAACCCACCTACACTAATTCCCTTAGAATGATTATCACTGCTGTTTTTCCTCCCAACTTTGACCCCTTTAGTGAGGCGTAACTGCATTAATCAAATTTACAACTGCTTAGATGCATATATAGTGCATTATCTGAAGTGGTTTGACCGAGATATAGGCTCAACAGTTGAATGTATATCATTCTTGTCTGTCAAGATGGCCGTCTTTTTTGCTATACGAACTATCCTAATAAACTCATCATTGCTCTCTTTTGCTTTCTGGAGAGTCTTCTCCATTCGTTCTGCATTGTAATGAAACGGTTGTTTTTCTTCTACTTCAGTGCACAACACATCTCCAATACTTGATTTTTGATTTTTCTATCGCGCTAATAAACCAAAAGAAAGATATGAAAATCAATAGAATTTTTTAAACAAAGGTGGTTTCTTATGCAGAAATTGTAAAATCATTATTTGAAAAGGATAAGTTGGACAATGTTACATTTTTGGTAAATTGTAAATACAGGCCTATTTTAACAATTCTAAATTTCAAGAAGCAAATCATGTTTATAACTCAAGGTAGTGTCCAGTGTAACTGTTTGTGACTGATCCACTTGTAGTCGGTTTGAATTTTGTTTATTGACTACAGTTAAAATATGGTGATGAATGTTTTGTCAACTTTTAACTCAACCAAGACTGGTCCTGTCAAGAAACGATGTGCTGATATGTCTTTACGAATCACTGATGAGTTTTTGACAAGTTTACTGGTTATTTTAAGGATGTTGTTTTGCACGATCATACACATCCCTTCACATTCTTTCGTGTTCACAGTTTTATTTAATGTAAGTCATTCATCCTACCTTCACTTAGGCTTCTTCGCTTCCGTTTGTCCTGTCCTTTCATTTTTTTCCTATCCTCTTTCGCTGAAACTTGTGCAGTAATTATATTACACTTCTCCCTCCTCCTTTCTTTCTCTTTTTATTCTTTCTTTCTTTTTTTTTTCGATGATTTAATTTCTTTTTAAGAATTACACAATTCCTTTGAGAGATTCCCGCAGATGGATTTTTTTTTCTAATTTTCTTATTCTTTTCTCTCTTTTGTCCTTCAGGTAACTTAGGTGAAACTCCCTTTTCGTCTCAAGTGAGACGCTTTGATTTATGATGCTTCCTGGGTCTGAAAGGGTTAAACTACCATTAATGTCGGTTCCCTTGAGTCCCTTATGATGACATGGAAAAGAGAATTAATTCTCAGCCGTTAGAAAGAGAAAAGACTTTCCAATTAATAATAGAGAAATTAATTAAAGGGAGTCACATTAATTGGAAATAACACAACTTTTTGAAAAATATTTAGAAATCTAAAAATAAAGGAATTGTAAGGTTTTAAGTCAAAGCTTAAAAAAAAAAGAACGAGCATAGAAACGAATGAATAACACAGGAAAACTGGAAATTAGGTTTAAGTTAGACAGGTTTATATCCAATGCTGTAAAGAATGAGGAACATTTTCATTAAAGGAACCTAGCTGTAAAATTATAGAAAATGTAAATTTCCCAAAAGAATGGACGATTTACTTAAATCAATTATGCGCGCAAACAACGAATTTCTATTTATTCTGAGGCCACTGAACTTGAATAATAACGCATTGACTTGACTGAAATCTATAATTTTGGAAAAGAGCGGATGTACACTAATCGACTGAGAGTCTCGAATGGAAATGACGAGATTTTTTTTTATTCTACTGAAGGAAAAAACTAATAAAAAACTGTGGTTACGACATGAGGCTAATATAGGTCGATTCATCAAAAAAGTCCAACAGTAAAAAAAAAATTAAATGAAACAATACTTAATATGATAGATAAATTAATAAATATGAAGCTATTTCTATTCACTTTTGGATTTTTATTTTTAATATCAAGATCTAATCATGAGATTATTCTCAGTCATCAGTGGTATGGAATGTAAGAAATAACTTAATTGTTTTTCAGTCCCTTCATTTATAGACCTGTAGAACTAAGCAGGAAGATGATTGGCTTATTTTGAATCAAGTAACGGAAAAGTCGATAGTTGGCGATGAATATTTGTCTTTCAGTGGAAAAAAAAACCGATCCTGTTGATGAAATCTGATAAACGTAATTAAAAACCTTTAAATTTCTGTATAAGGAAAGTTTCTGAAGTGATCTCATCTGGTTTTGGCTTGCAACAATATGAATTAGAATCCTAATCTCTGGTAAAATGTAGGGTATCTTTGTCTTGAAAGATCTCTTCTATCTTACCCTTTCTAGCTACTAAAAAGTAGCTTCTTCCTTGTAACAACGAAACAACGTATTCTGACTTCTATTAGATAGTCTAGCTCATCAATCCCTTTGATCACATATTTATTTATTTAGTTTGCTGTTTTCCATTCCTTGCCCCATCCTCGATTCTTGATGTAGATGATCCTCCTTTATTTATTTTGATCTGTACATTGAAAAATTATGGAATATTTTGTATTATTACTAACTCAATAATTATGGAATGTGTGTATTAATACTAAAATAATAAAATGGCGGTCGCATCATTGACTATAATGTTGAATATGGAATAAAGTCAGAGAAGGACTAAGTCTGAGATATCCGTAGGAAATTAGTGTAGGAAAAATGTAAGAACCTCAAGAAAAGCATCTGCACGGACAACTAGTTAATCCTCCAAACATGAATTGGGTAGTCCTAGTGAGAGTGACTGATATTAGATATTAGAAGGAATATAATTTCCATTGATTTAGAAATATTCTAAATACAAATTCTTAATTACTCATTATGAATGCATTAGCTATTACTTAATAATCCTACTAATTCGTAATCATAATAGCTTTGCGCTGCTTTGAAATTTTATTTTTATTTTTATTTATTTCATTTAATCCAGAGGAAGTACATTCATTAAATCACGATTTTAGCCTGAGTTTCAGAGCATCTAGTTCCTCATGAAGCGAAATCCTTTTTAGAACAAAGAATGATTAATTGACGGCCTATCAGAGCCACTTGAAGTAATCACAAGTAAATGAGTGCCAAGGGTCGGGCGTAAACTCGGGCACGGGAGAGATTGGAAGGTCATCGTCGAGGAGCGTGTTGGCACGCACGGCACGGGACCCTGTCCCTGTCGGAGTAACGCGTGTCCCAAACCGCTCATGAATTTCCGCCCACCGACGTTGTCCCTGTTCGGAACGACACTCAGACTTAAATGAAGGTGATTAGATATATCACTAAGGCAACAGTCGGAAGCCATCTTTTTACCAAGTAGGCTAATCGTTGAACACATTGTTCTTTTCCAGTACATTAATGTCATTGGGATTGAAGTTCAATTAATTCAGTCGGACAAATTAAAACTACGATTGATTCTGTTGAAAATTCATCTCGAAATCAAATCGTTCACTGCATGAAATAGTTGTATTAAGATGTCATTTAGTGAAGACAAGGTCTTTTCTTTCTTTGGATGATGAAATTAAAAGATTTAGCAATTCAAAAAATAAATGAAAATTGTAGATATATGTATTTCTAGATATACTGCTTGACTTTACATTATTAGTTTTAATGTTACCAAAATATAATAAAAAAAAAATTCTGAGATTTCTAAAAGCATTTTTACTATCTATTGCAAATTTAGAAAAATGGACGCCAAGAAAGAAAGAAACAGACATATATTAATCGGGGATAAAGCAGACCCAAGTCTTTACTAACTGTCAACTATTATTTGACATTTAGATTTCATATGAATAACCATCTCTAGACAATAACTAACATTGGGTCAGGATATAATGATGTCGGTTGACAGAAGTTTTCTTGAGTTGACTTCCTCTTTAATTCCTATCTCTTTTTAAGTGAAATACAAACAATCGATCAAAATTAACTATGGTATCTATAGTCAGCTCCAAAACAAGTAAAAACATATAGAAGCAACAAGAAAAACATATTAACCATTTTATATAACATAGCTCATTCATCTTTCATTAATTATTCTAGCAAAAGCAGAATGAAATGAAATAGAAGGCACGGGATTTGTTCGTGTCAGTTGTCATTCACCGACTGTCTTAATCTATCTTTCCCTACTACTATTATGGCGACTGCGTCCTGGAGGGAAGTATTTCGTCACGATTGTCACCGCCATGTCAAGTTTGTCGGTGGAGAGCACGGCAAAGTCACGAAACAATTCTTTTTCTCCTCGCGACCACCCTTACTAAGAAGTACCATCAATTGTCAGCCCATCCCAATGTCTCGAAATGTCGTGGCAATGACCAACACTTGCCTCTAACAATGTATATGCTCTCCATTGGAGAGAAATCTTATGTCTCTGTGACCGAAGTCATTCGATAAAATTAGTATTAAAATAAAAAGAGTTAGAATTGCAATTTATATTACTATAAAAATATTGATATCTACCATTTCACCCAAGTTGAATTTCAACCCTTTTTATTTGATTTAATGTTTTATATTTAGATATAAATTTGATAATATCAAAACATTGCATTAAATTTTTTTGAAAGATTAATGACCCTTGTTATTAACACTTCCTAGAAATGTTAATGCCTTACATTTCAGCTTAAGATAATTATTGGAAATAGTCCAACATTAAGCACAGAAGTTTTTAGATGTAATTGTTTCTATTTATTTTTGATTTTATTTTACCTTTATGTTAATTTAGATTCATAAAAATTCACGAATAACGTTTTACACAAGGATCTCTTGTGATTGATTTTTATATAAAAGGTGCACCAGCTCTGAGATTTACAAAAAAAAATTGTAATGATTTCTTATTTTTATGCGGAAAATAAAGCGCAAAGTTTTAAACTGTTGTTGTCCTTGTCAAACATTTTCCCAATCTTTATTTTGGTTACAATTCAGTCACGATTCGGTAATGGAATATTTATTAAGTTTTGGACCGTCTCGTTGACTTCCTGTGATAGAAAAAAAAATAATGATACAGTTACGATATGAATTAAAATTTTCTGTCTTTTTTTTATTGTTGAGAATAGAAAAACCTACATTATGTTAATGAAGAAAAGACTGAAGAAATTATTCTTCTCTTTTTATGGTCAAGTCGTTTTTCAATGTTTTCTGTAACGTTATTGTTTCGTAAAAGTTAAACGCTACTTTTAGGTTTCTAATTTTTCTAAATATAAGAAGCCTATAATTTGAATTTACAGTGAAATTAAAAATAATATGACCTTTTTCATTGCGGAGCTTTAGAGTGAAACTTTGAATAATCAACTAATTAGAATTGGCTATTAAATATAAGTTAAGTTGATTAAATTTGTCTTATCTACATTTCGATTAGTGAAACGTTTATCTAACTTAATGTATTAAAGATTACTCTGTGTGCTGTAACTTTACAAAACAGAATATAAATCCTGGAAGATATTTGAAGTTTGCAGCAATTTTGGTTTCATTGGCTGATCGAAGTATTAAATTCACTCGAAAAAGCAGTTGATTCCATAGATAGAAGCGGCATTGCAATCGATGCAGGATCATCAGATGAATCTCCCGCCTCCTTTTCTTTCATTTGCCGAAAGGTTCTTTGTATAGGATGTTTAGTTGTCAGTGGCATTACAAGATATGAAAACTGTCATATCAGGAGGGGAAGTAGTACCCAGAAACTTCTACATGTTCCCCTCCTGTGATACAAGAGGGATGAACTTCTTAAAAGTCAGATGGAGTCACCTGAGATTTGGCAGTCCTTGTCAGATTGGCATAAGTGATAAGGGTACTCGTTGTGATAAGGCTTCCATGTGGTGTATGGGTGTGTTGGACTCAATCTCCTAGAGAGGTATACTCGGATTCAGTGCACCTCGAGGGATGACCCGTCGTCTGATAGGGACCACGTGATATCATGAGAGAAGGAGGAGTGACTGATCACTCCGAATTTCTGACAGCTAATTTAATCATGTGCAGGAGTGGGAAGTGGACCAGACTGCCCCATTGTCCACAAACAGTAACTTTCAATCCAACACTCTTTTACAATTCCGACGGAAGTGACCTTATAGTTCGACTTCATCTCTGCGCTCTTGTAGCTTCTTGCTTTAGGCGGAAAGTATATATAGTTAATAAATCGCTTTTTGACTAAGGTCCTCACCTAAACAAGATTTCCAAACGGTTTGGTTAAACCAACCATTTTGTAGAGGCACACTATTCAAGGCAGGAGCAGCGAAGCGAAGCGAATGAGAAGAAGGCGTAACTTTTAATGTGGGGACGTTTATATCCATTTCTGCTGTTTTAATATCTAAAAGTTGAAGTTGATGGCGACAGTTTTATCGTCGTAACTGATGCGCAAGAAGAGGCCTCAAGACTTTATATAACTCAAGAAAACTCCTACGCAAAATCTCATAATGCCCCAATAATTCTGGTTAATTATACTCTAACCCAAACAATTCCCTTTGCATCTGCATTTGGAATTATTTAATTTTATTTTATTTTAAAATATTTTTTAAAATTGTTTGAAGCTTCTGGATATGATTTTAATAAAAACAGAAACAGAGTTGATACGCTTTAGTTACAAAATTATCAAATAAAAATCCTTAAGAAAATTTAACTTTTGAATACTTTAAAAAGATAGGATTAATTGGTTGTTTTCATGTAATGTCGTAATACTAAAGTAACGTAAAATTACCTTTTTTTTCATTTTGTACTGAATTGCCTTTGGAATCTAGGCCAGACATTTTCTCTTCAAATATGATTTCCTTCTTATGTGGTTCAGTCACTTGGATAAAGGACGAAAACTACGAGGCTTCGAGACCCTTTGCTTTCGATCGCAATAAACTCGCGATTGAATAAGTAATGGACCTTATGTCGTAATGCCAGAAGATGCCGTAACTTTATAGCTGTAATGATTCACTCTATTTTATGTTATTTGTTAATTGAAAATTGCCGATTAAATACTGTTCAAGAAATGATTTAAATTAAAGAAATACATGTACTTTTTTTATTATTTGATTTCACTATTTATATTCAGTGAGTCTTTTGAATAACGTTGAATTTACTTTGGAAAGACCTAACAATGTCTAATTATTGAATTAGCTTTATTTGGCCCGTTAGTTTTATTTTAAAAAAATGTTCATTTTTTCTATAAGGATTCAAAAAAAAAAAAAAAAAAAGAAACATTGAAATCTTTATTTTTTTTTTCTTACTCTTTGCATTTAATAATTTTAAATGTCCAAATGTTGTTGAATTCCACATAATTTGAGTTTGGTCGTATTTTTATAATAGTATTTTCAGCTATGTTGAATAGTTGAAAGTAATTCAAAGGACTTCACAACAATTTTTAAAAGATAGATAATGCTGGGAGTGGGCAATATATACATTCATATATGCATATTTATGTAAGTATGTATACTGTATATTGCCTACTCTCAGCTGAAGGAGTGGATTAATTGAATTTTTATGCACCACTTATGCTTTCCTATTTTTATGCTAATTTTTTCTTGTAACTTTTTTACATTTAATTAAGAAAATACTTTTTCTTACTTAAATGTGAAATTTTAAATGAAATATTAGTTAGAATAGTATTTAATGTTCAGAAATGAAATGTCAAGAATCACATTGTTTTCACTTGAAATACCTTAGACTGAATTTCTTGGGTTTGAAGGTATTTTTTGTGAAACAAATAACTTAAGGAAAAAAAAAAAGCAGAGAAATAAATATAGTAATAAAAAAGTATAGTTGTAATAAAATCTTAAATGTAATTTTTAATAGATGCGAAAAAGTTTTTAATTTCAATATCTTTATAGTTTAAAATAGCTTAAAATATGTATCTTTGTGTTTCTTTACAGGATAGCCAAGGGAATGTCCTAGATCGTTGGACTGTGGCCACCCGAGAGGAGGAACCTTTAATTCTTCAGCAATTTTTGCGGTTTGGCGAAACTAAGGCTATCACCCAGCAGATCCTCCTTCAGGAAAGTAATGAGAGATCCGACTGCATCATCCACCCACCACGCACTGATTCCGACATCAAGAAGTTCATCGAGCGGACCAACAGGGCCATCATCAATGCTATGAGGCCTGGCGAAAGCTATCTTCTCGGTAAAGGAGCCACGACACAACCGTCATCGCAGCCAGCTTCGCAGATCCCACCACTGCTCACAACTACAACCACAGCAGCGTCGTCGTCTTCCTCATCATCGTCCTCCGCGAATATTAACAACAAGGGACCATTACGGCTGCCCTCGGTCACCGCCAGTGGAGGAGGCATCAACACCAGTGGAGTCAGTGTAACTTCGTCAACTCCTGCTCCACCGGCTCACAATCTCTCTCCAAATGGCAGCTCCCAGCACAGCTTTGGCTCTCCTGTCAACTGCACGAGTCCACTGTCCATATCTCCTCTCAATCGGCTACAGAGTATGCAGCCGTACGATTTCCGACGAGAAAGAGTGAGTCCCGACGCACGCCTTCCTCACGGGAGTGACCTTCTGCCCACGTCCACACTGAGCCAGAGCAGTCTGGCAGTCACTTCGCCAACTACGACGATGCCTTCTTTGACCCCTCACCCAATCTCCACTAGTGCCCTGGCACTGGTCAACTCAACTAATAGCTCGCTCCTGGCCAACTCTGACCTGAGCGCCACGGATTGTGGATCGGAGGATGACACGAGTAACATGGCGCTCAACCTGAGTCGAAGCGGGAGCGTCAGCACTGCTCTGGACTCGGTCTACGCTACCAAGAAGGTAAAGCATCTACGCAAGTCGGCCAATCCGATGAAGAGGCGATGGAATCCCGGTATCATGAGTACTATGATCAGTAACACCGGATCGGGTAAGAAACGGGTCCAATGCAATGTTTGTCTCAAGACTTTCTGTGATAAGGGTGCTCTCAAGATTCATTTCAGTGCGGTGCATTTGCGAGAGATGCACAAATGTACGGTCGAAGGATGCAACATGATGTTCAGTTCAAGGAGAAGTCGTAACCGCCACAGTGCAAATCCCAACCCAAAACTCCACACACCTCACCTCCGCCGCAAAATCAGTCCTCACGATGGTCGAACAGCTAATCCCAACCCTCTGTTGATTCCAGGTGGGCTTATGTCGGGTTTGGCTGGTCCCCTTGGCCTGTCTGACGTTATGAATCCTCTGAATGCCATGTCAGGTCTGTCTCTTAGTCGAACCGAAAGCCCTGAAAAGCATTTTGATTTATCGAATAGCACGAATCCAATGACTCCCAATCCAGGGACCACCGCTTCATCTCCAGAACGCCCTACAATGGTACGATCGCCACTGGGAAGAGATGGCATCTACTACATGAACCCTCACGACGAAGCAATGGCTGCTGTAGCATCTTCTATGACGAAAAGGCCACGGCTGAGCGATGGTGACGAAGGAGAAGATGCCAGCAACGAAGAGGAGGAAGAAATGCCCAAGAACCTATCGGCGAAGGATGATGCTAAATCCGCAACGAAGGGTGTTCGTAAAAGAAAGAGTCTGAATCCCACACGAGTTGCAACAAGAATTGACGTGGAAGACATTCAATACGTGTCGACAGATGTTGATGACGAATCGTCCAGCGACACGTACCTGCATGGTGACAGTTTGGAGAATGGAACGGAAAAGTCAGATGATTTCAAAGATGATGATAAGGATTTGGATGACGACAAGAGCTCTGATAGCCAGGGAATTGAAATCAAAGAGGAAATCAAAAATAGCGTAACCCCTCTCATTCCCGTTGACAGGATCAAACGGGAAAGACACGATCCCGGTGGAGGAGGTGGCGGAGGAGGAGATTGCGGCGGCGGTGAACGTGGAGGAGCTGATGCTGAAAACGACCCAAACTCCAATCCAGCAGAGCAAGTCAGCAGCAGCAGTTACGATGAATCCTCCGAGAACGCTCTCAAACATTTGGAATCTTTATCTCAAGGTAATTTCGGAGACCTGCTTCATAATAATGCCCGCAGTTTGGTTGGACAGACGACTCTGCTCCCAAACTCGTTGGGCCTCCCCCTGGTAGGGATGGGGCTGCCTGGGGGAGGGTTTCGAGATCTGAGCCCTAAATTGGGCGATGGTGCTGGTATGGCTGCTGCTGCTATCGGACCCCATCCGGGAGGGGGATCGAGCCCTTCATCCCCCCTTTCGGAATCGCAGCCTCTTCCAGGGCTCCCTCCATTTCGCGATGCATCGATCGTGGGTAACGTGGACATCCCTGTGGATAAGGACAACCCACGGCGCTGCATCGCTTGTGGAAAGATCTTCCAGAACCACTTCGGCGTAAAGACACACTATCAAAACGTTCATTTGAAGCTGATGCACAAGTGCACCGTGGAAGGATGCAATGCTGCTTTCCCCTCGAAACGCAGCCGCGACAGGCACAGCGCCAACCTCAATTTGCATCGCAAGCTGCTCTCCACCTCAGACAAGGCGTTCCTCGATAAAGGGTCTCCATTCTCCGCCGCTCTTGCCGGACAGACCCTCCGTGACGAATTCCTCGCCCGCATCTATGGAGAGCCGCCCGTGTTGCCACTTGGACTCGATCCCTACCAGACCAAGCTTCCCGTGTCGTTAGCCGAGACGATCCTCAACAATAATCATGAGCGAGTGCTGCACGCCAACCATCTTAGTGCTCTCGCTCCTCACCTCAATTCGGGCCTCATTCCAGGACTGTTGCTTCCACCGCATGCCCTATGCGGCACCGGAACGATGTTGGAGAGGGAGATGGCGTCAATGGAGACCCCTGTAAGTTCGGCGACCCCTTCCCCACATAATCCCCATACCCCAACCCCTTCAACCCCTACCCCTACCTCTGCCAGTCAGCCCTCTCTGGTGTACAGTTTAGAGGACGATGTGCCCAGCCCAGATGCGGATGGCAGCCTGCTATGCAAGTTCTGCCAGAAGAAGTTCTCTGATGGGCTCCTTCTGAAGGAGCACTACGAAAAATTACATATTCCGGAAATGTTTCGATGTACAGTGGACGGGTGCAATAAAATCTTCACTTCGCAGAAAAAACGTAATGCGCACAGTCAGAACGAAAGTGCACACAAACATCTTGCTGCTAGTGAAACATCTTCGTGACGTCATATGCCAAGGCAGCTCGGAGCAGCGATCAAACACAGCCTGTACAATTTCGAACCTTTTTCCAGATTATTTTTATTTAATAATTACTTTTATTAAAACATGAAAGAAAAAAATGAAGTATTTATGTACTTTTAAAATTACCGTATTACTTCTTTTTTGGAAAAAAAAAAGGAATAGGGACTCTGGATGGAACTCATCCGACTATCGATATTGAATTAATGTCGACATTCTTTTCAAGTTTGATCATGTTTCATTTGACTGAGTAAGATAAAAAAAAAAGTCATTACGACATTATGTGATGGTTTGAATGAACCTTTTTTCGTGTGCTTCTGTTCCGAAAAGTGAGATCGGAAGTTAAATATGGACACGAGCATCAAAAAATCACACTTTGAATCAGGGATGCAAAGAGGAGTGGACCTGCATCTGCGCATTATCTTCTTGAGGCCAGTAGACAGCACCACTGTTTAACAAGTAAAAAAAAAAAAACTTTAATAAATCTGTGCCATGACAGGAACTGCAGATAATTTGTATTGTCATTGGCACGGAATTAACTTGCAGAATGTGAGCCCATGTGAGCCCAAAATAGAACTGATATATTGTCAAAACTAAAAAGGACTGTTGTCAATCTATGTTGAGTATGTTATTCTGTAATTTTATTCTAAATGTAAGTACCTGTAATTCTTGCCTGTAATAATGTTATCCCATCCCCTCGATTACCAAATATTTCCAATTTGGTACTTTAAAAAGTGAATCATTTTAATAATAATAATTATAAAAAAATAAAAAGCAGTAGCTAATTTCAACTTTTCTAGGTAGGTTTTTATAGCTTACCTATCGATTTTTTTTGTTCCAATTACAACTTTTTACTCTTTCGCAAAATGGCGACTATCTTTACAATTGGTTGGAATAATAATAATAATGTAAGAAAACAAAGTAATTTTTAATCCTAGCATAGTGTAGATGATCAATTTATGTCCCTGGTTTTATTTTGATTTTCTTGTTCTTGTTTATTATTATTATTATTATTATTATTATTTTGTCCGATCTCCTTATTGTTCCTTCTTATTAGGATTTTCTCATCCAGTTACATTTACCAATCAGAAGCACTAAGCAACACCACCTTTAATTTTCTTTTTTTACAGTCACCTTTCTTTTGTAAATAAAATTTTATTTGCCAAAATATAAGATATATGTGCTATTTTAAATTGATAATTTTATTTAGTAAAATATGTATTTCTCCATTAATTACTTGCATAGATTTATGTGTATATGCTGCAAAATATCTTCAAGACATAGGGTCCACGATAACATTCAAAATTGTAGATGATGTAGGGCAGTGGATTGAATATATTTTCTGAAATGTAATGTAGATTTTAGTTTATTTTCAGCTAAGAACTAATCTTTATTAGTTGTTAATGGTAATTATGTGCTTCCATATTTCAGGCTTTGAAACTCGATTTTTTTTTTTTTTTTTTTTTTTGAGCTGATGATGTACCTGTGATCGCAGAGAATTGTTACATTCTCAATAGTTCTAGTTTTACTTCCTAAACACTTGAGACCTCTCTTCAAATGGTGCTAATTGAGAATCGTACTGGTAGTCTTGTAAATAATTTCAGTGGTAATTAGAAGGTGCTTTAATATTTTAAATACAGATTTATTTAATTGTTCTAGAAAGAAATCTTAAATGTCAACTACCATACTTAACAGTATTATTTATCTTTAGTTTTTACAGATAAGCCTTAACGAAAAATGCTTTGTTTAGAATATAATTTATCTACATTAGTTGTGTAGGGGATTGGCAGTGATTGTCCGAATTATTTAAAAGTTCTTGTCTTACATCGATGTATACGTTTGCTTAGACGTTTAGAATTTTTTTGTAATATAAAGATTTTTATTTCATAAAGTAGGTAAATATAAAGTTAGAAATAATAAGAGCAGTATGGAGATTCACTATTTGTGTTTTAAAGTTAATCTAAAAAGATGGCATTTCTTGTTCCTTTTTTTTATTATTTTCAGTCACTTTGTTCCTTAAATTTAGTATAGTCGACATGATTTGGCCGGGTAAATTTTTACGAATGACTTATAACTTCAGTCATTTTATTAGGCTTCTAAATGCTGGCAGAATAATGCTGAGCATTATTAGAAGCTCTGTGTTCTTGTGCTTCTGTTTGGTTTTTATGAACTAGAATCTTAATGAGACTCATTTTTTAATCAAGCTTTTCTACTATTAACATTTTCTCAATTGTTAACTTACCATTTAAAAAATTGACAGTATTAAAATCTCAGTAAAAGTTAAAAAAAATCTAATGATTTGTGTTGTAATCAATATGACAAAATTTTAATTAATACAAAAGATGCATTTTAAGTTGGTAATTTTCTGGTTATGTGTATATATTATGTCCTTTTAATATAATCTTGTATTAGTTTGGGGAGATCTGTGTAATTTATTATCAGGAAGCTTTTTATATCAATGTTAATTAATGTATTTATTTCGAAAAGAAAGAACGAAAAAAGCAATTTTACCTTTAAAAAATTATACTATTTCTCTATATTCTTCAAGACCTTATCTTGGAAGACAGTGTTAAAAAGTAGTGCCAAATGAAACTTGGCATTCAGTTGTTTTAAACTCCATTTTATTCCTGAAAAATAATAGTAGTTTTTCGAAATGACCAATGAATATCATTTAAGGAAATCCTCTAACAGAAAAAAAGAAAGCAAAAATGTAAGCAAAACAAACAGCAGTTCCAGATTTCAAAGTTTATTTGATGTATTTGAGCCTTTACTTGGACAATATGGATTAACCCTTTCTTGGATTTATTTGGAATATAAAAAAAAAAATTAATAGTAATAACTAATTTTACATTAGTTGTATATCAGTTTTGGGGAAAAAAAACTAAAAAAAAAAAAAAAAAAACAATAATTTGTAAGAGCGTATGTGGATAATATGCAGATTAAGATTTTAACAGAGTTTCTACAATCTTAACTTTCAGTCTCCTCATTTCATCTTTTGCTCTCTTTTTAAGTTCCATTTACAATTTATATTCCACATAAGGGCTGCATGTATGAAAGGGTTAAATTTTATTTAAGCCTCTTACTTTCTTGTATGAGATGTTAATTTATAAAAGTATTTATTATTACTTCGTGAACGAAATGTTCTTTATTGCAATGTCCACCAGTTTTTCGTATACTTGCATGTTATAAAGAGGAAATCAAAGAATGGTCAACAGTGGTCGAAGACCCCCACCCTTGGCCCCTCCCAACCATCCCTAAGGAATCAAGCTCAGTATTACCACAAGACACGGTGGTAGAATTCATTCATTTCAAAGCAGTTTTAAAATAAGAGGTTATGGGAGCAAGGAATTCAATTCCGGAAAGATTGTTGTTAATATTATTATTGTCTATAGGATGAGGTCAAAGGTACTGCAGTGAAGAATTTATCTTGAAAAGATGCTGCACACTTTACCTTTGAAAGTGTTACTTGTGTATTGGTTCATTTTTCGATTTCTTTGCAGTCATACAGTTATTGATTAAAGCTGGTAAGCATTCAATTCTTGCAAAATATCACTGATTATTTGTGTGTGTCTTTCTTTTTTATTATTATTGTATTGATTTATTCTCTTGTTTTTATCTGATACTTCACTAGCAATACTGTTCTGAAGAAATAAAATTTCAATGTTTTTGTGATAAGGAATCAACTTTATCTCGATATTTATTTTCATTGTAATCTAAAAGTGGATAAAGAAATTCTAGATATAAGTAGAAAATTATTGTAAATAAACAATTACTCTTTCACTAACTTTCTGCCAAGTAATTTTTTCAAGACAAAAGATGTCTATTGCCTGATTAAAATTATCTAATATTAAAATCATGTTACTCAAATTGGTGCAGATAGCCTAAATCCTAAAATAAATAACACAAGAAAGATTACAGAATAACATTGAAAGAATTCTTAACCTGAAATATGGATGCACAAATTATAAACTAAAGCAGGGGTCGGCAACCTGCGGGCCCCATGCGGCCCACGAAGCGTTTTGGTGCGGCCCGCGGGTCGTAAGATTTTCCTTTTCTTTTTTTTTTTTTGGTTGTTAAAATAAGATTTTGGCTCTTTTTGGCCCAAGTGCGGCCCGCAGAAATCCCCACATAAAATATTTGGCCTTCTTACAACAAAAGGTTGCCGACCCCTGAACTAAAGTAATGCAACATCACTTGTTGCTTAAAAAAAAAAATGACCAAACGTCTCGAATCTGTCTTTAAGTTTTCTGGATTGCATCTATTGAGCGAAATAGCACAGAAAAAATAAGCTCTTATCATTCTAAAGTGAGATATTTTAAATGAACCTGAAGTTTTGTTTATTTGTTTAACACATAACTGAATTGCAGGAACAGTTATTTGTCTTTGGCCAACATCATCCATATTTCGTTAATTTTCTTTCTTCAATTAAAAAAGAAAAACAATTATGAGATTATTTACATTTTCTTTACATTTATTTCTTCTAAATCATTTCAAATTAACTACACATGAAATTACAAAACAAGCAAAAGATATTTCACGATGACATCCATATGGAGTTTATGTAAAATTGACAGGGGAAAAAAAAATAAGAAGTTTCTGAAATAACTTATAAGCCTTTTTTCCTTAAAATATTAATTTTTCTTATTTTTCTTCGGTTTTTTTTTTTTTTTTTTTTTAATCATGAAAATAATATAAATGAAAAACTTGAAATAAATTGGTAAAGGAAAAACAAAAGATATGACTTTTTTTTTTTTTAAAGAAAAAAAAAGATATTGGGGTAGGGGACAAACACTGATTTTTTTTTAGCCTAAATTTCCTTAGGAAAGTCAGCAAAAAAAAAGTCCAGGAAATATTATTCTAAGGTTCTAAAAAAATTTCAATGACTAGTTTGATTTGGAGATTGTGGAGCTTCCATGAACCCTGAATTGAGGGGTTCAGGCATATAAACATGTTAACTGGCATTTTAACCGAATATGATACTGTTTTGTAGAATGTACTTCAACTTTCTGTTAAATTACACAAATGTTTTCGCGATACTTCAATAGATTGTTGATCTATCTTTAGTTCTTTTAGGAAACCAAACTTTGAAATCATGTTGAAAATTACGTCACCAACATGTTTAAAATAACAGTTCCATGTTTTACGTTCAGACTCCTCAGTTGGTAAAATATAAAATATATTATCTTCAATCTTTACGAATTAGTCTAACTTTAATAAAAGTCAATGAAGTCTATTAAAATGAAAAAATGTACAGACCTACTTTTATAAAAATAAATGCATTAAATAACCTTCAGTAGTTCATATTCTAAATAAAAAGTAATCTGAATTCTTTTCTTAAATAGGATAGAAATATTTTTCATAGAATGAATCGGGAGGGAATGTAGCTGAAGTTGTGGCAGAACATTCTAAAGCTTCAACACGATCTACAGTCTTTAAATTATCATGTAATTAGAAGGAATTGGTTAAAATCCTGATGAGATGCTGATGTTATTTTACAAGTATCTACTCATTCAAAGTCCCAGGTATCAAAAACTTCCTGAAGCGTTTTCTTTTATTCTCCTATTTTCATTTAATACCAGAGGCGATGATCAGACACTTGAAGCAATCTTCTCTGAATGTTAAAGACAAGTCAACAGAGCTCGTCCACAGAACTGCAAATGGTATTCAGTAGTGCCTTATCTCTCGATGTCTGTCGACGGATAGAATTTATATAATTCCTATTTAATAATTGCTCAAAGCAGGAGAGAATATGGACAACAAGTGAATTTTTTTTCCACATTAATGTTAACGCTTCCTTTAACTGTCTTGCTTACATATCCTTATCGATTAGCTTAAGAGCTATCAAATTATATTAATTTAGTCAAATTCATAAATAAACATACTAATCCATAAGTTAATCAGAAGCAATCAATTTTGGACAAGGGATGACCGGTCACATTTATTCTTACATTTTACTTTATTTTAAACACCCAATCACATAAATTACTATGCCAACTTTACGATTCGAAATTTCACCTCCCCATAAACGCTCATAAAATGGAAAATTTGTAATAGCTTGTAAAAAAAAAAAAACCCTCTTGCAAAATGTTGTGAAGTTTTATAATATAAAATTCTTAATCAACAAAAGTGAAAATAAATCTCATGAGGTCAGATGCATTACTCAACAGTGAAATTAATTATTTCTATTTTGCCACTCTCAGGGAGGATGAAGACAGCAAAACAAGTTGTTTTTTGAAAAATCCAACTTATCATATTTCTATGCGGTCCTGAGCTATTGTATCCGTTAATCGGATTCTACGTACCCAGTTAATTCCTTTTGTCCGCGATGACGTGTGTCCGGGTCGACCTTGCCACCCAGGCTTTGGGCCCCGGATAGAATCGTGATCGGAAATCGCTTCTGGTGTGAAAAGAGGCTAACCGAACCCTCATGCGTGATGACCCGTCCCTTGAACAGCTGCTGCCCGGGCAGAACGACGGACTCACGAAGTTCTTGCTTCTTTTCTTTCCTCCTCGCACTAAAGAAAAAAAAAGACGATAATCCAGTAAGAAAAAGAAAGCAACCTCAGGTTTTATCGGCTGGAAGAGATAATGAACACAACAACCGTGATAAAATCATAAAGTCATTTGGACGAGGTTTATTCGCATCGTGGAGCATGTAACCCTTGAATCTTGGTCGCAGCCCACACCTTACAACGGTATGAAGGGAGGAGGGAAGTTGACGCTACTATTTGCCATGGATAGGACGGGTTCATTTCCCGAAGATAAAAAGTTTCCTCTTAAACGTGAGTACTATGTATGTAGAAGACTTGATGATGTAACTGACCTCCTCCTTTTGCCCACTCAAAACGCACCTCAGATTACTTTTCACAGGGTTCAACGAAACAGTAGCCACATAAATTGCTCTAAGAAAAAGATTTAGTGAAAAAGAAAAGGCAATGAATTGCAATAAAATATAGTCTTGTATCGTCTTTAGCATTTCACTATACTAAACACTACGACAAAAAAAATTAACAAGATTTATTTTCATTACTTTTTTGCTTAAATTTTACAATTTCTTCTGTATTGATTTAAAATCAGTTGACTTAATAGAATGAACCGGAGCATCTTCATTACTAATTGGTTGATCGGCTTCTATCTTGGACTACAATAAGACAAAAAAAATACTAGTTTAAGTTCACAGATAACTTTTTTGACATCATTACGATGTATTAAAAACTGCTATTTAATCAGAACCTCAGCTGATCCATTAAAAAGGATAAAAAATTAGAGATTGATATTACTGAAAACAGAGCTTTCTAGAAGCTGAATAAAATACATTTTAATGTGTGATATCGCTTTAAAACCTATTGCCAATGCTACGGAATAGTTGAATAAATGAATATAATTATAGAAAATGATAAAAGTGGCAAACCACATTTGGAGATTATTTAGAATTTGGAAAAATGGATGTTAAATTTAAGAATTCAAATTGTATTTCTGTAAATTTCAAAAAAATATTTTTTTTAATAAGAAAATTTTCTTTTAATCTATTGTAATTTTCAAACACAATATTTGAAAATGACAATAGAATGATATCATTTTCATGTTTTAGCTTTCTTATTTATCTATGATTTTTAAACAATTGGTATCTCATTTCTTAAAACTGTCCAAATGCGGCTTGGAACTATATTACCGAATCCCACTAAAATAATCTGCTTCCCAAATTGAGAGCTATAAACGACAATTTAAGAAAAAAGAAGTTCTCATTGTAATGGGGAAGTAAATCAGAAGGTAGTTAAGGAGAGAGGACTTCAGTTGCAGTTGGCTTGGAAATAACGAAAAGCCTAAATGGACTACATTGGAGGCTTAATGAACCTGGATAGCATTATTCTTCTATTGCTTTTTAAACATGTTTATTCCTTTTATTAATATTCTAATAGAGGATTATAAGCAAGTGAAGTTTGTATTTTTGATTTTTAGCCAATGAAGGCTCAGGTATTAATTAATAAAATCTTCATCAATACAAATTCATAAATAAGAGTCACAACGGTTAGAAAAACGGCAAAAGTTAACTTTCTGTGGTTTTTTTTTTGTTTTTTTGTTTTTTTATTAGGCCAAATCATTATCATTTTAGTTTCATCCAGAATCAATTTAGATATTGGTAAATTTTATTTTATCCTAATAAATATCGGTGTGATTCTGTGTATTAATTCTAATAATAAAATTTTTAAAAAATGCTTTTTGGGATTCACTATAGGAAAAAAAAAAAATTAGGAAATCACAGAAATTCAAATTAATCAAGCAAATCCAAAACTTTAAATCAAATATTGTGTTTAGTTTCATTTTTTTGTCTCTCTCTCACACACACACACATATATAAAAGAAAATTAATGAAAATCGTTAAAATTAGTATTTTTCATTGATTAAAGAAAATAAATTTCCATCGCCGGCTTCAGGACATATATACGTAGCGATGCTTTTGTTGATTGCAATTCTAACAATGAATTAAATACTTGGTATTTTATTTTACTTAAATATTTACTTATTTTATTTTAAGTTTTATTTTACTGTTTAACTTTGCACTAAAATGAAAAGAATGTTTTAGTTATCTTGGCTAGTGCTAACATTGTTCATTCAAATATCAGTCATGTTTTGGAATTACATTTTTTTTTCCACCTAGTCATATTTTTTTTAATCACCTAGCCATAGAGGGAAGAAGCCGAATATCAAATAATTTTCTAAACTTGAGCTTAATACATGATATGAAGGTTTTGTTATTATTATTATTATTATTATAAAGGTCATAATTAAACCACATTGATTCCATGTTATCAGAGAGGAACTACTACAAAACATTAGGCTGAACAATACATTACAAAATATTAAAAACATAATATTTTCATAAAGGAGGAAAATAAAAACGTAGCCTAAGATTGTTAGGTGTAAAGGTTATCATATCGGCTTAAGCGCATTGCACATGGATCCGAAAATCGGACGGCGGATCTAAAAATCGGACGTATTCTATTTCACTTAAGGGTTTCTTTAAGTGAACATTCATTTTATTTTAGTTTTATTTTCATTTATTTTAATTCTCCGCAATGAATATTCGTCTTAAGGAAATCTAAACGCTACTTTGATTTTAAGAAGAAAAGTACAAAGACACAGAAGCCATTGTTTGAAATACAGTGATACCTCCGAAATGAATGTTCGTAAACCCTTAACCCTTAAGAATGAGGGTGTTTTGAATATGTAAATTTTCGACTGAATCACCTATTTTTAAATTGTGTTCCATAACACCCTCATTCACCTTACCTTTTTTCATTTCAATACGATAATTTTGGTCTCACACGCTCCCCTTAAGCCCATTGCACATGGATCCGACCGACCAATTTTCGGATCCATGTGCAATGGGCTTTAAGTGAAATAGAATACGTCCGATTTTTAGATCCGCCGTCCGATTTTCGGATCCATGTACAATGCGCTTTACCCCAGATTTAAATACTACAGCATACTACAGGTTTTTCAGCTGAAACCGCAGGATTGTTAAAGGGGAAATCCCCCTTTATTGCATGCCTCCAGCAGTGCGCTGATCGCTCCTATTGTGAGTGGTTTTGCCCCGGGCTTTTTAGTGAGACCCAGAGATGGGTTCTGTTCCATTTTGGGAGTGAAGTGAAGACCCTCCGGTCCGCTAATTAAGTTCTCCCTTTTACAACTCTTGCGGTTTCAGCTGAAAACCTGTATTGCGCGTCTGGGCTTAGCATGCAGAAGGTCCTTGGTACAATTTCGACTGGAAATGGGCCCAATGGTTTAGTGTTATAGGCAACGGGCTGCAAACCGAAAGAGCCGGTTCAATCCCAGGAGAAGGTGAGGGATTTCCCTTGGTTATTTCTCCTCCGAACGGTCCATAGGGTTCACTCAGCCCTTTGTAAACTGAGATCTGGTTTCTTTCCCCGAGATAAAGGAGGGCGAGCATTGGGCTGACCACCCATCTCAACTAGTCCCGATGGGGTCGTTTAAGAGTATACCTTTGCATCCCATGAATAGGGGGAAACCAATCTATCTAACATTGGATAAGGATATATACCTTTTCTGCACATTATCGAATTCTATGTACGTATCTTCCAAAGAAACATTACTCTAAATAAATACATTCTCTATCGTCTTCTCAATATTCATCACAACCTGGATTTTTATCTTCTTTTAGTAGTCTATTTAAAAATCTTCATCTTAAAGTGAATGCAAAGTACGATGTGTGAAGAAAATGATCATATTAATCAATAATTAACATTTAAGAAACGAAATATCTAGTACTGGATATTCAGGAGCATCCCTAGGTGTAAAGCAAGTTATGTAAAGCTTAGGGGCAGCAAAAATTTGTAAAAGTTCACTATAATATTAATGGTTTTATTATTATTATTATTTTGTTGTGGGATGAACCTAAATCTGCGCCAATCAACAAACAAAGCTATGTAGAGTAATGTCAACTACGATTCACGCATAAATAAATTTCATTTGTTAATTTCAGTTAAAAATATACATTTCTTTTAACTGTGATAATAAGAGTAAACTTCAAATGAGTTTGTTAGTTATGAGGAAAAAATAATTTGGGACTAACAGAAATATCAACAAGTAACTTGTAGATTAATTATAAATTAGATTGATTTTTTTTTTATAAAGAATAACTGAAGTTTTATCTATAAGCTCTTAAATCTTTTCAATTGCAATTTCAATTCTAATTGTAGTTTAATTTGGCATTAAAGTTATGGTTCTCTTTGATGTCCAGTTTTGATATTATTACTCTTAGGTTTGAAAATTGTCGAATGTGTTGGAATTTTACTTTCTTCTAGATCTTTCTTCTCTCTCTCTCTCCCTTTTTTTTATTTTTTTTTTATGTAATATTTGGGTGCACAATTCAAGCCGTTCTTCCCCTCTGAGATTGCCTGGGTTGACCGGGCCGTGTAATGGACTGGATATAAATCCCGTCTCCCACTAAATGGAGTGGATCGGCCAAGCTGGACGACAGCAGTTGGCAGGCGGAGAAAGGACACCGCCCCCGACCTATGCAGGAGGTCGAGCCATCACAAGCCAAGCACTGACCGCTGCCCAGTTATTATGGACCATCAGCAGGAGGTAGATATGGACTGACTGGTCGGGAGACTTCACAAACAGCATCAACTGAAGAAGAATAGGCTTTCCTTAATAGAGAAAGAACACTTTTCACCACATGGAAATTTGGAAAAACAAGCCAATTTTACTGATTTTTTCCTTGTTTATTTAATAAAGAAAAGTTTAATTTATGAACGGAAAACAAAAAATCTTTCTAAAACTAGGGTATGGTAAGACGAAAGAAATCCTTCCATGATCAATCAAGTTCGTTCATTAATCGGTTCCCCAACATAAGCACAGGGTAATGTAATACCACACAGAGAAGCACTAAGAATAATGGAAGGAGACTATCATCGTTGAAATCCTTTTATTTTCTACAGAATACTCCTTTCCTCAGTATCCCCTCTTTCCTGCTCTTCAACCCTCCTTTTTCCCTATGGGTTCTGGCTCATTACCTCTGTTGTTGTCCCCTACATAGACGATCAATAATTGGTGTTTTTGTGCGACACCGTGCTTCTTGTCCGGCGGGACAAAACGCTCCATTACACTGTTTCCGGTCGGTAGACCCCGAACTGTGCCGAGTAAAACCGAGACCTTTGCGCATCCGCTCCACGCAATTCTGAGTCGTTTTTATATTTTTTATGCCATCTTTTTTTTTTGCTCTTTCCCTCCATCAGTTTCTTCACAAGTAGTCTACGACAATCGATAGTACACAATCCTACAGCGTTGTTCTTCCTGTAGAATAAATAATATCTATTACAACTGTGTATTAACACAAGTGAGGTATAAGTAAGGTTGAGGCTAAGCTTCTTGATAAAATTTACTTCACTTACATCAAAACTTCGCTGTTTCATGATAATAATTTGCCTTTTTAGGCAACAATTTTAATTTGATCTTTGGTCCATTATGAGCAATGCTGCATATTCAAAAAGAGTGAGGAAATAAACAAGGAAAACAATCAAGGCTCAACTTATATCTAATATATTCGTTGTACTTTTTGCGTTCTAATCTTTTAGACAAATTTCGTAAATGTGTAAATAAGCATTTAATAACTGTAAATGTTACATTTCGTTTAGTTTTATAAAGTTTAATCGGCCTGTATATTATAATATTTAATATATGCGTAACCTTAATTTTTATTAATGCGATTATATTACCTATTTTTTTTATCTATAGACAATGTAAGAAGCAGTTCCAGGCAAAGAAGAGATTAAATCTATACTATATTACATAGTGGGCCCGGTAGCCGAGTGGGTAAGGGCGCTTGGCTGCGGGTTGGAGGTGGAGGGTTCGATTCCCGGCCTCGGCGGAGGCCGGGAATTTTTCCACGCTTCTTTCTCCTCCAAACGGGCCCTAGGGTCTACCCAGCCCTCTATAGAATGGGTACCGGGTTTCTTTCCCGGGAGTTAAAGGCGGGCGAGCGACGGGCCGACCCCCCCCCCCCCGTCCTCAACTTTGTCCCGTAGGTTTCTGAACACTGGAACCTACCCTCCAGCTGCATTGCGCGGTCCTCTGGGCCTGATCGCAACTCTAACTTTATCTTAACTATATTACATAAACATAAAAGAACGAAAAATATTATCCATAATGATATCTTCTGTTGCCATCACTTATACGATAGAGATTGAATTGTAAAGCTTCACTTTTCACTACTATACATAAAATGGCGGAATTTGATTAAGTTAGTATATATTTACCAAAGCAGGTTTTATTTGTAAAAAGAGTCTTCCAAAGTGTCATCTTATTCAATAAACAGTTTGCTTATAACTGATGTCAATGAATAGATGATCATAGCAAATTAGTTTTTTAACAACTCTTTGGACAGAGTATAAATATTAGTTGGAAATTTGAATCTAGGTTCAAACCCCGGGGATAGTAAGGATGTTTCATTTCTGTCTTGTGTTTACCTTCTTCTTCTCTTTCTCTCCTTCGGGCTATCTATGTATTCTAAGGCTATTCTTCGGACCTGAATAATAGGCCTAGCGGCCGCAGTTACTAATAGAGTATAACCACGGCCCTTTCCAATAATAATAATAATAATCACTTGGAATGGGACAGTAAACACCTTTCGCTGTTAATGAATTCATTTACAAATATTATAATAAAGAAAAATTCTATATTATTACAAAAATAAATCATTTCATTTAACGATCACAGATATATTGAATTTTTTTTTTTTTTTTTTTTTTTAAATACTTGAAGTGAAAAGATACAATTTGAAGAAAGATACTTTAAAGTGAAATTATGTATATAAATATATCTAGATAAACAAATCCCACACTTACAGTTTTACTTCCGCATAATTCTTGAAGTAAATTAATCTTAGATTTACTCTATTTTAAGTTCAAAAATATAAGTTAAAATATTGGATAAGAAGAAACTAAATTACAGAACGAGAAGAAAATATTACAAATATAAACAATCAACACAACATTCTAAACTTTTGCATGTTACTTGTATTATTACATTTTATTTGTAGATACAATTAGCGTTGAATTATGTTTTACTTTCTTCCAGCTCTGTGATACTTCTTTTTCTAATATTTTGATCTTGGAGAAACTAATATTTTACTGGTAATTCCACATCCAGGAATAAGACTACAAGTAGAGATATAAACATGGTAATTTTTTTTTCTTTGTCTTTGCAGAAAAAAAAAAAAAAACTTAAATAAATTTTATCATTTATTTTAGTTAGTCCTAGTGTTATGGAATTATGATGAATTATTAAACTCCAATATATCACTGAAATTTCTGATAACTTAACCTGTTATGTTATAACGTTCTCTTCAAAAGAAAGATATCGTTGAGGATATTGCTTGCTCTGATTTTTAAAACAAAAAGACTATTCTGTTTGTTTAATTAATAGCATATTTTTGATTTAACAAGTAAATATATAATGATTTAAAGAAAAAAAAAATGAAACTTTCGGATAAGAAACATAAGTGTACCTTCAGGTATAATTGTTTTCGGCTGGAATCGAATTCTGAACATTATTCTGATTTCTGTCTATTAGAAATCAATGGAATTTGTAATTAGAAATCCTCTTGATTTGTCTTGAATTTCTCCTGCCTTTCGAAGCAAATGCGAAAGTCAAGAGGGAAGCACCAATATCTGGCAAACTTGGGTAGTCGTTAAAACTCAGAAGAAAGAAAACAGAAATTTTTAAAAAGGCTATATTTTTCAAGTCTTTACTAAGATGTCCGTTTTTAAGATGGGCATGAAGATTCAAAACAAAGCTATTATTTTACAAATTATTACAAATGTAATGGTTGGCCCCATAGCTAAGTGGTATTGGTTTAACTGAGGCCTGGAGGGGACGGATTCACTCCCCGACCCGGTGAAGGTCGGGGATTTTTTGCTGAATTCTCCCCCAGACGGATCCTATGGTTCATCCAGCCCTCTGTAGAATGGGCACGGGGTTTCTTTACCGGCGCTACAGGCGGGCGAGAGTTGGACTGACCATCCTACCTCATCTCAGTCCTAGGTCAATGAAACGTTGGGGGCCTTTCTTCCAGCGACCCCAGGGGCCCTTGTGGGTCCCCTTAAGATTACCTATCTATCTACCTACAAATAAAATAAATTAAGCTTTGTCACCGAGAAGTTGGTTGTAATTACAGTAAAACCTATTAAAAACAAATGAGGCTACATCTCTCTACCTTCTCGTTTTGGGTCTCGTTCATTGCGTACCGAGGGGTTGTTGATAGGGATTGCATCCAAAAATGGAAAGTTCATCGATTTGTTTGTAACACCTCCCATCGTAAGGAAAAGGACAGTTGGTTTTTTTTTTTTTTTTGTGGTTGAACGACTATCATAATCCCTCCCATTTTAAAATCCCAGGTACGCCTCTGATCTTTTTACACAAATAAAGGTATGGTTATACACTTCTACTGCTACTTAACTTTTCAATGGGTTCTTTGAACGTCCTATCATTATCAGTTACCACGAAAAATCTTTATTTTTGATAAAATATCAATTACAAATTTCATTAAAAGTTCTCAGCATTACAAATGTAACATATAGTAATTGTAAATCATAATTCCTCTACTGAATGCGTTCATTCCTTAACAACAGCCTATTTATTAAAATAATCCAAACTCTCTATATTTATAAATCTATTACTCAGTTATTGAAAATGTAATTCGGAAATAATATTATTTACAGCTTCAATATAACAAACAGAAACATGGAATAAGAAAAAAGTATTAATTAACAGAATTTTACATAAAAACTAAACCAGGAAAAAAAAGATTAAGTTAAGCAATCTGAAACTATATTAATTATTTTAATTATGCACATAAATATTACAACTTTTATGGAATTGTTCTCATATAAACAGAAACGAATGACAGATTTAACTTAAATTAAAACAGATAACGACAAAAGAGGAGTATTGGTATCTTAATTCTAAAAGGATGCAAATTAATTGTTTGAAAATAACGCTGTAAAGACATGTATTACAACATAGACATTTTTTCAGTTTGTCGATACAACTGCCTCCCAAGATAGTTCCTAATTTTCGCCTAAGGGTTGTGTGGCGAAAGATGGGGATACCCATACTCATCATACGACAGATGCTTTCTATTAAGGTCGACTGATAAAAAAAAAAAAAAACCACCTTCAATGAACAAAAGCTAATAAATAACGAAATTACATTGTCAGTAATCAATTTGTTCATTAGAGGCAAACAATGACATGAAACGTTCAATTGCTTGTACATTTATATGATAGAGATAAGATAGAAATTCTTATTTAAAACTTTTAAAAACATTCTATAAATTGATCTCCATGTTCTACTATGTAATGCACAGGATACTTGTTTTCAGGAAGCATTAACGCAAACAATTAAAGTGTTAAAACAGAATGCAGTTATTATAGAGAACCTAATACTGAGGTTAATGCTCAGCATTTGTAGATTAAGAAAAAAAAAAGTAGCTTTAATAATAAACCAAGTTGATATAAATCAATTTTAGAAATTAAAATAACAAATGTCAATGTGAAGAGTTGCAGTTTAACAAACCATTGAGAAGTATCAAAAATGGAAGAAAATAAAAAAATGAAAATAAAAATTAAAAAAAAAAAGGTTAAAGTTATTAAATAACTATTGAATTTATACTATTTTTCAGAAAATGAACCAAAGTAACTTCACTGTAATAAATGACATAATATCATGCAGCTAAAACTATAGTGCCGACATCTTATATCTGGATGCTGCAATAAAAAGGTTTGTGTGTTTTAAAACTATTGTAAATTTGTTCTTAAGTTTATAAGAAATTCTTCGAAGTTTTGTTGTTGTTGTTGGTATCGAAAACTAAGAAGCGATCATTCCATATAGTGAGGGGGTGGGTGCTCCCTTCGATAAATGTCGCATATGTTTTTCACAAATAATTTGGGAGCGAACTACACAGTGTAAAGCTATAGACCACTTAACTCAAAATAGGAAAGAAGTCTGCGATAAAAACTAAAAAGAAAAATTTTCATAGAAAATCCTAGGAGTATAGTCCCCCCCCCCCATCGAATTTAACATCCTGTTATGCTGTTGTGGTACTCATTTCTATCATGTCCTTGTAGAGGCACGTTTTTATTATTATTTGATATAGAAAGAAGAAATATGTAATAGTTGTTTGAAGGAAATAAAAATGAAAATAAAGTAATGGTAATTAAAAAGAAATGAAATAGAAAACAAAAATTTCAACAACATTTGTTGCGCTGCCTGTTATTCAACTATCACGCCAGCTTTTCCTCTCACCCAAGACGTCACTTTGGTTGTTTATCTAAACAGATGTTGTAGGTGTGCATTTTACTGTTTCTTTGTCTTTATGATTCAACTTCCTCTCAAAATAGTCTATAATGTTAAAGGAATCTGTATGAAAACTTAAAGGTGAATATAACTACAAAGGGATGAAAAACAACGACAATCACTTGAGTTAATTCGGTTAATTGACAAAAACTTTAAAAATTTAGCTACATATTTTTCATTTCTTTGTGACTGTCTCTTAGAAATTCAAGTACATTAATTCAAAACACACCACTAAATATTTCTTTAATATGAAATGTTAAAAAGTTAAAATTGTATCTAATAATAATAATAATAATAATAATTATGAGGAGGAGGAGAAGAGGAAACCTTTTTTTAATATACTGTATATGGCTTACCTACTTGTTTCCAATAGTTAACGATTTATCTTGACAGTTAATTAATAAATTTACCTTAAAAATAGAATATTTACCGAATATTTATTCTTTTCTTTCTATTTTAATTATCAATAGTACATTAAAGAAGAAAAATACAAAATTTCTATCTTGTAACTAAAGATATTCTGAGAAATAAATGAGACAAAATAATGCTAAGACACATTCAGGGACTTTTGAGAAGTCAGAACTATGACGTGAAAAGATTAGAAGATGTCTGAAAAATTAAATTTTTTTTTTTTTTTTTTTGGTCAAAAACTGAATTTCTTCTATTATGATTACATTTTTGATTAAAGTAATCTTCAAATTTCTTGTTTTTCTCTAACATTTTGAAATATTTATTATTCCATTTTTTAATATTGAGGAATTTGTTATATTTCTCAAACAATCTCAATTTTTAATCAGCAGTTTCCATTTAACGACATTTTTTTAATAAGGATCACTTAAATACCTAAATATTTCTAAAGTTCCTTTAACAATTTTCACACTGATTTAATTTAATTCTCATAAGCTTGTTTCTCGAAAGTTAACCAAAGCAAATCATTTGCTAATAAATTTAAAGTTAATGGACACCTTTCAGCAATTTTTGGATTCTGTTACATAGAGTGGGTGATCTGCCTAATTTGAAATGACAGTTTCACATTTTCAATTTCTTAGTTATTCTATCACTGGTACAGATATCGCCCCAGTCACAGCTGAATATCTTCACTGTCCATAGCAACCAGATCACATTTTTCTACGTCCCACACTTCACCCTTAGGTCTTGTTACAAGATCATTTTGCTTTTGAAAGCTTCAATCATAAAACTAAATACGTAATCCTTGAATATTACTTATTACTTAAGTTATTACGATAAAAATGGAAAACTAATTTTAAACTTCGAGTTATATCAGTGTTTGTATTAATTATTAATAAAAATAATAAACTGCATTAATGAAATTAAATGTCATGTAAATTACCAATTATCTGATAAAGTAAAAAAAAAAAAACTTTAGTATAAACAAGAACATAGCGAAAACAAATTCAGGGATTGAAATGCATATGTAAAGATATACAAATAATAGGTTTGCATGAGAATTGGATAAGCCAATACGCTGACAGATGATGTCATAAGAGTATGACGAAAGAATGCATAATAATAGCATACTAAATTATCAAGAGCAACGGAAATCTATGATAAATCATGCATTGTATTGCTACGAACATAAATACCGAAGATGCTAGCAATTGACGGACTTTGAAGAATCCGTTAGACAAGATTATTTAGGGATGTAGTACATTGCATTAAGTTCGACAGCTGTAATTGATAAAATTTCTTTTTACTAGAAGTAACAAATTAACAAAAAAAGGAAAAAAAAATAGTGTGTTTCGTTTGTAAGAACTTTCTTAACCTTATTATTATCTTGCGTATATTATTTAATATCTGATCACATGACTGGAATTCATGCAGAATTAGTACCGGAAGTTTTAGTTACACTGTGCAAGATTTCTAGCGCAGCTGCACGAAAGTCAATTTTGGGTTTTAAGAAAAATCAATCGCAGGCCGACGAGAAAAAAAAACAAAACAAAGGCAAGAATAAAAAGCAACACTTGGATATTCAATCCAATCCTTGCTCAAAAATGACAACTTGGAAAAACATGCCTAATTATTAATTAAATAACAAACAGCTTGCTTCATGCCTCACTGAGTCTTTCACCTTATTTTGGATATTCACTGGGCTACCACTGGACAGCTCTGCTACACTGCAACTAAGAATACTGGGAAATGTAGTACGAGTAAAATGAAGTAGTATTATTCACCGATAAATCCTGCTTTTGTCATGGACGATGAGGGATCCATCGTTACGGCGATGTAAGGAATACACAGCAACACCGATTCTATTCTAGATGCTCAAACAGCTATCCATGAAGCAATTGTTTAAAATCCTGAACTTAGAAGTCGCTTTATACCATTTTATGATATGATGGAAGATTCTCAATATTTACAAGAAGAACAATCGTCATATTTGACATTACTTTTCTTTTTTTGGCCGCAATTTTGGCCGAGAATTTAATTCCTCTAGGAGACGCATTGTAGAACAACAGTATGTTAAAAGAAAAGGTTGCCCAAAAATTGGTTGACCCACTTTATAAAATATGTTTTTTTCCGCCATCAGAAATTCTGGATTGTGCTGCTGCGATATTGTTACAATCTTTTTATAAAATGTTCTTCCTGATAGTATAGGTTTTGAATTGTAATTTATACGCAATTCATCAAATAGAATTGTTCTTGCCCGTGAAATTGCTTCGTGTAAAATTGTCTTTGTTGTTGGGGAAATTAGTCGTCCAGCCTCATGGTTGCTTCTATTCATGTCAGCGACGTGTCACTAAATTTACTCTTCCTTTGAGAATAAATAAAATCTGAATTTGCAGCTGGAAAATTGTCCTTCACATATGATTCACGCTGTGATGAGGCTACCTTACTAGTTGTTAGCCTGTCTAGGAATTGGAATAAGAAGCATGATCTTGAAACTACTCTGAGGAGTAACGCAAATATTATATAGAATATATAAATATAAATAAATATACGAATGTCATATATTAATGTGATATTCCAATGTTGCAATTGTTGTTACATGTTGATTATTCCATTCTCCAATTATTAATTGAGCAGATGCAGAATGATTTATGAATATGTAATTAGGAATTAAATGTAAATTATAGACACCCACTTGAGTATTAGACATTGTAATCAGTTATTAGACATTATAATCAGTTATTTCAAAAATGAAATAAATGATTGAATATTACTAATCTTCGTATTGTATCTGTTAATGTTTAATAAAAAAAAATACACAAGTGGATATAACGACTTCCACCTATATCGACTTGCGTACTTTTTTATTAAACATTAACAGATACAATACGAAGATTAGTAATATTCAATCAGTTATTTCATTTTTAACACCCCATACAGAATAGCTTTTAGGATTCCCTACATGAGTATGTGTAACGCCCTCTATAGCCCAAACCGGAAGTCAGAGCCCCCTGAGTCTTACCTCGTTGAATTTCCCATATCCTGTAGGTTTGGGGAAAAATCTGACTTTCGGTCAAGGCCACTTAAGGTTTTAGGTTTTGACCATTGACCAGGTCAAGAAAATACTGGTACCGGATAAAATTAGAGTCTACCTATACTGAATCAACTATGCTGGGAATAAATACACTCACTTCCAAAAGTTAAGCACGGAGCGGTAAAATGCAAAAAAATGGACAAGTACTGCTTTGATTTACATGAAATGCTGCAAGTAAGTAGCTCTATGTTTATTCATGAAACAAAACAAAGAATTACATACAGAGATTGCAGGCCGGTGCGATATCCCAATGAAATCTCTGCCCAGACCATGATGCTTCCACCGCGGAATGCGTGATGTTCGGTGATGTTCTGGGGCCGATTGCGTGTTACTTGTTCCCTCCAGACCCTTACACGCTTATCATCGGGTTGTAGGGCAAATCTGGACTCATCTGTGAACATAACGTTACCCCAATCAGACATAGTCCAATTCACATGCTGGCGGCACCACTGTAATCGTGCCCCTCTGGATTGGACGGATAAAGGAACACAAACTCATGGTACCCGGGCGTACAGACCATTCATGTGTAGCCTTCGATGAACAGTAGTGGCAGATATCGTCCTACCAATGGCCGCTGCAACCATAGATGTCACACGTGTGGAGGTCGATCTTCGATTCCGCTTGGCTACAACAGCAATATATCGATCTTCCGCGGGGGTCGTAACCCTTGGACGACCGGCTACAGGTCTTCGGACAATGTTTGGCTGGTTTGGAATTGTTTCCATAATCGTGAAATGACGGAATGATGAACGTCGAAGAAACGAGTAACATCTGTTATATAGACGGTCCTGCTTCAATGCGTCCGACAGTCCGCCAGCGCTCAGAATCTTCCATTCGTCTTCTGGAAGCCCTAGAAACACGTCTAGCTTGAAAACAAATCGTACGAATGTTCTAAACACCTTTCATCAGCACTTACATGCAACTCCTGTAACCTTTCACAATGTAGGCTTCTTATACGACTGCCTGTTTTGCATATTTCTCGACGAAACCGTGATTGGTTGAAACCGTGATATAATTTGCATACTTCCTTCTACCTTTGCAGCAAATTTCAGCTTCTTTAATTCAGATCTCTTAAGGAAAGTAACATTTTTCCTCTCCGTGCTTAACTTTCGGAAGTGAGTGTATAATATCCTCCACGACCAGTTCTGGTTCAAGATGGTCACTAGCCACTTACTCAAGAGTCGCCCGAATGGTGCAAAATGGGGTCTAGACATACTAAAAGAACTGATTGCGGGCACTGGGAATACTTGGGAGGCAAACCATTTGAACTCAAAAAAAATATTAGTTAAAATGTATTTAATCGTAAACAAGGAAAGTGCGATTTACTTATTTGCATGCCAAATGGTTACCGTTGAAAATAGCTTTACCACACCGCTTCCATCTTACAGACAATGGTATAGTAGACTCTAATCCTCACCTCAATGTTCTCATTGCCCAAGGCTTTTCTCTCTTATTTTTACTTCTTCCCCTACGAAGATATTTTTCTTCTTTTAACGAGGCAAGATTTAGCCCCCTTAAAGAATAAGAAATAACAAATCACATAAAAAAAGACAGTCGAATCTCAGATATTCAAAAAAGGTATTTAAGTCATTAAAATATAAAATAATAATAATATATAAAGCACTGACAAAACTCCCCAGAACAACTGTTCTGAGTTCATTATTTTTTTAAAGATTCTTCAGAAACCAATTGTCTGAACTTGGGAATATATATTTCATGTTTCATTTCTGTCCGTCTGATTGTAAGTGCGTCACTAAAATGGCTGTACCGATTTTATTAATATTTGATACGTTTCTGATTTAGGGACCAACTTAAAATACTATAAAGATTATTTTTTGGTCTTACCCTTCCCAACTCTCAAAATGATTCCTGATGATTCTAATATTAATAACATCCGAGGCTCAATAATTGCATGATGGATATTTCAGCATATACCTAGTATTTAAAATATGTAAAATATCGTAAATAATTCTTCTCTTTGCTGTTTAAATTTAAGAAGAAATATAAAATTTAAAAGTTCAAGAATATCAGCGACTTAAAAATGTATTCATTTTAAAGATTTACGTTATATTAACATGTTACCAAAATAAAGGTTTTTACAAGAAAATATGAGCAAAATTTACATCATAATAAATTAATATATCGGTTTCCTTCTTCATTCTTTTGTCATTTACTTAATAAGTAATCAATTAAAATCTTTTTAACATCAAAAGATTCTATAATTCTACGAGCTAGAAAATTGTATAAGAATCAGTAACATAATTCAATTATTATTATTATTATTATTACTTCTTTAAACGTAAAAGAAAAAAAATCACAACTCAGTCCTACCATCTCTTATCCAAATGATTAAAATTTATTAACCTCTTCCTTCCCTTAAATACCATCACCCCTCGTGTTTTATGGTAAAAACGTGTTAAGTATAGGCTTAATATTTTTTTTTAAAGCTGTTCTCAGACTTTCACAAAGTTCTCGTTTAAAAATTACTAGCCGGGAACCGTCGCTTCGCTCCGGAACCTTGCATACATAGCATTAAAAAAAAAAAAAAATCATTTATTTAGCAAATTAATATTCATATCGGAGAATATACGACTTCCCAGACCGTTGTGGTCTTCTCCGCTTAACTCAGGTGTATTGCGGGTTGGCGCCACACACCTGGGGTTGCGCCACACACATTTTTGCATGTATCTTGCAAACGCAGAAACGTTTGTGAATGACTGATATATCGTTCGATAGAACTTTCAAATACCAACATTTATACTTTTCGTTTGAATTGAGAAAAAGTCAAAATTTGACCCTTTAAAAGGTGACATCTTGGAAACCATAAAATATTTTCGAAAGATTTTTTTTTAGCATTTTGTTTGTCTTAAAAAGATCTACATTTTATCCATTTACATGACCACTCTATCTCTTATAGTTTGGTCACAAAATTGGAAAAACGTAAAGTCTGATGACAAACAGAATAACGTTTTTATAATATATAATTTATTAAAATCGATCATGTAATTATTCAGGAAATTTTAACTCTTAAATCTAATTCATTGATACGAAATAAAATATTATTAATGCAAAAAAATAACCTTAACATAGATTTTGCAATGCTCGGTTTTTCCCTTAAAAGCAATTTTCCAATGTTTAGGACACAATTCGGAAAAATGAAGGGATGTTATTTTCAAAAAATCACCTTAAAAATTCTCAAATGATTGCAAATTAAGTCTCTCAAAGCCTAATCTAAGTTCGTGACCGGATCCAATCGGTCAGAGAATTTTCGAGAGGAAGGTTCTTGTAGGGTCAATTCTTAAAAGGTCACAGGTAAATCCCTTCATGTGAAGATTTTGTTTCTATTTCAAGGATACTTTTTTATTATTATTTTTATTGATTTGCAGGGTCAACAAAAAAAAAAAGCAAATCAATGTTCACATTAAACTCAGATCATCTCATGACATTTTAATTACTAAGGAATTATCTTTGCGAGAATGATGCACAAATGCCAAGTTTCCAAATAATTGTTACAAATCATTTATAATAACATTTTGCAATACGTAAGCCTAGATAAATAAAGATTTCCGAATCTCAGACTTCTTATCAGTAGCAGAAACGATGAAGAATCAGAGGCTTCAGAAAGTGTGACTGAACTCTGATATGTGGTTACAGAATTAAAGAACGTTAAGGAAATGCTGCATAACTCAAATAATTGCATCTTTCAGAAAATATTTGGAGATCATTTTTTCGAAGTTGGTTTTTCATAGAAAAAAAAATATTGTAAAAAAATATTTAAGTTGTAAAAGCTTTTAAATATGGGATATTATTAAAATCAGTATAGATCTTTAAACAAAGTACAAACTTATTAGTTTATGGTTCTGCTTTAAAGCTTTTAAAGTTACGCGTTTATTCGTGGATCGAGACTTCGGGTTTTTTTTTTTTGACTGCTAATGGCAGCTAATAAAAGTAGATGTAGTTAGTGCTACTAATTTCAGTATATTTATGTATATACAGAATAAACAAATCGAAAAGAAGGAATTCTCAAAAACAAACAAAATATTCTGTGATTGAAAATAGTTAAAAGATAATAATTGGAAGAAATAATTTTTATAAAAGCTTCCCTCTCAAATAAAGCCTTGACGTCCAAGGCCAGGACTTAGTGTGGTCCCTGCTCTATTGTAGTGCCCTTTATCGAAAGCCCTTCACCTAAACAAAGTTCTATCAAAATCATTTCCTGTATACAGAAAGGCGGATTGTAAATAATACTAATCTTTATCGCTTCTCTGAAATCACTAAGTCACTTGAAACATCATTTCACTTTCTAAGCCGTAAAAATGAATACTATAAAAATTATAAAATTATTTTAAAAAGTACAGTTAACTTTATTCGAAGTAAGTCATAACAAAAACATAAAGGCACGACATGAAAAATAGTTTTTTGCTTGTTTCTATCATTGTTGATTGCATTTCCATATTTTATTTAACAAAAAGTCTTATTTATATTATGCAAAAAGCTAAGCTAATTTTTAACTCTTGAAAAGCATATTCTTAGTTTCATATTTTCTTTGCCACATTGAGTCCGAAAACAAAACTGATAATCTATATTTTTGTATACATTACATACATTTTATTTATTCCTTTTTCTATAAATTATAGTTTTCAAGTGCAAATTACTATATGATATTCTAGAGTCAAATATTCACCCACTGGTTAAACCATTATAGTGGAAATATTTTCAGTATTAAATTGTTTCATCGACATATAGCCTATCTATTTCCTACAACACATACACAATTCAACGATATCTATATTTTTATCTGAATTTTACACATTACTTAAATTATTCGATGTTTATGCTTCTCTTCTGACTAAATACCTCTAAATCTAAATACGTTTTACATATTCATATTTTTATAGAATTTGAAGTTCCATAGAATTGGCCCACCTTTTTTTTTTTTTTGGAAAGACAGGGTTTTTAACCGATTCCTCGTACACGCATCATTTCGTGAATAAACAACAAAGAAACTTCATTTTGACATTTCAATTGTTACGACAGATTTCATGTATACATAAAGCCAAATTTTAAAAAGTTTTCTGTATTTTTTTTTTAAATTGAAGAAAGCTGATATTATATTTATTTATAATTTTTTCTACCTTTTTGTTATTTTTTTGGATTTTTACTAGGAAAAAAATTTAACATCTTTTTAAAATCAACAAAATTATAAAGAAGCTAAGGCATTGTCACTTATTCTGCATAGAAAGATTACCAATGTTGAACTAATAATACAGTTAGATTCAAAAACGTTAAAAAAAAAAAATCAATATCAATATTTTGACTTCAATAGACACTACGACTTGCTCCTTACAGCCAGTCACTTAGAAAGTATAATTGATGACCGTCGAAAAGCCGCAACAAAGCGATAACGCCAGAATTTTCATCAAATCATTTGACGCCTCTCCTTGTATATTCTAGTACTTTAAAGACTTGTAGCCTCAAGCACAGTACTGCTCTTCATCCGCCCTTTCTCCTCATTTGCAATGAGACTATTTCTAATAAATATTTGAAAATAATGTTAAAATTAATTGTAATTAATAACGTTTTGCTGAAAGCTAGAATCTGATGAAAAGACTTTTAAGCAAAAGGACTGAAACTTCCTTGTTGTTTTATATTCAAGGATAAACGCTTTTTATTTTGAAAAAAAAAATGTGTTTATTTTACTTCATATCAAATAACATAAACGGGTTTAGTTTTTTGGACATTGTTGTTTTGGTAAATTACATAATACAATATTCTTTTGATAAATTACATTAGCAGAATACCTTAGGATTAGTTTGAAGAACAAATTGTAAAAATGGCGAATATCAAACTCAAATCAAAAAGACAGAATAAAGAAAAAAATATAAAAATCAATTCGAACATCTCCAGCTACGTATTAAAGTATATTTGTTTGTTTTTTTAATAATAAATTACATACTAACTTATTATGTAATACATTTACAAAATGACTCTAATAATAATTACTACCACTAACATTGTAAGTAATAATCTTCCCATTTACTTCAGTGTTGCTGAAAACTGGCTTTTTGCCAGTATCAAGAGACATCTAAATTTTTAAATTTTGTCTGCTTTAGCTCATATTTTTTAATACATTTATATAAAGCCAAGTAAGATCCAAAATGAAGGTATTTAAAAAGAAATTAATTACTAACAAGAAATTATTTGTAGAATATTAGTACAAGCGTCCAAAAGCATCATAAAAAGTAATTTTCTGTTTAATTAAATAAACTTCAGTAATTAATAAACTCAAAACACTCACAGGTTTCTTAAAAATAGCAAAATATACAACTAAAAAAAAAAGACATTCCTTTCGATAGTTCTTAGTCAGATAATTTGAATAAGAGTGAAAATAAGTTCTATTAAGATTAACTATAAAAGCGACGAAAATTATGAAATTATTAAATGTTATAAAAAGCTTGGTTGTATTCTTCTGGCTAGGGCACAGCAGAGAAATTGAACTTGACAGCGCCACCGTGCTGTCGATGACGGAAGTGACAGGAAATGGTGGCTTTTGCAGCCGCCAATGACACGTGGTCTTGTTTTTGTTGTCAGAAGCTATAGATAGAAGCATATGGTAGTCCTGTGTCCTATCTGCTGGCTCAGATGGTTTTTAACATCACTTAAACACTGGTCTAAATTTGCTCCAAGAGGATTCAGGACTTAAAATTGCCCACACAAACTAGCACACTTCGCTTTTGCCTGTGTCTAAAGTAATGGACCGCTTACTTGTAAATATAATATTTTTACCATAAATTTGTTATCAGTAATATAATTGGATTGATGTAAATAGAAAAGAAAGTGAATGGGTTCTTAACAGAAGAATCACAAACTTTCATTCAAAAATTCGTAAAAAGAATTAAAATTCATTCTTCGAAAGCAATGAAAGGATAAGAATGGTAAAAAGAATATTGTTACTTATAGTATTTTTTTCTGTATTTCTAAATTAACTGAAACGCTGAAAACAGATTATAACTTACTCTAAGTGTAATATTTTTTTGAACATCATTTGCTTGTTCCCTCCTATTTATTTTTGTTCCCTATCTTTGATCAATTGTTTGTACAGTACAAATTAAGAGTTAGTTTAAACTACTGATGTGGGGCTCGATCCGATATTTCCAAATTCTACATCAGAAAATCAAATTTCGGTAATTGGATATTTTGCTGAAATTCTAGGATAATTTCTTTATGATTTAACCTGCAATTGTGGTTTCTATAATTTTAACATTTAATTAAGGATTAACATTTAAAAGAAAGAAGTAGAATTGGGAAATGTAGGAGAGAGCATATATCAGTAGGTTAAACTAATTTGTATTAACAATTTATCAAAGATAGTGAATAAAAATAAATAGAAAGGGACCAGCAAATGATACAAAGAAATGATCATATAAATTACATTTCACATTCAAAGGAATGAATGTTGTAATTTGAGTTGTATCGTTCTTGAAGCTGATACCCATGATTATATTTATTTTTTTGCTTTTTTTCTTTCAATAATTGATGCATTGTTACGTAGAATTGATTATTTCATCTGTAAATGTGTTCGAAATCCATGTAGCTGTGTATTGTACCTTCATTTCCTGCCCATTCAAGGGACTTATTTCTTTTTTTCCTTAATTCTTGAACTTCTATTTTTTGTTCTATTATTGACTCCCCCTCCCACCTTGGTACAAAACAAGCACAAGCACCCCCTAACAAAACAACCATAAATCAGATTGGCAAGAATGAGGCAGCAACGGCGGCGAAAAATCTTTTTCTTTGCTTCGGTCTTGGAAACAGTTTAGTTGTCTTTGCGTGATCCAAGACGATTAATTTGGTCTATCACACCTGGAAGATCTCACAGTGGGCCAGGGAGGGAAGGAGGGAGTGTGCCACGCCCTCTATCGACAAGTGACCGTCAATGCGGGTCGACTGTGCAGAGGATGATACAACGACCTCTTTCGTCATTTCTAGTTCTTTGTGATTTTATATAGAAATATAGAAAACCAAAAAAAAGACGAAAAAGGTTAATTGAATGTTAATATGGCGTTCACTTCAAAATTTAAATAAACACCAATATTTCATCATTTAAGAAACACGCCTTTTAACAAAGCTCATTTAGATTTTTTTTTCCTCGACTTGTCCTTGTGTCGGTGTTTAGTAATCTTTAAACTAATCCATATATGCAAATCTCATAAACAAGATGTAATTTTCAATAGCTACATTTTTTTTGTTATAAAAATTATATTTTTTTTATTGTTGTAGGATCCTAAAGAAACTTTAAGTTATTAAATATTTTCATAAAGAAAAAAAAATATTTAGGCATTTATTTAAATTGAACAAATCTTAGGCTTGATTATTTTTTTGTTATAGATTCTGAATTCGGTGAGGCTTTCCTGATATTTTTTTAAACAACTAGGAAATAACGGACTTAAAAGGAAGAACCGAATAATAATAATTATAAAAATAAAAACACTTATTTCACATCTTTTCTTTCTTTTTTTTCGTTTTCTTTTAAGCAAGTCATTATTGCCTCTAACGACTCTTCAGTTTGTCACTGAGGACGAGCGTCTGCATCTAATGGCCTGAACTTGTAATAGGCTAAAAAAATGAACATGGAAATTTTAATTTTAATCTAGAAGGCTAAAATTAATGAGTTATTTTTTTTTCTCTGGCTCTTCTCTCATTGCGTCACACACCACAGAGGGAGTGATAAGAGATATTTAACAACAATGATTCGTATGTATGTGGCCTAATGAATAAGATGTGTCAGACCATGTGTCAGACATTGGATCAGAGAGTTGCAGGTTCGATTCCTGTAGCGGACGTTTCATTAGAGAAATTATTTCTATTTTCACAGGAAATTAAAATTATTTTCCAAACACAGAGGAAGTGCGTTCGACAGACAGATCTGGAAAACTATCAGAAGAGATTGCCTGTAGTAACTAGATTAAAATTACATCCTTATAATCCTTATTAGTCTTAAAATACAGAGATGTTTATTTCAACTTAAAATTACATATTATTTTTTGTTTTTGTTTTTTTATTCTAACACTATTCTGTGATTAACTGTGGAAGATCTCAATAGACCCACAATAGTATTATTGTAAAGAAGCTGTGATTCCTTTGAGCGTGAGAAAATAAAACTGATAAACGAGAGATAAATAAAGTAAAAAAGGAATTAATCCTGATTTTATTTATTTTTTTCAATTCTCATAGAAATTAAGTTCGATTCATTCTATCGATAAAAAAGAGAATAGTTTATTCTGAATTAAAAGGAATTATGTAAATTTTTGTGGTTTTATTCGTTATTACAAATAGTTTACAAAGTTGTTATAAAAATTTGTGTTGATCTTTTCTGTTAAATCTTCCTGAAGATAAGAAATTGCTGTACTGTTATTGGTATGGACTAGAGAGCAACCCAGTTATTGCTTTAACAAGAATAAAGTAACTTTTTAACTACATTGAAGTTAACCAAAGAAAAGTTATTATAAAACAAGAAAGCCTTCAATATCCGAGCAGGACTGTACTAGGTGTAAGTAATACAAGTACAGTAGAGCCCCGATTATCCGCGAGTGCTGCGAAAAAATTTTTTAATTACGAACCTCAAAAAAACCAATTTTAATCCAAGCCAACAACAGAGAAAGTACAATAGGCCCTACAATGCGAAGGTCGAAAATTACTGACAGGTTTATTGTGCATTGAAATCCTATAGGCCTTCTCGGAATTTGTGGATGAGTGGCAGGCTCTTGCTCTGCAGAAAGGTTTCTGCTGTACTGTAGATATTTTAAAAGTTTTGCATATTATGTTTTTTGTATAATAAAACGTAGTTTTTATGCTGAAATATTTTTTTTCGTGCTTACACCTCATTTTTAGTCTTTTTTTCGGGTTATCCGCGATTTTTACTATCCGCGGTACCCTTGCCACCCAATTCCGCGGATAATCGAGGCTCCACTGTATGTGCTTAGGGCATTTTGACTGTCTTTTTTTTTTTTTGTGATTGGCCATGTTAACTCAACAATGACTTATCTTAGGAAACTTTAATCAGAAATAGATTTAGTGGTAGGCAGGCTTAAGACCCTGACTGCGAAGTTCTTCAAAATCTTCGTTGTCCATCCGTTTAGGTCACCAGAAATATAAGTCCGCTACTGACTTTAATGTTAGAGTTAAGTTACTTAGTTAAGCTGCTATTGATTGTTACAAATCAGGATCATAGATGAGGCAAAAAGTAATACACTGAACCTCGGTTATAACGCGATCTTTCGGATCCAAGATCTCGAAGATCGCGATATAACCGCAATATAACCGAACTTTTATTACTTCGCGACGTCAAATGTCGTATATCGCACCCTATTATCGCCCACACGATTCCAAATCGATTTAAAATGGTCATTTCGCGATTACCTACATCATTCAGAGCTATGTGAGAGAATTTTATATTTATAAATACATAAATCATTACCTTTTCAACACTTTGATGGGTTATATTAGCCAAAATCGATTTGGCGCCGCCATCTTAGCATATTGTACAAACGACGAGTCACGTGGATCGAAACTAGGTATTCATACGCCTATTAGATTACCTGGGCCTCTTTACTGGTTGTCATTGGCAGAAAAATAGATCTCGATATTCATTTTGGTTAAACGAAAAAGTCCGCGATTGTGGTATTTTTTTAAAAATATATTGTATTTGATGCATTTTCGTGACATTAGCTTGGGTAGAGTCTCAATTACTGTAAATAATAAGGAAACAAGCATATTAATTTACACCTTTGATTTGATTTTAGGCGAAAAAACGGTAAATTTTGCAATTTTACAATTATACACCTTTTCAAAAATAGAAGGGGTCCAAGACCAAATCGCGTTATATCCGAATTCGCGATATAAACAACCGCGTTATAACCGAGCTTCAGTATAGTCTGATTATCACTACATAGGCCTATTTAGAAACGATAAAGTTAACTCATAGGTTTGCAATATCGATGTTTCTATCTAAACAGTTATTTTTTGAATAACTAAACAGTTATCTTTTATTTTTATTAAAGTAAAGGTAGAAAATGTTCCGTACAGGCCATGCAGGTCCTTCGGTGTGCTGGAGGTTTAGGCTTCCAGCGATCCTCGACCAACGGTACTAGTTCAGGATGGTCATTCCGATGCCAGCCCGTCTTTAACCCGCAAGTAAGAAACCCGGTATTCATTTGACTGTCGTCTGGTTACCCTAGGGTACCATCTTAAGGAATAACAATTGTGGAAAAGTCGCTTACTACTGCTGGGAATTGAAACCATGCTGAAATTCGAGAGTTGGCACGCCAATTACATTTTTCTTATTTGTTTGGTTGTTTTTCTATTAATCCTCATACTTTGAAATTCGCAGCTCCCTCTCCCAATTTACCAAGATACTATGGTAAAGAGGACCGCAAAACGCAGGGGTTCCAGATAGGATTCTTTAATTACAAAGAACGAGGGAATGAAGAAATTCTTATTGTTACAGACTTATTATTGAGTAGACCTGTGCGAAACTGCAATGATAATAACTACTCTTCATGTTAGAAATATGAACATATATCGCCTCATGGCAATTTATAATCTATCACCCATACATAAATATGTACATTTTGGCAGAGCTAGAATCTGTACCAGAGAGATCGTCAAGTGATTTATTATTTAATATATTACTTAATCTATTTTTTCATTTATTACTTATAATAAAGTCACCTAACTCATTTATTACTTATAATAAAGTCACCTAATCTAAAACTGATAGACCGTCGTTTAATTTGACGGTGAAGAATCTATTACTTAATACGGTACTGGGGACCCGTCACGTAACCTGATACCGGGCCCTGATAACACATGTGGGGCCTGGAAGCTAGAGCACCTATTTTTCTGATCCGGAAGTTTTGAGGTAATTAAACTGAGCATAGAATTTTTTTCCTGAGGGAACTAAATGTATAACATCAAATAATTTTATAATATCAAATTCATAGTCACTAAGTGTACTTGAAGTTTTAAGAATCTTCTAAAGCAAATTTCTCAACTGTCATTTGTTTGAACGCACACATATTTCAGTGTACGATTGAATGGCACAAGTGCGACAGAGACGAAACTGCACCAGGAACAAGGTATGAAACTGAGAACAAGTCGTTCAAAGGAAGAGTAACACATACAGAAGAAAGAAGTAAACATCCAAGCCCACGCCAGGATTCGAACCCAGGTTCGGGCATATCAGCCGCATGGGATATCATTGCCTTGACTACTCGGCAAGAGTCAAAAATCAAAAATAAAACAAATTTTCAAAACTACAAACATAACTACAAATATCCATGGAATTTAAAAATAAAGTGAATAACATTGAATGTTATTTCGGGTTTAAGTTTACTTTCAAAAATATTCCTGTAATCATACAATAAATCATTGAAAAGTCTTTTTTTTTTTTGTTTCTTCATTGGTCTTATATTTGAATAAATCTTATGCTAATATATATTTTTACTTTTCAATTAAGAAGTAGCTTTGTATTTCGAAAGAGAAAACGAAAGTACTAGTTGGTTGATCCATAATTGGAACCTTGTTTATCAACTTCGATACAAGAAAAGTATTATTGTAATCAGTTGTACAAGTTGGTCGAACGCCAATCGATGACCTGTAAATAGAAATCTTGTAATAGAAAAGAAAAAAAAAAACAAGACAAGAGGACGATGGACGTGTTTCAGCTTGAGCAATTGTGAACGCCAGTATCATATTTGATTACATCGCTTTATATATATTTTGACATATAAGTCACTGTATTTCTTTCTTCATTTTGTTAAGAAACATCGATAATAATATTCCTTAAATATGGATAAAATTCTCCGTTCTTAAAAACCTTTTCTAATTATTTTTTTTCTTCGGTTGTGATTTCTCTATTTCTTTCTTTCTCTTTTCTTTTTGACAAAGAACTTCCAAGAAATTGTAAATATTACTTTTTCAAAAATTCTTAAATTGTTTTCCTTTAAAAAAAAAAAAAAAACTAAAAAAGAAAGAAAAGAATAGTGCATTAAATTAAATTATTCTTTAGTCTTAATCTTTTGTACAACTAAGCTTAACTATTCTGTTTACAGCTTACATAAAAACAAACAGTTGAGGTCAGTTGTATGAGAGAGAGATTAACACACTGGTAATAGTATCAAGTATAATTAGATTAGACTAGTCGTATTAAGTTTAATTGGAATTAATCGGCATTAAAATTGAAGGAAGCAATGGACAGCCTCATTCATGGATCAGAACAATAAACTAACTACTTATTCCATCTGAGTATAAATAATTGTACAATCTAGAGTAGAAAGGTGAGTTCTCGCTTGGGTCCAGCGCCAAGTGAAAGAGACTCATTTAGGTCCGTTGGATTAGTTCCTCAGTTCCAGGAAGGGGTTCAGAAATAGGAAGTCAACTCCTCGGCAATAAAAGGAAGTTAGGGGTACATTTATTGGTATGGTTAGCAACAACGTTCCAGGTCGATTCAACCAGTTTTACTGATTGAGAAGCTCAATAACTTTGTCAATAAGAAGTATGAATATGTGAACAACTATCAAACAAGAATTTCAAAAAAACAAAAAAAAAAAAACAAAGCTATTTATCCTATTGTATCAGGAACTTCACACTAGAAAGAAAAAAAAAATGTTATAGTTTATAGAAAGTTGTAGTTTATAAGATACGAAGGGGTTACATTTACAGTTTATAATATTTAATCATGTAGATTTAATATCCATAGAAATATATATATGCTATATTCATTAAGATTTTGCACTTTCTTAAGTAATGATTGGTTTTATAGAGTAAAATATTCAGAACTTACCCGAACAGCAAAAGTCCGTAAGCAGACTAGCATACAGACGGGGTTTATATTCTGGGCTTATTTTATTTTTTTACGTAATTATCCTGAGAATATTATTCAATTTTTAAATTTTTCGAGAATACGAATAAAATAAGCTTTTTTTTTTTTCTTTACAAATTAGGGGTGCTGATCATGAACTTTGTTTATCAGTTAGTGTTGAAAATACATTATTTTATTGACATTATAACATATTAAACTTCACATACAGATTAAACACTAACAAGGGAAGAGTTTCATCTCGTACATGTGGATCTTGAGCGATAGCTTTTTCCACAGCTTATGGTTGAGGAAGCGCGCTTTTAATCTTTTCCCGCAAAATCAACCGCTTGGCATTTAGACAGTCATCACTGGTCAACTTGTTTTGATTTGGGTCTAGAATCACGCGAAAATGATTTCTCTGGCAGGAATGGGAAAACAGCAAAAAGGTAATTGAAATATTTTGAAGTACCATTCGGGCATAGCCTTGTGATCAAGACAGCGGTCTTCCATGTGTCGGAACCTGTGTTCGAATCCCGGTGTCGGCATGGATGTTTATTTTATTCTTCTGTGTTTCATCTACTTCTGTGAGCTGCCTCTTATGGTGTATCTGGCAATGATTCTTCGTCTAAACAGCTCACAATGATCGTCCTTGTTGAGGACAAGGCAAGAGTCTGGGCGTTGGAAAAAAAAAAGTAAAAGTAAAAATATTTTGAAGTAGCCAAGTTTATTTTATTTTTTACTATAATTCACTTAAAATTAAAATTAATAATTACTTTTAATTTCATGTAGAGTTACAAGAAATTGAAGAAAAATTGCAGCAAAACTAAAAAACTGAGAGATGAGACTGATTAGACTGGGAAGCCAAAAGGATTAAGTAGAAAATGGTAATTTTTAGAAATGGTTCGAATCCGAAAAAGTAATCGTAGTGATGCTGAACGCATGAGCCAACTTGGTAAAGCAGAAGAAAAAATGGAATTTGAGCTTAATCACTATTGGAAATTGCAAAAGGAAAGAGAAGGTCTGGAAAATGAATAATAGGCCCTATAACCATTTATTCTCAGAAATATAAAATGAAGATATGTATTCATGTTGAAATGATCAGAATAAAATATATGCATAAATTGAGATCAATGTGCAAAATCCAAATGGTATTTGCAGAATAATGATCTTTCCCACTAATTTGAAATCTTATTATATTATCATTGAACTTCTCATCAGTGATGACCAGTTTCATACCTACATTTCTTCCTTCAAAAACGCCATTTCCTGCTTAATAGGCTTACTATTCTCATTCTCTTATTTTTTTCAGCCTTTCCGTAATTTCTTCCATTTCTGTAAACCTTAGATGATAAAAAAAAAGCATGAAAACTTTTGCTTTCAAGTCAGCTGTTGTGCATTTCTGCTAGTTCAGTAGGTCTTCCGTGATTCTGGAACAAAGCAAGATGACCAATAGT
>JAFIDM010009631.1:161705014-161735304 GCA_023159025.1 Thereuonema tuberculata | reverse complement strand
TATATATATATATATATATATATATATATATATATATATATATATATTCCAGTATCCTTAGCTAAAAGCAAGAAAATTGTAGTTGTTGTGAATACCATAATAATATTGATTTTTTATTCTCTTGCTTACGTACCTATTGACGCTTCCTGCACTAAAATTAAACGGAATCTCTTATTTGATAGAAAGAATTAGATAGGGTTAAATTAAGATAAATAATTTCATCTATTAAATTTGTTTATAAACAGACGAGCATGCTTTTATTGATAAAATTGCTTATTGTTTATTTATTATTGTTTTTTTTTTTTTTTTTTCTTTGTTCGATATTAAGAATATTATTACATATTCAGGCCCTTTCTAGGAACAAGAAACGATATCATCAGAAATGCATAAGAGAAGATGAAAATATATAACAAAGGCATTAAAAGTTGGTTATTTACTCTATTAAGTTTGGATATTTCCATTAAATTGCAGAAAATAACTTCGGTTTCAGATCAACTGAATTTTCGATGGCGAATTGAAAAGAATTCAATAAACGATATCGCAATTATAAATCACCCACGTATCTGAAAATTAATTGATATACAGAAAAAAAAGGATTGGACAGTTGAAGAAGTAAGCATATTAGCGTTTTCCTTAAGGTGGAAGAACCAGGCTAAATTCTTTATATTCTCCATACACTCCTAAACTGCATCCAGTCCTCTTTCAAATTGTTATCAGATGCCTTCCCGGAAGTAACGATGGGCGAATTTCGGATTGGCCATTCCATATTTATTGTTTTTCATTTGATCATAGATTTAAAGTCTAAATCTCTAATACCACCTAAGGGCCTACAAGGCACATTAGACAGGTTCCGATTACATTACATTACAAAGAAAAATTACCAAGGACTTAAGTCATTAACTGTCGTTTAATCATTAGATTAATTTGTCATTAAGTCATTGGATTTTGTTATTAACTCCGTCATTAAAGCAATAGGAGAAATGTTAAAGGAATGTGGTTATGAAGATTTTAGGACTAACTCTGGAAGATTGCCAAATTTGATACTAAAAAAAAAACTGTTTATCACAAAAAATTATATGATGTGACCAACTGAGATATATTTATAATAAACTGCTTTCCAACTATCAATCAGTGCATGGGAGATACTGGATTCCGATTATCTCTAAAAAGTCTTCGCAAGGATCTAATGAACGAAAAAATAATAGAAGCAATTCTGCTTTTACCCAGTATTGCTCTGAGATCTAGGAATTCTGTTCTCTTCACGTCATTGTAAAAATGTTGGACAATGAAGTTGCAGTACTGACAATTCATGAACCATGGGCATATATAGGATTTTATTTCGGGTGGGTAGGGGTGGAATTAGGAACTGACCGGCCAAAAAAAAGCGTCGTTTTCAAAATTTCGGGAAGGGGCGTGGGAGCAAAAATCCCTTCAACTTACTATCTTACTGAAGAAAAAAACCCAAAGAAAACAGGGCTAATCTATACATTTTAAGATGTCGGAGGGGGGGGGGGGGCTATATACGCCCAAGACATGAACGTTCATTATATGAAATATTTCAAGTTTACGAGAAGAGAATAACTTCGAAAAATAAGATATTAAGAAATACGTAATAAATAAATCACGAAATTTATTACTTAGAAATCTATACAACAATAAATAAATCTAGTATTTATTTCAATGTAAATGCAATATTATATTTAGTTCACTAGGGATACAACCATTCCAATATAAAGAAGATTGGATAAATATATTCATCTGATAAATGTCAGCATGTTTTCTCTTTCCTAATGATTCCAGGACGGGAATATATAAGAATGTAGAAATAACTTTATAAAGAAAAAAGTTCGCTAAGAAGGAAATAAAGCTAAAAACAAAAGAATGTTTATTTTCTGTTGTATTAATACCTCTTGTGAGTTCAGACCTCCATGATGAAACCAAGCGTCTATTCTGAAGGATGAGCATCACTTGTAATCGATTCATTCACTTGAGCGGGAGCTTCAATGACTTTGCCACTATCGCCAGTTCCGACTCTACGTCCGGTGTCACTGAATGAACAGTCACCCCACTTTTTTTCTTTTTTTTTATCTCTCAAGGCTCTTCTTTCAAGTCCTATAGAGAAGTGAAAAAGATTTCTTAAAATAGTAATCACGTTGAAAATTCCTAAATACATCTCTTAAAGAATGAAGGATATTTTGTTGATTTAATATTCTTAAAATAAGCTTCAATTAAAAATGTGTATTTTAATTACCAATCTATCAGTAATGATTTTAATGACTTTTAATGCTAATAATTCACTTACATCTTTTCATTTTCATTATATGTCGTAACGCCTTTTTTGGAAATTATAACATACAGGTTTATATTTATGTATATTTTTGCTGTTAGCTTTTAAATCAGTAAATGCAAATCTAAATTTTTCTTTTTTTTATGTTCATTATTATACTTTCCAACATTAAAATAGCATAATCACAGTAAGTCAAAAACTGTTTATCCAACGTTACATAGCGTAATTTTATGTTTAGGTTTTTAAATGAAAGATTAAATTGAACTTATCGGAAGGGCAGTAGAAACCAAAAACATCCTTAAACTATTTCCATTAACAGGTATCATCACAAAAACTACTAATTTTAGGAGCCTGAAATTTTAATGTTAGATGGATGCAGTATGACCTCTTTATTAAATTTTGGTACAAAGTGGATCCCTAAATCAAGAGGTGAAAAGTCAAAATATATCCGTTACCATTAAACCTTCACTGCCAAAAATAAATTATCGTAAAAAGTTGAAAGTTCTTCTCATTTTGGCAAATGATAAATCCATACATAAGAAGCCTGGCATAAAAGAAAACAATCATATTTTTTTTTTCATGCTGATATTCGAAAATCAACCAAATTATAATTGTATTTGTAATTTTTATTTTTAGACATTCTTGAAGATATAAAAAAATTGAGTTGAATCTATTTTGGCTAGGAGTTAATGTATTTAACTCATTTTCTTTTTAAATACATTGTTTTCTGGACTTTTCAAGCTTCGGATGGCAAAGACTGGACTCAACTTTATTATAAATAAAATCATGAAAATGCATTAATTAATATAAAGTGGTTTATTGATTGGAAAGGATCGATCCCATTAGACCTACGGCATTAACAGGTAGATAATAGTAGTTAATGCTATTATTCATTATTATTTTGATTTTAATGATCTAATAAATAAATTTATATAATGGCTCTTAAATGAGCTGAAAAGTAATATTGTGATTTCAAATAATTTTTTTCTATAGTTTTTTATTAGAACGAAAATTTGAAAGCCTTCAATACATTCTTTCATTTTATGGGAACGGGGTAAAGAACAAAGAGAAAGGGAGGGGTTAAAATAAAAAAAAAAAAAATCTTCAGCATAACGTCTTATCATCCTTCATCTTTATCCCCATCTTGTCTAAAAATGATATGGGTCTTATATCATGTTTATATCTTTCAAATCTTTGACGAAATTTCACTGCAAATTGGCGAAAAAAAAAAAGGCCAGTTTCATCACTGCAGACCTTGAATTATCAGACCTGAAATACATTTTTAATTTTTTTGTTTTTAAAAGCCGCGTTTTTATAGTTAGTCACAAGAAAATTCAAAAGACCAAATGTAGAATGAGAAAAAAGTATTCATAATTAAAAGTGATTTGAAAAAAATTTAAATTAAAATTATCAAAATTAATATTTTATATTCATGTTATAGATTGTAGATAAATACATTTGTAAATATGTTTTTACAAACGCGAATCAAGTAGGCCTATGCTATTTTAGGAGAGTATTTTCATTTCTGAGTATTTAATATGATCTGATTTTATTTCTCTTTTGTTTCTCAGAATTTACTGATCACAGTTCTAATATTTAGTAATCATTAATGATTATAATGAATGTGTAAATATCTACTTCTCTTTTCCATTTCATAACTACACAGCTTGATGTCCCATTAACACACCTGAGTTAATTGTTTTAAGAACCGTGATTGTTATTTTAACAATAAAAAGCAATTAAATGATATAAATATTACAAAGAAATAAGAACTTCATTTCGTTACAGACATTCACTTAGGATATACGACAAAAAACAAAGTCCACGGGAATTATTTTGGAGTATAATATTTTACTAAGTATTTTCTTTAAAAACGTAAAGCCACAGGAAACTATTGAAAAGGGTCTGTGAGCAATTCCACAACAGCTTACTTTAACGAGAAGTTGTCTAGGAGATAATTGACAATTTGAAATGTGTTGCTCTAAGGTAATCTTCGATGGGATTCAGGTCCAGCTACTTTGTTAGCAGACCATTTATTATTTCCTGACTATCGCTTCACCGGATTTGCCCTATTTGTAGAGACATTCTTATCCTACCTTCGTTTTCCGATATAAATAATCTGTATTTAGTTTAAGAACCTGACTTCTGTATTATTCTGCATTATTACGCAGCTGTAGCGAACACATAAAGAGCAAAACGACCGTTGATTATTTTATTTTAGATGATTTTATTAATTATTAATTAATTATAAACAAATGACGCAATTTTACTACAGTAGTTCCTACAGATTGAACAGTACAGACTGGAAGCTCAACAGATCCAGTCAGAAAAGTATTAGTCCTGCATTCAAAGCTCCGGGGCTAATTGGAATTTTGACAGCAAAGACTGTAACCCAGACATCTAACTCTAGCGTCCTCAATATAATCCAAGAGCATCTAAAGGATTTTATTTCAGCGTAAGCTAAGGTCCCGTAACACTATATATTTCAAAAGATATTTCCTCTACACACATTGGGGGACAAGGACCCTCGCTCTCTTCTTTACATACGCTCATGATATATCCCAAGCTTAGTAATACTGTTCTGTTCTCGGCCTATATTCGCCGAGACCTAAAGATAGTCAATGTTATACAATGATACAAAGTTTCTGTCATAACATTTAAAGCCATATGATAAATGGTTCAAATACGGTATACCTTTAACTTTAGAAGACTTTGGCCATCTCTTCTAGTGATAATTCTTGTGAAGTATTTAAGGTTGATACTGCTTTCTTCAACAATGGAACCTATCTTATTTCTTCTTTATTATCTTCCAAGTCTTTCAAAAGTTTGTCGTAGCAAGGAATCATCCAAACATTGACAATTTACTATCTTCAGTACGAACAGTGAGATTAACCCGCTGAAATAAAACAATCTAGTAACAAATCTGATTTTGTATAAGTATTAGTAATTTGCACACTGCAAGAAACTGAGATGCCTTAGACGAGTGACTTAGTAATTATTCGAAATTTTCATACTCTGTTATCTGTGAGAGGATTCATTTACCTTGAAAACATAGAAACCCAATATCGATGCTAACGATTTTGATTGCTATTCTGTCAGTGTTTTCTTTCCTTGAATTGGAATTGAAGATAAATTCAATTTTTTCTCTTACATTTTATTCTTTCTTCAAGCTTTGCAATATCAACATAAATATCATTAAAAAACATCAAATCATTGATTAAGCAAAAACGGTTATTATTGCAAAAAAGAAGAAAGAAAAGAAATGTTATGTTTGAGATAAGTTTCAATGTATAATTTTCGAACATACATTAAAAGACAACAACAAATAATCTTAATCTTCTCAAAAATGAGACAGTCTAATTTTACTGCGAGTACATTTCCCTTATCCCACCCCCATCTTTTTCTCTCTTTAAGTTCCACGAACTCTGTCACTGGACCGACAAATCAGAATGGGTTTCTCAACAATAGAAGCAACTGAAGCAAAAGATGTCCTTCTTTTCCATCTCCTATCCCTTCCTTTTATTTTATTTTTTTTGCTTCCTTTTCTCCTCTTTTCCTTCTTCTTTTTTTTTGACTTTTTACTATTTCCCTTTTTTTGATCTTAAAAAAAAAGTAGAGGAATAATAAAAAAAAGAATGGTCTACAGAGATTACCACAGCCTTATCCCATAGTCAAAGTGTCATGAAGTTGGTGGACTTTGTGACTCGTATCGATTTGAATGTGAATGTAATTGTGGGCTTTACTTTTTTAGCCGTAGAACGTAGACAACTTTATCTTAAAAAAAAAAAAAAAGATAAGAAAATATCGAAAGCTTTTATTAAAAATTACAGTTTTTTTTAGAAATGCGTAGAACTGCTCCCTGTTTTGAAGAAACTGAAATGGTATCAACGGATGTGCTTCAGAATCAGTTCTTATTAAGCCCATTTTTTTTTATTTTCGATGATCAATTTTCAAAACTCAGAAACCAGTGACCTTAAGGCATATTTGTGATCTTGTAAATATTAAAGATTCATCACGAAGCTCTTTTTCCTTGCGCTTCTTAAGAAACAAGAGAATCCAAGAAAGCCGAAAATAATTTAACTTCTTTGCTTTGTCTAATGTACGGAATGTCTAAGTTGAGACGAGCTGTAATTACAGGAAATCAGTCCTTTAGCTTCTAGTTAGCAACTCATTTGGGAGCTATTGTAATAACGACCAAAATCGGAAGCTATTGCGTTTGTCCTGTAAGTCCACCCCTAATAACTCCCGAACGGAAGGTCGGACCAACAAACTGTTTTCACCATCGTGTTCAGAGCCCCAAAGAATGGGGTATTTCTGGGGCCAACGCACCCCCATATTATAAATATTTGGCATTGTTGCCATTGTACCCTCTTAACAACTCCCGAACGGACGGTCGGATCGACAAACGGATTTCATCATCGTATTCAGAGGCCCAAACAATATAGGAATAGGGTATTTTTAGGGGCCAACGCCCCCCTCCCCATGTTCGAGATATTTGGCATTATTTTCATTGAATTTCCGCTACTAGCTTAAATGTCAGAAATGCAACCATCCTATTATCAGTTGTCAGCTATAGCGTGATAGGTAAGTTCTTGGACTAATGTGCTGAATGTTGGCGGTTCAAATCCTTATTTTTTTTTTTCTTTTCTTCTTCTCGGAATCTTTTTTTCGCTATGTCCGAGTGCATTCTTTTGTTTTTATTTTTTTCCAAACTTTTTTTTTTTTATTTTTCCTTTCGTTAATGTACTTCCTTTTTTTTTATTATTATTTTAATTTTTTTTTATTATGGGTCGCCCTTAAATTTATGCTTTAGCACAAAATTATATTCACTTGTTTTTTTTTTTTGTTTGATTTTTTTCTACAGTGCACATTTATTCTTTTGGTATCAAAATTTTTGTGTCAAATAAATTATTCTAAAAACAAAAAAGGTTAAAAAAAACTGAATCCATTTTTCTGTTATTTTCTATCAGTTGTAATGGTTTCATTATTATTATTAAAAAAGTAATAAAGCCATTTTTCTTAAAGTTACTGTATCCAATCGAACCTAAACTTACAACTAACATCGAGAGCACTTTTGACAATACTGAGATTCAAGTTGCTTCTGTACCAACAACAAACTTGTTTTTCCATTCTGGCTATCATCGCAATTATGATTAAATCTCTACAAAAAAAAATTAAAACGTTAAAACCTTAGTTAAAACGCTTTCATGAGAACTAGTCGAAATAATTGGTTCATTAACCAAGCTTGATAATGTTTTTTATTCTCCTCTCCATCTCGGAAAAATACTGATTAAAATAAATAGTTCGATGCTAATTGATATTGTATAATAAATCATGTACAATAAATCTCTGTATTTTCCTAAAGCAGGTAAAACATTTAAATGTTTTATTCCAATCACACTCAGTGGTTGCATTACCGAGTAGGTGACAACTTAACTGAGAAATGTGACTAAAGTGGATATTAAGTTTAGAATTTATTAATATTTAAAAAAATCCATACAGTTTGAAATGTGCGATTGAAAGCGACTAAACATCAAAGTGATATAATTCAGAAGGGAGAGAGGAATCGCCTAAGCGTCAGATTCTCAACTTATTATATTAAATTATCTCCAAGTAGAAAGAATGATACACATTCTAAATCCAGAAACTAGCATTTACAGCGAAAATGAAGGAATGAATTTGATAAACTTATTAATGATATTCTTAATAGAAGCAAAAGATAAAGTGCGCCTTGGAATAGGAATTTGACGATTGATATATAGATAGGAAAATTTCAAATGAAAGTCCTATATAACCAAACAGCCTGTAAAGAGTGCATTACCTATTAAAAAGTGACGACACTCAATTGAAGGATAGAGTAGCGCCCCTAACGGCAAAATGAAGAAGATAGAGAAAGATTTATGAGAAAGTCTTAAAAAATATATGCACAAAAAAAAAGAAATCGTTTGTTTCTTTTTCACATCAGATCTAATTCCCCCCTGTCCTCCTTCGTCACGCACGGTCGATGCCCACTCCCCTACCATTTATAGACGACCCCTAGCTTTGAGTCGAATTTTGAATGCGCTAGCCCTATATTAATCTTTTTGCAGAACCATAGGTTTTAAAATAGGTGTAATTATAATAAATCATTTTACTTTTTTGAGAGTGGAAACTCGATCGTAAAACTTGAATCAATTTACGAGTCAACTCTAGATTTTCTATTTCATTTACAGCTTACCTTGATAATTTCGATGATGAGTAGAGTAATTTTCACGCCATATAATTCATAAGAAGACATTTATTACACCAATTGGAACAACAATAAGAAAAAAAATACGTAACATTCCAAATAGGACCTTAGCATTGAATAGTCAGATTTACAGAACTAACTAGGCATTGTTAAGTGAACTTTAAGCCATTTTGACCATTGAGAGTTAACAGTACGTACATTTACACCTATCAGAAAGATTGATTTGTAATAATTAAATTTTTATTAAAATAATTAAAGAAATTATCGAAGTTTAATATTTATGAAGAGAAGTATTATAAAAGAGTTGCTAATAATAACTGTTTAATACAGATGGAGTTCAATTATTCTCATCATTAGAGATCTTTCGTTAAATTAGTAATATTAAGGCGTTGTTTATTATTAAAATCTATCCTGAAAGACGATCTTCTCATTTGTGTAGGCTGAATTTACAGTTTACAAATTACCTTTATTAACTGGTTTTTTAATAAACTATCAATATTGAGCGTTATTAAGACCAGAGATTAATAAGTAAATATTTTATAAATGTTCAAAAGACGTTGCATTCATCAACTGGAAACATGTCAAAGTTTCCTTTAGTTTTTGGCTTATAGTGATGAACCACAATAATTCGTTAGAGAAAAATATCTTCTCCTGAGGGAGGCTTGAACAAATCCTCTGAAATACTTTTTGAAACCTTCGGATGGAAATTTCTGCACATAGAAAAAGAGATAATTTCTGCTAATAAATTCTGGGAAGGTTTTATATTTAAAAACATAGTCCTAACTGGATTTATATTTATTATATATTTTGTAAAAGAGTTGAGAAATTATAGGCATTGTATTCTTACTTTACGATCCACATTTGTAATTAATTCTTTTTTTAATTTTATATGAAACGTTATTTCGATGGGGAGTGAACAATCAAAAAAAAAAGTAACTGAGAGGACAAAGATATTCTCTTAGTAGACAGGCAATAAGAGGCTACTCAGGCTTGGAGACTTCGAGCACGTGGAAAAAAGGAAGGGAGCAAGGGGACGAAAGCGGGATAAGCACTTCGACATTAGGTTCAAAGAGCAGGAAGAGTCGAGTCATCAGTAACCCTCGCACAGACTGTCAGAGCAACGAACCGGAGCCAACAACAGCAAAGATGACATCGCTCCCGTTTCGGACCGGAGACTGGGGTCTAGGCGACGGTCAACGCATCGCTGCGGACACGGACAGTGCCAAGAGACACAGGGGTCGCTAACATGCACTCGTGGGTGAAAATCGCGAGAATAAGGAGGGTGAACATATCAATGTTACAAAAATCACTTTTTTTTTGTCGAGTAGAGATGAAGTCTGGCGTAGCTGAGATAAATCCTTAAAAAACATTAAGGAAAAAAAGACAGAATCTTTCTCCTTTTTTTTTTTTTCTTTTTTTTGTATGTATTGTATTGGCAACATGTATCATAAAGCTGTATTACATTACGTTCAGGCTATAATAATATCACATAACAAAAACAAAATTATATGTACGTATATACACTGAAGCTCGGTTATAACGCGGTTGTTTATATCGCGAATTCGGATATAACGCGATTTGGTTTTGGACCCCTTCTATTTTGGAAAAAGTGTATAATTGCAAAATTTACCGTTTTTTCGCCTAAAATCAAATCAAAGGTGTAAATTAATATGCTTGTTTCCTTATTATTTACAGTAATTGAGACTCTATACCCACCCTAATGTCACGAAAATGCGTCAAATACAATATATTTTTAAAAAAATACCACAATCGCGGACTTTTTCGTTTAACCAAAATGAATATCGAGATCTATGTTTCTGCCAATGACAACCAGTAAAGAGGCCCATGTAATCTAATAGGCGTATGAATACCTAGTTTCGATCCACGTAACTCGTCGTTTGTACAATATGCTAAGATGGCGGCGCCAAATCGATTTTGGCTAATATAACCCATCAAAGTGTTGAAAAGGTAATGAATTATGTATTTATAAATATAAAATTCTCTCATACAGCTCTGAAATCGCGAAATGACCATTTTTAATAGATTTGGAATCGTGTGGGCGATAATAGGGTGCGATATACGACATTTGACATCGCGAAGTAATAAAAGTTCGGTTACATCGCGGTTAATTCGCGATCTTCGAGATCTTGGATCCGAAAGATCGCGTTATAACCGAGCTTCAGTGTATATTATTTGAAAAAAAAAAAAAAAAAAGACGTGAGAACAAGTTATTACATCTAATTCGACAAAATCACCCTCTCCCCACCCTCAATTAAAAAAAAAAAAAGATATGACAGTTAAAAGAGAAAACAAAAATAAGAAAATATGTTGTGGATTTTTTTAGAATCCAGTCACAAAGCTAAGTAATGATTTTGTTGAATTAATATGAGCATGAAGTTAGACTTTATTCAAAATAAGTTCTAGCAGCCATTTAATGGGTTTGGCTTCTGATGCTCACGGTTGAGAAAACACATTTCATCGCTGTTTGAACATCTAATTGGATGGAACAAATTTAAAGATAAAGGCTTGGATATGAGTAACCACAATAAAGACATTAATAAATTATTGAAAGCTGCTAAATATTTTATATGTTTTTAAAGAAAAAGATAAAAGAAATTCGAAACAAAATTAGCCATAGACCATAATTTACAATTGATAAAAAAAAAAAAAGACCATAAAAAAAAAAAAAAATTAATTTTAAATTTAGTTCTGATATTTTCAGTTTCACTATAAAAATTTTAAGTAGATGTATTTTTTTTAATTTTAAAGTAATAAATTTGTTGATATTTCAAAAATAAAATGTAAACTAAATCCAATTTTTTTTTTAAAAAAACTCATGTTATACAGTATTATCACTCTTATTTCTTAATGAATCTTTGTTAAAAGCTAATACTTTTTATGTTAGCATTGCTTGGGTCGCAAGAGCAGTAAATAATACACCTCCATTGTATTGCAGGCTTGACCATCTAAGGAGTCTTCCTTTTCATAATACAATCTGTAACAGCTCAAAATTAGATACACAGATAAAACGAATTCCCAGAAATCAAATCTTTGATTCAAGTATTTTATGAAATATAAAATTAAGGTTTTTGAGTTATTGAATCTATGAGAAAGACAATATATGTAATTTAATATCATAGAAATTTTACTTAGCTTAAAAAAATAGTACAAAACAATGAACTAACTTTGCTCAGTAGCTGAAATGACTTTCGAACAGTAGCGTATCCAGAATCTGATCAAGAGGGGGGAGGGCGATAGTATATAAAAAAAAAAGCTTATGTTCTTGCTAAATGCTAATATTATAAGTTACAAACACCCTTTAGAAAATATTTATAACGAGTAACTTAAGACAGAACTCTGGCTCACTCTTCCCACTGAAATTTTGAGGATTCCATTTTTATTTTTTAAGTTTTTGGTTAGAGGTAAACTTTTTAATTTCACTCCCCTCGAAATATCCTATAAATTCCTATAAATGCCTCTGATAAACTTAAACCTCTTAATTCATATATCAGAAATCGTAGGCCTATATATATATATATATATATCAAGGTGTAGGCGCTGGTCTGCGAACTGGAGGAGCCTGGGTTCAATTCCCGGCAGTGATCGGGATTTTTCCACGATTATTTTTTCCTTTAGACGGACCTTAGGGTTCACCCAGCTCTCTGTCAAATGAATACGGGGTTTCTTACTCGAAGGTTATAGGAGGGCAGGCGTCGGACTGACCATCCGACGTCAACTAGTACCGTTGGTCGAGAATCGCTGGGAGCCTAAACCTCCTACGCACCAAAGGACCTGCATGGCCTGTTGCGGTACAGCTTTAACCTTAGTTTATATAGCATTGCATCTACCCATTTCCTGATATTTTCGCACCTAATACGCCAATGGTTACCCAAAAAGCTTCTGGTTATTATTTTTTTTTTCATGAGCAAATAGTGTGTGTTTAAATATTAATTTATAGAGGGAAAATCTATTAAAAATGTAGCTACAGTGTCGAATAGTTTCCGAAATTTCTAGAGAAAATATTAAAATGAAATGTATTTCTTTGAAAAAGTTTTGGAGTAAGGTTTTTTTTTTTTTTTTAAATGATGCACCCATCACTCGCTGTTCTTATTTTCTTCATTTTAATAATAAAATAGATTTCCTAGTAAAGCCCATAGTGTGTATTTGAAGGGTGACAGCATATTGGGTGCCCGGAGCAGCTCGTGCTCAGGGTGTGGGAACAGCAGCGACCTGGGCCTTCAAGGCGGCCCCTGTGAGTTAATGAGAAGGTCGTGACACCTGAAATCCACAGCTGGAAAGGGAGGGAGGACCCACAATTCCGAAATAAATAAACGTAAACTCGAAGAAATATTTAGATCAGGCAGTTAAATCTGTCACCTCCGCCCTCTCCAGATTACAATAATTCAGAAGGCGAAGGCTTTCCATGCACATAATGATCGAACAGAAAAATTAAAGGAGATGTTCAACTTGGCCTAACAATAAATTTGGGATGTTTGTAGTTCTTTGACATTATTCAAAAAGAACGGTTCACAAGGTTTGGAACCTGCAAATATTAAGGATCTCTTTACTATTATTAATTACTATTAATAAATTTCCTTTATTTTTTTTTAAATTTCAAGAAATGTAAATGTTTTAACTGTGATCCTATTAATTCAGCAATTCAAGCAGTACTTGATATTTATTAGTATGGATTTTAAAAGCATTACATAAATACTTATGAATGCACTAATAGATATACATAAGAGAACAAAACATTTTTAATGAATCCCATAAACAGTGCTAGTAGTGGACTCAGGAATGTTTATTGAGGTAGGGAATTATGAAATAAATTATTTGGGGAGATCTCGGAGATCAGCCAAAAGAAAGATTGATGGGTCCCCGACATCTAGCCTAAAAACAAAATTCCAGCTTTCTGTCCTTTTTTTCAGATACAAGGAGAGGGGGGATTCCAGAGCTCACCAACGCCCTCTCCCATATCGGTGTAGTGAGAATGAACTATGAAACTATGAGTTAAACTATTAGCTCCTTCCTGAAACGAGTAGAAGGGAGAGATGAGATTGGGGAGAATTACAAGGGATTAGTTAAACTATTTGCCTAAGCCTCAGGAAAGACTCTTAGTTCCCATTCGATAGAGTGACTAGATCTGTCAGTAAGGGAATTCAACTGGAATACCTCCAACTATCGTTAGGATCCATCCAAGGATTTTTCAACCGATATTCAGCACTCGCTGATTAAAAAAAAAAAAATAAGATATGCAAAAGAACAAATATAGTCCTTTATTAAGGAAATTATTTAATAACAACCGCCACAACATTTCTTTTCAAAAACACTATAAATCGATTATTAGACTATCATCTCAAAATATTTTTTAGCAAAGCCGAATTTTAATTAAAAGTATTTTTTTTTTTTAAAAGAAGTAATTTCTTTTTCCATTTCTTAGTTTATTCAAAAAATATCACATACTCTAGTATTTTAAATGGGCTCTAAATCTTTGGTTTCAATTATAAAGCCAAATTGAATTGAAGGAAAACCGAGTCTTGTAAACACACCCCCACATAGTCAATTTGGCGATCGTATTCTTCTGTCATCCTGTTATTCAAGCAGATGAAGATTGATTTCGATCTGTGCACAAAGTTTTTACGCGAGGATTGGAAATCGTGACCGTAGAAGTTGTAGAGGGGCGAGTTCTCATGCACCTTCAATCCACTCCACTTGGGCCAAGTGGGTCAGCTAAGAAATAACTGCGTGAGCTCATCCGATCAAATTCAAATTGAGTTAATTGAAATCACACAAACATCAATGAACAATATAACCAATTGCAATAACAATGATGATGATTTTTTTTTCCTTAATCTAAAGAATCTCAGTTTCTATTTATTGTTCATTATTAGAGATCTAAATACCACATGTGTGGGCCAAGGTAAATTCAAAAACCAGACCTCATGACTAAGACCAAATATGACTCGACTACAAACAGAAAATGATGCAAATCACAAGATGCACAAATAGTCAGTATTTGTACCAGTAGCATTGGTATAAAAAATTTAGAACCAATAGTGAATTCTTCATTTTATTGATAACTATAGTCTATAAATATTGCTATTTTAATGAATCACAGCATCAATCATTCGATTCAAATGTTGGATTGAATTTTGGCTTTCATTTCTAAAAACATTTATTGAAATTAATGAATACTAGACAATAGATTGTATTTCTATATAGAAAGAGTTATCAATATGATTTTGGTAGATTTGACCCCCAAATCAAAAGGGAGTCGTAAAAGTACCGAAATCCACCATAAAATTTTAGCTTTCTGATATATGATGTTGAATCGATACATTGTTCTCATAGATAGACGGACGGACAAACAGTATATTTCGTTTTAAAATAACATTAATATATATAAAAACGTTATTCTATCTGTCATTCTGTCATAAGACTTTCAGTTTTTCCAATTTTGTGACCAAACTGTGAGAGATAGATTGGTCATGCAAATGGATAAAATGTAGATCTTTTTAAGACAAACAAAATGCTCCAAAAATATTTCGAAAAAATTTTTTTGGTTTCCAAGATGTCGCCTTTAAAGGGTTAAATTTTGACTTTTTCTCAATTTAAACGAAAAGTATAAAAGTTGGAAGAGAACATTATGTTGAGAAAATGTTGGTATTTGAAAGTTCTATCGAACGATATATCGAAAACAAATGTAGATCATATTTTCATAAATAAGCGTGTTATCGAAACATGCGGAGAAGGCCACAACGGGCTGGGAAGTCGTATATTCTCTGATCTCAATATTACTTTGCTAAATAAATAAAGTTAGTTTTTTTTTTTTTTTTTTTTTTAATGCTATATATGCAAGGGATCCGGAGCGAAGCGACTGTACCCGGCTAGTTCTAAAATAAAAGTGAAAGAATTTTTATTTTACGTTATTTATTTACGTTAGTTAGAAAGTAATATAAAAACTCATAATACCATTTGAAAGTTTGGTTTTCTTCCGGATATAAAGAAAATGATATCTCAAAAAAAAAAAAAAGCAATTTTCTAATTTTAATAAACAATTACAGAAAATTCGCTACAATTTACTTAGTATTTTTAAAATAGTGATAATTTATAAGTGATTTTTTGAGTAAAAAAAAATAATGAAACCAATAAAATCGTTAAAACTATTTTTTATTAAAAAAAAATAAAATCAATTGTATGAGAGTAAATCCAATATTCTTTTTTTTTTTCCGTAATAAAAAAATGAGAAGAAAAAGAAGAAGAAAGAGGGAGGGAGGTAGGATGAGGATACATTTTGTTTCCCTTAAAAAAAAAAAAAAAAAAAAGCGCATATAAATTTGCAGGAGAGGGGAGAGCAGTGGCATATCTAGGTTTGTCCATTCCTCCTCCGCAAGAATTCATTAACGTTAACTCAAGTTACTTAGAAAGACATCGCCCACGTCAAGACACAGATAGGCATGAATTTCTTGGACCTTACCGAAGCCGGATTCCATAGCAGCGGTAACCGCTTTTATAAACCTAATTACGAGGCTGACAACTGGAAAGAATTGATCAGAATCGAACCCTGGGAATCTCATTTAACTAAATAACACCTACTCGAACACGGAAATAATAATAAAACTATTTAAGAGGAAAATGATGCAAATGTAGGTTATAAGACTTAGGAAAATAGCTTTAAAAGTTGTTTAATTTCAGAAAGATTAATGATTAGAAATTTGAAATCAGCTTTTTTTAATGATGTCAGCTCAGAAATACAGAATGAGTTAATAGAAAACTCATCTATACGGAAGGTTCTTGGAATTGCTTTGTTTATATAAGCTAGAATAAAACTATCAATTTTATTAATTTGCAGTTATTTTGAAAATAATCTATATAATTCAATATATTAATAGATAATTTGATCTTTTTTTCCTTCGATGCTCTTAGCCATTCAGTTATACAATCCTCTTGAAGTTTGGAAATTCGGTATCACAGTTGTCTGCATCACAAAGGCAACATTGATTTTTTAAAATCGTATTCGTTATTAAATTGCGATTATTGAAATTGTGAATCAAATTGTTTATTTAAGAACACGCTTACAAAATATTTTTTAGGCGACATTAAGGGCTTTGCTGCAAACGCGCTTCACCGGTCAACCCCCTCTCCGCCCTCACCATTCATAGTTATTATTATAGATTAGGTAGAAGTTAAAGGGGTTCCTTCGCAGGTCACAAAAGACTCCAGCGTTTCATAACCAACGGGACTGAGGGAAGGTCAATCCACTCGTCTTTAATCGCAGAAAAACCACTTTAGTTCCCATTTTACAGAGGGTTGGGTGAACCCTAAGGCCCGTCCTAAAGAAAATAACTAAGAAAAAAAAACCTAACCTCAAGGGAAATCAAGTATATTATCAACTGAGCCTATTGGATATTAAGAATTAGTTACATAATATTGTTAATAAAATTAAAGAAAATAGAAATGAACTGGCTTTTATGAATTAAAATTGAGTCAGCTCTATTTTCTGTAACTAACAATATTACACATCTAATATAATTATTCTTCAAATCCTGAATTTTATTTTGAAAACTTTTTTTTCCAACAATTAACATCACCATGCGAATTAAAGATGTTTTAATTTAATTTTCTTACTCTTTTACAATGCAGAAGCACATTCAACTTTAATTGGATTCCCACATTCAACGAATGGACGAAACTGCGGAAGAAACGTGAATGTAAAGAATAAATTATAGTTAAATTCCAGTTTAAGGAATATTGTATAATAAAAAAGTCACTAAAAATATAACTTCTCAATCCCTGTAAGATTTTCTTTAATTCGTAATACCCGATACATTAAAATGGAATTTAAAATGGAATAAAATAACATTTATTTACGTTTAATTAAATATAAACAAACGTTTCATAGTAAAATAGTAAATGTTAAGATTCCTTCAGTCGTATTTGGATTTTCGGGGACTCTTTTATAATAAAGGAGGACTTTCTGGAAAGAAGTAAACAATCTGGGTCTTGAAGCGGTCATTTTTTTTTACCTAACCGGTAAATCCGCCCTTGCCTTCAATCAGAAATTTTTATTAAGAATTATCTTGTTTCGTCTGTTCCTAAATAGTACACTGAGCTTTATTAAACATTACTTGTTTCTTGGAAGTAAAATTTGTAAATTAAGATTACTTTAGGAAGAGTTTTTTTTTTCCTAAATCCAACACAAAAGAATGTTACTTCTTTGAAACTAGAATTATTAAATATTAAAACTTTAATGCAAGAAATCTTCCGAAGTGTAATTGAAGGATAGAAACTCGTCTTCTTCATGATTCAAAATTCATAATACCTCAATGTGGTTCTTTCGCAGATATTCTGATAAATTTGGTGCAATTTGCTCGATTCTTATTCCATTCTACGTGATCCCATATTCCATTTGTTCTTCCATTCAGTAAATTATCCTAGAACATTCCATCTTCTTCATTCCATACTCGTTTCGTATCATGTTCGGATCGTGTCTCTCTTTTTCAAGCTTCCCATCATTCTCTCGGATTTTTCACCCGAGTCGAGCGGCCATTCGCAGGACGCCCCAAGCGATCGTGACTGGACACTAGATTCGTCACCTGCAAGCGCCTTCCTTCCTTGCTTGAACGAGGTCCCCCACCCCCGGCAAGAGACGATAAATCCCCGCATGACCCTTCCGCCTCTTACCGGACCAGTCCTCGGCAAGCAAAAGGTTAAGTCAGTGATACATACTGGTGTTTGAGAAAAAGATGACCAGATTAATTACTGGTAGAACGTAATTTCTTCTCATCAGAAACCCTGATAATAGTTAATATCAGGTTTACTTTATATTTCATTAAAAGTTTTTACAGACAAAGAAAGTTATTGATACCCATACAATCCAATACATTATAACAGTATTTCCTTTAAAAAAAGAATAATAATGGTAAGATAACACATCCAGCCTCGAAATAACATATATACAGGGAAGAAATCAAATCTAAAACTAACCGTTCTTCACACTTCGTCAATTGATTTCAACCCAATAAATAGACCACTGTAAAATTTTAAAAAATAAATTATATCTACTTTATCTGCTACGTATCACTAGATGATGTGCAGATTAGACGGAAGAGGTTACGTGGAAGCCCAAAACGAAGCAGCACCGACTCATTACTGCTAAGGTAGCCCAAAAAGTCAGACAATCTTACAGATATATTCGGAAGTCTGTTTAATCTAAATGGTTTTGTTTGTTTGTCCCCAAAGAAAGGAAAAAAGTTTTATAAACTTTCCTCATTGCACAGTAAACCACGAATATCAAAACCTACCAAAAGCTCTAAAGTCCATAATTACTTGTTTCGTTTAAAGAAAAACAGTTATGAGGAATTTTTCAACTAATATAAGAATGAAATCGATAGTTTTGACTTCTGGAATCTTAAGTTTTAAAGTATCGTAAATTATCAATGTATCTTTTTAAGATGTATTCTGCACAAGTGAATCCTTATTTGATTAATTCCTGTTTATGTAAAATTTATCACTGTCAGATATTTTCTTCATTGAGTTTTGGTTGATTGCAGCCCTAATCTTTCATCCCCTACTTGATGATCAATGAAAGTTTGTCTACATTGGTTAAGTTCCAATAATGATCCTACAAAGTAAGAAAAATCAAAAATTACATTTTGTTTTTTGTTTTTTTTGTATTGGTAATTGAATAATGCTTACGATTTTTGTTTTCGAACACCACTTTCGATTATATCAATATCTTCTTCAGCAGCGTAAAGTGATACTTTGGTTTATATGACACACTATTCTATGCAAGATATGTTAATCCTTCAAAAGGAAGAAATATGTTTGAATTCACCTCGATAAGATGGCCAGGTCTTTCGTATAATTTTCTAGCTTTCCTTAGACCCTTGATGCTTCTAGTTTTCTTGAAATTCTGTTATTATTTTCGGTAGTTCTTCCATAGAAAGATTTTCCCGGAAAATTTTCGTTTTCTTAACTTTAATGTTTCTACTAGTTTCCTAAGAAACATTTTTTTTTAATCTTCCACCGGGACCGCACTGTATATTTTCTTAAATAGTAGGAGTATAAGTAGTGGAAAATAGTTTCTTTCCAAGAAACATTCGTTATAACGATATTCACTATAGAACTTATTAATCATATTTTTTTATATGCCCTTCCAATGATATGATAAAATATGTTTTATTTCTTGCTCACATATTATAAAATTTAAAATGCGTTCACCATCTCAGATTTTTTTCCCCAGAAGACCAAAAATGTTTTAATTAATCTCATCTCATAAATAGCAAGAGGGTAGCAACAGTACATCAGTAGAACTCTCAAAATTTTGACCAAATTTTGTAGATTATGAAAAATGATAGTAGGCCACATAAACACAAAATATTTTTCATTTGTCATTTATAGCTAAAAAGCTATAGGCCTTCAAAGTCAAAAGTGATGTTAATCTTTGAAAAGCATTGAAAAGGAGCAACGTAACGACAGTTGGCTCTCGGTGTAAAGATAATGAACTATTACTTACTTTTGATGATCACAATAATTTGATTGGATTAATAGACGTAACAGATGTACCAGTGTTTTATCTGTGAAAGAAAACAAAGATGTTTTCTTGTTCTAGCATGTCAAGAGCAACAATTTTTCTATTGACATCTTTGTTATCTGAGTCACAATCAAAATCAAGAGTTAATGAATGTTGAAAATCTCCTTAATGTTTGTTTTTTATCATTTCGGTAATTATATTGGTGAATTTGTTTTCAGCGATCGATGATCGTGACCCTTGCCGGATGCAAGATGACAATCTTACATAACCAACCGCATAATATCATCTCTTATTATTTTGACTACAATGTCTGCATTAATTCGTCAACGTCAATGATAACGTCCATTGAAAAGTTCAACAGTGACGGTATAAATCTTTTACGTTTTCTGGGGTTTTTTTTTGCATATCGTTCCTATAGAGGTGACCGTGGTTCCGATTGTAAGTAGTGAAAATAGTGGTTCGTGGAATTCAACTTAAAACGTGTGTCCACATCAAAAGCTGGACACGATACGAATAATTATTACGCGGTCTTCTTTTCAATGTTTGATAGTTATACCACCTTGAATTGAAAGTCTTTTTGATTATTCTTTGTTTTGTTTCTTTAATAATCGCACATATTTCAATGTGCGATTTTTAATGGTGCAACAGCAACAGAGGCTAAGCTGCACCAGGAGCAAGGTATGAAATTGAGAACAAGTCGTTCAAGGAAAAGTAGCACATACAGAAGAAAGAAGAAAGCATCCAAGCCCATGCCAGGTTCGAGCGTATTAGCCTTGACAACTCGGCTGTACCAGAACGGCTTTTTGGTTGTTGATGGCAAATGAAAAATAAAATGAAAAAAAAAATATCCACTCTCATTTCTCAGAATCTGCAAAATGTGGTTAAAAACGGAGGAGAGTTTTTATGGAGGTTTCCTTAAAAAAATGTTTTTCGTAATATACATTTAAAATGTAGATTTTTAGATTAGATTACATTCAAACCCACAGGCTATCAAAAAAAAAAAAAAAAAAGTTCTGCTAATGCCCATTTACATCAAAGTAGCTTTGATCTTCCAATTCTGAAAATTTTAATTCACTATCAAAATACTTTCACCACCAAAGTAGGAGTGGATATCAGCTCGGTCTATGACCAAAGTACACAGCAGCGGAACGGCATTGTATGTTGAATGCTTTAAATAAACGTGATTTTAGATTAGTTGAGAATGAATTATCTATGTCTATGTCTGTATCAGTAATATGTAACGTCCACTGTTATTACTGATGTGAGATTTAGCATCGTAAATAGTAGAATTCGGTGATTCAGCACTGGATTTGCCCTTTCTCTTGAGCTCGATTGGTATAACAGGATTAAGGCTGAACATCGTTTTCTTACAGTATGAACAACTATTATTTAAAAAACAAAAACAAATTTAACGTGCAGGAAAATTATTAAGAAATTAAAAACCAAACTGCACATAAATAAACAAAGCACGCCTTTGAATTTGTCAACAGAGGGAATCAGGAACGGCCGTTTCGTCCTTATTAGAGACTCATCAGCCCGATCCACCCTCCTTGATGACAAACCCAGAAAGGCGTGAAACAGAAATGAAAGTCATCTTCGCTCCCGACAGTGACTCCCGAACAAAATAAACAACAAAATTAAAAATAAGTGAGCAACGGCAACAGAAAAACCTTTAGCCTAACGATCGAGCTTTTTGAATCCTAACGATCCAGCTTTTTGAATCCTAACGATCATTAGGCTAAAGGTTTTCCTGTTGCATTTGCTCAATTATTTTTAATTGTTGATTATTTTAATCGGGAGTCACTGTCGGGACCGAAGGTGATTTCCATTTCTGTTTCACGCCTTTCTGGGTTTGTCATCAAGGAGGGTGGATCGGGCTGATGAGTCCCATCAGGACGAAACTGCCGTTCCCGATTCCCTCTGTTGACAAATTCAAAGGCGTGCTTTGTTTATTTATGTGTAGTTTAGTTTTTCATTTCTTAAATATTATTTTATTTTATTTTATTTTTATCGTTTTCGCTTCTCACAAATTGTAGTGATCCCATCATTTCTATTTTCTGAAGTTTCAGAAATATTTTAAAGTAAGTAAATAAATAAAGAAATAAAGAAATAAATTACTTGAATTTTTAGTTTAAATAAATTATTTGAAAGCTTCCATTTCACTGGACCATATTATTCAGAATTAATATTACCAGTAATATTTTTCAAAAGCAATTTATCATAAATCAAAAACAGTAGATTTATTAAACATTCATAACATGAAAATTTAATACTCAAGACTAACTTAAATGGATAAATATCAAAGAATGAAGATTGAAATTCACGATCTGTAAAATACATTGGACAAGTGATTATGAACAGAATGTCTTCATAGTAGTGTCACCTATAATATACTGCTAGCACCAATCAATGAAATATTACCAATGGCACTAATAGGGTTCATTAATATTATGAAGCTCACTAACTTGTAAGTATTAATATCCATACAGTAAACATAGCAACTGCAATTTATTGTGCCTAACCTTTGCAATGCATTGGAGAGAAAAAAGTGTAGAATAACATTTTATTCTTATATTCAATTTATATATCATTGTCAATGTAAAATCAAAAATTTTTATTTATCCCAAGAAATTTGAATTGGGTATCGATGTTACTACATAGCTCCCTATTTATTTTCATACAAATTGGACTATGTATAGTTTTGTATGTTAAGTTATTATTCGGAATTTATAGTTTTGTATGTTAAGTTATTATTCGGAATTCTATTTCCACAGTTAAATATCAATTATTATTATTATTAATGAAAATACTGCATTCCTATTAACAGTTTCAATTATTGAAATTTCTCTTTAATCTTTAAAATCATATAATTTAATTAAACGTTATCAATTAAAAGAAATACATTAATTTAACCCATTGTTAGTCTGTTATTATTCTAAGTGAATTATTTTCTTGAATTAGATAACAATTATTCATTATATAATTTATATAATTTAGGACTCAGTCAGACGATGACACTTAAAAAGCTATAAAGCGAAAATCCTTTATGTACTAAAGTACCTCTTTTACTTCAAGTTCCTTGACTAAAAGTTCAATCTACAGGCCAATCTACCAAATTCAATCATTGCGTATCTTTGATAGACTAAAAATAACATTAAAATTTCAGTCGCATAGGATAAGTGGTTTGTGTAAAGTATCACAGCAAGACAAATTGATAGACAGACAAGTGCAGGGACACATGGACAAGTGTGACCAGAACTATAATACCTTTGAGACCGCGCTTCCCATGTAGCATTTAAATTTAATCCGAAACTTGGAGAAGAGAAAAATCCCAACTGTTCATTCAATTCTTTCAGATTATTCTGAATAGGAATTTCCAACTGAAAGAAAAAAAAAACCTCATCGTTCAACTGATCGTGATCACAATATTCATCGTGTTTCACGCTGTTCTACCAGTCTTCTGATGTCTCCAATGCAAGGTCAATTCCAGTTTCTTATTGATATGTGTTCCACCGAACTACATTTTGAAAACAGAATTCCATTTCTTATTTATAAGGTTTTAAGAATACAAAGGCTTTTTGAGTATACAATGCCTTTAATTTTCTTACATTCGTTTCTTCCATTAATATCTATTTTACGCAGGAGTTTTAGAAGTATAGGCTTTATTAAATGCATTAAAGATAAAAATCTTCCTTTAAAATTAATCGTTCAACTCAGTTGGATTTATTTGATAATATTAAAAAAAAATCGATGAACTATCCTCTTATGACACGCCAGTCTAAAGCTGTAATAGTCCATCAGGCACGCGGAATCACCAGATAGCAGGGGCTAGTGGCAAAGATTTAAGAACTACAAAGATCATGTAATTTTAATGACACCTGCTTCTGAGGCTACCCTTTATGACAAAATCATTGGGCAGAAGTTGCTCTAATGGCAAATTGTAGTTTCGCCAATAATAAGTCATCGGTTTTTCTAAAATAATCGAATTAAACACTGTAACAATAGTATTCAATATTGTTATTAATTGAAAGACATAAAGACTGCTATAATTTATCTGTGTTCTTCAGTAAAGTTACTTTCTTTTTTTTTTTCCAGGTGAAACAATGAATGAATTCATTAAAAACTATGAAACCAATTTAACAAAATATCAGGTCAACTTCAGAAGGTTAATTTATGTTATTCAGAACCACTCTCTATTATTCCGAAAAAACAAAACTAAGAGTACGAGGAGACAAAAGCTAACATGACTGCAAAACTAACGTAAACTAAAAGAAGCAATCCATATTTGGTATATTGAGATGAACTAAAAACTGAATAATTCTGGTGTATGTGTTGCTTACTTGAAAAGATCTACTTACAAAGAAGCAGTGATCAAGAAAGGAGCCACTGAAGAAAGAAATCGTAGTTGATGGGGAAGAAAATTAGTAAGAAAGAAATCTCTTCACCTGACGCTAGAACTACCTGTTGTCCGGGAAAGGTTATTCACCTTCTGAAGGAATAAGACATCGAGATAATGTTAGCAAAGGGATAAGATTATAAAATAAAGTCTTTTCTTTACCTTAACCTCTGTTTTATTACTGACATTAAGAAATAATAGCCTAGGCTTTCAGTATCCAAGGCTTATTCGATCAATTTTCTTCGTTATTAAGACTTAATGTCATTTGCATTTTTCGCCTAAGATCTTTATATGAAGTCCAAAACTTTCCTTTCGCATGATATGAGTTACAACAAAAGTATAACTGATGTGTCAACTTTCAGGATAAGACCTAAAAAATAATTTTTAAACAGACAGAGGATAGCTTAACTAGTATCTTTTGGAGTTATTTGTTGATGTTTTATTATAACTATCTTTTAACAGGAATCGAGTAATGGAGGTTTATGGCTTAAACTAGAAGCCTGAGTCCAATTCATAGCAAAATCAATAGGACTCAACCTATTAATAACCTACACTTGCCAAATTTCAGCTACCTAGGATAAGGATAAGGATAAGGATGGTAAGAGGGTCGGCACCTAGTCGTTTAGCCACTTAGACCACAAAGTTGGGTCCATTGTGTCCCCTCAAATAAACCATTGATTAAATCAAGGATTGCTCAACAGCTACCTAGGATAAACAGTTCCAGAGTTATCACGATAGGTTTTACAGACAATGTAAGTTGGCGATTTTTTTTTTAATTATAGATTTAATATGTACCAAAATAAAATAAGAATTTCTATATGAATAGGAATCAGTAGCCTTCAACGTAGTGATAAAGTTTCAGCTTCCTAAAATAAATAGTTATGAATTATCTTCAGCAAGACTGACGGAATGACTGATATAGAAAATTCGACATAAAATTGCATTCAAAATTTCTTTGGTCCTATCCTTTTTTTTTAACTCTCCGATGCATAAGAGGATGTTAAGAACAGCTAGACCAAAATCTATAATATCCTTTGGTAATTTACCTTGAAGATATAAAAAAAAAATAATAGAAATACACAATATACTAATATAAGAGAATTCAGTTTACATAATTTTCAATTTTCGAAGTAATTAAGTATTTCTGAAATAGGTTCGCTTCACACAATTATTCTTAATTATTTATGTATAAGTCTAAATATGTAATTAGAATCTTCTGCTATGAAAAGCTTGTCTTTTAAAAAAAAAAAAAAATTAACATCATTTTCGTCTTCTAACTTTTTTTTTTTATTGAATTTTTTTTTCACAGTATTGATTAACTCACGCAACAGGTGGTATTGAGTGTAATATCGATTTCAATTTTACATTTGTCATGTCTTAGAAATGTCAAAACATTGTGCAGCACATATAATAATGATGTTAAATGGATATATGTGAGAAACCGTAATTAATTTCTACATTCATATGCAATATATTTAACAAAATTTGTTGTAACTTATTTCATATAATCTATTTCATATGTCAAAAGCCAATTTAGATAACAATCTAAATCTATTATAAGTTAATAGTGTATTTTGAATTATTATTATCTTCCATTTACAATTAATTATAACCTCTTACCACCGTAGAAATAGAAATACTAAATATAACATATCACATAGATTTGCAAATATGTTAATTCATATATATAAAATCATATATAGCCATGCCGGCTTGGCCGAGCGGTCTAGACGGCGTGTGTGGCCAGTGTGCCGGCACCTGGGTTCGAATCCCGGTCGTGGCATGGCTGTTTCTTTCTTCTTCTTCTGTGTTTCGTCCGTTTCCCCCTGGGACTTACTCTCTCAGGTGTATCCTCGACGGGAAGGGAATTCTCGTCTCTGATTTCCTAGCCTTGTCAGGGGAGCTAGTGCGTGGTTCGTTGGGGCCCATTTGCAAATAGTACTGTTGTAGTAGTAGTAAAATCATATATATAAAAATTAAACATATTATTTTTGGCCCTAGCAAAAAGAGACTCATGAAATCATTCAATTTGTGTGTGTTTCTTTGTTTTTTGAAAGCTGCAATTAGAAGGCGCACTCGAAATTGAAACTCAATTGGGGCTAATTTCTTTTATTTTCCTTTTACAGTATTTTAGTTTCTAGTTTTGTGATTGTTTTACAGCTGTAATCTTGGCTTTAAAATCATTTTCTCAATAGGATATCATGAAAATGATATCCTATTGTTATTCCTAGTGTCCCAGGTACAATATTTAGTATTACTGTACCTGGGAGGAAGAGAAGGGAACAAGATAATAAAGCCTTTAGTATTATATTTATTGTAATATTCTCTACATTCTTATTCTAGTATCTATTTCATAAAAACTGACAAAGACTAATTAAAGTTCTCAACAAAATCGGCAAATATTGCAAAAAAAAAAAAGTTTTACAGATATCCTTAACAATAATGCACTTCAATGAAAGAGGCAAAAATAGAAATAAAGCATTGTCTAGGTGGTTAATAACGTTTGAACCATACAAATTTTTAACTTCGAAACATGTTAAATAGCGAAGAAAGGGGAGAACATGAGATAATTAAAGAAAACGATATAAGCTATTACATTCTGTCAAATCAGACTTGCACTAAATTACAATTCCCAAGAAAAAGATTAAATTATAAATGTAAACCGTTTGTTTTGCAATCTCCGATGATTCTCATAATATTCTGCACCTGGAGTCATTGATTTCGCAATGGGTTGAAAGATGTTGATCAATCCATTGTATATTCATATAGATCTTGGAGGAAGTCCAAAAGTTCTTGAGAAATCACAGACATAAGAAAACATCTCTTCCCCCTTCTACTACTACAAACATATTTGGCTTTCATACCGTTGTGGACAGAGGCATAATTAGGTTTTCAAAATTATGAAAATCCATCCCAAGTCCAGACCCGAAAAGAAAAAACAACCAGGGGATTGTATCTCTTCTAAAATGGTAATAAGTACGAGACGCCATTTTGCCGCCTTCCTCCTTCCCTATTTTGGGGTCCAATTTCGGAGTGCCCCATTCGCCAACCCCCACTGATTATGGATTCATCTTTTATTTAGTTTCATTATATAAAAAAAGTCAAATTTGATCTAATCAAATAGCAATTTTAGGTTAAGAAATAAGATTAAGAAAACAGCTCAATTAATTTTAACTTGACAAAAACTTATGAGAGCATTTTTACTTTCCTAGAATATTTCCTTTATTACAAGTTATATTATTTTTATTATTGTTATTATTATTTAAGCGATATTTTTTTTTAAATAGATTAATAATAATAATAATAATAGCAATAAGCGTAGGATTAGTTACAAAACCTAGATGAATTGATTAATTCAGATATTTTGTATGCTTAAATGAACAGAAAAAAATGCAACACAAATTAAAAAACATTATTAAAATTAAACTAAAGTCGGTCAAAAAAAAAACCAGTGCAACACCATTTAGGAATTTCCATAATGTTTTAAGTTTTTAATAGCATCTCAGAAAAGTGGTATCGTTCAAAACTATCCATTCATTTCTTTGAAAGTCTTAGAAAGATTTGCTTAAATGCTTTGCTTTTCGAGACTGCAAAATTTATTATAAAAGTTCTCGTTTTTAGATTATAACCTAAAAACTTGTTAACTTATAAAGAGCCTACAAACGAATTCAATTTTAAGATTGATAAATTATTTAAATACGTCCAAAAACCTATTAAAATTGTGAGTCCATTTTATTTATGCCAAGGCGACAGATATATTTCATTAGCAATAAACAGTATCATAAATAACTTGGTTAGTAGCCATTTCGCAGCCAATGACTTCCACATTATCAAGAAGGACTTGCCACTTCCATTATAAAGCGCCATTTCTTTTGTCATCGGCTTAACTATTTTTTTTCCTCTGCCATCGTCCGGGTCATACCTTTTCTTATAATATCCCTGCAGGAGGGGGCGAAGGAGGTCAACTACTCATCTCTTCCATGGCACAGCGCGCGAGCTGGAGAGGTCAGATGGGGTCAAACGCGCATGTCCCAACGTCGCCTGCTGCTTATTAATGAGTTTCGGACGGTTCGTCCGGCCACTGTTCTCTACATTGCCGACTGTCAGAGGCCGAAATGCCGCGGGAGTAATGCGGGCATCCACGTCCCTGCCTCAATGGGGGTCACGAGTTGACCCTGAAATGTGGGCAACCATCGACACAGAAAAACTGCTTGGGAGCCAAGAGGGGGTGGACCAGCAACATGCAAGAGGAAGATACACAAAGATCTCCACTTTATACTTTGTGCCTAAGTATGGGAAACTTAGAAACATAAACAACATGACTGGCCTATTATTAAGGAAAGGATATGGTTTAATTGATTTGTTCTTATTGAGCTTCAGGAAAATACGAAGTAGAAGAAAAAATAAAATAGAAGAACGGCTTTGTTTTGATATCTGCATCAATGCAATTATGATTAAACCTCCCAGTTTGCTTGATTTTTTCCCCCCTTTGTGTTTTACTTCATTCAACGTAGAAAAAAAAATACCAGTTCCGGAATAAAAATTTGTAGAAGGAAATCACATAAGACGAAGATCTCTGAAACGTGGGCATTTTCTTCGTTTTCTCCTTAAGAATATTTTTTTGTTTTAAGACAACAGAAGAATTACATCATTAAGTTATTTCTATAATACTGAAGAATAAATCTATATCCTATTTTGATTTTTTCATTTTTTTTTATTACACAGTTTTCCTGTAATTAATATACGTACGACATGTATGATTAAAGACATCAATGATTGCAAACACAAAGAAAGGTGTTTTATTTTTCGTTTTAGTATTGATCCTTCCCTCACTGAACGATAGAGAATAATAGAGCATGGAACTGATCGATAATTTTACCAATAAGAAGCATTATCAAATAAATCAATCCTAGACTTTAGAATGATAGTTTTTATGAGGCTTGGAGACAATATGAGGAGGTACAATAACCAGTTAAGTGTTGTAACATTTGATGTTAAGAAATCAAAATCAATGACCTTTTAAGAATAACAGTCAGCAATTGTTAATTCAAAAGGATAAATGATGAACTAAAAAAATATTCGTGACTGCAATACGCACCTTGCAGCCACCTAATAATGAACCTATTCATAATTAGGAGTCAATCGAAATGCAAGGAGACACTAAAAAACATTTAACTATTTACGGTTAATTAATGAGCTGAAAAAATGAGGAAGCCTATAAAAAAATATCCAAAAAAAAAAAATCAAACAGAAAGTCTCTACCTTTTTTTTTTTTTTTTTGCACGTTGAGTTTTCCTCTAATGGCTAGTACCTTCATAAATCACAAGTGGCCGGAGTCCATAAGGCCTTTATCTGTTTACGGCACGTATACGACCGGTAAACAGTCCCGCTTTTACAATCCCAGCACACCTAAGCATTCATATGGTCACATTGGCTTGCAGCAAGTAGCAAGCCTTCGTCTTCACTGTTTCACAGTCCACAAAAACAAAATTAAAAAAAAAAAAAAACATAAATAAATAAGCGTCACCTCATTAAGGGCACAATGTCAATGTACCAAACTAAATAATATGTATTAGAAAAGCAATTTGTACTAACCTCTTGAACTTAATGTTTCGCACCCTGAATTATTTTCAACATGGTTGTATTGAAATCATCTACAGACCCCCCCAAAAAAGAAAAAAATCAAATTTCTGTTACATTATTAGACTAGTATTAGAATAAATTAGAATATTAATAAACAATATAAGCTCACTAAAAGCTTTTATTAGTATTTAAATTTATATTATCAGTATCCAATTATTATTATTATTATTATTATTATTATTATTATTATTATTATTAT
>JAFIDM010009631.1:161682888-161705004 GCA_023159025.1 Thereuonema tuberculata | reverse complement strand
TTATTATTATTATTATTATTATTATTATTATTATTATTATTATTATTTAATTTAGCAATGAGTTAAGACAACTATATGCATTTTTTTTAATTCAAATAAAAAGACCAATGATGTTACAATAAGAAATGAGAAAATCAGAGAAGATCTTAAGATACTTCAAATTAATGAGCAAGTTCACAAGTTGATCAATAGAATACGATTTAAATTCTTGAAAGTGCAGAGAAAAAGAAGATAGTCCTATAAATAAAGCTCAATTAGATAATAAAATTATGGCACTGATTATAATAGATTTGTTTTATTTCGATCTAGACCATATTTTCCACTGAATCGACCAGAGCCTAATGATAAAATTTGATTTTAATATGAGAATGTGGAAAGAAAACAAAACAAAACAAAGGAAACAAAATTGAGGGGTTTGGGATTCAAGAGAGTAATATTCAGTAAACTATTTAGAATATAGAACTTTAAAAAAATGAAATATGTTATCTGTATAATAAGTGATTTATTTTTGCCTGAAAATTTGGCTTTTTTTTGTGTGTGATTAACAAGCATTTCAAGAAAGTTTGAATTTTCTTATTATTTTTTAAGTAGTTACAATTCCATTTCTCAATTACGGTGCAAATGTAATTTGGTGCTGTTCTACCCCGAGTCATCAATTTAAGGCATTCAATTCGTTTATAAGGATAGATATGTACTGTATATTACTGTATGTGTGTGTGTGTGTGTGTGTGTGTGTATGCAAATATTGGAAAGAGGTGCTAAGTAAAATTTAGAATTATATTTTTAATTTAATAGAAAAATTTCCATTCATATTTCAAATATTTCATGAATAGACTTTCAGGCCCATATCCTTTGAGGTTCTGTCAGGAGTAATGCCGTAAAGCGCCAACATTTACGCAGGACCCCAATACTGCGCTCAGACCAACTGAATGAAAATGCCAAGCATAGTTGTAAGTCCACTAAGACGACGTAGCACACATGATTACACATCTACTTGGAGAGCGGAACGTATTGTGTTCGTAAACCCTATCCCTCTCTCAATTCCTCACAAGTTTCAAATCAACCTCCCCCCTCCGATTCTTCTTCCAACAGAGCGGTTTATAGCTACTTAATAGTGATTCATGACATGGCTGGAATAGTCCATGTACACTCCGCTATCTCTACGTTTTTATGTCGCCACTGTAACAAAGACAAGGGCTTTCACATTCCGGGGGTAACATACCTGAGTTCTTCATTATCTGTCGTAATTCTGTTTTATGGCGGAGACTTTGGACGAGCAACAGGAGCGGACTGAACCCCACCCGAGAACCGAATGACTTCGCAAACTGCGGCGCGGAAGCCATAGGTCTATGCGGTAAAAGTAAGAGGGCAACGGCCGTAACGGCTGCCAATTGAATTTCATAGTTTGTAAGTGACTTGCCGGGAAAATTCACCATGATTAATTCATTCCAATTAGGACCATTTATAACCCATTCAACCATCGCTACTTTTACAGCTTTTTTTGTTTATATTTTTACACACTTTCTACATTTCCCGTCTTCTAACTACTGGACAGCAAACAACAGGCAACTTTTTTTCACTTTGCAGTGCTCATTAACCGTGGACCTTTGTCGCCTCTTGAATATTCCATTGGCGAAAACAACGTCGGAATCTATTAAAGGTTGAAACGACCTGTCAAGTGGGTCGTGTCTCGTCTTTTCTTAGAAAAGTTTCAGGTGTTTTTCGAGTTTACTATCCTGTTTTCCCACAGGAAATAAAGTAAGCGGAAAGGGGAAGAAATGGAGCAACTCTTCTTTTACATATCAATTTCCCAGGTTCAATATATCTCGAAATTCCAGAATATTTTTCATAATATTGAAAAGTCAATGAGTTTCCTGTGAAGATGCGAGTGATGAATTTTCATTAATTCTTACCATGAATTTAGGATTAGTTACAGAAATATGCAAAAGAAGGAAATTGCAAAATTTTCGTTACAACTAAAAATCAATTTGAAGATATTTTTTGTCTGTTAGCTTTCGTACTTTTCTGGTTTCATAGATCAGTACATATGGAGAGAGAGATCTTTATTTTTCTTTTACGGCATATTGTTGTAAAATACAGTAGTTTTTTTTTTTGTGTGTTTTTTTTGACTAACATAACATTGTAACATTATGCTTCGAAAATTAGTTTGCATAATTCATTAAACTGAACACGAGAGAATTTTATTCGCACTTGAGTAGAAATCACTTAGAAGTCATTTCTTAAAGTGGCCAGCAGATTAATAAAGTAAATTACGTAAAAAAAATTACAGGATTTCTTTTTAATTGCGAATTTAATATTCAAATCACAATACGACAGATTCAGTGGCTTTGAGTTCATTGGGGTCTACAAAGTACAAATGTCATGTGATTAAGACCCACATGATTAAGACCCGCTGATTTAGAGAAATCCACTATTTCTGCATGGAAAATTATCTGTAAATTAAAAAATAAGTATGAAAATACAAATTCATTCTGAAGTTGATATAAATAAGACATCTGATACAAATAAGACAACTTTAAGCGTTCTGCATGAGATGAATTAACTACTTATTAAAAATAAGAAAACAACATGGACTTCTCTTCGTTACCATTTGTAAATTGAAGCAAATCGCCTAAGTAAGCTGAATTCCCTAACACCTCCATTCAGTGGCGTAGCAACGCCTTTGGGGGCCCGGGGCGGCAGTTCCATTATTCCACAACCAAAAAAAAAAAAAAACGGAACCTTATTTCAACAACCAAAAAAAAAAAAAAAAACACTGCTATAAAACCTTAGTTTTAGATTGATGAAAAAAAACGAATATCCCAAAGCGTTACAAGCACCAAAGTTGAGAAGGCTGATACAAACATTGGAAAAATATATAAAACTGTAGTTAAGAAATATATTAGTTAGAGAGAACACTAGTTTTAACGTTATGTCTAAAACTTCATGTGAAAAATAATGAAAGGCAGCACGTTTGTGATTTAAAATAAATTACGGGATTGAGATTATAAACTATTTCGACTTGTTTCGCCAATAACACTTGGGTAGCAAGTCAAGAAAATGGTTAAAAACTTAATGTAATATATTTTTTAGAAATTCGCGTAAGTATTCATCGCATAGGCGGGACTAAGCAATCACCGACTGTTAATGGAAGCGAGGGGTACAGTTCAACTTAAAAGAATCATGCTCACGTTTTATCTATAAATAAGCAACGTACAAAATTTTACCAACCAAATTTTATCGGTCCAGTTGTTTTAACGTGATTTGTGTACAAACAGATAAAGAAGAAAAGAAATGTTCAAATGGAGTAGTCTATACTCAGTCTATAATTTAATAGTATTAATGTCTCTTATTTTTTTTATTTTCGCTGTTTCTCATTATTTTCAAGTGCCAGGAGTGGATACCTAATTTACCTTTTTGTTAAAATGATATTACATTTTTCTTAATTATAAAAATCAGTATCTGTACATTTTAACCTTCTTTAAATATTATATCCATGAAAATAGTAGACAGGCTATAATTGGAAGACATTCAAAATACGGAAGATGGTGAGTGATTTAGATGTAGACTACATCTAAAGTCGTAAGTCTCGTAACTTAATAATCTTGAAAACTGAATACACAGTAGGTTATTAATTATCTAAGGTAATTCAATACAGGTGACATGCATTTACTGTATGTCTGAACACGTCAAATGCAATGACCACGAGGATGGCAATTTAGGAGCAAATAGGAAGTAGTAGAATCGGATAAAAAAACCACAGTTCTTTATCCAATCTGTCTGCCATCCAAAGAAATTTTTTTTCTTTCTTTCATCAATAGAGGAAATGGAGACTTTGAAATGTAAAATAAGAATATTAGTCTAATTAAATAATTTTGAAGATGTACAGCGCATTCAAGAATACAGATCTACTGTATATTAAGATAATACTAAGAGCATTAGCCGGAATATAAATAAAACAGTCTATCTAATATTTAACGATGATGACGCCAATTATAAGTGGTCCCAAAGAAACCGGCATTTATGAGTCATTATATGTGACCTCATCTGGACTGTCAACGCACTAGGCGTCAAATGTAGAAATGTTTAGAATTCGTCACCATCGAAGTAAAAAGAAGTAAATGTTTTATGTTCATTATTAATATTTACAGCTAAACAATTTACATTAGTAAGCAATTATTAAAAAAAAATACCGGATTGCTTAATAATTACGAAAGAGAAGTAGAGAATATGATGAAATCCGAATTTAAAATAACAAACTAAGTCTTTTTTTCCTATCTGTATTCCATATTACTAATTTGTCAAGCAACATAACATTTGCTATTGTTTTAAATTTTTCAAAAATAAAAGTATATTATTAGCATAGTTAATACTTAATAAATAATATACACACCATGCCCCAAGAATCTTTGTTAATAAGTTACTTGTTTTTCAAAAAAAACATTCAAAGGTTCATAATTTTTGGGCCAGTGTATGTACAATAATTATTTACTGTGCCTATATTCCAAAAGCCTTGGATATCTATTCTATTGAAAATAGTCTCTCATAGTCATTTCATCAATACACTCTATGTACTATGGAATTAATGGAGAACTAGATTTATCTACATATGTAGGTGTCTTACAGTGTATAATTTAGAAGGAAAAGAACAAAAAACACAAACAATAGAGAATGAAATTAACGATCGTGAACTACATGATTCCACTGCCGGATTTTCGAAAAGCTCCTTGTTAGACTTAACCAAGAAACTTAGAAATGTATCTTGGCTAATGTCTAGCAAAGAACTTTTCAAAATTCAGCAGTGGAATCATAAAGTTTACAAACGGTAATTTCGTTCTCTCTCTGTTTTTTTTGTTTTTTTTTTAAGTTGAGTTGTTGATGCTCCATATAATTTACGTAACCAGACAAGTTATTTGTCAAGAAAAAGTTCTATTCCTTTGACTTCAACAAACAGCTTAACCAGTAGAAAGCCATGGAAAATTTAATCCAACTTTTCTGTATTACATCTTCAAGTGACCCAAGAACGCTTCTTATGGTTGATTGGACATACATAAACCTATTACCTCTGACCTTCCGGAACAGTTGGCCTAGCTGCCATCTACAGTTTAGATAATGTTATTATATTTTTACAAGGTTTTGTAAATTCTCTTGAATAATTCGAGTAGTCTCTGGCTTGCTATTCTTATACTTTATCAATCACAGAAAAGTTTGATCACTTTAAATTCTTTTTTGGATGCCTCATTGCATCAGAACATTTTAACTCTCTTATCAGCCTTGACATTAAAAAACGACATCCAACAGAAAAGTGCGCTTGATGCAAGAGCTAAAATTACGTCGAACAACTGTTTTGAAATAGTGTGACTAATTTACAAAGTAACTATCTTAAATATGACTGCTATTCATTTCACATCATTTTAAGAACGCATAGCAATCATGTAGCCTATAACATTTTTAACATTTTTTAAGAAATAGAACCATCTCATTCTATGAAATTTGTATTTAAAGTGGAAAATCAAATTTTTCAAAAAGTGAAAGAATTTGTTTTCAGGAATTCGCCATTTCAATAAAAATAAAATGGACATTTACATAACAAAATCTTAATGTTTAAAATATAGAAATATGAATATTTACAAGTACACTCAGATTCAATAAAACTAAAATAATAAATATATATGAATAAACTTTTTATAAAATTGATATATATTTTATGTACATAAATAATATACATAAAATTTAAAATCGTTTCATTGCAATCCATGTGGTTGCCTGATGTTTTCGCAAAGGTAGGAGTTAATGGCGGTAGTGATCAGAAAGTTGAATCTTTTGAATTTTATTGTAACCAATTGAGGATTTAAGGTTCTGGAAGCTTAAGCAGAAGACATTTGGAGACCCCTCATAGTGAATAAAGAAGAGAACAATTATGGGCGACTCGGCAATTGAAGATTCTAAGCAACCTTCCTCTTATTATAATGAAGGAAGAAAGCAACGAGTTAAAATAAATTGGATCCAATAGTTTTTTAATTTTAATCAAAGCAGATATTTTAGTTGCAATGCTTTAATGCTTTCATCTGTAAGTATTAATTCAGGAAACACGAGGCAAACAACCATCTACTTCGTTTTATAGTAGGAAGATTTATTATGGAGGTTTTCGATTTTTGAATCTGACTTGATGCAGACAGCGTCAAGACTGTTCAACTAGATGTAAACATTCTAAGTATTAATTTAAACAAGAGCAAACAGAGAGTTAAATGTTAACTTGTGATATTACGAAATCTTCAGAAAGAGAGAGAGAGAGTACCAATCTAAAGGCGTGACTCAGTTTAAGAAGAGTCCCTCACTGCTCGTGATGGCCTCAAGGATACAACTGCTCTTAAGGTGATGGTAGCGAGATATACCAAGTCCTCAGGCATTCTCTTTAGGGCATGAAATTGCTTTACAAATGGAAGGAATAATCTTGTCTTAACTTATGGGGAGCGTATCTTTATCTCAAATTTTATCATTATTATTATTATTATTATTATTATTATTATTGTTTTGGTTGTCGTTGTTGTTGTTAAATGAAAAATTAAACAAAAATAAAAAAGCAATGGGATACGATTAGCTAAAAAGTAAAATTTATCAAAGAAAGCTGTAATTTTTAACCACCCCGTACACAAAGTCAATTGGATGGGGAAGCTGTTACGAAGGTTCTGTCCATCTGTCCGTGCATCACCATCTCTACAAACTATAAGTCGTACAGACATGAGTGATACCTTATTCGGATCTTTATGATACGTAGAAGTGAGGGAAATACGAGTTCCAGCCTGCGGTCAATTTCTGTCTTACAAGAAATGGCCGAAAATGAAATAAGTCCGGGGTCGCTATGGTTTCGTGAACATTGTGAAACCATTTCTTTTTTTCCTTGTATTTTCTTCAGCGATTGTATTAGGATATTTGTGTATATATGTATATATATATATATATATATATATATATATATATACAAAGAGAGAGAGAGAGAGAGTATATATATGTAATATTATGTTAATTATTCTTATCGATTAATGATTTGAAAAAAAACAGAACACGTTATTTTTTCAGATATTCTATCAAATTAAAATTCTAATATATATTATACACATTTTGATTCCAATATTATAAAGCTACAAATATCTCGACCATTACAATTGATAACGATCTAAACAAAATTAATAATAACGCACGAAATAAAATTTTAAAATTAAAATTTAATTTAAAAAACAAGCAAACAAAAGAAATCAATTAAAACGGTACTTTAAATACAAAACAAGAAAATCGCTCTTTGATTTAATTACACAGAAGTACAATAGTTTACTTAACGATCTTTAAGAAAAAGTAACTATTATATATTAAAAAATCAACAAAGTTATTTGGAATTATCCAAAAATACCTACCAGTCACGATGAAAGAAATATACATTAAATATTGGAAAATATGTCAAAATAGATCAAAATTCAAAACGGGTGAATATCTGCTGAGAAAGTTTTGAAAAGTTGCCAAAATAAGCAAATTTAAAGTATTCCTGCTTCTATTTATTTAAATTTTAATTTATGAAATGTGATAATTTATTCTTATGCTAAATTGAATATGCGGTGTAAGAAAGAAAGAAAAGTCTGTGTATTAATTATCTATGTTAAATAATAGCATCTGTTGATTTGTGGAATTTTAAAGAAAATAAAGATTAGTAGTAGTAATAGAAATATCAGTAGTAGTAGAATTATTTATATTATGATATGCTTTGCTTAATTAAGATAATGCTTAGTATGCAATTTATCAAAAAAAAAATAATAATAATAAATAATAATAATAATAATAATAATAATAATAATAATAATAATAATAATAATATGATACGTAGAAGTGAGGGAAATACGAGTTCCAGCCTGCGGTCAATTTCTGTCTTACAAGAAATGGCCGAAAATGAAATAAGTCCATTGAAATGAAATAAGAATCCATGGAACAGGGAGAGACCTACAAGTACCTGGGCTTCCAGCAAGCGCGCGTCATTGACAACGCAAACATCAAAAATGCACTGAAGAACACATACCTTGCTCGAGTTCACAAAATCCTCAAAACACAACTCAACGCCAGAAATAAAATTAAAGCTATCAACACTTTTGCCGTTCCCACACTAACATATTCGTTCGGCATAATTTCATGGACAAACACCGAACTCGAAGCACTACAACGCGCAACACGCACTACATTCACGAAACACAACATGCACCACCCCAAGTCCGCTACGGAAAGGATGACTCTTCCCCGCAAGGAGGGAGGCCGAGGACTCATCAACCTCATCACCCTACACGAAAAACAAGTACATACACTTAGGGAACATTTCCACCAAAGAGCACAACACTCCTCACTCCACTCAGCCATTGTCAAGGCTGACACACACCTCACACCCCTGGACCTCGCAAACCCTTCTCCAACACTCACCACCCCTGACACCCACACTCAGCAGCTGCGTGAATCATGGGCTCGTAAGGAACTCCACGGCAGACATCATCACGAACTCAGCCAGCCTCATGTCGACATGGAAGCGTCGAACAGATGGCTGACGAGTGGTGAGCTGTTTGGGGAGACCGAAGGGTTCATGATCGCAATACAGGACCAAGTCATCTCCACACGCAACTACAAGAAACACATTCTACACGATGCAAACACACATGACGACAAATGCAGGAAATGCCACACTACGCATGAGACGATCGACCACGTAATATCAGGCTGTCCCCTTCTCTCTCAAACAGACTACCTCCACCGACACAATCAGGTAGCGTCGATCGTTCATCAACAACTAGCACACAAACATTCACTTATTAAGAGCACGGTCCCGTACTACAAGTACATACCACAAAGTGTATTAGAGTCACCCTCATATAAACTATACTGGGACCGCCCCATTCACACAGACAAAACCATACATCACAACAGACCAGACATCACACTTGTTGATAAGGTCAACAAACAGACCTATCTAATTGATATTGCAGTGCCTATCAGCAAGAACATGCAGAAAACTCACGCAGACAAGATCAGTAAATACATTGATCTAGCACACGAGCTCCAGAAGCAGTGGAAGCAGGATCGAGTACGTGTTGTACCCATCGTTCTGTCTGCCACTGGTCTGGTGCCTCACACATTGCACCACAGTCTCAGCACACTAGGACTTCACAAAATCACTTATGCACAACTGCAGAAGGCTGTGGTACTCAACACTACACGCATAGTTAGGAAATTTTTGGACACAAGCACACATCCCTAATCATTCTTGCACACATCTTTACACTTGGCAGTATGTGCTTTGGTCCTTGACCCGCCATATTGTTTTTGCTGGGGAAACCCAAGGTTTGAAACATTTAATAATAATAATAATAATAATAAATTGCTATTTTAAATACACAGGCCTGTGCTGCATATATATTACGTAATATCCAATAAATAGAAAAGTTATTATTATTATGTTCATATTGATTGTCTAATACTGACTTATTAGTTTTATTAACTAATAGGAAAGTCAAGAAGCATCCATTAATCGTGTCAGAATACGTATATTCCTTGTAAAATTAATTTGTACATAAATTTCTTATCTACTTTTTTTCCCTTAATTAAAAGGCCCCCCCCCCCCCTTGACCTTGACTTTGTTTATTCTTGGGTATTTCATTTCTCAGGCAGAGAATTAAATTATTTCCGGTTTTTTTTATTCAATAAGAAAGAAATTAGACAATATCAAACTATTTTCCAATTTTTTTAATAAGTTCATGAAAACTAAATATCAAATCACCTTAAGTATTTTAAACAAATTCCAATAATTTGCAAAACTTTTAAGATTATTCATATTTTCTTCCCAAAGAACTAATAAATCTCTTATTATATAGCAGCCATTAAATAGTTTCAGATGTTTGTTTTTTTCATAAAGAAAATAACTAAAATTTTTAAAATTCTATTGGAATCAATATCAATATCAAAAATTTCTATTATCTTATGCTAAATTATTGCAACTTTCTAAAAAATATATTCACAACAGTTTGGAAATCAAAACTACTCCTATATTTGTATTCGAATTTGACGTAGAATATGAATAGCCGTTTGTTTTGTCCCAGAGCCGCTAGAGGGTATACGAACGAACGCGAATTGCGAGAGCGAGCAGGAAGCAACTACCGTACCGATAGTTTAGTCGTAAGCCCCCAAGTGATGGTGAGGGAGGAGGATGGGGCTTTTGCATGACCGAGAAGAATGGAATGGAGGGGTAGAAAGCAGAAGGGAAATTGAATAACTATTAACGATCCTCACTTGGTAGAGTTAACGGTTTCCGTGTTCTCTAGCAGTAAGAATTCTTTTAAACAAGCCAAGATTTGGAATTTGTTCGGTAATTGCTCGTGTAGCCAAATCCGAGTAAGCGCAAACCGGTTTCACTATTCATTTGTTTATTTATTATTTATTATAATATTTATTATAATAAATTATAAATGTTTTTATTTATTTATTTATTTATTTATTGCTTCTTTGTTCATTTAAGGCAGATTATACTTTTTTCGGAATCAACTAAATAAAAAAAAGCAAAACTAAAAATTCAATGTCATAAAATTCCTTTAAATTCATTTAAGACAGTAGAGATAGAATATCACTAATTCACTATCAGGAAAAAAATAAATTAATAATAGAATATCATTAATCAGGAAAAAAATAAAAGATACAGTTTGAAAAAAAAAAAAAAAGTTGAAAAGAGCCAAATGAAATTAAAAAATAAAAATTCAAATGCATGTAACAAAATGTGACAGAATTGTTATAACTTTCTTTGTGACAAGATAAAAATGGCTACTCATCTCGTCCTCATATAGATCCATAGTTTATAATGACGCTATTCTTTTTAACAATTTCAGCAGTTAGTGAATTTCAGGCTAAATAATCTATAAACAGGCTTCAGTAACGTACCAGGTCGTGTTTCAATTGTTTTGTAATTCTAATATATTAACAATGTTTCCAAACCAACAATATTATTTTAAACATTTAACATCTTAACTACATTAAATTACAAAGAAGGCAAATGGCAAATCCAATAATAATTATAACAATGTACATCATTACGAAACGACAAAGAGATATTAAAAATCACATCACTACGTTCTCCCATTTTGTGAAGCGATGTGATTAAAAATTTCGCCTGTTTATTAAAAAAAAAAGAAAATAAAAAAAAAATAACCGCTATTTAAATATTTATTTTATACAATTCTGTTCATTTTATTATTTTGTAATGAAAATATCGAAAATATGTTAAATTCGTTTAGAAGCACCAAGGCATAGAAAATATTTACTTTTACATGATGTTTTTAAGGGGAAATTTTTTGGAAAAGCCAAACAGACGACTGGATGAATATAAGAAATTTCCCTTCCATTAGGAAAAGCGCCGTTTCAGAAAGAAAAGGAAAAAAACGTAGAAAAAGAGAAAAAGCGAGAGATGATGTGAGCATAGAAACCAACTACAGCCTCGAGGAATCCACCACGATGTTGGTGTTGCCTTGGATACATCATCTATCGCTCGTTCTGCAATGAGGATGCGGCAGGAGATGTAAAGAGCATTTCCGGGGGATACAGAATGACTTTGGCAAATGATGATGATTGAGGAAAATGCGTAAACTGAGCTATCATAAATTGGATCAAAGTAGGAAGAATCGATTTACGACTTTTAGGAGTTTAGCAGCACATTAAGAAAAACATTTTTCCCTTTTTTCTTATTTTCAAAATTTACAAATTAAATATTTGACAAGTGTTAGATGAATTTGCCTGTAGTCACTGTGCTTAAAATTGGTGATGTGAAATTCGAACACTGTTGGGACACTATTTAACAAAATATTTGAAGATACAGCAAACAAAACATAAAGAATAATCAAAGTTTCTTTTTTTTATTAATTATAAGTTCTTAACACAACATAAACTAAACCTATTTGGTCTTCACTTGGAAGAAAAGAGATTACCTAATGATACTGATTCCAGAAGACGAATAAAAATACATCTTTAAAACTGAGTTACATTATGAACTTAATATATGTAGGTGCAAAGAAACAAATAAATAAATAATTTTCTTGTAGAAATCAAAATAATTGCCAAGGTTGGAGATCTGAAAAATCAACGTTAATTATCGCTATTATTAGGCATACAAAAAGATACATCGCCTATAAAACGTTCCGGACATTCGTTACAACATTAACGTGACATTGACTTAATCCAATAATTGCAACAGTAAGACAAGAAATACGGTTGTCAAAAGCTTTCAAACATCTATGATGTAATTGGCTTGGCTGTATTCAACTAACTTAAACTGAAAGCCAAAAAAGATAGTTGGCTAATTAGCACTTGTTTTCAATAATTCCAATGCTTCTCGACCTAGTTGAGTTGATTGTGGTATAGCAATGATGTTGCCTAATGAAGTTATTGCTTGAGTGGTTTTGATTTACGACAAATACGTTGCCCTGATGCAAGAGTGTTCGTCATCCACAGAAAATTCCATCAATGACCCTGAAACGTTAACCCAAGTAGCATCCAAACAGGAATCAGCTTTAGGGTTTAGCAATTTCATACAAAAGCTTAAAAGTGCAGTAAAAAATCCAGAAAGCTTCTTGTTACGGATGTCTACAAGTTTTTGGAATGGCGATGTACGTAAATATTCTTCACACAGTAGTTTCTAAGCAGTGGATCAAGAATTTTAATAGTTTTAAATGCATTGATGCAGAGGTCCCCAATCTTTTTGCTGACCGTAAGTGACTCTAGAAGTTCAACAAACTTTATACTTAAGTTACTTTATTTAAAATAATAAGGCAAACTGTATATCAACAATTCAATAGTTTTAAAGCATTTGCTTTTTAAAGTACGGATTTGTAATTAACAAAATTAAGAAAACTGAAATCGTTATTATGGCGATTGTAAGCCGTATTTATTAACTGCAGAAAACCATTTGCTACTTTTATATTCGCAGAGAAAGGAAGCGCCCCGAAGATAATAAGCTTACAATATCTAAAAGGCAGTGGATGAATGTCTGTACGTTAATCTGTCTGTCTGGTTGATCATAATAATAAAACTATTTAGTCAAAAGATGAAAAATTAATGGAAGTTCAGGCTTCCATGTAATAGTTCTCATTATTTTCGATACCAATGTATTCACTATAAGGAGTTTATATGAAAAACAACAATAACAAAAAAAACGTACTCGAACTATCTATCGAACTGTTCCATACTCTAAGCCAAACCCACGCAAATATTAGACAGTTGACACATTAACTATTTTTTTCCTTTTTTTTTTTTTTTGGTACTCCTTACGACCATAGGCGTATTAGTGGGTGGGGTGGGGGGGGGGGCGGAATCCGGGAATATGTGCAATAGATCTTTTTTTTATTTTGTTTTTGATTGGATAGTCGGTTGTGAAGACCTCGGGACCCCCCCCCCTCCGAAAACTTGAAACCAACGTTTTTTGTTTGTTTGTTTTTTTGGTTGTTGGAGATCGTCTCCCTAACTTGGCCCATCCCGAAATAAAATCCTATTTGTGCCCCTGCTTACGATTGAAAATCAATTAAACATTAAATCATATCATTGACATATAATACTTTTACTTTAAAAAAGAGAAAAAAAAAATTAAAAAATATAAGAATCTATAGTGAAATTCTAATTACTAAATTTACCAAAATTATTTCTTTATTAAACAATTATACTTATTTGTGGATCATCCAAAGAAATAACAGAAACAGCAACTGGTCTTAAAATTTAACAACAAATAAAGCAGTGTACATTTTAGTCGGGGATGAGATCTGATTTCCTCGTAGCTTCAGGAGTTCAATTACTTTAGTCCCGCAATTACCGGTTCATAGATGGCTGTAAATTCCCCATACAGCAACCACTACTAAAACGCCGCCATTATTCTCGTCTGTTCTCAGGGTAAACGATAACTCCCCCTCTGTAGGGCATCCCTGGACAGCCATCTTTCTGTTCACTCGAGCCTCAATTAATTCATAATTCAGCAATGCCAGACTGGTATAAAAAATGCAACGACTCTAAGTCGAGGATTGGAAAATTTATAGACTAGATTCACTTCGGTATCGAAATTTATGAAATTCTGATTTACTTCAATCGAATTTTACTTCGCGTTGGACGACATTGTATGTTTTATTCCTTATGGCTGTGCCCCAGCCCAGAGAAAGCATTCACTCTTAAATTATATCACTACAGTTTTCAAAACTTCACTAAGAATTCAAGAATATAATATTACCTAATTATAAATAGTTAAATTCAGAGTAAACAAAAAAAGCAAAACAACAACAGCAGCAGCTAAATGCAGAATTTCCTTTGTCTTTTATACTTACTCTGATATGTTATCTTAAGAAATTACTATCTGTCGTAATACAGTGGTACTAATATCACCTTACAACTACAAATTAATAATTAATTGCTGATCTTCAACAAATAAAAACAATTACAAATAAAAGTAATACTTAAGTTAAAAGGTTCAAACGAAGCTGAGAAATTTTCATTTAAAAAGATTTATTTTTCGAGAAAGAGTCCAGAAATACTTCCTGAATCAATACATATACATCTTCCATGCTTTATAGCAATGAATATAATCTTTTAAGAACCTCAAGTAATTGTGGTAGCATTAATGTTTTATTACCAGCAATATGTAAATAGAGATGTGTTTACTTTTAGGGTTTTTTTTTTTTTTTTTTTTTTTAAAGTCTTTACAAAAACTAAAGACTTTGTTGTCAGTACTAAATACATTTGCAGATGTTAGAAAATTTAGGTGACTATTGTAACACGGAAGCCAAGATATTGATTTTAATTAAGTTGGAACTAAATAAAAAATTACAGGAAAACCCCTATATAGTTTTATTAAATGGTGATAATAGGAATGATTACTTTCTTTAATAAAATAGTTCAATTGTTTAATAAGAATAACGATAAGAAAAATTATAATTTATTTAGTCTTTAAAAAAAAATCAAATCCAAAGCTTCAAATCTCTCTAAACCAAATATGCATCTTTATAAATCTTTAAAATTCTACGCTCCTCTTCAGGAAGGAAAAAAGGACTCCATGGTTCTCTTGCCAGGAAGTCTTCTTCAAGCAATTTCGCATCTGAATAAAAATGACATTTGAATAGAACAATTACTGTTGCCAATCTCGATTTTAAAGACATGGGCAGTGATGATATTACAGTATATATTTTTCAACAAACTTTTCATCTCAACTCTTTGAAAACCAATCCGAAGACCTTGTCTAATAAATCCTTTGAACTCTTTGTCGAATATTTTTTTTTTCTTTTTTTTTTAAATCTAAATAAACAATATGGCGTCGGGATGGTCCCACACCACCAACGCTTCACCATGGACCCGGACCTGCCTGAGGGTCGTTCTGTAGCTCTGGCCAAGGTGACATTGAACATGGAGAAATGGAGGAGGGTTGATGTCGCACAAGTAGAGGAGGGGCGGGACTAGAGAGGCGACGTGGAATCTTCCATTAGCCGCCATGGGGGTGGCAGGAGAGAGCAGGTGCAACGCTTTCAGGTGTAGAAGAGTGGAGGCGCTAAGTGTCAGAAAAGAAAATAATGCAGTAATCTATCTCTCTCTTCCTTCTTCAAATGTAATTTTAATGAAAAAAAAAAAGGGGGGGGGGGGACTTAAAATTAAAAAATCCTTAAACGCGTTAAAAAGAGAGAGAGAGAAAAACAAAAAACAAAGAAGGCATTCTCGTAAATCAGAAAAAAAGATGAAATCATCCTTTTTAAAGAATCGGGGGGGGGGGGGGGTGCTCCATTATTTTAAGTTTTGAATTACTTAAAATAACGCGGTTGTAAAGAAAAATAATGAAATAATAATAAATTCAAAAATAATAATCAACAGGTAAATAATAATTAAGCCGTTTTTGCAATTGATTTCATTTTACAAATATTATTAAAAATTACATCATTTTTAAAATTAAAAAAAAAAATATTTTTACGAAATTTAAGTTATAAATGTTTCTCGTCTTAAAGCCAGGATTTCGTAAGATATCTTAAGTAGAAGGTGTCGCTTGAGTTCGAAAAATATATATAATTATATTATACATTTGTTGGTTTGCAAAGATCTACAGCCGTGTTATGTAAATTAAGGTTGAATTAAATTTTCCTTTAAAAATATTTTAATAAATTTAATTCATCAATTAAATAAGTCCAGAAAATTATCAGTTACTTGAATTTTTAATTTGAATTCCAAAGGAGCAATTAATGGAATAGTTTCGTGATGAGAGGGTGAAAATTAGGAAACGTCTTTCCAGTTTCCTTTCTCTAGCAGTGACCCAATCTTGTCGAGTTTTGCCACCGATTGCTTAATGTCACTGCGTGGGAGGAGGTTTACGACCAATCGTCGATTGCCTTAGCTCTGACGTCAATGTGAAAGCGTCGCGGTGTCGTAGTGATGAGTCGCAATGCGCCATCGAGGTTGTCGTTCGTGAATGTGTAGGGGAGGTGTCTCCTTGAACTCGTACCACCAGGGAGGGAGGGGTAGGCTGCAGTTCCACCTTCACGCACCAGTGTGTCGCCACGCGCCCGGCATGTCATCCTCGTGTCCCTGGCTGCCCGCTTCCCGCCCCTGTCAGCACGAGCCGAGTCTTGTCACGTGAGCTCGGTGCCAAACCCTCCCCCTCACCTCTCTCTCTCCGAACACAACATACCTGGCGACTGTGCACGGCAGGGGTCGGCTTTGGTCGCACCGCCTGCGCTTTGTTTGGGGGGAATGACGGCCTGAGGGAGAACAGCAGTGGGTGAGGGTCTACCAAGAGCATGTACAACACCCTCCCCCTCATCCTGTCTTTGTTCGAGTCGGTGTCGTTGTGTCCTCAGGCACAAGAGGACACAAACAAGCGAGGTGTACAGATGAAGCCCAGCAGGTGGAATGAGGAAAGATCGAAAATAAAAAGATGTTCGTTATCTCATTTCCGATCACAAATGATACGCTTAAACATCAGATATTGTCTTAATAGCTTCAAATTCCCATTTGACACTGAACCATTTCAAAAAAGTCTACTTGCAGCTTTCATAAGATCAGAAATGATCCTTTTTCTTTTTTAAAAAACTTACTACAAGATTTTGGCCAAGAAACAATCTTATGTAAAAGAAAGTGTATAGAAATATAAAACTCACATCTTAAGAGATTAGGTCTTAGGAACTTAAGATAAAACTCAAGTTTTTTTTTTTTTTTCCCTCACTCCGTTTAGATCTCACAAAATGATATTATTTCGTTAACTCGTGGAATTCTCCAATAAACAACAATTTTTGAAAATCTGCATAAAACTGAAATTGATTTAGAGCTTATTATCTATCCAATTATATAATAAAGTTTAAAAAAATCGATTTCTTCGCATTTCACTATCCATACACAAGAACTTCAGGAAGAACCAACATTCTCTTGAACAAATATTTTGTTTCTGAAACAAAAATATAACAAGTTTTTAATGCTGAAAAAATAAGAATTATATTCATTGCGAGATATTTTGGTAAACATAGGATGTATAACGAAAAAGCTTTACTGATTATAATTTCTAGTTGAATAAAATTCTGAACAGTTTCATACAATAGGATACATTATTTGAAATCAGTCCTTCTTCGATTACTAAAAAATAGAAACAGATTTTGATACTTTTGGGACAAATTTTCTTCATAGATCTTGATACCACAAAGAACCAGTAGTTGAGTTTGGCAATCTTTCAAATTCTTCGCAAATAACCTGAATCGTGAAAATTTCTTAGTAAATTATTACAAAAGTTAGTCCATTTATAATTATTTTATTACTTAAACATTTAATTGCACTTTACCATCTGATAGTTAGCAACTCTTATTAATTAGAAATAACTTTCCATTGAATGTTTGACAAAACAACCTTAAATATTTTGACAAAACAAAATTTGTAAAAAAAAAAAAAGGAATCACAGTAATTAAATTAATATTAAATGGAATACATTTATTCTGCTTAACTTTAACAGAACCCACAAATAACCGACAAAGTAACGAAATAAAAAAATAAAATTATACAGAATTAACTTACAAACTACAATATTCAAATAAATATACTAGTTGCATATCACTATTAGACTCAATCTTCAGTTTTCAGACGATATTTTTCTCAGTTCACATTTTTTTCAATTTTTTTTTTTTTTTTTTTTTTTCAATACCTCGTTACAAATTGGAAATAATCAGAAGCTCAGATTTTAGTAATAATTTAAAACGCATTTAGTTTTATTAAAATATTTCAATTGAAATAAAAAGAAAGGTTTTATTCAGGAATTTTCCAGATAGTCAGTGAAAGGAAAAACCGGACAAACAGAAATAATTATCTGATCGAAATACAATATGAGCTTGCTAATCATATTATCTCTTGGTGAATTTAAGTTTACATCAACAAAAATGATTCAATCTGATTGTTGAAATATAATTATTAAAGTGATCTCGTTTTATTCATATTTAGTACGTTTTTAATAGTGGATTGCTAATATGTAAAGAAAAACAAATCAATTCATAGTGAATATTAAAATCTCGGAAACTTTACAACTGCAAAACCCCACAGAAAAAATAGAAGCACTCAGAAGTAGAAGCTTTTATATAAAAATAAACAAATCATCGTAGATTTATTTCAAGAAGTGAAAAGGAAAATTGGCTTCATTTTCTAATTCATATAATAATTCATATAATAATTCTAGTCAATATAAAAAAATTAAGAAATAATTTTTTGTAATATAGCAGATTTTAATAAAACTTATAAATTAAGATCAAATTCTAGAGGAGACTAAATAACTTGAGAATCACACAAGCTAGAAACGAGTTCTCAATGGCTATGAGGTACCGGTAGTCTTGGCAAGATCTTTTCAACGATGTTTAGATCATGTCTCTAGTATATGTCGTTCCTGAGAATTATGAATTTCTCGCGACGGACGGACATACAGAGCGGGGATATAAGGCTTCTCCTGCTATGAGCTACGCTCCGTATTGAAGCCACAAGTTGTTTCTTCATTACGCCTGAGGATGACTATTGTAAATTAGTGGTCGAAACATATTACGATATTTCAAGTAAGTTATGTAAATATTTTTTTTAAATTGTTAATGTGTGTTTTAATGTTATTTATTTTTTAAATTTATAGAATATTTATATTCTATAAATATGTATCTTATATTATAAAAGTGTTATTCTGTCTGTCATAAGACTACGTTTTTCCAATTTTTTGACCAAACTATAAGAGATAGATCAGTCATGTAAATGGATAAAATGTAGATCTTTTTAAGACAAACAAAATGCTACAAAAATCTTTCGAAAAAAGTTTTTGGTTTCCAAGATGGCGCCTTCTAAAGGGTCAAATTTTGACTTTATCTCAATTTAAACGAAAACTATAAAAGATGGAAGAGAACATTACGTTGAGAAAATGTTGGTATTTGAAAGTTCTATCGAACGATGTATCACTTATTCACAAACGCTTCAGCATTTGCAAGATACATGCAAAAATGTGAATTTTCGGTGTGTGACGCCGACCCGCAATACATCTGAGTTATTCGGAGAAGCAACAACGGGCTGGGAAGTTATATATTCTCCGACGATCGCAACAATAATTTGCTAAATAAATAAAGTTTGTTTTTTGAATGCTATATATGGAAGGGTTCCGGAGCGAAGCGACGGTACCCGGCTATTATTAATATATATTATAAAAACGTTATTCTGTCTGTCATTCTGTAAGCAAAATGTTAAATTACAAATTACTAAAATGTTACTAAAATAGAGAATCTATTCATAAAAAATGAAAATATATTAAACAACTGTGCAACTATACTGATTGGCGACGTAAATATAGATATTTTCAAAATGAATAAAAACAATGCAGTACAGAAATACGTAAAACTTATGTGCAATAATGGTTTCAAAAATCGTCTTTACGGAACAACAAGAAACAACTGTACAATTCATGGAAATCCGAAAACAAATATAGATCATATTTTCATAAATAAACATGATATCAAAACACCAGGAATAATATGTAAAGAACGAATCGGATAATGGTTGAAAATGAGAAAAGAACAGATCCAAATATAATCTATAAAGAACTAATCAATGATGTTAACAAAACAAAATTCATGAAAATCTTCATATATAAAAGTCCTGACTCACTCACTCACTGACTCATCAACGCCCACCCCAAACAAAGCTGAAATTTTGCACAGAGGTTTCCTTTATGATGTAGACAAGGAATAAGGCCGGATTTTTCGAAATTCTTACGGGATAGGGAATAATCTGACAAACTGACGATGAAGTGTATGGCGGCAACCCCAGGTATGTGGCGCCAATCCGCAATACACCTTGAGTTAAGTGGAGAAGGCCACAACGGGCTGGGAAGTCTTATATTCTCCGATCTCAATATTAATTTGCTAAATAAATAAAGTTTTTTTTAATGCTATAGATGCAAGGGTTCCGGAGCGAAGCGACGGTACCCGGTTAGTTACAAATAAAACAGTCTATCAATCAAGAGGACAAACTCTAAACTTGGTTTTCTTATTGGATAATATTGGATGATTTTCCGCAGAATTATGTTGAGATAGCAAGTAGAAACAATTTTTTGTAAAGAGTTTATATCTGTTGCTAGAAGATGGAGCAATAATCTAAAAAAAATCTACTTTGGCGCTTGGTCAAATGATGCATAACACCATCCAATTGAGACAGAGATCATAGATCTGAATTTTATATAAGTTAATTACGAATAGAAAAGTTTATCAAGCACAATATTTTTTTCTTTATGTAAAGGTTAGCGAATGTATGCAAATAATTCTTTTTTTTTTTTTTAATTCACTTATGTTCATTTACGAGATCAAGCCCAACTACAACTACGGAAACCGGTCAGGGCGCGAAAAGGAAATAAAGAGTACGAACTTAGTGTTAAGACACGACGTCCAATAAAGTAGTGCTACAGAAAGGGAATATAAAATAACATGAAAGATATTAAATGTAGAAAAATATAAACCTTTAGTTTGAGTTAAAAAAAAATATTGATACATCATTTTAAAGAAACTCATTCTGTATCATTCCAAATTATATATCGATAAAAAATATAATTCAAGGTTTGCATAACAGCTCAAGAAATTATCTTACTCTGCAATTTCATATCATGTTAGTAAATCGGACTATACTGTTGACCTTGAGGAGATATAGTCCCGAGTGACATCAAGCCTTATTATTACTTTGCAGCCACTACCGAGAAAGCGTAGCTCCCAGATACAATCATTTCAAATATCACTTTTGACTAAAAATATATTAATTCTGATTTACATCAGAAGATAAATTAGATTACGTGGTTTAAGAAGTTTAATTTTAAAAAAGTCACTCGGTCTCATAAGCGGAAGAAAACATACTTAAGAGAATGAGATTGAAGGCTACATTATAATCATTAACTTAAAATCCGACAAATTTAGGAGAATGTTCATAATTTTGGAAACAGCTTAGCCGAAGATTTCTGAAAGTTCAGGATCAGTTTATTATATAGTCGTCCGTTGTTCTTAAAAAATGTTTATATATAAGTTTATATTTTGACGATTTGTTTTTAATGGATGAGAAATGGGCGGGGATTATATGATTTCTTTTAGATTTGAGTGCAAACTTTTTTTTTTTTTTTTAAAAAAAAAAAAAAGAAATAAAAAAAATAGTTTACTCTTTTATGACAATGCATTATATCTTATTCATCTTTCTTAAATTCCTTCTTTGTTGAGTAAGATTTTGAGGCTAAATGGGCCCCTTCTACCAGACTGGACCCCATTTTTCTTCATGGTAATGTTTTCCTGTAACTTGTTAGTTAAGGAAAGAGCAAAAAATCCTGACTAATTATCATTAAAAAAGGATTTCCCTTCGAACGATGGAAAAGGACCTTGTTCGTCCAGAATTGAAAAAAAATCATAAGATCACTACATGATTTCCAATCCAAATTCGAATGAAATCTCTCAATTTAACATTGAATCCCAACAAAAATAAAAATCTGATGGAGATCTCTAGCAACTTTCTAGTAATTGAAAAGTCTTCAAAATCTTCAAATAAAACAAAAATAAATGTATA
>JAFIDM010009631.1:161668796-161682488 GCA_023159025.1 Thereuonema tuberculata | reverse complement strand
TATACATTTATTTTTGTTTTATTTGAAGATTTTGAAGACTTTTCAATATATAGAATGTCTAGAAGAGGGAGAATTAAGAAGACTTATGGTATATACAACTTTCTAGTAAGTTTTAGCTCTGATTTTAATTCACACCGATTTAAAAAAAAAACTTCTAATATTGATTCATAAAAATCGAGACAAATAAGCTGCAAGAAAAAAAATATGTAAATTTATTTATATAAGTAAATAAAAGAAAAGAAAAGAAAATTTAAACCTTTCTTTTTGTACATTTCCCCCCACTAAGTTAGCAAATTGTGGGTAGGATAGCCGAGTGGGTAGGTGCACTTGGCTGCGAGTTGGAGGTGGCGGATTTTTCCACGTTCCATTCTATTCCAAATGGGTCCTAGGGTCTGCCCAGCCCTCTGTTGAATGGTTTCCGGGGTTTTTTTCCCCGGGAGTTAAAGGCGGGCGGGCGTCGCACTGACCACCCGACCTCAATTTTGTCCCGTTGGTCAATAGTGGGATACTTTAACTTAAGTTAGCAAATTATGATAAGTAAATTAGATCTAATTAAAGGTAAATTAAATGGAATGAATTAAATCAATTCATTGTTTAAGCTTATTAGATGAACTGTTCTAAGTTCGTCTAATTATTTCTTAATTGAAATAGTTTTAATCGTTATCTCTTACTGATGAGACGTTAAGTATTATACGATTGACCTTTTTCAGTTTTTCCTTGCTTAAGTTGGTTTCCGATTTTCGACAAGATTGCAATACAGTCAATGCGTGACTTCTTAACAAAAAAAAAAGTTATGTACAAACTGTCCCCAAACAAATTATCATCCAATACTTGTTTTAATGATTCCGATGATGATGGTAAACACTGCTAATTGGTTTCCATAATGCCTGCGTCATTTCTTGGAGCTGATTTTCATCTTAGCCAGTTTGAAGCAAGGAAACAATTGCCAATTTCGGTTTTTAAATGAAATGACAGAGAGGGGGAATAGAAGGAGGGGTGACTGAAGACATACGACGACAGCGGTGGTGCCGTTGCTCTGACGAATGACCAGTGGGTCAAAGAGGTCGCCACAAGATCACAGACGGCCGCTGTCACTCCTGACTACGACTGCATGATGGCTCCCTCCTCCACTGACTCCCTCCGGCGGTCATCAACAGAAACAATCCGGCCAGTAGGAAACAAAAAGACAAGAAAACTAATTTTTTCTTTCTTTTGTGAGCATTTTTTTTTTTTAATTTAGCTATTGTGAGTCTTCGCTTATCTTTTTCGTCGCTGCTTTAATATTTGCATCTTTATTTTATTTTACTTTTAATTTATTTATTTATTTATTTATTTTTGTTAAAAAAAAGTTTACAAAAGTTTTCTTTTCAACTTTAACCTGGTTTAAATTTTATTACCTTGCTTTTTTATTATGTCAAGGCTTTTTGAACTAAGTTTTATTTATACTGTTTACAACGATATAAACAGTACCGGTAGTCTATAACTAAAACTTAAAATTATAACGATTTGAAGAATCAAAACCTATTATAGGTAGTTATCGATTTGGTACACATAATTTGAGTACAATTCTCTAATTCTACATTGTACCGTTTACACAATTAAACCACTTTTCTTACACCAAATTCATAATTTTATACAGCTGTCGAGTTCGAATTATCGATTTTTTTACAAGTGTAAGAAATGAAGAACGAAGAATACATCACAACGACTAAGAACAGCAATATGCCACGTGACTGCGACGGTGCTGCCTCCGCTCTTGCCAACATTAAGTTAGTGTAAATTATGGGAAATGGTTTTCGCATACCAAGAACGTCAAGGATACAATGTTCAATACATAGAATGATTTGTAACCAATGCCTGAAACTTTTATAACATACAGAACTACATTAAATATTACAATTATTAAATATTTAATTTAGAAAAGGAAACTTATCATACATATTATTTTAATCACTTTAAAATCTAAAAATATAAGGCCTACACACACACTTTTTAAACGAAACTAGTTCTTTTTACAAAAGAAGTCTGATATTTTTGACTGTTTAGATCTTTTATGTCTACGTTTTTTATTTGCTTCTCTAGTTCATACAGTTTATCAAAAATTCAATCATCTCCTTCTGTAGCAGAAAGATACCTCCTTAGACTATATTTGGACGGAAAAGGTGTGCATTAGTTTTGAGTACATACGGTATTTTGTCCTGATGCCATTGGATCTGTATAAATTGACTGTATTTATGGGGAAATTTACATTGGTAGCCGCCATTTTATGTTCAATTTTTCGCAAGGACGCCATCTTTTTTTTTACTCCATTTGGCGGAAACAACGTAAATTGCGGGAAGTTTGATATTATGACAGCGTAAATACAGGGGAAAAAATATATTATAATAATAGGAAAATTGAAGGGACAGAGGAAAATGTTTCTGAATCGTTCACTGTAGGCCAATGGTTTCTTAAAAGAATGATCGGCAAGAATTCTTCAAATGTTCGTAAGATATTTTAAAATTACGGATAAGACTTACACATTCTTCGGGTCATATAAAGACCAGAACACTGTCAAGTTTCAAAGTAGCAACACAGTGCATTTGGGGTTTATTTCTTTCTTTCTTTCTTTCTTTCTTTATTTATTTATTTGGCACAGATAATGAGATAAAGTGAAAGCAGGCTTCAGGTATTTTTCTGGTCAAACTTGATCGCAAATCACAAAAAACTTGAGATCCACTGTTGTAAAGACCGATTTGCAGCAGATATCCTGAGATATCCTAAGGAATACAAAGGATTTTATTTCAGGGAGAGCCAACAACCAAGGAAATTAAACAACATGAATTTTCTCACTAATATTTCATTAGTGAGTTTTTTTATTGCTTATTTTTGCTTTTGTGGCACCACTGCGATTCCGACAATAAAAAGTATTTTTCAAAATTTCGGGGGTGGGTAGGTGAGAAGGTTGACCAACGTCCTTCGAAATAAAATAGGACCTGCTCTAATCATTTCGATGGGGGGAGGGAGGCTTGGTCCTCACCTACATACGCCTGTACTTTACAGCAGTGCTTCTCAATCTTTTCTGCTTCATGGTGCACTTTTATATTTGCAGAAATCCCGCGTCACAGCAAGTCTTGTTCCTAAAATCCCGTGGCACACCAAACTTCTTCATTGCTTTTATTGCTACAATATAATGTTTTTAAAAAACAACTAAGAATTAGAAATGAATAAATAATGGTCTGATTGTTAAACAGTTAAAGATATCTAAAATATTTTTAAGCCGATTTGAATGTGTTGAATATTTTATTATCCTTAATTGTTAGAATGAACGAAATGTAGTTCTTATTTCTATTTGTCCAGGTTATTTGATGTCTAGATTTTTATTCTAAATACGAGCATTTGACTAGTGTGAAGCTAAATGTTGATTACAGATGCACTCGCAGAAGTTTCTCTGGACACATCAAAGGCATCCTCACGGGACACCGGTTGCTCTGATCTACAGGAAGATGGTAAGGTGCTTTTGGCAAGTAGATGACCAATGGATAGACCTATGATTCCTATCAAACACGTTAAGACGTCTCATTCATAAGGGTTCTTCACCCCCCCCCCCCCTAGAATCGGTTTTGGTTTTCTTTCCTGGTGTGGAGGCTGGTTTAGCATTGGACCCAACCTCATCTTAATCCTGGGTCATAAAACGTTGAATGTCTTACCTCAACGCCCTCATGGCTCCTGTGAGATACACCTATCTACCTTATGATACCAATTATAACAATGAAATATGTGAGAAAGTAATTTCTCTAACAGATCCATATATGTTTTATCTATTATAGCACTATTAAAGAATGTAAACCACTTAACTTCAAAAATGTTCTTCCTACAACTGAATCATTTTGCATAAAAAATCAGCATCCTTTCAATGTCTACATGAATATTTTTGTTTTGCATAGCACCAACGAGATAAAAACACATCATCAGTAAATTTCATCCCAAACAGTTTGTTCCATCTGATTTTTCGCAGGAAAAATTTTGTAATGGCATCTTCATCAAATACATTTTTTTTGGTTGGATGGTAAGGGAGTTCTTGATAAAAAATATAATGTTTAAAATGGTTCGCGAATCCCAAATGGTGGGAGTTGCTGATCCAAAACAATGGATTTACTGTCAGGTGATGGCTAAGATGATGCAGACAGGCAATATGCATAGGAACGCAATTGGCGAAAATTTTAACCTACAATTATTTATTTCAAAAACGTATTTTAAATATTGGAATCTCCCCTCTCCTATTCTTGTAATGTAACAAGTAAAGACAATGAAGACCATCTTTTATTTTTTTTCGAAGGAGATTTTCTTTTTGTTTGTTTGATCGTACAAATAGAATAACTTATTCCAGTATGTGATTTTTAATGGAAGAAGAGCAACAGTCTGAGAGTCGCCAGGAACAAGGGTATCAAATCGAGAGCAAGTCGTGGAATGAAACTACACATTCAGAAGAGCGAAAGAAACTCCAAGGCAACAATTCAAAAGAAAAAGTAATTTTAATAGCTTTTAAATAACTTGCTTCAGTTTTCAATGAAGCAATGTTTCCAATGAAGTTGGATTTTAAATGTATTTGTTTTATTCTTACTATGTTAACTATTTTTATTCAAATCCAATTGTTTCAGATGATTCGTATATAACTTGATTCCCGACAATTAAATAACTTTCATAGAGTTGTGTACCAAAGATGTCGATTTTAACTGTTTCTGGAACTGAAATCTTTGAACCGTGATCAAGTGAAAATCCGCATTTCTTCTACCTATAAAATTTGTATCGTGATTAACATTCTTTATTTAAATTAATAAATTTTTATGAAGCAAATCTATTGGAGAAGAGAATAAATTTCATTTTTTTCCCTCCTTTTTCATTTAAATGACTTTTTACCTTAATTCTATCTGCAGCTGTGTGCTTAATTTTGAATTATGAGACAGACCTATTTGATATTTCTACATTACTAATGAATTTATTTGTTAATCCTAATATAAAAACTAGATTGTGATTTAATTGAAATGCTTAAGTTATTCTGTTTTTAGGCGCAAATTTTACATAATAGCACAGCTTCTGTTAAATTTATTGTTTGTGTTTCTGTACGCATCAAACAACTCGACTCCCAATGGATTCTTCGAAAATTTGGTATTTTACAATTTATTTTTTAATCCTAAATTTCATTGAGATTGAAGTAAAATGTAAAACCGTTTAGAATGAAACGAAGCTTTTCCATAGCATTTTACTAAACAATAACTCATTGCTAATATGAAGCTTTGTATTTAGTATTTTGTAATATCCATAGAAACAGACTTTCAAATTTTTAAAAGTAAACAAGCAAGAAAGAAGAAAACACATCTATTGTCTTTACACAAAATAGAACATTTCCATTTTGTGACAGTAATGAAGTAAGATATTAGTATTGCAGAGAAGATCCAAAGAAAACCTTAACTTTCCTAAAGCAGTTCACCTCTTGCATTAGTCTATCTGTTGCTTTAATAAATAGGCTGCAGAATTATTCATATTTATTAATTTGAATAAAGATTATTATTCAGGGTATAAAATTTTGTACTAAAGTTAGCAGGTGGGGGGAAATGCGAATTTTGATAGGGTCAGAGTTCAAAGATTTCAGTTGCAGAAACAGTTAAAACAGACATCTTTGGTACACAACTCTATGAAAGTTATTTAATTAAATGTCAAGAAACAAGTTTATATACGAATCATCTGAAACAATTGGATTTTAATAAAAATAATTAACATAATATCCAAATTAAATTAAATAAAAAGGAGATAGAAAACAAATTAGAATAAACCAAATTAAATTTTATTTTAGTATCGTTCCGAAGTTATTTACTTTCGGAACTGTATTCTGGGTAGTAAGTTGAGATTACGAGAGTAGCCTCCGATAGTAACTAGCAGGGGCATGCTGCCGAGTCTAGTAGTTCTCAGACTTGCCGCTTTGTTTTGGTGGTGCCACTGATTGCAGCTTAATTCCACACAATTCACGCATTTCACATTGAAATTATGGGATTCTAAAATATTTGTTTTGGCCCAAAAATACGCTGAAAATGGAAGAAAAAAATGCCAGTTTGTGGGAATTGGAAAGAAAACTATCCGTTAGTCAATATAAATGTTACTGCTCCGTTTCTTTTTTATTCTTTTTTTATATTTGCATTTCCTTTTTTATATTTGCATTTTATAATTTTTTTTTTATTGATTTTTATTTACCTTAAATAATTAATCCAAAAATTTTTACAGGTCCCATCGTAGCATGAAATTTAATTTCGTATTTACTGTCTTTTTTTTTTCTAAATATTTTTCATTTAATTTTCAACCTCTATTTATGTCTAAACACAGAAAGACATTATCCAAAAAGATCTATTACTTATTTCTGGAACAATAGAGTAGTGTTAAGATCATACAATAAAAGCAAAATTAAGTATGTTAATCACTGAAAAACATAATTTGCGAAAGTGATAAACCTGCGTAACTTAATTTACATTCTCTTTTTCTCATAATGAATTTCCATTTATCTGACTTGTACAGCTTAGCGCCGAATTTTTTTTTGTAAACTGCAATATGATCACAATCCTGAGAGATCCCGATAAATAATTTCAAAAGCCCCGCATAACCCACTTTCCCTAATCCTCTTGGCTCATTTGTCGCCCCCTTTTGTCTTTTGATCACCCTCCAATGACGTCATGGATCGGGGGAGCAACGAGTAGTGATGTGGTGATGCCGCTCTTAGAGCAACCGCGCCTCGACCAGAAACTCACGTCTCCATCAGCAGGGGGCCTCATAATCCGGCCTATAAAATTGCTTATGTCATCTGGACTCCGGCTAAAGGTGCAATAAAGCCCCGATCAGGACGCAGATAATTGGCTTAATTGAAAAATTACTTTGCCTGTCTGGTAGCACAACCGATGGTCTGACCCTAGAGGACCAAAAGCGAACAGAGCAAAAAAATGGAAGTGATTATAATTCACTTTTTTTTTTTATTATTATTTGTTCTATGGGAGGAGGGAGCAAGGAAGATGGACAGAATTATCCTAACGAGACCTCATAATCTTAAACGGTGAAATCATTAAGACGTTACATCACTCGTGGTTTTACGCTTCGCTCTGAGCCTCAAGGCACGGTAAGAGCAGTCAGCCTAAAACCAACTGATTTCCGGGTCCAAAACAAAATAAGAAAATTATTGTTGTTAACTTAAGCGGGAAAGCATTCACGAGTTACCTCTTTCGAATTAACTATTATTAAATAAATCTATGATTTGAATCAATTTTAATTCAAATATTAAAGTTTTTTTTAAAAAGTTGGTACAGCTATAGAAGTTTTAAGAAAGTTGACTAGATGCTCATTTTTGCTGAAAGTTGATTTTTAGTTTTTGCTCTAAAAAGCGAAAAACCAAAAAAAAGAAGTTGGTTTTATTATTTATTTTCGAATATATCCTGAAGTCTCTGTCTAATTTCAAACAAACAAAAGAAGAAATTTTAGAAGATCCAACAGATAGACTGAGGTTTTAGCCTAATAGATCAATTGAATGGGTGAGTTGAAAAAGGTACATATTCCATAAATTTGACAAACTAAACTCAGATAGCCATTTTCTTCTTTGCACGTATATACATCCATTAAACAGAAAAAGAAACATATTTCTCAATTTTAAGTCTGCTTTCCAGAGCCATGTAAAAATGATTGAGTTGAAGAAGGGACATATTCCAGGAATATGTTCTTTTGTCAACTCAAAGCTGGACTTGCATTGAGTTGAAAAAGGAACATATTCCTCAACGCATTTACATTGTTTTATGCTATAAAAATTTATATATCTAAATATTTACAAAGCACAATACATGGCGTGATATAATATTACATTACGTAACATAAAATACACAAAAATAAAATTTTATGAGTTTTTTTTTAAAACATTTAGTTGAAAAAGGAACATATTCCTCAACGTATTTACATAGTTTTATGCTGTATAAAGTTATATATCTATATATTTACAAAGCACAATGAGTTCGCTTCACTTAAAGGTATAAATCGATAATAGAAATTTTTTTTGTAAAAAAATAAAGTTTTCTTAAAAAAACAGTTTTTTTTAGTTTTCCAAAAGTTTACATTTGTGGAATATGTACCTTTTTCAACTCACCCATTCAATTGGTCTAATACATGAAAATGCAAATGAAATACCTTTTAATATATTAAGTAAATTCGGTGAATCTTGTTATTTTTAATAAAAATATTAAGAAAATAAGTTATATTCTATGATTTTCTTTTTTTTGGTATGTATCAGATGTTTCTATAATCAAAGAAATGTTATACAAAACTTTCATTTTTCGAACATGAACACTTCTTCCTTAAACATGCCTAACAAGTACCGGTACTGACTCACAATTAGCAAAACTAAATTATAAATTTGGATTTTTTTTTTATAACGAAATAATTATACAACAGAATTTTGTACCTGTGATATTTGGAAAAGTTATACCAGCCAGATAGCTATCCAAACTAAGATGACATTAATTAAACTCATTCTTTTAATTGCTGTGACGGGTCGTTCTCAATGGAACAGAATGTTTTTATCTACAGTACACTGTTTTTAGTATCGATTTTTACTCGTTTACATTTGCAGTTTAAGAGACACTGTGCATTGATACTAAACTTTGGACACATACTAAATACTCAACTGTAGACTGATTTTATGATTTATGGACAATTGTTACAGTGGCTGTTAAGTTGTTTTTGCTTTGTTGAAAGGTTGTTTTCCTTCTGCTCTGTTATCTGACCAACATATCGGAAGGACTGCCCAGGATCACAACGTATGCAAAACACTACTGTAGAACCGAGATTCCAACAACGCTCGGGGTAATTCTCTACATTCATATTTTAGAGTCGAAATGCTTGGCGAGTCCATCCAACAGACTTTAAGATCTTGGAAGACGCATGTTTTCATAGCTGTAAACGGCGCTAAAGCACGCACAAGATGAATGCACAACATGGATGCGATGATGCAGCGATTGTACCGAGTCACTTCTAATATGTTTGGAATCTTTCCAGCCCGTTGATAATGCATTCTGATCCTTGTTTGCAAGCCTTGTGGTGGGTATGTCTTCCAGGCACCATGACGCACCGATCTATCAAGTTGTTTCATACCAGGCTCCAAATCAACCAAAGCAGTTTTTTTTTTCCTCCTTTCTTTCTTTCGCTTCTTCTTCTTCTCCTTCTTCAGTCTTTTCCCTGAAGTCACTTTCGGAAAATATAAAAGATGTCATTTTTACATTTTAAATAAGAAGATTCCCGCATTTGCAAGGTTATAACTACAGCTATAACAATCAGATACCTCACTATAAAATTACTAATAAAAACAATTGTATTAAGTTGAACCTGAAATAAAATAGATGGATTTGAAATAATGCTAATGTATGAACAGAAATGTTCTAAATGTTCTAATCAATTTTTTTAAAAAATTATTATCTACAAATATGAACAAAAAAAGTCACGATAAATATATAAAAGTATGCTAAAAGAAAAGCACAAATCCCAAAGTAATAGTAATTTCCCCCATATTTGTAATTTTATTGTATTTTCAATTGAAGGACTCAAAACATATTGCAGTTATTATTAAAAAAAATAGTTTAGGAAGCTTATGATAAAGACTTTCTTAATACAGAGTTATTTCTCCAATGAAATTTGAGATATGAAGAACTGTCCAATTTTCTTTAGTATTTTTATTACAGATATTAGCGAAAAGGCAGATTGTTCTTTTCAATGACTCATTGCAGCAGCACTATTAAAACGTAAAGTAGCTTTTTTTTTTTTTTTTGCACATTGGATTATTATTATTATTATTATTATTATTTAATCATTTAATTTAAAGTATCCCCATTCTTGGGGTCACGGGGAGGTAAGGTTCCCGGCGTTTCTTGACCAACGAGATTAAGTTGAGGTCGGGTGGTCAGCCCGACGCCTCCCGCTTTAATTGCCCGAGAAAGAAACCAAGTATCTACTCTACAGAGGGCTAAGTGGAAACTCAGGACTCGTTTGGGGGAGAATTCAACGTGGAAAAATCTCCTACATCCGTGGGGATCGAATCCGACTCCTCCAGCCCACAGTGAAATGCATTACCACTTAGTTTCCGGGCCCACTCTTTTAATCACTACTAATACGGAATCTAAAAAAGTGACAAAAAAGCTTTCAGTATTCATTCATTGTAAACTAGGTCTGTAACTCTTAAGACCCTTAGTTAATATGCCTAGATTGATTTCATAGCGCTAAATTGGTGTTTTGCAGTATTCTCGAGCTCGTCATCAGACAGTAGATCTAAAATTAAAACATCCAAGACACTATATTTTAAAAGCTAACATTCCAGAAAATATTAAGATAATTATTATAGCAATTATGATGCTATAATGTTATACATTTAAAATATAACCAGCTTTAGATAATATTTAGTAATATTCGATCTTGTAAAATAAAATTTCAGATTTTCAAAACAAATTTTAAAAATAAATAGGCCCAACCATGAAAAACACAAACATTATAAATTACTTTCTTTTCAAAACTATTTTAATTAAGTTTTGAAGTACTTTTTAATGCATAGACACTGCGTCTCCGTTCAAAAGAATAGGTTAGTTTATTGTCCTCTCTTCTGAGTTGGGGACAGTGTAATTAATGATGTTTTCATTGTCAAAACAGAGCGCAAACATGGCGATTGGTATTTGTAAGACTTGACCTTACCCCTTTTTGTTTTTACCGCTGATGACCTTACTCAGTCACAGGTGAGCTACAACGTCTAGTATTTCCACTCTTAAATAGAGAGGGCGGTGAAGGCAAGCTTTGGGGGGCAGTTCTTTCCTCAGGGACCCTCATTAATTAGTCGAGTTCGTTAACGGTCTGGTTGGGGTTGAATGAGGAACCAAGAGGGAGGAGAAACAACAAGGAAAGGTAAGTAGACAATTGCTACACAGTACATTCAAGTGGATGGCCCATCGATTAATTTCATTGGACTACATACCTATCTTAATTGTCTTTTAAGGTAAAACCTGCTCAAATGAAAAGCACCTTTGTTATGAAATGTAAAAACTTCACCAATGATAATGACAATAAGCAGTCTCGGTAATCTCACACAATACGATGTCTGCTTTCTTTATTTATAAACTAATTTAAATTTTAGAAATGGCCTAATTATAACAAAGACTTCATGAATTTTCAAGGAAATCAGCAGGATTTCTTTCATTTACTCAAAATGCCGTCATTTATTTATTTATTTTTTTTTCAAAATTACATCAATCAACTAGTAATCTCCACAGCAACTAAATGAATATATATTATATAATGAATATATAACATCACTGCTTTAAACTTCTTCTACCTAACATAGTTAAGGTTTTTCAGAGATTAGCACTCGGTTTGTAGAGGCAGAAAAAAAAAATAAAAATAAAAAAAAATAAATGTTCCATTTACAGCGTTTGATAAATGAGATACCAGATTGGCCGCCTCGTAAACTCGACTACACCATGCGGCTATTGACGTACTACAACAATATTTGTACGTTTTGAATATTTACAGCTGCCAACAACTAATCTATAGGGACTTCGAATAAAACCTACTGAAGTAAAAAATATTAAAATAATGTTACAGATAATAATGCTTGAAAGCATTGCTTTATAACAAATAGAAACCAACACCGGGCTTTGTTTTATTTTAGTCTTTTTTACATATATTACTTGAAGAGAAAAGTTAACTGTTTGAAATACTATCTTCCGAAAGATGGGAAACGTTCTTTAAATAACAAATAGAACGGGCAATTATTAAACAAATAATATCTTTTCATCAGAGAAATCTTCAAAACAAACAAAGTATTAAATCTTCAAACCTTGGCTAAATACTTAAATTACCAATGATACTCAACATTTACTTAAGGCAAAGTCATGAGATAATTTTTAATATTTTTTTTTCCTATTCTTCATTTCTGTGAACGCAAGACAATGAAAGCAAATGGCTTTACCAATTATACTCTACGATTAATCTCTAACACTACTATTGGTTTTGCTCATTTTCCTCCAATCAATTCCTCCCCTTCCTCATCCTTTTCCACGAGATGAGAAGCCCTCAACGATCCAATTTGGTTTATTAATCTCGCACCCGATGTGCTACTCCACCATCGGGGCAAATATAATTGAATTCCGTCCGTTTGGTTCCACCGCCCCCTGCCGATCATTTGCACCATTTGCCTGCCATCGAACACTGAGCGAATTGACTGTGAATAAGCTGACAATCTCTCTAAGAAATTATATAAGGCACACAACCAATTTTCTTTGTGTAATTGACCTCTTGGAAACAATCGATGAATAACAACTTACAACCGATCGAAAGCCTCTTCCAAAATCTGTAAAAACAATCGATTCTCTGGCGGTCAGAAACCAAATGGGAAGAACCAAAAAATCAAAAGCTTCTTTGGCGTTTTTCATGCTAAATGAATACTTTCTTTTGTTTTTATTTTTACGATTTTATTGAGTTTTATTCTTATGTTTTAGCCTAACGATAGTGAATAGAAATACAAAAATAAATGCAGAAATTATAATAATAATAATAATAATAATAATATAATTTTTCGAGAAAAACAGGGGATAGGGGTACTCTTGAATACTCTGTAGAGTGTATATTAAATTTAATATAATTTATCAGGAAACAGGAATAAAATAAAATGAATAGAGATTTCAATGAAAATGAATGTTAAATCAAAAATGTTTTGGTAATAATAGCAAAGGATTAAATTAGTTAGCAAAATTATTAGTAATACGATTTCTAAAAAAATACTTCGCAATGGGTTATTAAAAACAAAAATCACGATGCTTTGCTGAAAAGACAGAATGCTATTTTTTTTAATTATTTTATATAGTTTGAAAGAATCGTAAAACATACACAAATTTAAAGTAATGCTAAAATTGTAATTTACCTTAATGTTTTTATGGTGGCAGATTTTTAGTACCCTGTATTTTTAGTATCATTATATGAGTTCAATATAAGAAATGATGATAAATATGATTTCCCGTTATCAGACTGATCAGGAATTTCTATATGCTGATGTTAATACCCGATAGAATATTACTTAAGCTACGCAAACATGTAGAAAATAACGATGCTCATTGATGACTGCATGTTAATAACTATATCATCTGTCTTAATGGTTAATTTAGAACAAGTCTGAAGGATCATTTTCAGCTCTGATTTGCTATACTTTGCTTTGCTTTGAGAAGTTTTTCTCAAGAGTCTAATCTTTGATTTTGGCCCAACATTGATCCTTTTTTTTCTTAGGTTAATGAAGTCACTGCGTTTTTTATTTGGAAGAGGGGGGGGGGAGATTATAATTTTTTTAAGTTTTTTATTATTCAAGCTTTACATTTTATTTAAATAAAAAAGCTTATAAATTAGATTTTTTTGGAAATTATATACCATTAAATTTTTCCGTTTATAATTAATATAACAATTAATATATCAATTAATTTCACGATGTTCTTGTATTATTAGAAAGCGCCGAAATTTTACTGAACAAAAGAAATGGATATGTAAGTGAATATAATTTTGTGCTAAAGCATAAATTTAAGGGCGACTCATAATAATAAAAAAAAAAATTAAAAATAATAATAAAAAAAGAAGCACATTAACTTAAGGAAAAATAAAAAAAAAAAA
>JAFIDM010009631.1:161603655-161668696 GCA_023159025.1 Thereuonema tuberculata | reverse complement strand
CAAATACAGTAGAGTCGCGGTAATCCGAGGTAATTGGGGCTGATGGTACCTCGGATTACAAAAAACTCGGATTACACGGAAAAAAGAAAAAGAAAAAAAACTGGAATTTTCAACTAAAACGAATCAAATTTAATTTATAATAGATATTAAAGGTACAGATACATTAACAATGTTACCTGGTTACATGAAAAGACTCTTTAAAAACATTTACAACTTTAAAAAACTGTCCAAGGTCTTCTGCTTCACAGTAGAGCAACGCTTTTTAGCAGCGATGTCATGCCATCGTAAAAGTATAATATTAGGGTATCGCTTGGGCCTGCACCTCGGATTACCGCGACTCTACTGTATCTCGAACATGGGGGGGGGGGGCGTTGGCCCCTGAAAATATCCCATTCCTACAGTGTTTGGGCCTCTGAACACGATGGTGAAATCTGTTTGTCGATCCGACCTTCTGCTCGGGAGTTGTTAGGGGTGGACAGACACGGACGGACGGACGGACAGGACAAACGCAATAGCTACCGATTTTGGTCGCTATCACAACAGTTCCCAAATGGCTCGCTAATGAAAGAATAAAACAACTGATTACCCGGTACGTTCTGGAAAACAAAATAAAACTATGGAGTTTTTTTCTTCAAGCTCCATAAATTATAATATTTTCATTTATTGATACTGCAAGAACTATAAAACAATTCGATACAGTCTGTAATTGGAGACTGATTATCGTTTACTTTCTACTGATTACTGCATAACGTACACTGTTGCTAAACTAATTAAGTAGTGTTTCTCTTTTTGAATTTAAAATTATGAAGTAAATGTGTATGATTCAGTTGCATTGTATGTAACTGAGTTCGATGGTATCGTTGACAAAACGCCTGTGTCTGGAAAGAAGTAATGAATAACAGATAGAGAAATTTATAGAATACCTTCGATAAGAATAGTTTGTAGTAAAACGTAACGGAGCTGCTAATAAAATCTTTGTTGTTATTAATCTCAAATTGACAAGCAAATTCCACACTGATATTATAAATATCAAAAAATCTTATTTTCTAATAAGCATTAGAAGTTTCTGTGTAGGATTTTTGTTTTTAAAGTTATGATAATAAAATTTACTTACACCTAACAACTTGTAACAATAATGATCATCAGATGTCCTATGATGCTTGAAATTTAATATTAAACATATTTTTAATTCTGATAAATCCAAATCAATACGGAAGTTTTTGTAGAAATTAAGCTTACGTAATTAATATACCAGTATAATAAGCTTAGCTTTGGATATTATCATATATAGATTATTTTATTATATATTAATTTTATCTACAATAATTTATGGAACTTAAATTAAATTTACATTTTCATTGATTGAAGGAAGATTATGCTTTTCAACAATTTAAAACTGATTAAAATCGTTTTATGTCTATTTCATCATTTTAAAAATAATCACGTGTTTTAGAATATATAAATAGATAAATTCGACTCACATCTACTTCAGCTGAGAAACCTTAAAAGCCTGCTCTAGTAGTACAGGTATTTGTTTTATTTTAATTAAAAGTGCACCTTGACATCAATTCATTCTCCTTAAGCTTCATGTTCTTTTTTTTTTTTTAAAGTCTGTAGCATGAATATATACAACATGTTTTCACACAATTAACTACGGTTAACAATGACTGAGATTCATACCAAACAATTACCACTCCAGTCTTTCGTTGGATTCCACAATGCTTCAGACAATGGAAATCAATACCAAGAATAAACATCATCGCTTTTTTGTTTTTGGGGAGCGAACAGGCAATCTACAGAAACAGCGGGTTCATCAGCTCGTCAAGCCATCTCTGTTGCCAATTCCAGTGCTGAACTGCTGAGTCATCACCCTCTTTCGATCCCGATGGATTCGAAGCAGCGCATTAGTTATATTGACCACTGTGTGTGTGTCTGATCATAATCCCATAGTAATCAAAAGCATGCCAATCACTGAAACGAGATGTTCGAGAAAAGAGGGATCACTTTTAACCAGTGTCCAGATATTAAGACCGATATATTGATGAACACAGGAACATTAAGTGGAAGAAACCAAAGTATAGGAAGCAATTTCGAGAATGTTGTTAGAGGCTGATCGATCTAAGAAGGAAATGGGCAATATTCCTAAGAACGATGAAATCTAATTCTTCAACTTGACAGTTCTTTTCATTACATTTAGAGATGAAAAGATATGACAACATACCAAGATGTCTTGAACTTACCTATTTTAATTACTGCAAGTTCTTTAGTTAAGGAATTTAGGATCCTCATTGCAGATTTCTGCAAGAGCCGTGATTATATCCTACTAGCACTGGATCCTTTTTTAGGCCTGTTGTACAGACCCTAATATTTTTGAAGGAAGGGAAACTTACACCGAAGAGGAGAGAGAATCCAATCCTAAACCGGGATTCGAATCCAGGCCCAAGCGGAACAGTCACATTGCCTTGATTATTTGGCTATGTCCGGAAGGCTCATAGAAATGATCGTATATTTCTTATATTTAGAAATTCGACACAAATTTGGGTTTCCAAAATCTCGTTCCAATTGTTAGGTGTCCAATGAAAGGCACTGTTGGTCTAAGGATCCCCTCCTAAAAAAAATAAAAAAATATCCGCACTAGGGATCGATCCGACGACTATCTGTAATCCTCTGCTCTGCAAATTAAGTCATGCGAACCCCATCTATTTACAAACATTTGAAGTAATCCCTTAAAACCCCCTTTGAATTAATCTCTTAAAATCCCAGTGATTATTATGAGCTGATGGGAAAGGGATGGGAAAGCTTTGATATCCAAGTATAGAGGGGATGCCACTTTCAAAATTTTGTACAATTACAGCAATCAAACGATTGATAATAAGTAAATGGTGAAAAGTCAGAGAAAATCTGATTCTAGGAAATTATCGAACTCGTCAAATTTAAATTTTGATCGTGAAACTGGATTTCACCAATCACCAAGGATTTCAAATAATTCACGCAGCCAATTTAGTTTCATGTTGAAATTAAACCTTATGTCTTCTTCTTCTTCTTAATAATAATAATAATTATATTACCGTATTTACGCACATAATTTTCCCCATCGCGTATTTTCCCCACCCCTGTTTTTGTGGATTACAAAATTCAATTTTTATTTTTATCGCATAATTTCCCCACCTCTACTTCAACGCGTTTCCAACATGACTTTGACTGGCGGTCAACTCACGACGACGCGACAATGTACCGTTACTTCCGCATTTCTCTATCCCATGCTACTTTAGGGGAAGATTCCACCCTCACCCCGGTCAGTACAAGAGCAGACTCCTTCTAAATCAGTACAACAATTTCGAGTGTTTTGTGAAAACGTGAAGTTCGCGAATAAAGTTAAGTTCTCTATTAGCAGGCAGCTGATGCTGACGTCATGCGGTGAGCAGCTGTAAAGATGGCGGGCTGAGCTGCGTGAGTTACGAAATTACGTCACAGTCGCACACACACTTCTGTGCATGCCTATTGCTTAACTGTACTTTGAAGAAAAAAGAAATGTTGAGATGTGATTTCTTATATTTTAAATGTTGCGTGTTAATAAAATTGTTGTTAATTACATTTCTTGCTTTAAAAATCAGTATTTAACATGGTTTTCCTTACACTTTCACCATATTTTTTTTCCTCAAATTGAAAAACATCGCGTAATTTCCCCACCCCCCATTTTTTTGTCAAAATATTGATGAAAAAAAGGGGAAATTATGCGAGTAAATACGGTATTTAAGTAAATAATAAAGTTATTCTACTACTGAACTATCAACATTTAAAGGCTTGTTATTCTTATTTTCCCATAAGCAAATAGTAATTTCACTAATTTAACAGAAAAAGGAATATAAAATTTAGATTAAAAATAAATAGGCCTATTCAGTTAACCGTCGGATGGAATCTTCATTAAAAATCATGCTCATAAGTAATTTTGACAAAAAATATAATCTACACAACAAAATTATTCAGGCAATGAAGAAAAGAAGATGCTTGTCCTTAATATCACAAACAATCAAATAAATTGAACAATCGTTAAGGGTTGACTCATCTTAAAATCGCTGTGCTCTTAGACCTTCGCGGAAACTACCAATTTCCTAAAAGGTTCACACTGTAAACAACCTTTTCTACATAGATATGTCATACAAATCATGAATAAATACAGTGTACTGCAAATAGGCAGTGTAACAAGAATAAAGAACAAAAAAATCTATGTAATCTGTATTAGTAATGATATAGATTATTTGCCAAAATATGGATGACATATATAAGTTCGTTCCTTCCATTTTGCAGGCCCAATTCCACAATGACTGCAGATTGTCCATCAACATCAATATAGAGGCGACGGCTGTTATTTAGTAATGTGGATGAACAGGAAATGAACAATCTCTTTAGCATGCCCTGATGAAGTCATCTAGTATAGGGAAAAAGAATAAGATGATATAGAAATTTTGAAATGTTGAAAATTATGTGGTAAGAGGAGCCATCTTGTTCCTTAAATTTCAAATGACTATTTTGATCTAAGGTCTAACACCAGTAATATTCTTGGTTGACAATGTTATTTTCACTATCTTCCATCTACAATGAAGTATGAACCGAAAACGCCATCTCTGGACAATATCTAACATTATGATTAGCGCGGAAACTTTTGGCCTTTCCATACGTAATATCAGAGAATTCAAATTCAAGAAAATGTATTACTGTCTGCCAATTCATAAATATAGAATTTGCCACTTTACCAGATACTGGTAGGAAAGTAGCAATTCTCGTACGATAGTTTTCCGTGAAGTATACAGCGATCACTCAAGTCAGTTCGTTGATCACAGAATTTTGTAGAAAAGTGCTGTAATCTACGTCAACATGCTCTCGCAGCTGAGATGCATTTCAAAACGTTTGGAGACTACAGGATCTGTTTCAATGCTCTTCTCATACTGCCACCTTCACGAGCATTATAATGCTTTTAATTTCCTCATATGCCTCTCTTTAACACTTACACACGGAACATCATGTCTCCCAAGAGCATACGAACATTCATATAGATTTTTGTACATTATTATTACAGAATATTCATTATTCTTTATCGAATACTAGTCACCACCCAAACGTTTGGAGCAAACATGCGCCTTCCGCCTGCTAAGCTTACTGCAGTTAACAATAGATAACTATCAAGGATAACATTTCAGTTGAGTTACTACTGGCGATATAGTACGGTAGTTATCATCTTATTGTAATCAAGAAAGTCTGAATCAAATGATTATTCTCTTAAACAACATTAAGTTGATGTAACAAGTATTTAGATCATGAATACGATACTAGACTCTATTTTTGACCTAGAGCAACAACAGGAGCCTACGGTTTCCGCTGAATACTTCATGTTAATTCGACCGCTAGAGGGAACCTATTACTGACTCGGATATATACATCAAGCATCACAAATGTAAGCATTACTTTAACTCATCAAAAAACTTCATTCTCGTCTACAAGCCTATTCGTTGAAGATTCATTAAAGAGCCCATATACGGTATATCCTCCATCTGGTCCCTGTCAACTGTTAGGTATAGAAACTTCAGAAGTTTTGGGTCCAACTCATAGAGATCAAAGGAAGGAGGGGCATTACTTGCCTCCCCCCCGGAATTTGTAATTTATGTAAATTCTGTTTCGCTAACAGATATTTTAAAAAAATGGTAAATTTTATTTAAATTATTAGTCTTTTACTAACTAACTTACTTTATACAATTAAGCAGCATAAAAAAATTATTAAAACCTTGGAAAAAATTTTATGTGGCCGCCTACGGAATCTAGTAGCATAGAAGATCATTCTTATACAGATCATTCATACAAACCTCTACATCTACCTCGAGTCCAAGAGCGCCGCCATCTCGAATCGCATCTACACAACTGCCATTCGTACTACATACATTTAACCCTATCCTGACTCATTAAGTTGATTCTCCGATGAAGAATAGTAATATCTGTTATTTTTTTAATTATATTTTTAAGTTATTTTGTTTTAGTTATTTCTTGTTTTTAATTGATACGATAAACCGGATGGGCTTCTATCTTAAACAGGAAGTAATGACCGAATATGAAAGATTGAATCGCCCTGAGCCGGATATGCCCCCAGCAGTTTCTTGGAAAACTTCCAGATCTCAAGAATCACACTTTTTGTATACCCTGCACAGATCATAAATAAATAGTCAACATTTGTTAAAACTCAAGTTGAGTTCCAGGTAGCTCCTCTTCTACACCATGTATTTTACTTTGTCATTTCACGATATTGTAGGGAGATATTCAAGATACATAATTAAATTGTTAGATTCCAAATCGTAATTTATCTACATTGTCAATGACTTCAAAACCAACTGGATTTCTCACCCAAGACAAAGTGTTAACATCGACTGTATGATAGAATATGACCTATATGTTCAATTTTTAACTTAATATAAACAAATAAATAAAATCGCTCACAAACAAGCCGGAAACCGGATAATCCGAGCATGGATAATATAATCGATTTTCATGTTGCAAAAAATATAAATTAATACTGAAGTTTAACTAATCCTATATAAAATAATATTTTATTAGGAAAAAATGGAGAAAGTGGACGAAGGAAGATTGAATATGTAGGAAATGGTTAAAACAAAAGAAGAAAAAAATTTTTTTATCTTATCTCAATCATTAATAATAACAAATGATTCTTGTAATTTTCCTTTAACTAAAAATTCATAAATTATGCTTAAGAATTTTAATTCTTTTGAAAGAATTGGCTGGTAAGAGTAGAATCACTTCAATAGAGACAATGAAAAGTAATTAGGCCTATATTATTATATAATCGTGTAGTAAAATAATAATAATATCAGCTACGTAAAAATGAACTATTAAATAAAAAATTTCTTTCAGTAACTGATAATATTCGCAGTCAACTATGATTGATTGACAGCATCCTTGATTTATTAAGTTTTTTATTTCTTTCTTAATTATGCACAATTTCGTATTCCAATGAAGTCATTAAGTCTTCATTCAGTGGACATTCGCGAATAATCTTACCGCGAATTCGCGTAAAAGCCATTAAAAAATAGGTGGAGAGAGTGGACAATTCCTTGAATCCCATTACTTTACTGGGCGTGTAAGATTTCAGATTTTCTGAAAAAAAAAAAAAAAAAAAACCACGTCATACTTTCAGATAATCTTTAATGCAGATAATTTCTTATTATTTTATAAGAATCGCTTCGCCTTTACATCTTCTTCGAAATCAATCGAAAAAAAAAAAAAATATTATTTTTTATTCAGAGAAATGGGCCAAATTATGCGATTGTGACTTTGGACTGCTACACCCCCATCTATAGTGAAAATATCTGCATTTTATCAATTCAGGAAATATCTTATTTCAATTTTGTTGGATGTCAATTTAGAAGCTATACAATAGCGAAGTAATTTAACATAAAATAAAAAGAAGAACATAAAACTTCAAAATTTTGTAAGGAAATATTGTCTAAAACTATAATTTCATATAATTTTATACCTTCTGTATATGCCAAGGCAATTTCAAGTGCAGATAAAGCCAAGAATAAAATCTATTTTGCATTGCATTGTAATAATCAAATATTAAATAATAATAATAATAAAAAAAAAACTTATATTAATATGGATGTGGCAGAGCTGCTCCATCAAATTAGAAGGAAAATTTCGCTTTTCCACTCCATGAATTAATTTCAGGAAAGTACATCTTCTCCCAGTTCCGAAAGCTTAATATGCAACATACTAATCCGAGGTTTATAATTATCCTTGTTGATGTTGATGTTACAGTACCTTTCTACCATTTATAGTCTATACGAGTATATTATGTACGTGTCCATAACATGTTAAGTATTAAGTCCAGTATACTGAATTGATAATGGGTTAAAGGATGTTAAGAATGTTATGTAGTGAGCTGAGTCTTGTGTAGACAGATGGAATTCGTTGGCTATCTGCAAATGACGTCATGAGAGCGCAAAAAACGCAGAAGCGGGCCATTTCTAAAACTTTGGAACTGATGGCCGCACCAAGATTCTAAGGTAGCTCTTTTCTAACAGCCTGTCGAACAGTAACTAACTGTCTAAAGTCTGTAACACTTCTATGGGAAGCAGGCAAATGTATTGTGAATTTTGTTTAATATTTCACAGATCTTTAAGATCTTTAATTATTGTATTCAATAATTACATATACAATTCCATGACAACACACTTTATTGGTTTTCAGAAAAAAAAATCATTTCTAGCTCTATAACACTGTTATGCAATCACCCAAAATTTTACATAAACTCAGATAAGTATTAAAATGACAGAAATCAAAATCTTCTGATCGTTTGTTACTGAATTTGTGAGAGGTGTACTGGGTCTGTTTATTACTCGTCTCAAAATGCCAGGTGGTAAAACACTGTCAGAAAAAAGAAATACGGAAAATTTACCTGTATCATGGTCAAGGCAAGTTACAGAGAGAAATTTCTAATCTAATTGGACGTTCGCAAAAAGCTGTACATAATGTACTATGAAAAGGAGATGAATATGGTAAAGTTAAAACACAACCTAGGAAAAAGGTGTTAAGTGAAAATGATTGTCCTGCATCCCAATGCAGGAGCTATGAAATTAGCTAAACAACAACAGCTTACTGAAGCCCATAAATCAGAAAGACTGTAGTGGCTCGAAATACGAGGGTGGTTTGATAAGTTCTCGGAATCACCACCAGAGGTCAGCGCTAGCGCCACGAGTTTTTCACGTGATATTTATTCGACTGTTGCCTATAAACACGTGTCACGTCAGTGCTCTTGAAGGACAGCTGCGGCGGTTACGTGGCTCTAATGTTGTTCCCGCGTAGTGATTTGCGAAAATGGAAACAGTCGAGATTCGAGCAGTGATTAAGTACTTCGTAAAGAAGGGTATGAAAGCAGAGGACATTCATGCCGATTTCCAGAATACACTGGGGGACTCTTCTCCTTCATATTCAACTGTTGCAAAGTGGACAAACGAATTTAAATTCGGTCGGGAGAGCTTAGATGATGATTCACGCAGTGGTCGGCCAAAATGTGTCACTACCCCAGAAATCATTGCAAAAGTGCACAAAATGGTAATTGAGGATCGCCGATTGAAAGTGCGAGAGATTGCTCAAGCTTGCCAGATGTCATCTGAAAGGGTATATCACATTTTAACTGAAGAATTACATATGAAAAAAATATCTGCAAAATGGGTGCCGCGACTCTTGACGCTGGATCAAAAACGCACAAGAATGGATATGTCGGATATATAATGCTTGGCCCGTTTTTGGAGAAACGAACAAGATTTTTTACGCCGGTTTGTGACCACAGATGAAACTTGGGTCCACTACTATATATGGCGCAGCTTAGCCGCAGCTGCTTTTGCGCCATTAAACACCAACCAACCAACCAACCACTACTATATCTCAGAGACAAAACAACAGTCAAAGCAGTGGAAACATGCTGATTCTCCGCCATCAAAGAAAGCAAAGACAATTCATTAGGTCGGAAAGGTCATGGCGTCAGTGTTCTGGGATGTGAAGGGGATTCTGTTTGTAGATTATCTCCCCAGCGGGAAAACAATCAATGGAGAATACTATGCTAATCTCCTGGATCAATTACAACAAAAGATACGCGAAAAAAGGCCAGGTTTAGCAAAGAAGAAAGTGATCTTCCATCAAGGCAATGCACGCCCGCACACATCTGCCGTCATGGCAAAATTACACACACTAAGGTATGAATTGTTGCCACACCCGCCGTATTCGCCTGATATGGCTCCGTCAGACTTCCATCTCTTCCCAAAGCTGAAAATTTTCTTTCGTGGACGGAGATTCTCTTCAAAAGAAGAACTGATAGCTGAAGTTGACGGGTATTTTGCAGGCCTTGAGGAATCTCATTTTCGAGATGGGATCAAAGCATTGGAACATCGCTGGACAAAGTGCATTAATCTACAAGGAGACTACATTGAAAAATAAAAAAGTTTCAGTGATGTACGTACTTTTTTTCTATTCCGTTCCGAGAACTTATCAAACCACCCTCGTATAATGAACTGTGACAATCAATGGAACCATGTGCTGTTTTCGGAAGAAAAAAAGTTCAACCTCGAAGGCCCTGATAGGAATGTCTACTATTGGCATGATCTACTAAAGGAGAAGGTGGTTCAGCTCAGTAGGAATTTCGGTGGTGAATCTGATTTGAGCTGTATTCGGAGCCGGAGGAAAGATTGACATTGCATTCATTGATAGAAGACTTAACTCTCAAAAGTACCAAGAAATATTTACAATAATATTATTCCAATTGGTCCATTGATTTGTGACAGCTCTTGGATTTTTCATTAAGATAATGTTCCGCGTCGTGTTTTCAAATAAATTAAGAAGTGGTTTGAAGATTGATGTAATGGATTGGCCAGCATTGAGCTCCGATGCGAATCCAATAGAGAACCTTTGGACTCAATTAGCACGCCGGATATATCGCAGGAATCATCAATTTAACTCAGTTGGAGAACTTAAATTGGCTATTCTAGATACTTGGGATGGAATTACAATTCCTGAGATGGAGGTTTTAGTAAAATCAATGCCACAGAGTGGGTTCGAACTAGTTACAAAACAAATAGGCTATACAAGTAAGTCATTATTATTTTGTTATTTATTGGGAAATTTGGAGATGATTCCGTGGCAGTGTTACAGAGCTGTAAATGAAATTATTATTTTTCTGAAAACCAATAAAGTGTGTAAGTTCCACTATCCTGTGTATTGCAATATTATTGTTTATAATATTTCATGAAGATCTTGCAATATTAAACGAAATTCACAAAATATTTGCCTGATTCCACTAGAAGTGTTACAGACTTTATTTCATTCATATAACAACCAACTTATTGCCACTTATTGCCCTTATAGTAATCTATATAGATCACTATAATAAATATTAACAGGTGATGAACATGTTAATACAAATATTATACCGATATATACAGTATATCATCCAAGATGGAAAGATATAAAATTAAACAGATAAACATTGGAAGTAGTGATAAACACGATACATAAATGAGATATTATACTGTATTAATAAATTCCGCTTAGCTTATATGGTGATCAGCAGCGTTTACAATATGCTGTATATAGCAAAAATATGTTTTTAGGCAACTTTAGGAATTTCCAGAAGCATTTCTTTCGAATATTTCAGAACATGACACACAATAACCATTAAAGCCACTAGTGATGCAATCAATTCCAGATATTCTGCACTTTATTTGACACCACAACCAAAAATAAGGTAGGATGAATAAGCTGGCCAAGTGCGCGAGGAAAGACGAAGAATGTATCCGGATATCGTCGTCTTTGACGTGGAATATGACAGGCGATGAGGAATTTCTACTGATAATCAATCATCATAGATATGTTATGGCACGACATTTAAAATTAATTACGAATGGAACTGATGCAAGAGTGAAGTGAAATTTCAAGCTGAGCGCTTAACTTTATTTTACATTCTCCCAAAATTAATGGAGAATTAGATTTTTCGTAAACAAGTAAACTCAAACAATGCATAAGCAATTAGGTTCTTTTGCAAACCTTTTATCAGTTGATAATCGGAGGGTCCTACGTATCAACTGATAAACGGTTTGCAGAAGAAACTGATAAGAAAGAATTGAAAGGTTCCTTCTAATTAATAATGTTTTAATTCTTGATCATTCTTGAGTAATCAAATCAAATATCATTACTCGAATAAAACAAGCTACTTCTGCTTCTTATTTTTCTTCCTTTATCCGTAACTTATTTATGTAAAGCTACTGAGTTATTTGAAATGATGGTTCAAAGGGAAAAGATAAAATGAATTTTAGAGAAAACTCTCCACCAGCAGTTTCATAGAGAGCATACTTCAGAAATATTTTAATCCCACCCACGCTTCAAAGTTATTCTTTCTCCATCCAGCAACCGTCGTTCTCGGGCAAGTAATGAGAATACAAATACTAAATAAATAATTATCTATATCCTGATTGTAATAAAAATTTACAGATTTTCAAATGCCCAGAATACTTTTATATCCCTTTCCCCATCATTGTGGATGTCTGTCGGTGTTTTTATATGTATGATATTAAGAAATCTTTAGATACTGTAATTCACACAAAGCTATCAATATCAAATTTAATGTTAATAAGACCTGACTGGATTTTGATAACACCCATTTTTATGGGCCACTTTACAAGGTGCACTTAATTAACACAAACAATTATTCACTTATTAGAACATTAAGTGAATAATTTAAATAACATGATTAACAATAAATAGCATTTAAATAACATAGTGGATAATTACATTAAGGGAATAATAATAGCATCTTAGTACTCAGCTAAGAGTGTCTAGACATGATTAGACTTTAGTATTTACAGTTCAATTTTAGGAAATTACTTAAAAAAAAATTAATTAATTAAAAAAAAAGGGAGAGGGGGAGGAATTACTTTACTTTAGAAACTATTTTGTACCCTTTTATATTTAAACCAATAAAGTACTGATTTATGTTAAATTTAATATTAATATTTAAGGTTTACTGTGGAGATTCTGATTGCTATTTACTCTTTCAAACACCATTTTTGAATCCCCAGAATGAACAAAAATATTCTGATAACTTAAACACAAGAAGGGTATGAAAGAAACTACTTCTCACTTGGCATCGGATATTTGTACCATTGCCTATATATCTACGTTGATGGAGACTGATGACATGGCACATTACGTCCCACTCTTCCGTTGGTTAATCAAAATCACCTTTGCAGAGACAAAAACCGATTAATTCGATGACATGCAATCTTGGGGGAGAGTTGCATGACTGAATCAATGAATACTTACGATGTTTTAAACCACATTAAAAAAAAATACGTAAAGGGAAGACGTGGAATTCGATTGGGAGAAGAATTTCTAGAATTTTTATGATAATGTGTCACAGTTTCTAAATAAATTCAAAATTCATTCATTTTTTTCTCTCCCTCGCTCTTCTTTTTTTTGTATGTTTTAACATAACGTACTATTGTCACTCGATTCCACGAAATGTTTTGCGCATTTAGGAAAAGTCATCAAATAAGGAAACTATATTATGTTACGTTATGAGTATGATAATTAATTATCTGTAAGAGACTGTTATTGTTATGTGGTATTATTGTTATTTTACTGAAAAATATTGTTTAGAAATTTATGTGTAGAACACTCAATAGACTTAATTAGCCATCACAATATTGAATAATTGATAAAACAAAATCAAAACAAGAAATTACAAAAGATGAACAATCGATAAATAGTCTTCTTATACATTTGATCAGTTGTTATTTTATAATTAAGATTTACTTAATTTGATTTCAAGTTAATGAGAGAGAACTGTTTTATAGATTAAATTTAATAATGGCTTTAAATAGTGTAGGTGAATATCTAACCGTGATAATGTGGCCAGTTCCATTTACTTACATCCAAAAAAAATCTTCAACTGATTTTTCTTTTTTTTTACTCTTTCCAAACGAAAAATTCAAATTCAAATTGACTTTTTTTTTTTACTCAATCAAAACAGAATTCGAAGCGACCTCATCTGAAATATCACATTAACACATACATTGAATTCCGTAGAATTGGAAATTCAAAATTAAGAAAACAAAATAAAACCACTATGAAAATAAAGTACTGTGCCAGACACAAATGAATTAAATATGCAATTTTAATAAAAAAAAATCCGAAAATTTATCATTAATTTTTACTAAATGAAACCTATTAACAAGTGGTATCCTACGATAGATGGTTCGTGTTGTATTGTGCTATTCTTTATGTCAATTACCTCTGAGCACAGGTCTCTCTTGTCGAAATGGAGGCAGAAGCTTCAACTTTAGTAGGCCAAAAAACCCTCCAATAATTAAGAAATAATTTTTATGAAAGCGTAACAATTAATTCTATGTATACAGAGTCATTAATTCTATGTATACGGCGAAAATTCCGTAATCCCTGTCAGTAAACGGGATTTGAAATGAATTGATGTGCCTATTACGCATCCAAAATATCTGTAGGCACTCTTCCATGGTCTTTCCACAGACGGATGCGTCTCCAGATCAGTATGATCATTTTCTGTGGCATTTGTGGTGTCACAGTCGTGAAGGCACTGCGCACAGTAATCTGGAAACGTTCCGCTGCTTGCGGACTTCCTGTTTAATGATTCCCCACAGAGAATTGTGTGGCGTGGTGAGATCCGGGCTGCATGGTGGCCATGGTAAATGTGAAGGAAAGTTCTCAGATTCCCAGCCAATTCACCTCTTTGGGGAAAGCTCATCAAAGCGAATCGCACTTTCGTAGCGAAATGAGCTGGTGCTCCGTCTTGTTGAAACCACACAGTGTCAGAGTCATGCCTTTCAACTGGAATTCAGACAGCAACCATACGAAGATAAGTCTTCTGATTCACTGGGCCATTGAAGAACTATGGCTAAAGCAGATGTTCGTCTGTCACACCGCCCAAATCGTAATGTGCGATGGATTTTGTTCGAGGTCTTGAAAGAAAAGTGGATTTTCCTTTGACCAAAAATAAACGTTCCGATCTTCCAACTTCTATAGTAGCACATTTATCACTAAACAGAACTCTGTTGATCTTCTCTTTTGGGAAATGTTGAAGAAGCAGGTTGCATGTTTCTTCGCGCCATATTAAATCCACATCTGACAGCTCATTCACTGACAACGGGCGAAAAGGTTTCACTTTCAAATCCTTACGCTTGTGGTCTCTCATGGTTAACCGGGGAATATCCAATTCGGCAGCACCTTTGCTAGTCGATTTCGTGGGAAATGGCGTTATGGATTCGTCTACAGCAGCCCATGTTTCCAAAAGTGTTGACGGTCTTCCCGTCTGATGTAAATCCTTCACGGATCGTGACATAAAAGTCTTCAGTTCCGATGCCAATAATGTTCTCTTGGATGGTGTCGCCTTCCGAAACCGCAGCTGAAAATTGGTAATAATTGGTGAAAGTGTTTGTCCCGTATGCGGTAGTTCGTGAATCCAAACTGCAGTCACTAAACGCTCTTCAATCGAGAATCTGGTTAAATCAGCCATACTTTCCGCTACTGCTTGCTTCTTTGATTATTGCCATTATTCGATTGCTCGCGTGTTGTCAATGTGTGGGTGTGCGATTGTTTCATTGCTCGCTCATTGACTTACTTCCAGAAACATTATATATACATATCCATAGCATACATTTGAATACAGAGATATACGGACTTTTCATCCACTGTGTACATAATTATTTGTAACGTTTTACTATTCTTTTCATTCTATATAAAGTGAAAATATACGGAATGAGATCTATTTTCGCATTGACCTTTAAATAAGTTTTACTAATGCGAATGAATATGCATTTGGGGAAAATATTTGTGGTAGATAAAATAGTTTCCACTTTGACAGCAATTTCAAATTTATTTACAATTACAGAAACAAAGCGGAATCTCTATTTTTATTACAATAGATTTATCAAAAAAAAGAGAAAACTATTTCACATCTTAACAATGTTTCGAAATAAATAAAAGCTGTAAGTTTCACATATTTCAGAAGAATTTAAGTAACTTTCTTCTGTTGGTAATTCAGGAAACACTTGATTTATAAATTGGACAAAAATTGAATTGCTTTATTCTGACAGCGAGTCCTAACGTGGAATAGATGACGTAATAGATACCCACTCCCTCTAGAGCCACTGCTGGCTCATGTGTCCACCAGAGGTTTAGACTCCGAAGTTCCTTTGAGCAATTGCAAACAAGTAGAGAGTGGGTGATCAGACCAAAGCTTGCCCGTCTTTCATCCCGAGAAAGAACTTGGTTTCCATTTTACAAAGGGTTGGGTGAATCCTAGAGCCCGACTGGAGGAGAAATAACCTGTGAAAAATCTCCGACCTCCAGCCTGCAGTCCAATACATGTGCCACCGGACCGACAGAGAAAGTGATAGGAAGTTGAAAATATGTACGTCAACTAAACAGGTATTCTATTCTCTCAAGCAAACTGTTCTAACACTAATAGTAGTGGGAATAAGAAAATAAAAATAGATATGCTCTAAACCCCATTTTACACCATTCAGGTGATTCTAAGGAAGTGGCCACATTGGGCTGGGAGTATTCGTTCTCAGTATAGTCGTTTCAGTGTAGTTTTATCCAATTACCAATATTTTCCTGACCCGGTAGTGACCTGGACCAAAAGTCCGATTTTCCCCAGACCTCCACGCCATGAGGAGTCCAAGAAATATGGTTCATGAGGATCCGATTCCCGGTTTAGGCAGTGGAGGGCGTTACACACACAAATCTAACTCTCTTCAGTCATTTCAATCTTATGCTATTTTATTTACGTGTTCAATCATTAGAGTATCCTCTTTCCCATGTCTTTTTTATTTTTTTTTATTCAGGGATACTTTGATGATAAATAGTTGAAATTACCTCTTACAGTTTTTAAAAATATGATTGTGAAATCCTGGAGTAAAGAAATTTGCTGTTACTACGCTTTATTTGCTTTGCATATTAAAATAGACTTTACTTTTTTTTCTTTTAATCTGAAAAATCGTTAGATTTTCTTAATGTCTCAAGCTTGGATAGCTTTTTCATTAAAATAATAAGTTCGTTGAAGCCTCCTTTCCTGAAGTAATAAAGAAAACTAAAGTGGAATTGCCTTTTTTAAAATTTCTGTGACAGTTTTAACTAAGCTTCTCATCTATATCACAAGATATACATGGCTCGCACTGTTATGCCAGTTAAATCCATTTTATAAAATCTATTCTTCTTCTGCTTCCTATTATTATTATTATTATTATTAGAAAAGTTCAGACTTATGTTATTACAGACTTTGGTTTCCCCAGCAAAGACAACATGGCGAGTCAAGGACCAAAAGCACATGTTGCTAAGTGTAAAAAAAATGTGTGCAAAGGGAGTGAGGAATGTTAGGGATGTGTGGTTGTGTCCATAAATTATTATTATTATTATTATTATTATTATTATTATTATTATTATTATTATTAATGATTAAATGTCTACCAATAAAAACAATTTCTGCACTCTTTTCTGCAGTTTTAATTGTTTGTAGTGTTCGGAAGGTTTTTGTAATTTGAAAATGTGATGTTTTTGTAATCACAAACAATTACTATGGCATTGCGTCACCATATTCAGTTTGTTTTGGTAAAAGAGCAATTTTTTTTCTTGTACAAAGGAGAGTTAGTCTTTTGTTCATCAATATTCATGTAAAGTTTCTAGACAGTCCGTTCAATAATTCAAAAATTATTAGAAGAGACGTAAGATGCAAAAATTATTAGAAGAGACGTAAGATGCAAAAATTATTAGAAGTAAGATGCATACACAGACATTCTTATGATTCTCCCATTCCTTTAGAAAGTAAGCTAAAATAGAAAAAAAAAATCTATTTAATAATAATATAAACATCTTTACATCGAAAGCTTGTCAGAAACATCAAATAACAGTTAATAATTCATTAAATGCAGATGTTTGAGACAAATCTAGGTAAAAGGATACAGTCAAGCGTTATCATCATGTTTACTACTCCTTCACTTAATTGATTCCAGAACAACAAATACAGTATATTAGGAACAGAAGAAGAGAATAAAATAAGAGAAACGTCAGTTGGATTTAGTAAACTGAAAGATTTCACATTTGACTTATTCAGTTATAGCATTTTTGGTATAGCTAATTTCCAGCAATTGAGTCATCAATTTACTCTTTTATACCGTAAATTTCTGATATTCATATTAGTCTACCTCATCTTTTGAATACAACCCAAGCTTAAGATTACTTATTCTAACTCCTAACTTCCAACTATTTATGAATTTCCTGTCCTGTAATTAATGGAAATCAAATTCAGAATTTGCTGCTATTTTTCAATGACCTAAAAATTCAAACAAGGAGGAGTCTATCACATTTTGCACTTCTTGTACCACTCAATACAATCTATATGATTGAGAGAAAAATAAGAATCTACAGATGGTTTAAGATCTCATGTTTACCAAAGTCAAAAGGGAGCTCACATTCTTTAACATTCAAATTTTAGCCTTGTAACATAAATATAGTTTTAGTTATCGTGGTTATGACGACTAAATGGAAACCTATTTTGAGTGGTTTTTCTCCCTGAATCCTTAGCCGATACACACCAAATCAACAGAGGTCTTTCTTCCAGTAACTAAATGTCGAAAACCCTCAGCTTCTCAGAATACATTGTTAGGTTTTTTCTTCCTTTTTTTTTTTTTGAGTTAACATGATTACGGATGAACAGACGGACTGATAGATAAGTATAATTCGATTTAAAATTGCTGTTCTAATTACTGTTTTGTTCTAATCATTTTCTTTTCCCCTGATATATAGTAAGGGACGTTAAAATGGTAAAGTAAGTCTGCAATACCCTGTGGTGCTTAGCTACAATGTTTCCCTCTCCTCACTATTTTTGAATGGGTTACACGTTTCATCCTCTGTTTCAAATCGCTTTCATGTTATAAGTGCAGTTCACAACTGACTGAGAGATGGGATGCGACGACCTCTCTTTATATACAGGGTGTTTCCGAAATTATGTTACAGAAGAATATGGTAGATAGAGGGTACGAAAACAAACAGTTTTCATTCAGTAACGTGTGTTCGTTCTCGCACCGACACGGCGCTACAGTCATTTTAGAGTTGTGGCTGTTGGCATTGCGCAGGAGGACGTGATATACTGAAGATCCCATCGTAAGCCTCCACGATCGCCAGAACTTAATCCGATTGACTTCTTCTGTTGGGGGTCCTGTAAAGAGCCTTGTGGACTTCACACCTGTCGATACAGTCGATGAATTGCGTCAACCAATTGTCGAAGCCTGCAACACCATCCGTACTATACCTGATATAGTACGGTCCTGAAGGAGGAGTGAGACATGATACTATACAGGTCCTTTTTTTTGAGGGATTTCCTCACTCCGGGATGAGATATCTTTATATTTCGGCCCGTTGCCTCGGGCCTTCTTCGGGAGGTGTATAAATATCAATTACACGAAGGTGAGCGCAGAACTAATAACTTCCGTTGTTAGTTTCTCGGATAAGTTTCCCATGTTGTTTATTCCGAGCGACTGATGGCCGCACTGCGAGATGGTGAAGGGGTGGGATGGCCTTTTTTCGCTGTCCTCTCCCATAAGAGGATAAGATGGTTTACGTTTATGCGTAAGTAAAAAAGAATATTTATTGGTCTGGTTTTGCGGGGAAGTTGATAATATTTCGTAGATTACAATTTCTAGTTATTGCTAAAATTCTGATCACTAGAAAAATATTAGCATTGAAATCGCAATTAATAGAATTGTTATAATGAACATCACTGGAATTATGAATTACAGTACAACGGTACTTTTTGAGTTAAATATTACATTGTTAATTTAAAATTGTTTATTTGCAATATTAAATTGTTAAAGTAGCTCCATCAATGCTTTCTTCTTTTTTTTTTAAAGATATTTTATAATCTGAAGCAAAAAACTGAATTTGATTATAAAATTTAAATTTAAATAATCCTACTACTTCAAATTAGTTTCACTTGTTTAATTAAATCAATCTTGAAATTGGATACTTATAAATTTCACTTCAGATAGTAACTTCTAATTACTGTATGTTGGAAAAGATAGGATAGAGAAGCCTCTCTGACAATTACACCTCCCAGTTAAGGCAACTTGACGAACTTCCGATGCAATATAAATGTTGCATAACGTTTTCCCTTGTAACGTTATCTACAGTTGACTTAATAATCACTCTTAAGCCTTTAACGACCACCGGACTTTTTTAGAGGCTATTTCCTTGCATCCCACTGGCCATGGAGGTTTTTCTCCGAGCTTACTGGTCGACAGAGATAGATGGTTCACCACCGAGGGGGCAGGGCAAGTCGTCCTCCCCCGCATACCAATGGGCCTGCCCTGGCTTCCGGCAATGGTAGGAAGGGGATTGAAAGGAAAGTAAGCAACAGTAAGACGACCGCATAAAACTACAACGAACGAAACACTCGAATTTATGAGGGAGACGTGGAGGTTTTAGATAGTTTCTCTTAACGTGGAGTTCGGACTATAAAAACTCATCAGGTCATTCCAATCCCAACTCATTCGAAATCTACATCCATTTCTATTTTAGGCAGGATACCATTTCCTTTCCGATTTTTAATAGGAAGGAAAAAAGTATTTGCAATTACTCATTCTGCAATACCTGTCCAGAATTCTTAAATCAAAAATTCTGTAGGAGGGTTGATACTAGAACATGCGAAGACAGGAATTTAGACACATACCTACTTCTAAATTCAAACAAACCCAGTTTTAAAAGGCAACTTAATTGTTATTTAGCATTGAAGATTATACTCCTTAATAGAATAAGTTTCAATACTGTCAGGTTTAAATTTACTACAATTATGACTTTTAACCTCTGCTTTGAAACTAACGTTAATTTAAAAACATATGGAATAAGAAATGTAGGAAAAATTGAAATCACTATGAAAAAAGTCATCAAATTTGTCTACATTTTAGGAAGATCTTTTTTGACTAATTATCGTGTCTTACACCATTTTGAAGAGATTCCGACTTCCCAAGCTTTGATAATCAATTGATTCCAGTTACAAAGTATAATCCGGAAGCGTCGTAAGTATTTCTGAGTCAAAAACTCCCATCAATACATAACAGCAAACAAGAAGTTCCTGAGAGAACTTAAAGCCTACTTTTCTTAAAATGACTTTTTCCCCCCTAAAGTTGTGAAAACGACACAAATAAAAAGCGCAACGTTTGATTTCAAAAAATATTTGAATAATACAGTACAAATTTTCCAAATTAAATCTGCATTAATTACTTAAATTATCTAAAGCCGATTAATTATAATCATGCAGTAATTAATGGATTAGCTAAATGATTAATATCCATTGAAGACGGAATAGAAATCTATGGTTTAGTTTCTAATGCCTGTGAATGGAAATTTTTGTCTCCTTCTCTCGCTAATTTCTCAACAAGGATCCACTTGCAAGAGATTTCAAGTATAAAAGTTAGACCGTCTGTAATTCTTAAATATGCATATCAAGTTTGAAGAAGATCCATCCACCTTTTCAACGATTGTTAGGGGTGGGAGAGGCCTAACTAACACACACTGACTGATTTGATTGTGTCCCACTAGGAAAGTAGGCTAATGAAATATATAATAAACTTACAAACATTAAAGTCCACTCTGCGATATATTGCAAAATTATTAAGACGCTTACGTAATAAATAATCCTCACGGAATATTACTGTAAGCAAAATTTTTAAAATTTTATTTATTACTGTGTATAAATGTAATGCTTGAGCTAAGAAAATATTAACGAATTTACAAATGCTGTCATCTTAGGCTAAATACATTTTATTATTAAAATTATCTTAAATATATTGAATTAACACTTAACTTGGTCTGGAAAAATCTAAGAAATAAAAGAAGTCTCAGAATAGAAAGAAAATTAAAATATTCTTTAATGTTTAATTAGGGCAATATATTCGAAGCATTGTATTTCAAGAATACAAGCTTTGGCCTAAAATATACAATTTTTTAATAACAGAATTTAATGTGCGTTACCATATTTTGTAAGAAAAAATAAAAAAAAAAACCGCACACAATTAAAGATTCACTGACCTATTTTTGAAATTTTCGTACCGGGAATCCAAGACAGATTGTTTCCAGTTTCCTAACTTTAGTCAGTTGGATTCGCCCAGTACTCACAACTCAGTGGAATCAAAAGGGCAAATAAACAAAACAATGGTCATTCAGTTAAAATAAAGAACAAAATATAAATTAAGAATAAAAAGAGCAAAAAATATTTTTTTCTTGCTGATGTTGTTCCTGAAGATTGACTTCATTTCTTCATTCAAGAAACTGAGATACGGTAATGAAGAGAAGAATAAAGTTTTATACATCTGCTGTATAATAACCTTCGTGGCAAACTATAATTCTGTCTTTTTTTCTATCTCAGTCTTATACTGTATATAAGATGAACTCCATTTATTTTCTACTTTTGAACTGAAATGTATTCACAACATTCATTATATGTATCCATAAATAAATACGTTTCAGTGATAGAAAACTTACAACAGAAATATCGGATATCACTTTCCTTTTATCTTCTTTTTTATATTGTTTAACTTTCATTCTGCGAGAAAATGGGAGCAGAATGGAATTTCAGTATTACAATTCCATTTCATCATAACACCTTCGGATCGTTTTAGTATGCGCTGCACTACTTTCCTCCGAGAACACTTTTCGACTCCGACTGTGGATTTACTTGCTGTAACCGAAAATAGTGGGCGTTCTATGTACAGAGATGAGAAGACAGTGTAAGAGAGCTGACACTTCAAGTCTCGTCTCCTCCTATTCTTCTTCTCATTCTTCTCACTGTTTATTTGCTTGCCACTTGAGAGGCAGACTGATAAATAGGGCCTTTGACTGGTGGGCAAATAAGTCACGCTGGGAAGTTCTCTCCTCCGTCGCAAGATGTCTCTGCATCCTCCCCTTCGTCCCAGCAAGGGTGCTGGTGGGTGTCGGTACAGTTTGTTTAGACTCCGGCCAGAGACATGAACTCTGGACTGCGCTTGTCAGCACTCCCTGCATATATATCTCCTCGCTTATTTCTACAATTCAGTACGAAAACTACAATAGTGTCCAGTTAAGATCAGTTTTTATTTGCTTCTTGAAAGGGCAACCGACAAACTGGTCTCCTATATTGAAATACTGCTCAATAAACTTACTCATTCCACAAGAAAAGCAATTTTTCACACTTGAGCGAATTTAAGTTAAAAATACTGAAATATTCATTAAAACTGACTACTTATTCATGTACTATTATGTAATGTTCCATTCCGAGAAATCCAAACAATCAAACTTCAATAAAATGAAAACTATCTCTTGGAATTCCTTGGAAATTCTATCTGCTATAGAGGTATCAATTGCAGAAATTCCTGTTAACTTCAATGAAATTATAACTTAATAGAGTCCAATGAAAATAACAAATTAAACACGCTTTAAGCCTTGCTCAATGGGTTTGCGAATATCTTAAGAATATTATTATAAATGAGCTCTAATTTCGGAGCAAAGTTTCCCTGCAGATTAATGATGAAAGCAAAATCATCATCATCATCATCATTATTATTATTATCATTACTTTTGTTGTTGTTATAAAAAATAATTTACATGTAAACATTTTTTTAAATATAAATTATTTTTGGATCTTTTCTAAACATCTTTATTCTTAATCTAAGTTTTCAATTACTGTAGGCTGATGTTACAAAGTACGATTCCTGGAGCTGAGTACAAAAATAGATTGTACCAAGGAATCATTTCCAAATAAATGGTTGCCAAAAAAAAGCAATAGAATGATTAGGAGCCGCTCTTGAATCTTTCAACAGGGAAGGCAAGGAGGGAGGGAATTAAAACCTAAAGACGATGTGGGGGAGAATGAGATAGGGTGAGGATAAAGACATCAAAGCGCCATTCGAGGACCACCACATCGAGCAAAAATTTGGCCCGGGAGTCAATTATTTCACGTCTTTTAATTGGTAGCCGCGGAGGTTCGAGTTCATTTTACACCTCTCAGCCCATCACACTGCAGCTAATTAGCTGACCGACTGATGATTGGTCCACTTATCTCGACTTATCAAAGCTACCGAAAGGCATCAAACGAGCTCAATTGATACCCTCCAGCGAAGAAGAGAAATGAACACTAATATATCGTTAAATTTAATAATTTTATACATCTACCTCTAAACACTGCCTTTAGCAATTGTAACTAGAAATTGATGGTATGCAAATATTTCACAAAGGCTTTTAATGTTTTTCATTCTTTGTTTAATGATGCGTAAATATGCAAGATGTATTTCAATATTTAATTTTAAAACTCAATACAAATGTTACGTTTTCAAATAAATTTATAAGAATTTATTTTGGGAAAAATTCTTGGATTTACTTCAAGTGTTTAATCTTACTAAAGTCATCGTTAACCTGAACTTTGTAAAATCCATTTCTGAAGTTACTTTGTCATTTTGATAGCTAAGGAAAAAGATCTCCTTAGGCAAACTTCATTTGTGTAATTACTGAGACATCAATATATGACAATGCAGAATGTTGATTGGAATAATCAGGACATCGATGATCCGGATAATCGACAATCCGTATAAACTGTTCTATCATAAAATAAATAAGTTGCATATCATAAGTGTATTATAGAGAATATGTATTTTTGAACTGATAGCTCACAACACTTCTTTATTATTTCAAGTATTACTGTATTGGTTGATTAAAATACATCCTGATTGCCTTCTTGAAGCGGGCCGGAGAAAATTACTATTCATATCTAAAGTTGTTGGGTTTTTTTTTTATTATTATTCCCGAAGCACATTATCAATTTTCAACTCAAAATATACTCTTAAGCTAATTATTTTTTTAAAAAAATCATTGAGATCGGTCAAGTAATTCAATAATTTTACGCAAAAATTTAACTATTTCGGTTGTACCATGTAAACATCATTTTTTTTTCCGGGTATTATTTCTTAAGAACACGACCGATGTTTTAAATATCCGCATTAATGGATCTTAATAACGTTCAAAGCAATTCCCCGATAGCTATTTTAGTTTTGAAGTTTATCCCGGATACTTAAGTTTTCTATAATACTGGATTTCAATAAAATATTAGAATATCTAGAGAAAATTTGATCCAGTTCATTTAAACTAATTTCTAAGATCTATCTTTATCTAAACAAAGGATTAATCAACAATAAATTTTGAAAGAAAGGTGATTTCTTTTATGTACTTAAATAAATAATGAGTTTCTAAAATGAAAATGAATCTTAAAGAAGATATTGAAGACATTATAAATGAGTTAAAGTAATTAAAAACCGTGTGAATTAAAAACTGCCAGTACTATAATTAATCAGTAATTAATGCAGCTGTTAACAATGTTTAAACACAAAATATCATAGATAACACTGGTTGCAGACTTAGAAACTGTCATGTAAGTTCTATCTAATTAAGATAGCTGTATCACTAAGATCTCCTTCCAGTAAAAGGCTCTTGTAAATCAACTCTGCTTTCCTTAGTTTCATCCCCATTTTAATTTGCATTCGGTTCCTACTGAACTTAAAGCGAAATGATGAAGTATCCCATTGGGACACCTATCCGTTCGTCGCCGGATTCGAGCAATTCTCTTGGCCGGTAGAGAAGTGCTTTAGCGCGGGCCCACCACGACCGATCACTCTCTACTCCGCAAACTGCCTCGATATCCACCGTAAGCACTCCATAAAGCGAGGGCGGCGAGTAGTGAGCGTGTCACTCGGAGGAAGTTGCGGTGAAGGCATTAATAAGCCACTGCATCCATTTAACCGGGTCGGTGGCGAAGTCTCCCTTGCTTCAAGTCGACGCCGGATTTATTACCGGCGACGGTAATGCGCTCTCAGCCGTTTAACATGGAATTCTACTCAGGTGTTAAATTAATGGGAGATTTAGTATCAAAGGGTAATGACGAAGGAGTCCTAAATCAAGGGCGACGAGTAATTCGAATCCAGATCTTCATAAAATCATAAATTAATGATTCCCTCGTGGTGAAGCCTCAGAAGCCGAAGTGAAAGAGGGGAAGAGGAAGAAAGGAAGGAAAGTGGTAAGAATCAAGGGATGCAAGAGAAAGCGATGACGAGGCACAAAATGAACGACACGATTTAGACTAAGTCTGTGGCAGGTTTTGACATCTGCCTGAAAGAAAAAAAAATAATAATAAATCAGAGTCCATAATTTCGCCTTGTGTCATCGTTGCTTTTGTATTTTTTTTCATTATTACTATTATTATTAGTTAACAAATTCCATATTTCTGTCCGGCTAAGGAAAGTAATTTTTCATTAAAGTTTTTTGTTTTTTTTTTTAAACTAAGTTACTTATTTAAAAAAAATATCTTTCGTTGAGAACAAAATTCATTCCCTTCAAAAAATTAAAGCAAAAATTTAACTGAAAATAATAATTATATTAACCCGAATGGTAAAAGTTCAAATATTTTGAGAATTAACATTGCTGAACATGTAAGTTTTTCTTTTAGTAGATCATTTTTATATAATTATTGATTATTATAGTGCTCTAATAGAATAAAGCGTAAATCTACATCTTTCTTAACAATAGTCTCCCAGAAATATTAAATAGAGTTTAATGAAGTTAAAAATGTCCCTAAGTTCAAAGAAAAAGATAAAGATGAAAAGAAATAAACTGACACAAACAACATTGCTACAATTGTTTGTTACTTTTTTCTTCACTAACTTCATTTATTAGCAATAAAATTATGATAGTTGAAGATTAACTGCAGTGTCACTGGATTGCCTGATATGGTCGTTTCTATTGAATTTGAAATATTGCAGGTAGATTGTTGAGGATGAAAAAGATAGAGAAGTTGATAAACGAAAAAAAAAAACAAAACCCGTATCAAAGAAGTCTGTCTGTTTTTATAATCACAGAGCCCATGAATATAAGAGATTATTTCCACCAACGCACTATGATATATGGTGCATTGGTTTGCGAAAGTTTTCTAAATTCAAATTAATTGTAATCAAAACATTGAAAACCATTTATTCGTAAAATCGAAACTTTCTAAATCTGTGCATAATTGAGATATGATTTTTTTTTTTAAGTTATAGTATGAATTTATGTTTTTCTACAAACAGGACTACTTAATAATTGAAGTCTTTTATACTCTTTTTATGACTGCAACTAATTTCCCGTAGGTTAAAATTTTTCTAGTATTTTACAATTTTTTTTTTACTTTTTGTAATTTAGCAATCAAGATGCTAAATTTATTTTAAGTTGATTGAGTTATAAGAATAAGACCGTATTCTTGTCAGCAATTTACCTTTCTAACTTTTAAATTATGGAAAAGTCTTACCAATCAAAGTTCTGAATTTTTTTGCGATAGAGCAGCTAAATAGTCCAGAATCTTCAAATTGACCAAATTGTTTAGGCCTTCTAAATAAACAGAGATTGACAAGATAAAGATAATCTGATCTTTATAAAAGTTGCACAAGTAAATTGTTTCTATAAACTACTTGTATAAGAAATTAATGAAAAACTTAGCAGAAGTTCACCATAAATGAAGCCCAGTAGGAAATATATTTTTTTTTCTAATACTATATTTACATTTTTCAAATAAAAACTACAAGTTTGCTATTCTATATTTTTTTAATATAAAAAAAAATCATAACATTGCTTGCTATCTTAAGCATATGGATCAAATTCCACATACTTGCGCTGTATTAGTATAATAACTTAATTAATATTGTGATTTTAATGGAATATAAGGCTATTTTAAATAACATTATTATTCCTTATACTTTTTAAGAACAACAAATTGACAAGCCATTTGATGGAAAGAGTAAATATAATGAAAAAAAAAAATCTCCAAATTTTATCATTTATTTATTACGTTCTTTTAAAATATTTTCAATTTTTTTTTCTAAAAGTAAAGATGAAGAGACGATTTTTCTTCTGCGTCAGAACCGTTTTCAAAGCTTGCTGAAAAGTTAAAGGATTTTTCAGATTAAAGGTTTCGGTAGTTTCCACTTGGCTCTAATTCCCCAACAAAAAACTAGGCTGAAAGACTGTTAGAACCTTTTCATTGCCAACTACATCCGGGTTGATGACAGATTAAACCTTCATTAATCCCATCTCAATTATTCAGCTGATACAATTTTCTAGGGGATTCAGTGTTCGGATGGCGTCACCCCCTTCTTCTTTCCCATGCACCGAAACTTTCGCACCCTGAGAAACAACAACGCATTCCTTCGAAAAAGTCGCCCACCCCACTTCTTATCTAGGCCAATCTCTTTGGACAACAAAAACGTATAGACTTTCTGCAGCCAAGACTTCTCTTTCTTCCAGAGTGGGTCCCCGATTCTCGTTTGAAATAATTTACTTGGATAATTATTGATGCTATCGCCTCGCTAAACCTGTCCATAAATAAGGAGCAAGCAACTCGCTACAGTGACATATGAATTACAAATTCCGACGTTAGTTTGGCCAGTCACGAAGCCTTCATGGCTCTTTTTTTTTTCATAAGCTAAGGAGGGAGAGATTTTCAACCAGTAGTGTAACACCCATCTTTACCACCCACAGCGAAACGGAGGAAAAATGATCTAGTTGTTGGTGGTCGTTCATTTAAATAGCAAGCTATTAACCAATGGCAACAACAAATTAATTTCTTCAAATGGGAAAAATAACCTTTTAAAGGAAATGCGAAATAATAGCCTATCTTTCATGTATATTTCAGAATAAAAATAATTGTCATATAATCAATTTAAAAGAATCTTTCTTAAAATATTTCTTGATATTTATTTTTATAGTTTTATTTTTTTTCCACATGTAAGCTTAACTTTAAGTTACTTCACGCTTAAAATCTCCTTACAGTGATTGTTTGTCAATTTCGAGATATTTCCACCTTGGCCAAAGTTGATCATTAATTTCATTTTGTACAAAATTATATAAAATGTTCTTTTGATGATATATTATTGTCTGTATTCAAGATATGTTAACAAAAAATATTATTTGAAGTAAAACAATCAACAATCCTATTAAATACTTGCATTTCGGCTTGTGTATATTCATCGCTTTCAATCATCTGTAAATAGGTTTCAGGAAGAAAAAAAAAATCCCTGTTTTTCAGAGGAGTTTTGAAAGCCGGACAGTTGATTGCCTAAGGGTGATTGATAGCAACAGCAGCCAGGATCAACCAATAACAAATACGAAACAAACTTTCAGTATACTTAGCTTCAAGCAAAATAGTGACTGTTTCAAAATGTCCTATTGTGTCATCAATGTACTTCAGAAAAAAATAATGGAAAAAGTAATATTTGTCTCCCACAACAAAAATTAATAATAATAAAAATAATAAAAATAAATTCGCAACAAAACATGAAATAAATTATTCAACAGTATGAAAAAAAAATTACTTCCATATGTATGCTATGATTCGTTAATAAAAATAAATAAGTAAATAAAACCAAGTAAAGTATTTCTTATCTTAAATAGCTGTACAATCAGAAATAATAGTTTCACAGGTCTATTTTTAAATTGAGACAATAAATAAAAATTAGGCATATTTTTATTTGCTCTATAATTGCAGGTTTTATTATTTTAGCAGGAGACTCATAATTACTAATGGAGATGGGAGTGAGAGAGACAAGGAGAAAAAAATCAGAGATTTGTGAATTTAATGTTAGCTTTCCCTTAATGGGCTTCATCGCGTCCATCTAAAGTAAAAATTTATAATTATACTCTGAAAATTACTGGGTCATAATGAGAAAGCTCTTGTGGATCACATGAAAGTCTATTCGTCCAAGTAACTGCTTCTCATATCTTTTCATTATAACATCTCTTGAGACCCATCGATGATTGTAGGTAATGGGGACTCAATTAGCTAAGAGTAAGGATGATGGCGTTCCACCAACTACATATTTTTTTTTATTAAGTGCACTCTAAATCATAACCCTTTTTACTCGGATGATAATCTTCAAGGATGGTTTAGAAGTGTAAATGCGCAAATCTTTCGATTTTTTTTTTACTATCATTCAAAAGAGGGTAAAAAGATGATTTGTGGTACCTCCCGAGCCATTAAAAAATTACTGCATTTTCCTAGAGGCATAAAATGATTGAAATAATAATGTGTAAAAATGTTTTTTATTTCATTAAAGTAAGCGATAAATCTTCATTACCAGTTTCTTAATAATTTCCCACGCTTTTTTTTTCAAACTCCATGAATTTCTGTATTCATAATTTCAAATGCAATGAAGGAAATTCTCAATTTAATACATAGTTACTAATTATAAATTATCGCAATGTTTAATGAACAGCTTAATCCAGTATTGTTATGTCAGGAACAGCATGAACTTAAAAACGCACAATAGAAAAGTAGCAGCACCTAACATTATTGTCAGCAAGAATAGTTCCCTCCTATTTTCTACAGAAACCTATTAGTTTATTCTCTCTAAATTCTTTCAAGATTGCAGAAGCTCGTGTTCATCATGATCTGCAAAGAATTGCACAGATGAAGAAGGGAGAAAGATGAATACAGTCTTAACAAACTCCCCAGTTTGTTCTAGAGTGGTGACCTAGTTACTCGACTACTCCAGAGGACTTGTTTGCATGTAAAGATGGGAGAGATTTTTTAAACCTAAAATTTAAATTTTAGACAATTTCTTTTAGCTCCAAATGCGTTTTTGTGCAATAGGGTTTGTGACAGGTATAAGCAAAAAGTAACTATTTCTTTATTTAATATCAAATATGCTTCTACACATCTTTTAAAATGATCTCTGTAGTTTGTTAATTATATTTTATAACATTTTTTACAGCAAACGTTAAGCTTTTAATGTTTAGATTGAAATTTTAAGATGCGTTATTAAAATTTGGTATTCTATCTAAGTTATTCATGACCTAGAAAAAGAAAATTATTGTGCTTAAAATAATAACCTTCTTCATATAAGATCTTAATAGTAACGCAAAACTTTCTTGGAACACTATATAAATAAAGCTCAAAATTTATTTTTATTTATTTATATTATATAAACCCTCAAAGAAAACTGCGGCAAGTATTGAAAAACAGGAGCTGTACACGTTTCTACCAAATTATGAATTGGTCCACTCCTTGGTTCATCGAAGATGGTTCGATAAAGCAGTTTATCGGTTGAAACGGACATTCATTTCCTTGTCAAAAGCCTGAAAAATTACGCAGGTGGGCAATGGTACATTGGTTGGTTGGTGGCCGGTGCAGTGATGGGCCATCAGCAAAGAGCACTCGTCGACATGAGCCTTATTACAGCCAAAGCGATTTTCAAAGACAGGCAGGCAACGAAAGAAAAGAAAGAAAAAGAATGGAGGCAATGAAGAAAGGAAATGGGGATGGGGAATTGGGTGGAGCAAACGACACTGTCGGAAGCAAGCGTCATTACTAAGAGAGAAAAATGTAGAATAGAAAGAAAAAAAAAGAAAAAGAAAAAAAGCCGATGAAAGCACAGGAAAAAAAGGTCTATACTATATAACGACCGAAAGTAATGAATGGATGGTGTTAGTGAAAACACATCTTTATTGATTCAGAAAAAGAAGAAATAATATTAACAAAATGTGGATCAATTAGATTAATAATATCATCCACGCAGGCCTAGGTTATTCAAAATGTATTCCTGAATTTTGAAAAAATATTATTGATTCATCAAAATAATATTCAATTTAAGAAGTCAATGAGGAAGTTAAGAATTTCGACTTCCATCGGGCTGAAACATTTTACTTTATTTTTACTTATATTTTAATTCGCATTAATTTCATTTTTTCAAATCTTCAGTATGATCAGAAATTTTAAAATAATTTACTTATTACAGTTTCTTGTAAAGTATATAACAAGCATACAGTTAATAGTCTTCCGAGATGAAATAGATGCTTTAATGAAAAGATGGAAATTATTTTATTGTAAAATTACGGGTTCTTTTTATAATTGAGCAGTTAGAAGAAAAGAGTTCGAAAAAAGAACAACTTTGAATTTTATTGATTATATAAACTTAATTTGAGTTTAATAATTTTTTTGTTAAAATCAAAAACTTTCTAAATAAGTTGTGAATCTTAGTGTCTTCCAATGACAATTTTGATAAGATGAAGATTTCTCGTCTAATCATCCTCAGGTAAGTTAAGGCCTGTGAAATGTGAGAGAAGGCACCTCTGGAGGTTCCCTCTAATCAGGAGGGCTACAGGGAGAAGTCGAGAAACAATAGCGAAGGGAAAGCAGCCAATCAAACGTTAGAAAAGGAAATGTCATTTCCATGGCAACGAGTAACTAACACAAGATAGTCAGCCAATCAGGGACGAGTAAGCGAGAGAAAGGACCAAGGTGAGGGAGGAGGGAGGGACTCGTAAATATCTGCGCCTGTCCAGACCCCCAATTAGGGCGAATTTATTGGAAACAAAAATATTGTGGCATGTTGAAACAAGCGATTAGGCCTGTCAAGGAAACAGGCCTCACCGAGTTAGCAAGTGATTAGCAGGTGAAAATTATGAGAGTTATCTGCTCGCTTAAACTCAAGTCACTTGGTTAGCGAATCACACGCTACCTGATTTGCAGATCGTGACAGTTTGATGGCTGCTTTGTTTACAGACCTGTCGGATCGTTAACATGAGTTCTACAAGATTCTTCTCCTTTTCGGTAAATGAATAATGAGTTAGGAGCGTTTCCAATCATCATTCCCTCTCTCTCAACCACTATGTGATTTCCCACACACATGGAGTTTCAGCTTTTCCGGAGATGTCCATAGGTTCAGATGTTTTCAAAAGAGGGCTGCGCCTTCGTCCGAAGCCAACTTGTTTTTTTTTTTTCTCCTCCCTATCGTTCTCACTCTCGCCAACGTTTCCCAGAAAAGAGTTTCCACTCACTTCTCTTCGTTGCTAATTGATGACCTAAGTCACTTGCCTGTATAATTAAATAAGAAGCGATCGGCTTTTAAAACTTTTAACGAAGTCCTCATCGACTTTTGGTTCCGAAGAAAACGAGTGAGTGTCGATTAGCAAAGCTTAAATCCCTTTCCTCATCATTCATCTCGTGAAAGACAAGTGATTAAAAAATAATGGAAGTCAAAAAGTTTAATTTCAGCCTCAAATCGATTTTAGAAAATGAAAAAAAATCAGTTGATTTACAAAAACAAATATGTCTACTTTCTTATATAAAAGAATCAAAACACTATTATTTATAAATATATAGTATATATATATATCGGAATCTTACAAATTCAATGTTTCTATCCTACTTATTGTAGTATAATAAATTAGTATTATAAATTAAGGCATTTTTATATTCTTTACTATTTTAAAATTGCAATTGATTAATTACATCATTACAATGTGAATTATGAGTGACAGAATAAGCCATCTTTAAATCCATATATAATGATTTAAAGATGACTTTTTCTCCTTATCTCTCTCTCCACTCGCGTGTAGGTAAACAGTTACTGTTGTTGCTTTTTTTTTTGTATAATTTCAAATTTTAAAATATAAAACCTACAGCAGTAGAAATGAAAGATTTCCTTTAACTTAATGCAACAAAATGTTCAAGACGAAGCAGTTCAGAAAGATTTAAGATAGAAAGTAAAAATTAACGTAAGTGTTATTTGTTTATTTTTATTTTTTATAAACTAAAAAAAAAATACAATGTTTATGTTAGACCATTTTGAAAAGTATTATTTTTAATTAACGCTGTTTAGTGTTTGTGAGAAGAACAAAATTTTCGAAACTTGAACTATTACTACAGTAATTATAAAGGCACTACTCAAAATCGCTGAATAAAGAAAATGCTTCGTGAATGGAGAATTCTGGATAAAATGCAATAAATATTGAATTCTTTTAAGGAAAAACCACCTTCTATTTCTTACTCTCTTATCGCTTCTGATGGAGCAGCAATGATTTAAACAAAGGATTAAAGTTTTAATTTAAGTTGAAACATTTTCGACACTTTTGCTTTAATAAAAAAAAAAATATTATTCGGCGAGTTTTGGATGGAACTCCAATATTAATGCTTTGGACTTTTAAATACAAATCAAGACAGAAACAGAATAGAAGAAAAAAACAAAGAAAGAGAATCTATAAAAAATAACAAGAGAAAGAAAGAAATTTGTAAAAAAATACGTATAAAAATGGGGAAAATATAAAAAGGTAAAATTATTCCAAATTAAAAAAAAAAAAAGATTAGGATACATAAAATGCTAATAAAAAATGATTAAAATGCTATTAAAACAAAAGCGTGATTTTGAAAATAATAGTGAAAATAATAATACAAAAAAGTTATGCAGCAAAAGAATCATAATTAAGTAACGATATAAATCGAAAGACATGTGATGAATGTCTGTGTTATGTTGTTAAGATAAAAAGATGAGTAGTTTCAAGAACACAGAAAGAAAGAAAGAAACTTACAACTGTAGTATGTAGCACTGTAGGCCTATGTACTCGAGCAACATTAGGACTACATAATTTGTGGGAAACTATAATTTTAAATTCCTTATAAATGCTCTTAAAAGACAACGAAACCGAATTGCAATTAACTTACAATTAAATTATCTTACAATTACTTGATAATGTACTTAACAGCTTTAGGATTTTTACAATCCAATCTGTAAATAACTATTATTTATCAATAACATTTAGATGACATCTTCTTTATTGAGAACCTGACAGTTAAGGTAATGGCTATTTCATACAACTCTGAAGTAACTAATTAATATAAAAGAAAAGAATTTTAATTAGAAACATTATCATTGTCTTGAATTCAGTCGCATTAGTATTGAGCAATGGAATGATAACTTAACTGCTTTGTTCTTTTGTATTGCTGGAAAGCTAACTTGGCGGTCAGTTTGGAACGTAACATTCAAGATGCAATAACCTACCTTTCGATAAAGTGGACTATGCAAAAAAACAGCATGCGTAATTTAATATGAATATTATGGGCCTATATACAAAACTACAACATACTTTTGCACTAAAATATATTACAGCATTACGAAGCCATATGCAAATAATTATTTTAGAATTTTGATTTGAATAACATATGAAAGGGAACAATATTAGTAAGGGGAAAATGAAAATCTCAGATACGGTTACTTATATACCTGTTGGAGTAGGTATCTTAAAATTTCACGGACACTTTTCATTCCCCCTGTATCTTCTAAGAGACCTAAAAACTATTTTCTTCTAATTTTTCTTCATAAATATACAAATAACAAAGAGCATAAAAAAGCATAAATTTTGATAATAAGAACTGTCTTTTATTATTTCTTTATTCTAAAGCATGTCGTTTAAATAATTTTGTTAGGAAAATCGTTCTACCTTTCGATTTTATGACCCCTAAACCTTTATTGGAAGTAAGCTTCACTTTCCGTTCGTGAAAAATTTAAAAGATTTGCTAACTCTTCAGCCACAGAAAACAACACTGGTGCATTTTCTCGTTGCTTCTGCTCTGACTTATTGCAAAGTCTACCCGATTAATCCCCTGATGTGGCCTTGCTTGTTCTCTGAGCCATTAAGGCGGGCGTCTGGGCTGTGCGGGAGCCTCTGTTTTCGCCGAGCACGTTCGACTGGGCTGCCGTACCCATGCGATATCAATTACCGCTACGGTGATTAATCTGCGTTGCCGTTCGATGCTGCCTGGCTTCCCTTCTCCTATTTGCACACAAGTGGAAGTAGAGATGCAGATTCCAACAACGGTGGGTGGGGGAGGTAGATTTGGTGGAAAAGGAAGGCTGTGCTAACATTTGTAGATGTATTCCTAGTGCAGAGCTCTCGCATGCCACTGCTGATAAATTGCTGAATCATAATAAAATTACCTGCGCCTCATTAGACGGGCCCTGATATAATTTACTGTGCGTTCATCTTAGTTGCTAATGAGACAAACGGCTCGGGTTGTCCTTCATCGCTTCCACTCTGCATCACAAGCATCAGATAGAAAACAGACAGAAACAACTGATGACGCCGACTTAAGCACAACCGCCTTAGTAGAATAAGGAAGCGGCATTTTCGAAAAATTGCATATCGTAACATGCAGTACGTAGATATGCGCACAAACAACTGGACTTTTATTATCTAATAAAATACTAATAAAGGACATATAAAAGCATAGCTCTACAATGGCTAGCATTTCCGTAAGAGATTCTTTTTTTTTTTTATTTCTATTTAAACAAAATCCCCAACGATCAGAATGTTATTCGAAAATATTAGTTCTATGAGCAGTGATTATTTAGTAGCCTTTTGCAACTAAAAAGAAAAAAACACACTAATAAGTGTTGAAAAAGCGAGGCTTGTAGTTAAAGAAAGGGCTTTAGGTAGGTTGCATTCTTCTTGGTTAAACTGTTAACAAGAACGTGCGAAACCAGCTACTGAAAGAATCCTAAACGGAATTTCTAATTCCATTGATTTTAGTAACTTAAATTTAATATTACTGTTGATAATCACTGCTACCAGAAGCTCCTGGCGTTGAGATGGGCTGATCAGTCCTATGCCCGCTCGCCTTCAACCCTCGGGAAGAAAACCGGTATCTACTTTAATGAGGGCTGGGTAGACACTAGAACCCGTTTGGAGGTAAATCCAGCATGAAAACAATCCTGTCGGGGATTGAGCCCGGCTCCGCCAGCTCGTAGTCAAGCACTTTTTAACACCAAGCTACGAGACCTACACCTTAAAGCAACCAAAATATGTAAGGGAAAACTATTAAAACTAAAAATATTACAGTAAGGTTTTTCAGGAAAGTTATGGAAAGTTTCTGCTAAAAATTAAAAATGTTTAGAAAAAAATAATAAATTTTGAAATTATTCTAATATAGCGACTATTGCTTGAAAATTATGTTTAAGAACTACTTATACTCTGTTGCTTGAGGATGAATAACTATTGCAGTGTTAAAACTTCAAATAGTTATTTTTCACATTATTTTCTTTTTCTTTTTAAGAAATATAGAAATAAGTTCTAAAAATACCTTAATCTTACATAAGGGGCTAGAAATGGCGAATTAGTATTTGATTCCATTACATTCTTCGTTGTGTCAATACCAGGAGCAGCTCGTTGCATCTCTAATTTAGAAATCCAATGAAGTTCACATAAAATCAATTTAATAATTAAAAAATATTGATGAGATTCGCAAAACTCCAATAAACGCTGTTAAAGATTTCAATAGAAAACGATAAACTATTTCTCTATCTATCTACTTTATCTATCTCTAAGACTTTCAATATAAAAGGAAATTAAAAGAAATGTATGGTTATCTTCATTTCTATAAAAAGACACAATTCTAATTGCAAATAAAATATTTTGTTGAATAAAAATTTTCTTTAATTCCTTATTGGATCATTTGAAATATTATCCTTAGCGTTTTTCAAAATTCATTTATAAAAAAATGTATATCGTGAAGTCGTAAGAGATGAGTGAAAAACATTACTTCAATATACTTAATATTTGTTTAAAGATGATTCCTAAATTCCTCCACTGCTTAAAATATTTCGTTTCGATTTTTTTCCGGATTTTTATCAACAGTCTTTTTTTCTAATACAAAATTATAAAAATTAAATGTTCACTTAACTGTTAATATCAGTGGATGTTTGAATTTGCGACAAACAAAATGCAGAAATAAAAAAAAAAAGAATAAATTTTATATCTTCTTTTAAGAACTATTTCGGTGCTAATGTAGGCTCTAAATGATGGAAGGATTCCTACAGCTTTTAGGAGAACCTGCTTTCTTTGTGACTGTATTGATTTTTCTCATAGGAGGGAAAAAATAAAGCAAGTAGGAAGGAAAAGCGAATTGAAATGATTTGATGCCGTGGGTTTTGGAGATGGTTTTTAGCTGAAAATAACAGACAGTTATTAAAATCTTTGCTTTTTTCCACTAATACTTTAAAATAATGATCTAAACGAAATGTTAATTATTATTATTTTTTTTTTTATTTTGAAAAATGGTTAAATAAATTTGTTGTTTTCAGGAGAGATGATTTCCCAACTCAAGTCATGTCTTTTTTTTCTCAGAATTTCTAAATTTTTAAAATAAGAATTCTTTTGTTTATATGGCTTTAAAGATTTAAGTTTATGTCAAAACGATTAGTTCGCTGTTTTTCTATTGTAAACGATTTTTTTTTTTCAGTTTTCCAAATATTGTTATAACACCTCACTGTTTATAAAATTAACAGAATTTCAAGTTATGACAATGCAGTGATATTTTATTAATATTTAAACACACCGAATTTCTCAATCAAAACCCTTTAGAAGCGTTTGGGCGTTGACAAACTTTGTGCTTTCACTCAATTGAGGTCCCCTGTCCCTCCAATTACATCCAAGACGACGTTTTCTCAGCCAATCAGCAAACGAGGGTTGGAACTGCGACAGGTGACGCGACAGTTGTGACACTGTTCCAGAGGGTGTGGTCTCTACAGTCGAATCACTTTCAGCAACCACCATCCCTATTTCCAACTAAATCTTTTCGAAAGTGTAGTTTTAACAGTGACCCCTTTTCGAAAATGGAAGGCGCAAAGTTGTATGGCTGGTAAGAAAAATGCAGAGTCAGAGACTGGTTTTGTTGATGTCTCCGCGACGCAATCACTTTTCTTGCTGTTTCCACGGAGACCGAATCGAAATCGCATTAATGCTGCGCAGATGAACATCGAAATGGGTTAGCGACGCGCAAGTCACCGCAGTTTGTCGTCATCGCTCCGACGCGCCTTGTCGTTCAATCGCAATGTCTCTTGCAAAGGAGGAGTCGCCATCAGGAACGACACTTCGACATCATTGGACGACTGTCGCAATCCGAGGACCTGTCTCAAAATAGCAGCTCCAAGACAAACTCCAAGAAAAAGACAAGAATTGAGAGCACATCTGCTCAGCAAAAGAAAAACCAAATCTTAACACAGAAACATGAAACGTTGCACCACAATTCAATAAAGAAGCTCTTGAACATGGAAGCAACTATTTTTTTATTGCTTTTCTATTATTTTCGAATTTTTTTTATTCATTAAATTTATTATTATATTTAAAAAAAAAAAAACCTGCAATTTCCCTTTCTACTATTACATTGCAAAATAAAACTGGAAAAAAAATTAAAATCAAATCTCAAAAAAAAATAAAAATAAATAAATAAATAAAATAAAAATAACAACATAAAATAAAATAGTTGGCCTGAAACGAATATAAAAAAAAAAAAATTAAAAATCCTGATACAGATCTATTATTTTTATTATTAATTGAAATACGATAAAATTTCTTAATAACAATAGGAAAATACTTAGGTTTCATCAAAATAACTCAAGAGAAGGCAAAATATACTAATCTAAATCCAAATTCCAGTATTTAAAATTGCTGAATTTATTGGAATGGCGAATAAAAATTACGCAGATGGAAAAAAAATAATAAAGATTTAAAACTCAATAGGAATTTTTAGCACATAGTTTTCACTGTAACAGATACGACTCAGAGCTTAAAGTATTTACACAAAGTCGCCTAACATGGTAATGCTTGCATTGGTTTTAATATGTTTTCTGCTTTAAAGTGAGTGTGGATAAAAGCTAGTGGTCAGGATGAAACTTCGCCCCGCGGTGTGGTCAGTGAGAATCTGCATCATGTAGCTTTAGTCGAGGCGGCGGCTCCACGATTCGTATAAACGCCACAATATGGATTTCTCGACTGACTTGGCGATGCGGTCGAGGGCCAGAGGCGCCCATCGAAAATAGCATTACAGCTCGAGTGAAATTCTTGTGTGCCGCGTGCGAGGGAGGAGAGAAATGCGGGCAGCTGCGCTAGGAGGCGGAAGGAATCTCGATTTAATTAATAATTTCTGGGCGGGAGAGAGAGGTATGTGGGAAAAGCGGTGTCATTCACGGCGGCGCCCGGGGTTAACAGAGGAAGCCGGCAACCAAAACGCGGCCGCACAGGTAGACACACGAGGAAACTTTTCAAATAACAGCAGCGAATTCAATTCGGGATTGATCGACGGCGGCTGGGCTTCACCACAAAAGTGAAAAGTTCCACAAATTCCTATCTCCTCGCTACCACTATCCTCACCTCATCCATTCCTTCCTTTCACCCCTTTTTTTTACTCATATATCTGTAGGCTAGGAACAGCTTTTCTTAATTCCCTAAATTTTACAAATTACAAGTGCAAATTTTCAATTATAGGCCTATTCTCTTTAATACTGGCCAGCCCTGCTTCAAGGCATCAGTATCAATTGCAACAGGGGAAAAACTAGATTCTATGAAACTGATATAATACATTCATCAATCAAAAATAAGCGACAAAAATATCAGAAAGTTCTTAATCTACACCTTAGACTGTTTAAAAAGCTACTTAATTATAGTCTGATTTTAAGATTTTCGAAGAGATTATAATAGATATTCCATGATTACTAGAAAGTATAAAATGACAACAATCTTGAACGAAACTTTTTTCTATAAAACTTTCTGTATAACCTTTTTCTTAAATCAAATAAAGTAACTATGATTTAGCAAGATTAATAATCCGATTAAAGATATAATAAGTTACTAATTACCAGGAATAATTTTATAACATAAATATTGTTTTCATAGGCAAATTCAAAGAAAATTTAGAATGACTAATTTTACAAAATGTAATTACAACTGTAGTAATGATATCATTCATTAATTACAGCTTTAGAATATTTTGCATTTATAATAAAAGTGCAGGGCTTTTAGAATTTGCCTACTAAGCCAATCAGTAAATGTAGACCTTGTGCAATAATCAGAGAAATAGTAAATGTTTGGTAAAGCTTATTAGGAACTTCCAGGGGAATATACCGTCATTTATTTAAATTACTTTAGTGTTCTTCTTTGAAACCTTAACTTTATCTTAAGAGAAGGATTCCATTTCCAAATAATTAAGTTATTACGAAAAAATTTAAACATTTGTTATTTAGACTATGTTTATATACCATAGGAATTTATCTTAAGGTTTTTCGTAATAATACCAAATTTTTAACAATGTCAACAATTCTAAAATATATTTTATTTTTATTTTTAGGCTTTCAGGTTGAAAGTCATTCCCAATGAATATTTAGCGAACTGCTTTTTCTATTTGGAGAGCAAATAAAACCATCTATTAGCAGCTTATTTCTAGCCCTCCTATCAAGTAACACAAAACTTCATTAGTGACCGTCTTTTTATGCTTACCCTCTATCAACACTCTTGCAATGAGTACATCCAACATTTAAAACATGTGTTCACCGATGAAAAGCCAGACATTTTTTGACAAAATGCTTCCTGTTTCTTCACTTCCCCACATTCTACTTCTTAAATGTATTGATTGGACTAAAGCGTACGTTTCTCTTCATTCTCGAAAATAGTAACTTAATGACAAAAGTCAGCAGTTTATCAAACAGTTTTCAATTAGTTACGAATAGAAAACCATTTAAGCGACACTGTCCCTCACCCATCAATGCTAAATCCACTATCTATCAGGAAATTATTATTATTATTATTATTATTATTATTACACTTGATCCCAGCTTAAAGACGAGCACTGAAAATTATCTTATCACATATATTAATACAAGAAATAAATTTTGGCATAAAATGGAAAAAATAGATACATGTGAGAAGTACATTATCTTAGAAATTTTGCAATTGTCATTATTAAGACATGCTTTGATCAATTAATTTTGTTGAAATTTGGATTATAAACGTAATTAGTGTGAGGGGGGGAGGGCAGAAATCTCGAAATTTATAGAATAGGTCTTATTTTCGTTCGTTTTTTTTTGGTTGGATGGCCGGTTGAGAGGATCTTGGCTGTTGGAGATCGGCTTCCTAAATAGGAACTCCCCGAAATAAAATCCTATATATGCTCATACCTTGGACTAATACTTTGCGTTAAGTTTAGTTAAAAAAGCTCATACATTTTTAAACTAATGCAGGAGACTGGCATATGCTTAAAAATGTTTAAAACAATTCAGTATGACGAAAACATCTCTTCTTCATCCAGGATGTAAAGAAGGTTAAAAAAAAAAGCATTAAAAATGATTTAGTTAATTCTTCTGATAGTTTCACATGAAATGAATTAAATAAGCGATCATTCAAAAGGAAAGAAAAAAGCAAAAACAAATAAACATTTATTAAGAACATAAATTTTATCGTTATTTTATAACGATTTTTTTTTTCTCGATGAGATAGATACAGTCACTAAAATGATTCCAGAGAATATTTCAGTAACAATTAAGTCCTTTATTAGCATTTACCATAAATACGATGTAAATTCCTTTTGTCTTATACAAAATCTTACCTCTGCATCTACACATAAAACAATTCTCGCTGGACCTATTCTCATGAAGCTTCATTGAAAATTTTATCAATCAATCCATAATTATATGGAGATTGAATGAAAATTAAAAGCACTTCTATCCATTTTAAAACAGTTTTTAAAATAGCTGTCCTTTTTGTTTTTTTAATAAGGAAAACCTCAGTTACTGATCAACGGATTTTCTGGAGATTTTATCATCACTTATATTTATAAAAACTGAAATCCTTAAGAGAAATCTTATTTATTAAGATATTATTATTAAAATATTAAAATATTAAAGAAGTCTTTTTATTTAAATGAATAATAAAGATAATTTCTTTGATAAAAAAGATTTAAAATAGTATTTTTTTTAAAAGGTTAAAGATTCGAATTTCAAGTCATTCCATTGGAGCTAAATTTAAAGAAGAAAATTTTGGACGAGCGCATGTCTCGTATTCCTGTGGTCAAAAGCTTCGCCAAGACGAATGGAGGGTAATACGTCTTTGGACAAAACCACTTCCCTTCCCAGGCCTTATAAACCAAACAGCCGGAGCCCTAGGCCTAATCGGTCACACCCAATAAATCTTGGGATAGCTCCGTCGACACAGCCTCGATCGTTTTCCTAATCAGAGAAGGCAGAGACATCTGGTGAAGGGCGAACATCTCTTCACTTAATCCAAACAAACAACGTTGTGGCTTGTCAACGCTGATTCCAAAAGCAGAACAGTTGCGAGAATTCCACTGCTGCGGTGATGCTCTTTGAGCATTTCAAAACAAAACTGAGCCAGCCGTCGCTTGGTTAAATTTTAACCAGGCTCTATTTCATTTGGCAACTGCGTGTCAGAAGGTTCTGCACATAGTTTGCTGACAGGCGTACTTGGACAAGGTGCTTTCCAAGAGATTATATTAAAGAGGAAAAACTTAATTCAGTAGCTTATTTAGACTGACGACAGCTGTTGGCCAATCTTTAGTAAGGCAACAGGCTTGTCCTTCGTCACTGCACCAATTTAACTACCTAAAATAAATTTTATTTTCTAAGAAAAGAGAGAGAGAATTCTTAAGGAAACCATTCTCATCCTGTGTAATTTTCAACTCTTACACTATTTATGTGCCCATTTAATAATAAAGATAGTACTTTTCAGTTTTCTATAAATTTTATTTTTATGAATAAAACACTACATTTTAAATATTTACTTTCCTATAAAATGATGATTTTTTTTTTGCACTGGTTTAATTCTTATGTTAAGATAAGCTAGATTAATAGTCTATTAACAGATTAATAACTAAAGTAAATCTTTAAAAAAAAAAGTGGTCAGAGTAAATTAAAATTAGCAGAGAACTCACATTAATGTTTAAACTGCACTAAAATTTCAGCTTTTCAGAATAAATGATTTTGAAGTTATCAAGAGCAAATGATTCGGATAGATATTATTATTTCACTGAAATTACTTTTAGGCTTCTGATGCTTGTATCAGAATCCTTCTAATTCCGCTTTATCCGTCCGTCTGTGGAGAAGTATGATTAAAATCTCATTAAATTATATTTAGCACAACAATCGCAACAATTGCGCCTTTTGCATTCGCAACAATCACATTTATAATAATAAGGAAATTAAAGCAATAATTCAACATAAATTACGTATCAGAAGCCGTTGCGAAGCATTGTGATTGGTTTACTAATCGCTAACCCTACCTTGTTTAAAATCAGGATTTAATCGTTTTGACTCGAAGGTTTACGTAAAGTTAAGTTATAGGCAATAAAAGCCTGTAATATTCTTTTCCGAGTCTCACTTCCGTGAGATTAAAAAAGAAAAAAAAAATAACAAATACTCCTACAAGTTTCATTACAAGCAATTAATATGCATGTATGTGTTACTATTTATAATAAATTATTTCATAAATGTTGTCAAATCTGAGCAGCCCAACATTCAAAAAGTTCGCTCACTATTCTCTATTCAATCCTCTATTGAGAAAATTACCCATAGTTAAGTTAGTTAAAGTTGCGATCAGGCCCAGAGGACCGCGCAATGCAACTGGAGGGTAGGCTCCAGTGTTCAGAACCTACGGGACAAAGTTGAGGACGGGGGGGTCGGCGCGTCGCTCGCCCGCCTTTAACTCCCGGGAAAGAAACCCGGTACCCATTCTATAGAGGGCTGGGTAGACCCTAGGGCCCGTTTGGAGGAGAAAGAAGCGTGGAAAAATTCCCGTCCTCCGCCGAGTTTAATGGGTATTGGATTACATTTTCAAAATAAATTTTATCTCTTAGTTTTCTATCTTTGATTCCTTCTATTACGTTGCTACAATAAATGCAAGGTCCATCATGAAGTCTAAGGCTAAGCGCGCACCTGCGGAAATCAGCCATGCTGAGAGGGGAGAAGTCCATTAGAAAACCCTTTTACTGCCTGCCTCTAAATAATGATCGCCTTCTATTGTAAGAAACCCCTCTTCTCAACTTCTCGGATGAATCCTGTTTTATTTTCCGAGCCTCCAGCAAAAAGAGGGTTCTCTAAGGAAGTTCTAATGAAGTTAACCCCTCTCAGCGTGGCTGATTTCCTCAGGTGCACGCTAAGCCTAAGTTGATTGCTAGTAATATTGTCATTGAATATAGTAATTGGATTCTTGATATACTGCGCAGAAGCAAAAGTTTCATCAGTTTGGTTTTGACCTCTAGTTGTACAGAAAACAACAACCAAGAATAATTCAATTATAGTTTGTTACAAAATTTATCGTTTTTGAAAGAAAAAAAAATAGGTATTAAAAAAAGAAAATCACCATTTTCTATTGTATGATTTTAATTTAATACATTTTTTTTTTTTATTTTTTAAGTAAAATATCGTCCTAGATTTTTAATAATATTTTTTCCCCAAAACTGCAAGTTTATAATTAGAGTTTCAGTTTCTGTTTCGAAATCCTTTGAGACAATAATAAGAATATTAACAAAACAGACGTATGAATGGATATTTCTGTTTTAAATTTCTTGAGGCCATTGTTAGGTGAATGACAGAGATGATTTTTTTCCTTTCTATTAAATCATAGCAATAACTAATTTTATCTATAATTATTCTTTAATAGCTATGAAAAAAGTTTGAAGGAAAATGTTATCGGACTCAAAAGCAACGCTTCACAAGAAGATGTAATGGGGGGGGGGGGCAGAGAAACCCCTGTTCTTCCTCCCTCCCCCACCCCGTCCCGGAAATCTCAAAATATCGACCCAAAATATAGAGAATAGAACCTACTTTCGTTTGAATTTTTTTGGTTGGATGGTCGGTTGAGGAGATTTAACCGTGTCTCGAAATTTTGATGATTTTGTTTTTGAATTGACTTCCTAATCCTTTACCACTCTCCAAATAAAATTCTGTATACAAAGCCATAATTAACAACGTCAGTTTTTAAACTATCAAAAGATAATTTAGTTTGATGTCAAATTCTATTGATATAAGCAGATTAAAATAAAAAAAAAAAATGAGCGATTACCAAAATTACATTTAGTCTTCCTGTTTGCATTGGTTTTAAATAGAATTTTATAAATTCTATATATAACATATATAACAAATATTCGTATATTTACAAATAGGATAAAAGTTATATATATAGATTATTTCTGGCTGAGATGTGAATCTCGCCCCCCCCCTCCCCCTTCTTCAATTTCCTAGCCTCGCCCTGACGTTGTCAGATAGGGCTAGATCGTGGTCCAAAGTACCGTTGTCGATTAAAGAAATAATATATATTTATTGCATATTTAGAAAATCTATTGCATAAAAACATACATAAATACTTTAATGATATTACAGATGTTGTGAAACCACTTTTGTGAAACAAATAATTGATAAATATAAATTCTTTATAAATTCTACTTAAAATCAGATAAAAAGAAAAGATGTATTGAATTTGCATTATATTTCTACATATAATTTCTTAATCTAATAAAAAAAAAAGGATTCAACTGAAATAATCAATACTACATACTGAACACAATGTGCAATGATTCTTTTTCATGAATATGATTTTAAATTATAGTCTACTTGTATTAAGACTAAAGGTGAATCCTTTAAAAACTTAATTGATGCTAATTGCAGAAATACTAAAAAGAAACTAAATAAATGTTCTTTTAGAGTAACTTTTTTTTAAAAAAAATTCCAACTTCAAGAATCTCAGGAAAGCTACTTGAAGATTGGAAGTAACAACGAAATTATGTAATAAGTTGCAGACTAGAATTTCAGACCTCTTCCAAGGGAAGGTTTTATTTTCTATCTAAACAACAGACTCAAAAAAAAAAAGGCTCACTTTATTGAGTTTACAGGACTGAGTTCAGTGGTAGCAGATTCATAACTGTCAGTAATTGATTGACGCTCAACTTTCACTGGCCATTGGTGCTTTGGTTGGAAAAAAAGCTGGCAAGTGGTCAACTTACCTTAAGTAAGTTTGTGCTTTTGAATTTTGCACTTTCATTTGATGAAACATAGCCTTTCCTCGATGTGTCTGAATTTGGTTTTCTGTCGCAAATCATTTCAAGATTTGCAAGAGAGTTTTTCAAGATTTCAAGACATTTCAAGATTTGCAAGTGACCTCCGATCAGCAAGAGTTTTTAATTCTTGCCTGATGAATGATGAAATAAAATTTGTTATTTATAGTTTAAAATTAATAGTAGACAACAAAAGGAAGTGAAAATTAAACACAATTAGGAACATTTTATATAGCTTATTGTTTTTAAAAATATTTAATTTTATTTCCACAACAATCTGTTGCGATCTTTGTTCTTTCTTATTTCAAGTAAGTTTTCTAACAAAATTCATCGGCAGAATAACCCAGGAAAGACAATTAGACGTAATCATGTTTCTTAAATTTATGGTAACCCTTACTGATTTTAATATTTTATAAAGGAAAAAAAAATACCAAACTCATTCAAAATATTTTGAAAATAAAAGTTCTACTATAATTGTATTTTTTTTATTTTTCATAATATTTAGGAAACGGAGGGCCCTAAATTTACTAATTAACTTTAGATCAAAATTTCAATACGATTAAGAAATTAGCAAATAAGAAAGTGAAAGAGACTACGAAGTTGGGACGCTGACCTTTGGGCGAATCCGCTGATTTTACACTAATGAACTTTAAGACGTAAATGATTAAGATGAAACAAAGATCAAATGATTTACATCTAACAAGAATCCTGACAAAACCTACTTCCAGAGTCTATCAGGTCGTGAACATGGGTCTCAGCGATGGGAGAACAATATCTTGGCAACGTGCCATTGTTAGAACGTTGTTTCAATATGATAAACAATTTTAAATATACCTAACTATATGTAGCTTAAATTAATTTTAAGTTATACTTATTTCAATTATTTGCACATTTTTACGATAAGTTTAGCATATGGTAAAATATTTTGGAGGCTAATATAATTTAAAAAGAGGTTTCTAATTTGCATTTCAAGAGTAATATAGCCTACTGCATCACATCGAGTTTCATGACTTCAAAACTGGTCTCTCTCTCTGTCTGTCTGTCTCTTTCTTTTCTTTTTTTTCTTTTTTTTGAAAGAATGCCTACCAATGCACCGCTATAACCTTCATCCAAGATATTTTAATAGGCCTAGTTCTGCTATACTGGAAATCTTTATTTTTAAGTCATTTCTTTACATTCATGTAAACAGACTTTATTGAATAAAAAAGTTATTTAATTTCCTGATAACTAAAAAATTTGCTCATAACTTAAAATTAAGTGGAGGAAAAAAAAAACTGATTCAGATATTCTGGTGCCATTCCGACAGACAATGAACTATGAAGCTTTGTCGAAAAAGAGAGGATGAAAAAAAAAAAAAAAAAGCCCTCTCCCCTCCAAATCCTGTCGTCACAGCTCATTTCCCCAGGTCGAGTTTCCGCAAGGTCGAACACCAATGCCACCCTCTCTTTTCTACTGCTTTCAATACGGACCGATGTGCGGGAGATGGTCCAGCCGAGCCTTCTGCTGGGCCCGATGCTTATCTCCGACCGCAATTATGGCCGCAACAAAAGACAGCATGATGGCAAAGCCCGGCCCAGTCCGACGACCGCGGCTGCCAATTCCCAGTGCCAAAAAAGCCCTTTATCGAACAGCCGCATCGCCGTTTTACGGCCAGCGTCTACAACGCTTGGCAAACCATTGTCAACGAAAGTTCTACCACTTCCTCTCCAGATGATGATCGTCTCTATAAAAAAAACACCCTTCATATTAGCATTTAATACTGACTATTTGATAATACGCATTTAATAACGTATTTTTGCTGGTGGCCAGATGTCTAGGTCTGCATTAAATTAAATTTCATCATATTATTTTTTAGATCATTTAAAATTCAAGTATCCGATTTAAGCCTAGAATTTAATTTAATACTGGAGTAAATTTAGTAAATATACTCTCTTATAATTGTATGAGTAGGCTTACACTGTTAACTAACGAGAAACTTAAATTTAAAATTCACGGATTCTGCTTGCTTAGAATGAATTTGGTAACAAAAGCCCTCTTTAATCCCGTAATATTAAATTCCTGATAAACCTAAGTAGCTGGAGGGGTAGAGAATTTTGGGGGCTTTTACAATTAATCATCTTTTTAATGCTTTATAATTTGTGGAGCCATTTTGTTTTGCATTATCTGTTCTGTTGTTTAATCGCTTCATTTCATCTGAAGAATAGCGAGGAATTCATTAAATGAGGAGAGGAATGAGATCGAAACAGCTGTCCTAAAATCTCGTTTCATTTTATCGCAAATCCAATTAATCCAAAAAAAAAAAAGATGCAAAGTGAATAGCTATATATTTGTTTTATTCATTTTTCAGAAGATTTAGTAACATTTTTATAAAAAAAATTACTAATTACAATACATACAAAGTTATTTAGACAAATTGAAAAAAACATATTAATGAATTTTATAGGAGTATGAATTTCATCAAATAAATAATAATAATAATAATAAAAAAAAAGATCTTCCAAAATTTATGTACGAGCTCGTAAAATCAATTTTCATTGAAACATTATTAAAGAATATAAAAAATAAAAAAATAAAAGATTATTTATACTTTATTTAAAAATCAGAAGCAAATCGGAACTAAAGAAATAATGCATTTGAGAGAGGATTAAAAAAAAAAGAAAAAATTCAACTAATCCGTGAAAATCCGTAATTATAGATGATCGGATTTATTTTTTCATGCATTTCCTCATTTTTAATAAATTTCTTGCTTTTTTTTTTTTCCCCATATTGTTGCTTGACTTTCTGATATTTAAGTTTACCTTATTAAATCTATCTCTAATTAAAAGCCTTCTCTCTATTAGCATCATACTATGTTTCTCGTAATTGATCTTTATTAAATTTCGTTCATTTAAGTAAAAATAAAAATAATAATTAATGCACTTTTAGCATTATATCATTCAGTAATCATGAAAGTGGTAAAGTTAGGTGTCATTAGGTGAAATTAGAGTTTACGGGATGAGTCTCAAGAAAAACAACTGAAAAATAAATAAAAAAGAAGAAAGAAGAAGCTGTTTGGAAAACTTTGGGAAAGGTTGTCCTAACTAATTCATCATATGCTGTATTTTAGCTGTCGCAACATTATACATTGAGTCCCACCCCACTTCTAAGGCCTGCCGGACCTTAGAAGTTTTTTGTTACTTACTGTATTTGTAGTTAAACCAACGCCCTAAGAGCTCTAAAAAATTTGTGGCAGAAATTATGCCAGAAATTAATTGAGAATTAACTTGCTTGGAATGCTTTTGGCCGAAATACTGTAATAATGAAAAGAGCAATGCCTCTATGTTTAAAGAGAACAGTTGTTAACCAATGTATATTACCAGTTCTAACATATGGAGCAGAGACATGGACGTTGACCAGGAAAGCAATTCAGAGACTGCAGACAACTCAAAGAAGCATGGAAAGATGCATGTTAGGAATTACGCACGTGACCGTAAAAAAAATGTATGGATGAGGCAGTAAACCAGGGTGTCTGATATTATTATCAATATAAGCATCTCAAATGGAATTGGGCTGGTCATGTAGCAAGGCGCAATGATAATAGATGGTGAATAGAAATTCTAAATTAGATTCCGGGGAATGAAAGAAGGCGTCCATTAAATAGATAGGTAGATGAAATTAAAAGATTGTTGGTTTCAATTGGAAGAGAAAATCTTCAGATCGAAAGAACTGGAAAAAATTTGGAGACCTTCATCCTGCAGTGGATTGAAAATGGTTGAAAATGATGATGATGTATAGGGTGTCTCAGATCGACCGTATTTCCTTCAAACCACGGGATTCCTCATTAAATATGATGCAAAAAAAAGATACATAATGTTTTTTGATCGGACGTGTACTTTTCGAGATAATCAAGGTTTTCTGCGTTCGGAAGGGATGATCGAAAAGTGTTCCCATATAGGAAACATTATTATTTTCCTCGACAGGAGATTCATTGATTAAAATATTCTTGGTATCATTGGAAAGCTAACGTTATGTAAATTATTTTCTTGATAACAACATGTTTTCAAGTGTTTGATTTTCGATCACCCCTTTTTGATCATCCCTTCCGAACGCAGAAAACCTCGATTATCTCGAAAAGTATATGTCCGATCAAAAAACGTTATGTATCTTTTTTGCATCAGATTTAATGCGGAATTTGATTGGCATATGCCCAAGAATTGATCAAAGGTAAATCACATATATAGTCTACTATTAATATAATTTAAGCAACTTTTTAAAATAATTTCCTGCTATGAATTTATCCCCTTTTAATATGATTGATAAGAAAACTATTAAATTTTCATCTTACCTCGTGAAAAAATAGATCAAATACATAGAAATAAATATCATCTACTAAGTGAATATTGCCTATGTTCAATTTTCAAGGTTAATTTCTACTGGATTCATCAGTTAAACTTATGATAAAATTTAGGCCTCAAAGACGTTCTTCAACCACTACAATAGTTTCTCCACATTTAAGTAATTTCAAACAGCTTATTAGCTAAAAATATGTTAGTTACCAAATCTAATCATATCCTCATATTCTAACTATAGGCCTACTCTTAAATATGAAATTTAATGCACATTTGTATATTATCAGTTGAACTGCAAAAGGCCACAACTTTTGGGCGCAAAAGAAGACTGGTTATTAAAACAATAAGATTGATTCATTCTTTATAGGAATTTTAATACAGATCACTAAACGCTGCCGTAACAGAATGGCTTTATTCTCCTCTGCAGCCAGACCGCGGACTATAAGAAAAAGGGGACAAGGGGAAAGGTTCCCCAGCCCTCCCGAAATTTCAAAACTTATGGGTAGAACCTATTTTCTAATTTTTTTTTTTTTATTATTGAAGTTCCCATCCCCCAAATGTTCTTGGTTGAATATGCGGCCTCCGAACTTGCCCTTCCCGAAATAAAATGCTATTTAAGCACCTTTAATTTGATTAAGGAAATAATACTTCGGGCTTATTTAAAGACGTTCCATGGCTCGAATTCCCAAAAGCTTGTCAGATATTTGCAAATATAAGGCTTTCATTAAGAATTCACATGTAAAATTTGATGGGAGGCATTTCACGTGAGATCATATGCTGACCCACAGAATAGAGCTACAAAAACCAAAATCGCACCAGAAGTATACAATTAATTTGAGCGTTATTGTATAAAATTTCACATAAATTTTATACAATAAATTATTTTATTAATTATAATTATTAGTGCATTACTTTGTCAGTTATTTAAAGAGAACAATATTTTGGATAATATTAAATATAGTAACTCACAAAACGAAATTAAACACTAAAATATGTTGGAGATAATATTAAATTTTTAAATATAAAGTTTGATGTACCCGGTATATCAGTGCATTTTTAATTAAGTATTTGAATTTCAGGGAAATCAAATATGCATGTGTGGCTTCTGTGCGTGAGTATACTTATTATATGCTTCAGATTTTTAGCGTCAATATAATTAAAGCAATATTTTTAAGTTGAACTATATTATTATCCTTAATTAAATATATATTCTGTAAGTAGATATATATCTTTGTCGTCCTGTAGACTGACATATTTCAGATGAAAAGCAAGATTTCTGCTTTCATTGATTTGAACTGGAAAAATATTCAGTTTGACTCCAAAGTCATAGTCTAATTCGAGTTATTAGGACACATCTCACTTACAAAATGATATTTCAAAGAATTAAAACCAAAATTCTTTCTCTCTCTCTATCTCTCTCTCTCTCCAATCCTAAACCTTGGTTAACAAAAAAAAAAAAAAATATCTAGGGTCTATTTCTATGCTTGAAGTTAGAATAGAGATAATTAATCACACTTCTTAATATTATCGAAAATTACACCGACATTATAATGATACGAAAGAAACTTAGATATGGATGCACACAAATTGAGACAGTCTCGGAGAAAACCTGCTTCTGAAATTGTTCATCCACTACAGCAACTACGCAAATACCTGCAGGATGTGATTCCGTTATCTCATCGAGAGTAGATGGATATTTAGGTAAAAAGAAAATTTATTTGGACTTAAGAAACAAAGACCAGATGCAGCCAAATAGTAGGGATACTACTATTAAAATCATAACACTACCCGGTACAGTTCGGTAACGTTTTAACCAATTGAGAGGGTTTTGAAAATATGAAACGACCTTTCTAATTTTCTTAAAAGCATTGATTAAAAACTACGAAAAATTTGACTTAAATTTCTAAAATTTAGCAACTCTTAAATAAAAACGAAAGAAACCACAATGACAACTGCAAGAGTATTATGTAAAGTGAAATTTACGTCGACTTGGTTAATAAACATTTTTAATTTTCGTTAACATTTATATATAAAAGCATTTACATATAAAACTAAAACAATAATTTTATTTTTATTTTTGCAGTGGAAATTTTTTATAATGAATAATTTCACTGTATTTATTTTTTTTTTTCAAGTGTTAAAAATGTTACTGAAAATGAAAAAAAAAAAAGCTAAATATAGCGAACTTATCCATTACAAAAAAGTTTCCATTGCAAAAATAGGAAAATTACTTATCATGAATTTTAATTTTTTTAAGATAGAACAAAAAGAAAAAAAAAAAGATTCATAGATTCACTTGACACAAAAAAAAAGTAAGAATATTGACGAAATCATCTGCACACCACCTTCACAACAGCGAAGGTGGAAATAGTCACTCTTCGCGGCATCTGGCGGTCGGGAAGAAAACCATTTTCACAATTAGTCTAAGTTACTCGAGGAATCTTTCTAATACAAACTATTCAAAGGAGAACAATTAGTTACAATATTTCTAAGTGACTTAATGTAATTGCACTCTTGTAATATTCACTAAAACAAAGTTATAAATAAAAATTGAAAATTTTCATTTCTAAAATTAAGAAACATCCAAACAAAACCTTCTTACAACCAATAAAAACTAAATACTTTTCTGTTACTGTAAAAATGATACTGCATATGGATTATGAAATAGATGGTGATCCTGTCGTTATGACTGTTACGTGATTCATTATATCATTTCTGCTACTAGAAATTATACATTTTCTAAAATTGATTTAGCACTTACGGATTTCAATATATCGACGTCAAAAAGGCTTGGCTGAAAGAATAAAAAAAAAATGTTCTAAACTCATTAAAATTGATCGGGAAATTTATAATAAAAAAATCTTGTGAGTTTAATTTTTTTTTAATTTCTGACTCAAAACAATGATTTATTCTGTTTATTTCTTTATTATTCTATATTTTGAGTGTGAATAGTTACTACTACATATCCCAAACAGGGGTTGCGCTCCCTTAGGGAGACAGGAGAATTTTTCATTGCAACAAGGAAAGAAAGTTATTATCCAAAACTAGGGATTTTAAATTTGATATTCAGAGTTTCGAATGTCTTTTCTATTTGTATCTGTTTGAATATTATCTTCATCTGCTTGTAGTGCATTAGCCCCTTTATTATAATTAAGGCAATGTTGTTGGTAAGTAGCAGGCTGTTAAAAATACTTAACTATTTGGACTCCAGTACTGTAGAAGCAATGCAATACTTTTATTTTAAAGCATAAACATTAATATTATGTATATAAACTAAGTTCAAGTGTATTGCCATTTCTTAAAAGATATCTAATAACTTTCACAAAGCATTTCTTATCAGAAATTTTGCTTAAATTTAAGTAAATTATGATTTATTTCATAAGATAATCTATCTTATATCACTTCGTAATAAATAAACAACACGAGTGAAGAATTAAAAAAAAAAAAGTGTATGTGTATGTGTGTGTGGGGGGGGGGGGGGGGACATAGGATAAACATTTATTAGACATTGACATAGAACAGTAAGAATCTGGAAAAGGTGTAAGAAGAAAAAAACAATAAGTTATAAATTACAGTAGATTACTTGAAAGGAAGAAAATTATAAGCAAAGGAAGAACGGAAATACATGATACGCCACCATCAATCTAAAACAGTCGGAGCAAACAGTAATAGGTTCAAGTAGATTTAGAGTTGGAGTGAAGAAAGGGGAACTTATTTAAAGATCGATACAACAAGATTCAGTATTAAATCATTCATTGATGGCAGTATATTTCTCTAACTTTTGAATCTCACTATCTTCATTAATTTTAAATTGTAATTCAGTCCAAATGTTTCCCGAAAGTTTTCATGTGCCGATTTTCTCCCAGAATCCTCCACTCGGATCACCGAAGACGTGAAAGCAGGCGGTGATTTCCGAAACCGTTTGGAAAGGAAAAGGGAGTCTCGACAGTCAAACAAGACTGTATCTATTGGTAATGTACTTCCGCCGCTCAACAGCCCCGAGCCAATCATCCCTTCAAAAACAGCCGAAATAAAGCATCGGTTCGACTCAATAATGCAAACAAGCGATGAATAATGAAATGCGATCGTCAAATTGAAACGGAAGCCCGAGAAACGCCATGATTCATCGGTTGGAAGATCATCAATATTTGATCACGACGTAACAACATACCACATCGAGCCACAAGGAATCCTCAGGCGCCGGGGCAAACTTTTGTCACTCCGCCTAATATAAAGTTATAAGTTTCTCTTTTTATTATTTAGTGCCATCCTATTCCCCTTACAGTCTCTCGAAAACCCGATTTCCCAACATAAACACAAAACTACAATGTTTGTGAAGTGACTCGATACTTGTTTTCTTATTCTGATTCTCCTCTTCCATAAACATCTTTCTGCTTTGCTTTTTATTTTTTGTCTTTTCTTTGGAAAGTTTACATTCCATCAAAACACTCATAAAATTTTAACTGAAACGGTTGCTGTTTACACAAATAGCAATTCAATATTTGAAACAAATATTAACCTCAAACGAATATTAAAATTATTCTCTATTTCACAATCTAAATTTTTTAAAGTTTTTCTTGAACTTTTGAGCAACAACTTCCAGAGAAAACAACATTGGCAAACAACTTATTTATATTAATAAAGTTTTCAGAAAATAAAACAAAAGATAATATTGTATTACTATGAATGTCTGTAACCTAAACATATGCCTTCTTTTGACAGAAAATATATTTGTATGTTATTTTGTTTCTTACCTTAGGCGAATAACTTCATTACCTGTAACATAAATCACTGTGTATTTATTTCGACAATAAGATTCATTCACTTTCATATCCATAATTTGTTTCTTCACCTCAATGTAGCTGTGGGCGTTGCTCTGAAGCCACATGAGGTAGACGAAGTGTAAAAGCGAAAAAAGGTCAACTAATGTAGAATACCTTACAAAGGTAGACCCAGGTGCATTTGCATGAATCGTAGCTATTTTTTTTGTGTTGCACATTCTAAATTTTATCATCATATCGGATATATATAATAATGCTTTTTTTAGAAGTAAATTCATGCGCTGTAAGTATATTTTTGTAATATAATTCTTTTGCAACATTGTACCCTAAGCCCAACAAAACGAAAGTTAGTGAGATATCAATTTGTTTTTTGTTTTTTTCAAATTTCTGTCTCAGGTTAGATATTAACGATTATATTATTGCAAAAAATAATGATTTGAGCTTGATTTGTATTTAAAACTTAGTATTAAATATAAAAGTATAAACATTTTATCAACAGGTGTTAATTTCTTAAGCATTTCTGTTTCACTCGGGACCAAACCAACTTTTAACAAGAGATTTTAAGACGACATTCAATTTCACACATGGGAACTCCTACAAAAAGTTTTCACTTCGACATTTGGGTTGTAAAATTAGCCTGTTTAGCGCCTGACACCTCTTATCAACGTGGGCAGGAGTATTTCTCTCCTTGTAAACATCGGTACTACCTTAGCATTTAGATAAATCAGAAAGCGCCGGTAAATATTAATAATACAGTAAACTCCCGATTATCCACGGACCTCTCCTGTTTCCATTTTTTTTACTGTATAATAAATTACGGAATTAAAAAAAAAATTAAATCTAAAGGTAAACGATAAAAGAGGCTAACAAAGTAAGTGAAGACAAATAATAGACAAACAATTTAAAGAACGACCTTGTGGGCGGAGCTTAGGCCGGCAGGTTACACTAAATTACGGGAGAGCCTTCCCATAATAATAAAATTTTGAAATAAATAAATAATTTAAAATAAAATAATTGTTTATAATATATGTATTGTAACTGTATGTATTGCCATTTTAATGTAAATAAAGCATGCTAAAAGCGCTTTTGTGTTGATTTTCGTCCTTTTTCGGATTATCCGCGAAATTCGCTTATCCGCAGTAACCGCACCACCCAATTCCGCGGATAATCGGGAGTTTACTGTATTAATAATGGGTGAGACCAAGTTGTTTACTAAATGACATCCTAGTACAGCTGTTTCACGCTAACATGGCGATCATCAGCCAGGAACAGTCATCAGTTCACAACTAGGTCTCGGTATACGGGTCTATATGAGAAGACATAGGAACCAACGTGGAGCCCGCAGAAGTTAAAACAAACAATAAAAACTCGCCGAAAGGACAAAAGGCGAGAAAATTCATGTGCATGCTACACGTGGCGCTACGAATTTTTTTAGCGCATAAAAATCAGAAAGCGCCGGTAAATATTAATAATATTAATAATGGGTAATATCAAGTTGTATACAAAATGACATCCTAGTACAGCTGTTTCACGCTAATATGGCGCTCATCAGCTAGGACGCCTTTTGTCCTTTCGGCGAGTTTTTATTGTTTGTTTTAACTTCTGCGGGCTCCCCTTTGGTTCCGACGTTTTCTCATATAGGTCTGTGTACCGAGACCTGGTTGTTGCTGATAACTGCTCCTAGCTGATGATCGCCTTATTAGCGGGAAACAGCTGTACTAGAATGTCATTTTGTATACAACTTGGTCTCACCCATTATTAAGTTGGATAAATCTTATTAAAGATACTTTGGGATGTGGAAACCTCAAACAAAGTTATTAAATTTAATATCAAAACGGATCGGTCCAATGAGAAATTTTAAGTAACTCTCATAAAATATGAAGTAAATTTTTTGCGAATTATTTATTTTGTCTTTTCCTTTACAATTCCATGATTGAATGATTTTTATTGGATCTTTGGACTTTCATACAGTAAGAGAATAAACAAAATGGAAAAAATGACAGCAGGTGTAGATTAAAACATTTACAAAAACCTTTTAAAAGACAAATCCCTTCACTTGGCATGATTAAAGGGAACATGATTCGAGGGAATCGAACTCAGATCCAGACATTTTCAACAACAATCCCAGATCAACCGCCTAACTAAAACTAAAAGACTGATTTCTAAGATGAAGTTTAAAATAAGTACATTAAACATTACAATAACTACTTAAAAAAAAAGTTACAGTGTCCACTACAGGCCTAGATGGCTCTTGGGGGTCGAGGGAGGTAAGGCTCCCGGCGTTTCCTGACCAAAGGGACTAAGTTGAGGTCGGGTGGTCAGTCCGACGTCCACCCACCTTTAACCCTTGGAAGAGAAACCCGGTGCCCAATCTTCAGAGAGCTGAATGGACCAGTCTGGGGAGAACTGAGAGTGAAAAAAAAAAAACTTCAACCTCCGCCGTGGTCGGGGATTGAAGCAGGCTCCTCTATGCCGCAGTCAAGTACATTACCACTAATGACTCCTTAAGAACAAAATATTCAATACATTTTATATATTTCTTCAAATCTATTGTAGATCACCATGTAATGAAAGATCAAAAATTTAAATAATATTAAGTACCCTACATTTTAAAGTATTTCCATGTTAAATCTTTTGTTTTAAAACGTCGGAACCAACGTGGAGCCCGCAAAAGTTAAAACAAACAATAAAAACTCGCCGAAAGGACAAATGGCGAGAAAATTCATGTGCCGCTACACGCGGCCTCTATGAATTTTTTTAGCGCATAAAAATAAGAAAGCGCAGGTAAATATTAATAATAATAACAATGGGTGAGACCAAGTTGTATACAAAATGACATCCTGGTACAGCTGTTTCACGCTAATATGGCAATTTTCAGCCATGAGCAGTCATCAGTACACAACTAGGTCTCAATACACGGGCCTATATGATAAAACGTCGGAACAATTGTGGAACCCGCAAAAGTTAAAACAAACAATTATCTGCGCTTTCTTATTTTTATGCGCTAAAAAAATTCATAGAGGCCGCGTATAGCGGCACATGAATTTTCTCGCCATTTGTCCTTTCGGCGAGTTTTTATTGTTTGTTTTAACTTTTGCGGGTTCCACATTTGTTCCGACGTTTTATCATATAGGCCCGTGTATTGAGACCTGGTTGTGTACTGATAACTGCTCCTGGCTGATGATCGCCATATTAGCGTGAAACAGCTGTACCAGGATGTCATTTTGTATACAATTTGGTCTCACCCATTGTTATTATCTTTTGTTTTATTTTACAAAGAAATTTTAATTAGTTATTTCTATTTTAATTACCAAAATTTTGATGGTATTTACAAAAAATTAATAGTTTATTTTTTATAAAATAATTAGCTTTCTTTAGCTTTCTTATTTAATTTTCAGCTTGTTAACTTAGGCATTGTTTTCATATATTTTTCCTGTATATTTCCGTATTTTTTTTTACCCAGATTTTCAATCCTAAAAATGAGCTGTTTTTTTTAATCTCCTGCAGATTTTGAATCTGTAATATAAGCTTTTATTGTAAAGGAATGTATTTCTGCACCAGAGTCAATTTTATTTTACTTAAGGACAATGTTATTAACGTCATGAAACAAATGGTATTTTTATATTTATAACATTTCACTACTGCCTATCATTAGTTATAATAATAATAGAATAATCTAATAATAATATACAAATATCTAGCTTACTTTTTTTTTCTTCTTATAAATAAATAATGTAGATTCTATTTTAACTATTTGTTAATTATTCCTTAAATTATTTAAAAGTAAACAGAGGCGAAAGGGGTCTTAAAACTATTATTGGGATATTAATTCAATTTCGTTAATTTCAGAAGTTTTCTTTCCTAATTGCTAATGCCAGAAATAATCTTTGTAAATATTAGCTCCATTCCTTCAATCAACGGATCGTGTAACATGATTCGCATGAAGAAAGTTGTCGAACATGGCTGTCACTCTTAGCAATTCCCTGAGTGTAGCGAAGTGTAATTATTATGAAAAGGGCCTCCGTCAAGGAGGAATGAGAAATCGCGCTCGCTTCGAAATGACATCGGGGTAATTATTGTTTACAAATCAAATTACTACGAGTCGTAATGATCTTGGAAGAATTGAGGCTTGAAGCCAAAATGAGAAAGGCGAAAAGCACACAGCACTCACCTTCATAGACAGCTCCCCATCTGCTAATTATTACTTCAGAAAAAGACGAATCGGATCATTAATGACAGCAGAATCACCATCCATCTCCAGAGGTTCTGTAGTTTTGGCCTACCTTAAAAATAACAAATAAAAATAATACCTAAAAATAAAGCATTTCTTGATAGGAAAATAAAAGAAAACAAATAGAATTTATAATTAATTACATGAAAAACGATTCGTTGTATATATATTTCATAAAATCTCAAGACAAATAAATTAAATAATATATTTATTTAACAGTTCGCTGTAATTGACTATTATTACTAAGCGTCAATCATAATTTCATAAATAATAAGACCTTCGGCTAATATTTAGAGGCCTATTCATATCGATTAAAAGATATTTGAACTTTTCAATAATAAACTTTTTGACTAAATCCTTTAAAATTAGAAAGGAAAGAAGGTTCCAAACGCTGAGGGATCCTCGACTAATATTTTATAATTTTTTTTTTCTTTTTTTTTTTTAATGTTCGAAGAAACCAAGAAACTTCGTTTGTAATTTGAGGAACTCTGTTATTTGATCCTTTGTCTCTACAGCTGGCAATGTGGCGATATTGAGAAAATAAAAAAAATAAATAAATGAAAAATGGAAAAAAAAAAAATGTTTTTTCGATGCAGTTTTGTCCGATGCACACTTTCCAAGATTTCATTATTATGTTATTACTTATCTTGATATTTTTATTATTCAAAAAAGTTCTAAATATTGAGGTATCAGGTATTTCCAGGAAAGATGAATGAATGAGTTTGTATTAATATTTAATTAATAAAATGATACCAATTACTTGGAAACAAAGCCCTCATTCGCAGTCATAAATACAAACTAATCGACTTCAAAACTATTAGCATTTATTTTTTTAGCAGTAGACCTACATTTTATATATCAATAATTTAAAATTAATGATTTTTATAATTTATAATAACCCAGCAAAAGCAATCAAAAACATTATGAAATGTGTATATGGTCTATTTTTGCTATTATGTCAAACCTCCATTTCATAGTAAATATGAACAAGTGAAAGCATTTGAACATTAAAATTGAAAACATTACTGATATTATTAATAACTTTACATTTAATAATTCTTATCAAAAGTGACATCGGAGGATCGCTCTAGAACCCCGATAAGAAACCCATTACATAGAGAGCTGGGTGAAAAAAATAAACAGTGAAAAATCCCATTTAGAGTTTGAAACCTGCTCCTCCAGCCTAAGACAATCGCCTTAGCACTTTAGCTACTGATTTTTTTCCCAGATTAACTTCCCATTTACCAAAATTAATTCTAGCATTATTAATAGTGTAAAATTATCATATATTTCAATTAAAAAAAAGTTAATAAATAATTGAATTTAATTATAATTAATATTTATTAATTAGGAATTCAGCTCCAAAATGAACAAAGCAAACGATAAACAGGAATAAAACAAGAAGTTCCTGAAAGAGCTTAAAGTTAACTTTCCTTGTAATGTTGTTTCTTGAATTTAGTTTCTTTATTTTTCTTTTTTATCTTTTTTTTTTAGTAGTGAAAGCGACGCAACTCAAAAAAGTCTTTCAAATTCTTGTTTTAGACAGGTATTACAATTTAAGCAATAGAAAATAAATCCGCATTATTTTACTTAAGTTGCCTAATTTCCATTAATTTTAATCAAATCAAAAGCGCGCGCAAATCAATGGATTACTTAATAACTAATATCCATTGTTAAATAACATTATTTTATTTCTAATGTTTTTCTATTAAAACTTTTGTCACCTTCTCCTGCAAATTGCTCTACAAAGATCCACATGGAGATTTAAAAAAAATAAATTAAAAATTACATCTTTTGTTATTCTTAGACATGATCCATCCAGAGTTTCAAAAGTTGTAGGGGGTCCACACACACACACACACACACACTGACTTAGCCTTGGAAAGTAGGCTAAAAAAACAGTCTTCTTATTTAAATTAGAACAAAAATCGACTTGAACTATGGTATAATAGCGAGTCTTTTTGCACACTGTTAAGATAACTAACAACAGTTTAAATTTAATAAAGTTTTTTTTTACTACAGTTGGCAACGTCAATCAATTGCCAAACAGCTTTAGTTAGTTCATTGGTTAAATTGCTAATAATAAAATTAAAATAAAGATGTTAATTAAAATATTAATTTGAGAAAGATGCTAATGTTTCGCTAGTTTTCAAGTAATATATCCTTCTAAAAATTGTAAGATGATATGTTTGTTTTTAAATTAACTAAAACATGCAGTTATGGCATAAAAAAAAATAGGACACCAAGGAAATAATAGTATTTACTTAGGCCATTCATGTAAAGAACTAGCCATGTATTGGGAGCTGGATAAACTTTGTATATACGAAGTTACACTGATAATTTTATTGATTTTCTATGAACAAATGCACATGATGACAATTTGCTATCAAGAAATATACTTTCTTTGGAATTTTTTATTTCTATTTATTATATAAAGACCTTAAAAAGTTTGTCATTGGCTTTGTAGGGTCTCATGCTGTATCCTGACTATCCGGTCTTGAAAAATATTCATTGAAAAATAGCTAATTGTTTTGCATTCCATACTTTCTCTTGCAAATTCTTGACTTGCTATTATAATTTTTTGGCGTTTTCATTTTCTAATGAGGATCTCCTGTTGTTTTATAAAAGGCGCATCATCCTATGATTCAAATTCGTATGACTAATGCTGATTAGTGATACAAGTCAGGTGACACAGAAGTAATGAATAGCGTCCCTGCCGACAGTTGTCATAAATAAAAAAATCCCATTATAATAAATGAATAAAAAACACTCATTAAACATTCTTTACAGTTGCGCAGTGACAGAAACTGTGATCACTAACAGGGGGTTTGATTTCTTTTTTCTTTTTCTTTTTTTTTATTTTGACTTCTATGTTAACTATGCCTATTTTTTTATTTATACATGAACTAATAAAGATTAACCATTGTTAATTATATAGGAGGAACATGTTTTAAAAGTAATTTAGTCCTGAAATAAAGAGAGAGAGATTCAAGTTTGTTAAAAACAAATAGCAGTAAAATATATTTTATTTGATTACCCATGACGTTTGCAATCTGTCTATGGTAGTAGGCAATTGTCCACGATACGGTCTACCTAAACAGGTTTGACTTAGATTGGGGAGTCTACCTACACAATTCACGAGCTTCATGGGCTTTTGTTTTCTTTGAGATTTTAAGGACTTTACTAAAATTTTCCAATCTTGAATGGATACGGGCTACTTAACCAAAACATACAACTAATTAAAGTAAACAATTCGAGAAAAGGGCTGCGCTTTCTTTTGAGCTGAACATAGTCTCCAACTGGTTGATTTTAAACGCTTCTAATAAAATAAAATAAGATTGATAGACTGAATGAGTCTCTAACTTCGGTTCTAGTAAATGCTTAATTTGAAAAAAAAATCATACAAAAATAATCGTGTTAAAATTAAAAAAGGAATAAATGAGGCATTTAATGATGATTCTTTTAATTCCTATAACTTACTTTGAGTACTAGTTGCTTTGATTGTTATTCTGAGTAAGTTTTTTTTAAATGTATATCGAAACTTTTTTTTTTTTTTTTTTCAGGTTCCAGAACAAAATAGTTAAATTCTTAAAAAACAATCACAGGGAAACAGACTGACATAAATATAAATCCGATAATAAGATTCAGTTATAATTTGTACTTTAATTGATTTAATACTGTTTGAAATCGAATAAGTTTAAAATTTATAATTATTTTTTCAATGGCAAATCTGTGATTATCCCCTCAGCAGTGGTTATTTTTAATTTACGTGAATAAGTTGAACCTGGAAAATTCAAAGCGCCGCAATTAGGTTTGAATTATTCTTTGAAAAAAAAAATATTCGACTTGTAATATAACAGCAGAAGCAATTACAACTGGTGGACGACAAAAACTTGAAGTTCCTTGACGAGATGGAAGGAAAAAAAAAATGGCGCCAACACTGACAACTTTCATTTCACACTACATTATCTAGAGTATATGAAACAATTACTGCTCTTCCTTGCAGAAGTTGATATAGGCATACGGGCTCGAATCGCGTAACATCCAATATTAAAGCTATTTTAACATGGTTCTCGAGGCGTGAGAAAAGCCCCGGCCTGAAAAACAAAGAAAGGAGTGGGGGAGCAGTTTGTTCAGCTCGAGTTGGCCCTAAATGCTAATGGGATCGCCCTCCTTCTAGTGGCGGCCACACCAACGACAGGTCTCTCCAATAAATCTGCTTTGTTTTTCCGACCGAAGTCCACTTCCCCCGGTCGGAGCCGGGATGCCCGGGTTGAGCTTATTACGCGAGCTGTCTGGCTGCTAAAACAATGGCGGACGTCTGAAGCCCTGCGCTTGATTTATGGCCGAGAGCTCATCTCCCAGTGAGCTTCCTGCGTTATGTCGCAAGGCTCGTCGACTTTTACCTTGGGTCATACATACGGCTTCATCGGAGAGTGACAACATGTAAAATGACTTTAATGAAGCCCGTCGGCCATAGACATTCCGCTCTTTCGAGAACACTGCACTCATTTTCTCCTTTCTTATTTAGACTCCTGCCCACCCCCAACCGCCAACCAAGTCCCCTATGGTGATGTGATATGTTCGGTCACACTTGGGGTCCATCTCACATTATCTGACTGTAAACAAATGATCGTTAAGATGTGGGAAGTTTTTAAATTGGAAAACATAAAACACCTTTCTCTGAGGCTTGTAAAATAATAACTTACATCCACAGTCATCTTTATGAAATAGTAAATCAGATGAAGCATTGGATTAACTGATTCAAGTTCTTGTATTTAAACTACTTTTATCAATATTGATCAATTTTACTCGACTATTAATTTAAACAGTTATAGTAAATTATATTATAAATACTGTTGGATTTATAATCTATTTTATTTCTTATAAAATGCGCTAATTTTTGACAGTGAAATTTAGTTTCAAGAAATTGTAGCAATGAGAGTGAAAATTTTTACTTAATTATTAAGAGGCGTGAATTTTTCATCTTTAATTTTTCTCTGCTTCACTTTTGGCAAACGCCCAAATTTTGTGAATATGAGTTCCGTAGGTAAACATTAATTACAGGATTCTGTTAAAAAAAAAATTCCACATAATTAATTCTTTATAACCAACTAAATTTATTGTTTTTATTGCATACAACATTTAAATTTAGCTCTGAATGACTCCTACTTTAATTAAAACTTCTATGGAAAATATGAAACTATTTCAGCCTAATTATAAACAATTAATGATAATAATAAACATTAATATCAATGGAATTCAAAAAATATTCTTGTTAAAGAATAAAAAAACTAATGTCAAAAAGATTTATAATTTTTATATTTATTTATTAACAAATGTTAAAAAAGTATATATATAAAATAATAAACACAATATAAAATGTAATATATATATATATATATAT
>JAFIDM010009631.1:161537847-161603255 GCA_023159025.1 Thereuonema tuberculata | reverse complement strand
GAAAATAACTTGTATTTTTTTTGGTTCAAATTTTATTATAAATACAAGTATTTGTGATCTACTTTATTTCTTATAAAATGCACTAATAATCTATTGCTTCGAACAAGTTTGGGGTTAAACTCTACCATTGAATCTAATTTAATTGGTATATTATTATCATTTCATTCCATTAAAAATGAATAAAGTATCGTGCTGTAATAATTTACTCATGATTAATATTTTAATAACAATGTAGGCCTAAACATATTAGGATTTCTTTTTTTTTTTTTTTTTACATAGATCCTGACTGTAGTGTAGAGTAGAATCATGTTTTTTTTAACTGAAACGTCTTCGAGTTTTTACAAATGTCTGTATTTGATTCAGAAAATTCTCATTAAAGAAAATTTCTACATTAAAGTTACGATATAACTTTGAAATATCACTTAAATCAAAACAATTTTAGTTTACATAACAAAAAAAAGTGTTTTTTAATTTTCTCAATTGAGGAATAGAAGTAGAAGCTACCTGCGATTAAATAAAAAAAAAGGGAAAAATTCTGAAATCGAGACTTTAAATACATATCCCCAACTAAGGGATGGTTGTAGATACCAGTGTATTGGGCCCAATCTCCAGAGGGCCCGCAAAGGGAGTAAATTATTATTATTATTATTATTATTATTATTATTACTTGCAGTTAATAAAATGATAAGAGGATGAAAAACATTTTAATTTTTACTATACTAAAATATTCTTCCCAAATAGGGAGTCGCGAAGTTGTATATTAGGTGGAGGTTTCTATAATTTCAAAGCGACACGTGATGCCGAAGAGTTTGTGAATTAGGGTCTAAATGGTCTTAAAAAGTCTCTGATCCAAACAAAATTCAAAACATAACTTTTTTTAATATAAATGTGGGGACTGAGAAACTTTTGGAGCAAATTTGGAACCCATAATATGTTGACAGAATTTGAAAAATTAAAGCCAACAAAAACTGATAGACATGAAAAAATTATTAGTCTACTAAACCAAGAATAAAAAAAATAGCTTTTTTTATTAATTTTATAAGGGGATTCTTTCTACGTGAGACCTAGTTTTTGAGGAAAAGCATGGAATTTTTACATTTTTTGGTGAGATCAGATCTCTTCTAATAGAACAGTGATCGTTAGAAACAGAGTTTTAACAAAGAAATACCACTATTGCTAAATTGACGGTTGCTACTGGGTCAAAGAAACTTTGAATACAAAATTATTTTTCGCTTTCGTTTATTAAAGAAAAATGCAATTATAATAATATTTTTTAAAAAAGATCTTACGCATATTCTATTCTGAATTTAAAATAAAAGTGGATTTCAATGCATCTGAATTTATGTAAATCTATTCATTAATTGCATTTTTTTCTCTTGTGAATTCGAAGACTTTTTTCGTGTACCTAAATCCTTTTATTATTTTTATTATATATATTATTTCAAAGGCAATTACTATGAGAAAGTTTTGTAGCTTCTGTCCTAATCAAGCTTTTATTTTTATTTATTCGTTTAGGAACAACATAAGTTTTAATGTTAACTTCAATTTTGTAATAAATAATAAGCTTATAAGTCATCATTTATAAATGCACTACAAAATGCTTTTTATACTTTAGTTGCTATATTCGGTCTGTCTTTAAATTTTTATTTTTATTTTACGATGATGAGCTTACTTTTGTAACTAATTTGCAATTTAAATATATTGATTGCATTTAATTAATTTATCCTTAAATTCAATAAGTTACCATTACTAATGTCTATAATGAAAATTTATTTTAATTGAAAAGGTTTTAATTAATAAGTGATTAAATTTCCATGTTTTATTATTGTTATCAAGTATAAAACCCTAATGTGAAGGATATTTCAGAATTAATTATAAGTATCTTTTTAAAAAACTACACTCTACTGGGCGTGGAGGACTAGTACAATTTTTATGAACAGGTAGCAGTACAAGGGAGGATACTGTGGTCACTTTCCTGTTATTTACCAAAAGGCTGTAAGTTAAACAAGTAGAAAGGGGAGGAGAATTCAAGAGAGTCAGAACAACCATCTTTCAGGTGCTTCTGCTCATTCCGGACCAACAAGATGGGAAAAGTGAAATCTTACCAGAACAGGGATCAAAATTCTGAATCCTTATTGATAAACTTTTAAACTTTTTGTTAACTTTACAAAATAGAAGAGACAATGACACCGATTAAAACTAAAACAATATACGGCTAAATTATCTAAAACGATTTCAGGCATATTTGACAAATGCAGTAGTCAAATGGATACTTGGACAGAGATGAAATAATAACTATCCCAAGTGAACTCGACAAATATTGGTTTTTCAACTACTGATGGTCAAGCATCGATTAAGAGACAGAATAATTTAAAATAGTTAGAAAAACATTCAGTAAATGGTCTAGTTAAAATTTACTAGTTTCTGTAACGACAGACAACTATCGCTTGCTTCTATCTTTTTAAAGACTCACCTGTGAAACAAAGACAATTGCTAATATTTCTACCTGTTGCAACACATAAACAAGTCTCTATCAACAGTTCATCTTGTTAAAAAATATAAAAAAGCGTCTTTCGATTAATCAAATAGTTAATGTTTCAGTAAGGAATAAAACAAGGGATTATTTTTATTTTTTTTAAGAATTGAAATTAAATTTATGCATAGTATTTCGAGATAAAGTTGGGCATTTTATAAAGAGACCCGATACAGTCTCAAAGCATTGTATTTACAGTTAATGTTAATTCTTAGAAAAAAAGAAAAGTTGTGCCGATGAAATTCCTAAATTTATGTTTTTAGATAGTACATCATCTTGTGTTTAGTTGGAAAACCTTTTGCTTTGTTTTGTAGCAGCAATTTCATAAAATAAAGTTCTTATCCCAACACAGTTTTGAAAAGCAAAATGACAATGTAACAGAAAGCTAAAATCAATGTTTCTAATATTAATATTAATCATGACTGTGACTGTACTGCGAAAGGAAACAAAAATTCATCGGACAACGTTTATATTTATAGATAACATGATAGAGTCTTAACTCCTGGCTTTATAAGTTTATAGGAGCCATAAAATGGAGGTTTAAACGAGAAAGCCAAATGGGGCACAATGGAAATCGAAGGACGGTCTGACTCTCGCCCGCCAACCAGGGAAAGTATCCGGTGGACAATGGAGCCGATTGGAGGAGTAGGAACAAGGAAACAAATCCCTTGGAATCAAACAAGGCTTTAACCTGGACAACCACGGATTTTTACATCTGATCAATGGGACACATATATTTGTAACGAAAAAACAAAAACAAACAAACAAACAAAACAAAAACTTTGAGCCAATGAAATGGATTTACTTTTGCACTACATGAGCTGACTTACCTAAGTTTCTGTCCTAAGATAGTTTTTACTGTATTAATAACTTCATTTTTTTTAAAGAAAGACAAAGAAAAAAAAGTCTTCTAAGAAAACAAGTTTACTTTTTAGCCGTGTCTCTTTTGAGATATTAACGATTTCAGAAGAAAAAAGATTTTTTTTCCCACCCCCTTGTGCCATTTTTTTCCCCCTCCTTGGACCACCTCTTCATTATCCCCTTTGCCTTCTCACCTCCCGACTTTCCCACGCACTCGGTCAGGCAACACTCCCTCGCTAAGACGAAAGTCGCTTAAACCTGAAATTACGATCCTTGAACAGTATTTTACAGAAGAAAAAAAAAGATAAACGAAACCTCTTTATAACGAACTTGTGGATTTTTTTTGTTGTTTCACAGATTACTATAGTGAAATGCTAATTGCTTGGTGTACTTAAGAACTGAAGGTCCTCTAATTAATTTCCTTCTTCATATAACGAAGTCACCGTTCACGGTGATCAGTTATGCTTTATTTTATTATCCTGACATTAGATCCCTTCTCTTTTCGTGTCAAAGTTTCCTTCAGTGTATATTGGATTCGTAATTTTGTAGGGTCAGACACCAGCTATTTTTAAAGGCTGTCTCTCCCAAGACGAGAGATATAGTAATTAAAGTTTTAGAAAGATATTCTTTTCCTGTTTTGACTACACAAGCAATTCCCTTTACAAAAACTTCTTCTCAAAAATTACAAATAATTGTTAATGAATGTTATGGCTCTTAATTAACAATAAGTTACGATTGGCACAGTAATTTAAAGCTCATAAAAAGACTGTACAGAAGTTTATAGGGAATTCACAATGGATAGAGTGATCCTTCATTAAAATGTCTAATTGAAGAAAATAGTGTTGAGTTGCTTCACTTTCAAAATTTCAATGTAAAACATTTTTGTTTAAACCTTTTCTGATATTCTAAACATTCTAAAATTTTAGCTTATGGAAATTATGCTTCTCATGAGGATATAAGAAGATAAGTTCGATTACATTGGAGCTTCTAATTGAAAATAATAAATAAATCATAAGTCAAATAAAAATTAACAAAACTTTGCATTAAAAAAAATTAGCCTTCTGAAAAACAACATTAACTAAAATATCGTAATTAATGATGCATTCGATTAGTCTTTTAAAAACTAATGTAAATTATTTTGTTTTTTTTTAACAAAATAGTGATTATCCATAAGATTAATTATTTCCTTTATTTATTAAATTTATTACAATAAATTTTATTTCAAGATGCTATTTAAGTATAGAATCAGTTTCACCTGGTGTTAGGAGTTGACCTCTTGAATGTTGAAGAAGTATCCTTAAATTTTTTAGGCCTATGAGCCAATGCCTGTCTTAAAAAACAAAGTTGAATGGAATTGGAATTTTAAAATAATACTTCTGTAGTATAGACTTCTCTTCTAAAGAGAAATTTTAACAGCATCCCTTCACGCAAACGTTTATTGTTATCGATTATAATTTTTAAGCTCGTACAGTAAATTTATATAATGCGAATTTCAAATGCAAAATAGATTCTTAACAATATAGTCTGCAATTCATTTTAAATTTCTTGTGACTATTGTTAGGTAACTCATGACATTCCCATATATCGTTCTTTCCATTAGATCAGTGTAATAATAAATTTTCTATATTCAATATATCATTATTCATTATTAGAATGAGCAAATAAGAATAAAACATGCCTTTATACCAATGTTACCTATCTAACAATGACCTCAAGGGACTATATCAGATGAATACGGCAAATGTTTTTGTTACAACGAACAATGCCTCAATATAATAAAGTGGTAAAGCTGTTTGAACAGAAGCTAATAGCCTTTATTCCGTTTTAAAATATATCATTAGTCTACTTGAGTAAAATCCTTTGCTTGTACGTGAATGTCTTTTCACTAACAATATCTAAATCGATGAATGAATCTTCTTGAAACATGGTGTGCATATTTACAGACAAGCAACGATTTCTCCTTTCCATCTGAAAATTTCTTCATTTAGATCCTTATCATGAAATTGGTATGAGGGTAATAAAAATCAGAAATGAATTATCTAACTGCCATCATAGAAAGCATTGAATTCTATTAATGTTCAACAATGGATCGTAGCCGTGGCACAATGTGTTTGATAATTTATTAAATACGGAGATGCCCTTTATTTATTATTTTTATATTATTTTCATGACTATAGAGAACTTTAGATTATAGAGGAAATCAAGATAATCTCTCCTTGCTTACCTGCTGAACTCTCAAGCAAAATCATGTCCTTAAACACTGGTTTAGGTTTCGAATAAACCACGCTTGAGTATTTGAAAAAATATAAACATGAGTGTTTATACAGTGCCACAGCTCAACATGCTAAATTTCAATTTCAAAGATAATTTTTCCAAAACACATAAAAAAAGAAATCCTCTGGACGATAATTTGAAATTTACAGTACCGTACCTAAGTTAAACAATTCCAAATTTATAAACACAACTAATTTGCTTCAGCTATCGCCTGAATTTTCTTTGGGATTCTTGGCAATAAACTTGAATTGGTTTATGTGAATCTTCAAATGTTGTAAAAAATTTATCATTTTTATCTGTTAAATAATTATAATCAGCCATGCTTTGTTACAGCGACTTTTTGTAAAATCAGTGTCTTTTCTGCTGTAATTATACAATTTTTGTTTTTGCTTTATAATATTTTTTGTGTTGATTTTTTAAACATTTGTCTAATTTAACAAATAAATATAATATAAAATTTGAACGAATTAGATTAATAATTTGCATTCTAGAGCGAAAGTCTTAAGATTTAATAGGCTTTTTTAGTGGTGAAAGCCTCAAAACTATCAATAAAAAATCTGAATATTAAAATAATTACGACTAGAATTCAGTAATATCTGAGATATTAAATAGTATTCAGAGCCATACATCAAATGTATGAATGACAGAATACCTGGGTTTTTTTTCTTTTTTTTGGGGGGGGGGGGGAGGGGTTGTCATATGTGATCGATTATATTTCATGAATGAAAATGTCCAATTAATTTAAAGTTCATACTTCAAACTTCAGTTGATAAATATTCCTAGACTCATTTAAAAAAAATAAAAATAAATATTTATTTATGAATATGAAAAAATTATGACTGATAAATAAGTTGGAAATTTACTAGACAAGATGAACTGAAATAGAAATTAAATGAATTACATAATTAAAAAAATTATAATAATTCTACACAGTATTTAACTATTATTTCTTCGTAAAGAGACGGTTGGTTTCCATTTTTAAGAAGTTTCACGCTTATTGGCGATCATCATTTTGGAAGAGCCTTTGGATGAAGTTTCAAAGATCCTATGGATAATCAATGACGGTATTTTTGAATCACAGATTGATAGATTATCATATTTTATATCAATAGCCTCCGTAGAAATCTTGGAGATACAACAAAAGGCTGACGGTCGTAAATAGAAAAAAAAGAGCAATAATTAAAAGTCCCTTTGTGCTTAAAGGAGGTAAAGCTTTATTTCAATTGCCCGTGTACTGAAATGTTTTTTTTTTCTTTTTTCTTTTAGATGTCACTTCTCTATTTATTACTAGTATAAATGAAAGCTATATAGGCTGTGTCGACTTTGGAATATCGTATGAAAATTGCTCACGCAGGTAGTAGATTGTTTCTTTTTAGACAGTAGGCCTAACGTATGGGTAGAATTTTGGCCAAATGAAATGGGAATACATATTGGATTCCTAAATCTATCACGAGCTTTCTAGAATAAACAGTTGTTGAATAATTTTTATCAGATTTCTTTTTTTGCCAAAACATATAGTGGCAATTTTTGACTCCAAGGTTTTTAGGTATGGGTCTAATCTGAACTGAAATTATTAGAGATGACATTCAGTGACCATTAAAATTTCATGTTTCCTAGGTTTAATAGACGCTGATTATCTTAATTACGATACCTTAATGCCAACGTATCGTAATTTCTGTCAAAATCAATAGAAGCTCATCCTATCCTGATATAACACTTCTTCTATTAAATTTCAACGTCGTAGGACAACCAGTTTTTAAATGTTCTCATCCTAGAAGATAATTTTCACATACCTTTTTCTACACGAATTCTATATTGACATCGTTCGATGAAAATAAACGCTTAAGGGATAAAGGGATTGTTTTCTTCCAAGACGGCCCTCAGAAAAATATAATCTCTGATATTATTGGTATCTGAAATGTTTCGAAAAGTATGGGACGTCAAACCGAAAGAAGAAAAAGAAATGGGGGGGGGGGGAAGCTAAAGAAAGTAGTTTCAGAATTCAAGTTTAAACTACACCAGCCCATTCGTCATCTATTTGTTTGTTTTCGCGATAATTCAATACCATGTATCATAGAAAACTGAATAGTAGAAATTACGTCAAATGCTGTGGACCCATATGTCCGGATCTAGAGTTCAAAACAACACCCTTTCTATTCTTGCCCTTGAAGAGTCTAATCACAGTAACTCGGAAACTATTTAATATCGTAGATGAAAATTTAGTAGGAGATAATTATTATTCATTCAATGCTTTTCATTAATTTTTCTGATAATGTAAGTGAGGCAGCACTGACACCATATTTTCTATTTTCATCAATAACTAAATTTTCTACGAAGCTGAAAGTCTAATAACCATATTTTTTAACTATCCAGTGTCTTCTTGATTCAAAATAAAGCAGAGGGTAATGAATCTGAAATAAAGAAAATCATCATTTACTTTGTCAGTGATATATTATACAGTTATGTAATTTATAGTTTCCTATTCCTTGTTTGTTTTCTTAACTTCATCAGGGTTTTTAATTTTAATATGTTATTTCACTAAGTTAACTTATAACAACTAGATACCGAGAATCACAGGAAAAATTGAAAAAAAAAATCTAAATTCTACTTTTATTCTTGGTGCACAACCGAACTACATTGGCAACGAGTTTAATTTAGTTGCTAATTTTGGGATAACATTTGGGAATGTACAATCGATGGAGAGACATAGTACTGGCAGGAGAAAAGCGACAAAGTCACGATAGATGTCGTATCGAACCATGAACACAGTCTACTTTGGGTATGTACTTGTGGAATAGTGACAAAAATAGTCCAATTTTCAAGTCGAAATAATTACCACATTTCAGAAGAATTAATAATTGTTGTTCGGAAGCATCACTTAGCCAAAGTTTTCCGAATCTGATAGATATTTACGATGATTATTATTCTTTGCCTCCCCTGCTATTTCGCGATTTAAGTTATAAGTATTGGATACATTTTTATATTCAAAATATAATTTATATTTACATTCTTTTCTCTTTTTTTTTGTAAAATGTTAAGTGACTTATTTAATCTTTTTACTAGACATTAATTTCTTTATTTGTTTCACTTTATACGGGAAACAGTACAACATAGAATTTTTTTTGAAAAATACAAAGAATGAATATTGAGTTATCTAAGGTGAGACTCAACCGACAGAGGTAACATTGTTGGAAGACCTATTTTCAAATCTCTACTCTTTCTCTCCGCTTTGATAAAATACAAAAATAGGATTGGAAACATTTTGAAATTGTTTAAAATCTGTTTTCAATGTACTGATTACATGCTCATTAAAGCCTAATCCTGACTTCAAATATTAGCTAACTAGTCTTAGTCCGTTAGGGGAAATGTATCGTTTTCAATTTGTCTTTAATTAATTATCTATATAAGCCCAGGGCAAAACATGTTAATACATAATTTTGATTAAGAGAAGAGGGAAGATAGGTTGGACCTTTAAAGTAAACTTATTAATTGTTTTAACAATGAAAGATATCAAATAAGAAAAAAAATAACTTGAAATAATAAATAAATGTAATAAATGTAGGTCTCAGAAATTAGCATTATTCTTTTAAATTGAACTTGAAAGTTGAAAAACAAGCTTTATGCAACTACAATATTGGGTATGATTTCTTTATTATTACAAATAAATCTACATAAAGATCCTTAATTTAATTTCATATGTTTAAAAGTAACCGATTAAGCTACTTTAAAAGTTCATCAATAAATAAATGAAAATGATTCCTAAGTAATAGTTTAAAGTTATTAAGCTAAGCTATTTTCTCGAATACATTCCAAAGGTTTGAAAATTTAAATGAAGCACCCTGTATCCATTAATTATTTCTTGTCGGATGATGGCAAAATGGAGTCAAAACTCATCTGCGACCTGAATCCTAAGACTTGATTTCGTTCTAACGAGGTTTATAAATTATCTAATGCAAAATATACGAGGTTCTCCATTGTCCCCCACTGCGTGCAAAGGTTTCGGTCGTGGCTCTCTAGAGCCGCGTTTTTCCCGTAAAACAGCGCGACACCCGAATTAACGCGCCCTGCTCAGTTAATTATGTCCCTCCCCCCTTATAAATTGTAATTAAGTCGCCAGAGGTAGAGTTCTCGACGCCACTGTCCGTCACGCCACCTAACGGTGGACAGGGGAGTCGTGAAGTGAAAAGACTCAACCTTTGGGGCCCATCGACGGTAATCATTAGCAAAGGGACCTTTATATCCAATCTGCTCCACAAAAAAAGAAGAAGAAGACTAATAATAATAATAATAAAAAAAAAAGTCTCCCCAAGGAAAATTTAGCGTAACAGCGGAAATGCTGACTTATTTATTTGTTGTCATCCTTGTTTCTAAAACAGAAAACCGTATTAGTTATTCGTTGCGACTAATGAGCCGCTGGGGGATCTACTCAAGGTCGGTGCAGACAGTGTGAACACGCAATTTCCCTTTACATACAAAGAAAGCACCTGTTCTATAAGCATCAGGAATAAGCCTATAATACCATAGTTAACATATCTATTAATTACAGTACTCTTTGATTTATTTATAGCGTTTAATTTATGATTACCAAATTTGTCAGTCCTGCCATTTAAATTCAATCCTTCTTTAATAATAAAGCAATAATAATAAAATGATTGATTAACTGTTCGTTTATTCTGCATTTGCTCATTGAATTATTAAATCTTTATTCAGAGTAATTTCATAAAAAAAAATCAATATCAATCGTCCGATATTACATATGAAGCATCGTAAGCCTAATGCTTCGAATTTCTGAATTTATGTAATCAATGTAAATGTTATGAATTTTTAACGTCAAAGTTGATATTATAATTAACCCTTATCTTGATAGCATTTTATGAATAATGCAGAGCTTAATGACTTCTGGTTTAACTAAAATCTGATGGACTAAATCCGATTTCATGCATTTTGCAAATCCGGAAAAATCTGCATTAATTTCTCATTTGAAAAATACCGATATCCAAACTTAAAATTAAGGGGAAAAAAATAACAATGATTTCAATTTGCAAAATTCTACACTATACAAAATTCTAAACACAATTTATCTTCAGAATGTTATTATTAAAAATTATCTTATTAGAATGATTAAATTACTTAATAAACTATTTTATTCACACATTTTTAATTAAATTATTTTATTAATTAATTCTTATTTTATTTACATTAAGTTATTTTTTTAATATTTTCTAATTTATTTTCACAACTGTTCTTTATTTTATACACATAAGGTAGAGTTATACAGTATATAAAAAAGTTGTTGTTGTTTCTTTTTTTTCTTTTTGAAAAATCAAATTTTATATCCCTATTGAAATTCGTTTCTATGATTAAAAATTAAGAAATTTCAAGAATAAAATAAAAAAACTTGACTAGTTTTTACTTTTTATCTTTTTGTCTTATGTAACTTACGTAATTTGAAACATTCATAGGTCACAATAACAACATTTTTCTTATACAATATTTGCAATGCAACCTAAGCTATTATTTTAAGGGCACGAACTCCTTTCCTTCGGAGCCGGAGGACTCAATACTCTCAAGATTGCATACAATAGGATTGGGTAAGATTGAAGGGAGGAGGAAACAGTAGAAGGCATGAGATCCTAACTGGACATTCCACTCATCAGTGGTAATAAGCATATAGACCACCGGACTACAATCACGGAATATAATCAAATCAGAATAGAATAAAAAAAGAAGAAAAGTGCATCCATAAATTACGATGAAGGAAGTAATTATATCGAGCATCGATAAGCTTTCATCAAAAACAGTTCACAGGAATAAAATTTTGCTCCACAGTTTTTCTAATATATAGTTCAAGAAAAAAAAAATATGCAATTAAAAGGAAATTAAAGCAATAAAACGACAGTTGTGATTCAATATAATATTTTTTTTTTGTAATTACATTATAGCATGAAAATAAAAATTACACAATTGAAACAAGAAAGAAAGACTTATTTTTTAAAATATTTCCTCGTTCGAAAAATCGATGGATAGAATGTACGTTCGTAACAACAGGAAGAATCCTAAATTAAATCATTTCCACGACAAATGCTTTCTTCAAAAGAATTAAAAGTTTTTGTGTTTGATAGATTCAAATGCTCTTTTAATAACTTTATTAACTGAGAGGTAAAAAATCAATTTGTGTTGACTTTTATTAAACTATTACAATATTTGACATTTATAATTCACATTATTGTCTGTTTGTATATCAACACAGTCGATCCTACAGGTATCTAATGAGGTGAGTAGATTTTTAGAATCAAAAAGAAGAACGTAGTTGATGCTATCTTAATTTTAAGAAAGGTGTTAAAGAAAAAAGAGTTTAAATTCAGAAAAGAAAAAAAAAATCCATCATTTTCAATAGCATGAAATTACTTTGAAGTAAGTAGACTACAGAATTTTCTGGACTTTGGCGGGCAGATTGGCTATTGTTAGCCTACATCATTATTGAATATCAATACTTTTGCAGTAAATTTATAAATTTTGAAGCATTGTAAGTTTGCGTTTTTAATGAATTTTCCATTTAAGTCAACTGGATTGATTCTTTGACAAAAAATTGTGTTAAAATTGTGTTAATTATAACTAATAATTGAAATTAATTCTTAACTTCAAAGAATTATCATTCGTCAAAGAATAATCAATAATTGTTATTATTTTTGAATTAGTCTTAGGAAATAGCTGCATAGTACAGATGCAATTCTAGCAAAACCATTTTCCTTGAGAGCTAACAAAAGAATCAATTTATCTTCTGCTTCCAATTCTGATTTTTTTTTTTTTTTTTTTATTTGACTGTGGGCCTTCGTTTACTGCTTGAAACTGTAGATGATGGTGATCATATTTTTTAAGAGACAGGCTCGGAATGTGACACACTGTAGTTTTGTCGGCCGAAACTACACATCCATATTAATTGAGCGCGTAATGAGCAAGAAAGAAGAGCCTTTCTTTGGTGTTACCGTACGAGTGCTGTCCCACCGCGCGGTGCCCTCCCTCCTGCGTGGCCGGGACCTGAGGAGACCGACCTGTTTATGGAGTTGCACCAATCCTGGTTTGTCATGCTTCGTGTAATGGATGGCTCCCATTATGTGAGCCCACTGGGGGGTCTTGTCGTGACAGACTCTGGCCACTGATAACGTGACAAAACTTTGAGCTTCGTCGCCTTTTTTCCCAGGATCTGGAGCCACAACCTCTGACCCCTACCTACGTCCAATCAGATTGGGAAATTGGGTAGGAATTAATAGAGTTGAAATGATAATACCATACAACATTCTAATGAAAAGGTTCTGTCTTTTAAAAAAAGAAAAAAATTTTCCAATCTTCTTGGTTGTAAATCTTATTATATTTTATAGCCTGTAGGTTTTTTTTTTTTTTTTTTTTTTCCGTATTATTTCACTCTTTACCATTTCCTTATTCTGAATTTATTCCTAGACACTAGAAGGTATTTCATTCGTTTTGTTTCTTTGTTTTATATACTTAAATTTAATCTTCAATAACAATAGTATGGTATTGTTTTCGTTTTTAAACAACCCATACTGAAATCAGTTCCTGGATTTAGAAATATATTTAAACATAAAAATAAATAAATAAATAAATCATTAATTGCTTAAAACATTGAAATAAATATAAATTACAATCAATGCCATATTTTTAATACTAACGTTTCCAATCACGTAATTCAAAATTAAAATGATAAAAAAGTAATGTTGTTGTCTGAATTTATGTATACTAACTATTAATAGTCAAAAATTATTAGTAGTTGTAACCAATAATATACAGTTCTCAAAATCTATTTACTTGCTTAACTATATGAAATGAAACTCAATCGCTTCTGTCAACCATTGGCCAAAAAAAATAATCCTCAATAATTTTTTTTCTAGTAGTATAAAAATCTCAGATATTGCTTATCATGCGGTTTTCTCCGTCCGGTCATCTACTATAATACGTCACTAATGTAGTTTGTATTACTACATATGTAAATTATTGGTTTTATTAAAATTTATATTAGCTCCAATATTATTTTGATCATCCTTTTTAACCATTTAATATCAATTGCAAGATAGGTTCGGCTAAGTTCTTTAAGTCGAAAAACTATCTAAAATATTGATTTCTCAACCTATCTCCCATGTGGTCTCGTTTCATTTCTAGGAAATCAATTTAGAATTATATTGTCCATCTATGGTCGTTTCTTCATGATATATAAGCTTATGGGGACCAAAGGTATTACATTTCCAGATGAAGAATTTTATCTCAACCGTCCTGATTTGATCCAGCATACATTTTTATTTTTTATTTTTTATTTCTATTCTTAGCACACATCTTTTCATTCGTCTTGGTATAGTCTGAAATCATTAAATTGCTTTCTTGGTGAATTTCCACATCTTAATTCCGTAAATAAGAAGTGATAAAATGTATTAATTACATACAGTCCTTTTTTTAAGTTTACTTCTTTTTTTTTAAGCACATGTATTGATTTTAAACCATACAGTATTCATATGTAATATAACTTAGGCCTATACAAAGTTAAAAATATATTATGTAAAATATACGTTTCGTGTAGGCTATACTATTTTAAATTTCAAAGCGATATTCTAACGTGCTTGTTTTCGCTACAAAATTAATTAATTAACCATTGATTCGAATTTGTTTTCGAATAAAAGGTGAATGCTTATTTGACTTAGACAAAAAAAAAAAAACAACAGATATTTCTATTTACAAAGAAGAAAATTAAAAGTATGCTCATAGCTAGATGAAAAACTGGGTCATCCAGTAATAAATTCCCATTTCATTTTTGAACTATGACAACCCCTGCTGATGTACTGTGTTCTAAGGTATTTGAAGAACCAAGATTAAAAAAAAAATATACATGTACCGTATATGCTCCAATAAACGCCGAGGCTCTTATTGTCGCCGGTCTCTAATAAGCGCCGGGCTGCAGAGGGAACACGGCCAAACAGTAGCCGGGTCTTTGATATTTGCCTACCGTTACTAGTGTAAGCGTCCGTATCTTTATAGTCGTGCGTAATACCTTACGGTACATTGTCTTACAAAATGCCACCGAAACGGTCATTTGACATTGCCTTTAAGATTCGCGCGGTGGAATACGCGAAAGAAACTTCCGGTGAGGCGGCCGCCCGTCATTGCGGATTCGGATGACGAATAGCAGCGAAAGGTACAGAAAGACATTGCCATTTATCTTTAACAGTCTTATGTAGCATGTGAAATTCAAACAAAGTAGCTGTTTGTAATATTAGCCGGTATTTATGTGTAAAAATATTACGTTCTGAAGGTTTTTATTAATAATGGCCGGCCTCTAATAGCAGCCGGTCTCTATTAAGCGCCGGGAACCGAGGCTAGTTTTGCAAATAAACGCCGGGGGCCCCCTATTGGAGCATATACGGTATCTATCTATCTATCTATCTATTTATCTATCTATCTATCTATCTATATATCTATATATATATATATATATATATATATATATATATCTCAAAATCTTATCAAAAATATCCAGATCTTAAATTTGTTGGCCCCAAATCATGTTTTAAAATCATTTCATCTCATTACAGGGCAATTCAATTGATGATATACAGAGCGTGATGTCTCTTTTAATTAGAAGTGCAACTACTTTTGTTTTTTAAAAAAATATCATTATATCTATTACTCATAGTAGCTACGAAGATTTTGCAGATTTTCTTTCAATTTTTTTTGATAAATTATGATACTTTCTAATTTGACCACTTAAATAGATGAAACATGGTTCCTTCTACTATAATTAAGTTATGCTGAATTTTGAATCTGTTCTATTTATTATTTACCGTATTTCACTTAATTTCAGTTGCTTTATTTGCTTATTTCATTCGTGTTAATTTATCTGAGGTATTTATTGTTGCTCAAGTATTCAAGTACACAAATGATTCTCCATTGATGCAATTCAATCTTTTTTTTTTTTTGGAGAGGGAGGGTTGGAGATGATAATGGCTCCTCATTTATAAGTTCCTGATAGCAGAAATGTCAAAACAAAACGTTTTGCATTTGTTCCTTAAGCGCAGACGACTTATCTCTGCAATCTGAGTGTCTAGGAATAAAAAAAAAATGACAATTATTCAACTCGAAGGACGAGTCAACTGTCAGTTCGTGGAAATTTCATCCTCGATTGCGATTGGTGAACGTTGAAAAGTCGCGTCGTTTCTTTGCAAGGGGCGGTTTCCCTCCCACCCATCACCCCTTGAATTTGCTTCAGCGGATGATCGACAACCCACCCGGCCGTCTGTGTGTGGACGTGTACGGATTCACCACCGGTCCTGCAGCTGGGGTCATAATTTACGCCGGACCTGTCACTTTCGCTGGCCGATAATGAGTACGGGCCGCTGCGAAGGGAAAAAATGTTTTATTTGTGAGATGCAAATGGTTGAGCAACATTTGAATCTAAACACCACTGTCATGTAAATTTTCGTCTCTCTCGCTCTGCCCAAAGGAAGGGAAGAGGAAAAAAAAGAATAACTTATATTGTTCAGTTGTCTTTATTTACAGTCTCTTGGCTGTCTTTATTTACAGTGACTTCCAATGTCCAGATGTTTCGTGCAGGAGCTGACGGTAGTTTTGGAACAGTGATCGGAAGTGCGGATAAAATCTCATAATAACTTTATTATAGTTTAAAAAAAAAAAAAAAAACTTTCCTAAAATTCCTTTAAAGTGTCGATTTTCTTCATCATTTTTGTAGTTCTTATTTTTTTAAATGCCTTTCTTTTACAGTTTTTTGATGAACTTTAGGCCTATTCCAATTTTTTTTTTTTTTTTTTTTAATTTCCGAATTTTTAATGCAGATTGGATTTGTGTTAAATTGCTTCGGAATTATTTAATTTTCCTATTTGAATTTTTTAAGTAAATTTATTAGTCCAACTCACAACAAACTAATGTTGGGAAGAAAACAGAGTACACGTTCATTTAGAGAAAATATCGAAATATAACTTAATAAAAATAATAACATTCAATGCAATTGCTTTTAAAATATAAGGCATTTCAAAATGAATTTTAAAAGGAAATAAAAACAATTATTAAAAGAAATAACTCAAACTAAATAACTCTTAGGTTATTCGAAGCAAGGTTTTGAATTTTTTTTTCAAATTAATTAAATAATTCTCTAATAAATTTGAATTTCGTTAAAAACATTTCGATTTGTTTTGAAAAAGAGGACTGCTATATTTTATGATTTGAGCCTAAACAAAGTAACCACAATGAATACAGAAAGAAGAAGGGAAATAGTTTGAGCCATTTTATTGATGTTCTATTGATCTAAATTAATATTTAAAATTTTAACTTATTTAAAGAACTATTCCTCCTTAGGTTAGTAAACAAACAAAAACTGTGACGATTTAATTTTAAAAAATGTCCAATTTACATTAATTGAAACACAATGCAGATATTTTACTTTTAAAGGATAGTTTAAAATTAAAAGACCCCAAAAAAATAAAAAAAAAGGAAAAGAAAAAAAAATTAAGCTTCGACTTGAGAATTTTTAAATCAAGTCTTGAATTGCAAATCAAAATTATCTCGAAAGCAATGATCAAAAAAAAAAAAAAAAATAAAAAAGAAGAAGAAAAAAAATTACACTGTGAAAAAAGCTAACAATCATTAGGCCTAAATAAGGTGTTTATTTTCTAAGGAAGCGATATTGAATTCAAATGTAATCAGGAATTTCACATTTTTTTTGATCCCGTTTCTCCTCCACTTCGAGAAGTGATTAAGATTGTATTTAAGAGAAAACGAGACGAGCAACTGAAAAAGTTAACAAAATAAAAATGGGCACTACTAAAAAAAAAAAAAAAAAAAAAAAAAAAACCCTTTTTTTTTATTAAAATTCCTCCAACCACCAAATGGGAATCGAAGCTGCTTCGGCGAACAACACTAAGATGAGGGTGATAAGAAATTAATAGCTGAGAAGGTTCTCATATTAGTCATACCAAGTGCCACCCACATGTCAGCGTTTGTCAATGATGGCCGCTCCGATAACGCCCTCTACCGGTCGTTGCCAAGGAAACGAACCAATCCACCTGTCTCCCAGAGAAATCTTATATACGATCATGAGTTCCAACTTTGACACCGAGAAATTACATTCTAGACCTAAGACGGACACAACTCGCCATCTTGAAATTACCTTTCCCGCCAAATCGAAACCTTTTTTTAAGGAAAAAAAAAATCATTAAGAAAACATCTTTTAGAGATTGAGGATGAATTTGGAGAAAGAAGAAGTACATCTGAAACTGGATAAAACTCAGTTTTTATTGCTCGAGCAGAATACGTCACAGAATCAACCATTAACACACAGGAAAATGATATTCAATATATTAAATGACCAAAATACAGCATTACGATGCGTCCAAACGTTTGCAGAAGTTTTTCATTTTAATTTTTAATATTCTCGTTTAATTTGAATATATATTTTTCCCGATTTAAAAGATTTGTTTTAAAAATTCATCACATAAAACGGTTCTCAACTTTTTTCACTCGCGAACCCTATGAACACAAATACTGTAAATGGTTTTGTAGGTAGTAATGGAGATGCCATTGCAGAATTTTCATTGCCTTCCTCAGGGGATTCGCGAATTACCAGATGGGAAACTCTGATACAGACTAATTTTTAAATTTTCTTTTAGTATAATAAAAAGAAATATATCTTATAAGGATTGCATCGTTATTATTGAAAGCACCCACTTTTGCTTATCTTTAAGAAAAGATAAAGATTTACATTACAAATTTAATTATTTATTTTTAAATATTATTGGATTTTAATTATTTTATTTTTCTTAAAAATCTAATCTACTTTTAAGAAGTTTAAGTATATTTAAGAATGCTAAGGAGATTGAATTAAAAATTGCGGAATATTTTAATGCAATTTTAGTTTAAGTTTTTGAGCAAATATCACTGTACATCAGCCGGATATACTAAGCGGACCACACCCTTTGTAAGAGACGGTTTTCACCAGATGGAGCGTGACCCTATCGTCCAAAAAGTGCTATCTGTCAGGGAGATTCGCATGATTGAGGATCAACAAACCTTTGATGTCAACTGACTGAAGATCCCAACCTGATAAAAATCTTTGAAAAGAATTTGTATGGAAAAAGAAAACGCCATCGTTGTATCTGGATTACGGTATAATTAACTGATAACACTGTCAATACATTAAGGAATTTAATATTAGAATGCTGCGCTGTAATTAGAATAAATTACAAGTTATTATAAAAAATAAGAAAGAAATATTGCATTTTTCATTTTACGATAACAACTTTCTAAAATCATTCCTCTAGTTCTTGTGCCTCTGAATTTTATCTTCAATAGAGTGGTTAAAAGAGAAAAAATTAGATAATATGCATTTTTATATTAAAAATTAAAAATACAAATAAAAATTATTGCTAAAGTTTTATCTGCATTTAGACATCAATATTTCATTAATTTATTTCTAATTTAATTTTCCTTTTTTCTTAAATATTTTAGACATAATATTTTTCTTTAAAATAAAGGTATGGATTTAAAAGTTTAATTTTATTTTATTTTTTGGGAATTCATTTAAGAGATAGAAAGTAAAATATCGCAAGTAATTATTGAATTATATATTTTTTAAGCATAAGTCTTATTATTCATAATTTGAGAAAAGCATCACACTTTTGTTTCTTTGTCATCAACGCCATAGAAAATTACTTTGATATCGGAGTCATGCAATTGCGTTAGGGTCGAAGCCTGAAAGATCCAATTCTTTTCTTTCTTGTTTCTCTTTTATTTGAGTGAGATGCAAAGCCAGTGAAGTTTCACTGTTCCACTTGATATTTTTCTTTTGTGTGTTTAAAGGCGTACCACGCTGAAACGACTGGACAGATTTCCTTAAAATTTGGTCCGATGATTATTTGTAGTAAAATTTAAAATATCAGCAAGATTATTTTAGTCTCCAACCCCCTCTTCCCTCAAAAATGACCCCTCGCCCCTTAAAGCTCAACTATGCTATGGATAATTGAGTGTGCATCTAGTTTTAATTATATTAAATTTGAAATTGAAGCGGTAATGAGATTAATCTGTTCTGAATAACACAAAAGTAGCCCTTTTTTATATACCATGGTTAGCCTGAATATCAAAAGATATTATAGATATAGTCTAACTTTTGGAATATTCCTTAATATGCATCGCAGAGGGGAAAAAGCTAAAACGATATCTGAAGTCAAAACATCAATCTATCGTTCATCCTTCCGTGTGTGATTAATACAATTGAAAAACTATTTATATTAGGAAGCTGAAACTTTTGTGGCAAATTTAAGCTATTAAAAGTAAATCTATTGAATTTAATGAATAAATGACTGTTACTTACTGTGAATCCTTATTGATTTTCAGAAGCTTAGGACCAAAACCATTACATGAATCCCATTAAAGCACCGTTATCACAAAAAAATCAATATTCGGTTATTTGGAAAAGTAGAAGTTTACAGTAAACTTAGTTTAGGCACTAATCATCTGAACATTATTTTTTAAAGTCTTATCACGCTAACATTCGAAAGTTGGAATTAAAATTTTTTAAAATGAGAAAATTAAATATTAAATACTATTAAGCAAGAATATATAGACTACATTTAGGTTTGACAAACTGGCTATTAATTACTGAGTATTGACATTAGTCCTAATTATATGTTTTTCATTAAAAATATCCAGATCATCTTATTAAATCAGAAGTTAAAAGGTTTTCGTATCTTATTATTCAGCACAAAGAAAATGAAATAATAAATGTTATTGCTTTTAAATTATAAAAAAAAATAACTTGAAGAAAATAAAATATTTATTTTATGTGCATTTTTAATTTTTTCAGAAAAAAAATAACTCTTTAACATGAATAAGAATCACAGATTCTATTGAATTTTATTGAATGCCTCTAGAAATAAAAAGTAAAATGTATTGTTATTAATATTTTTTTGTCAAACAGAAATGTAGTCTATAATTCTCGCTTAATAAGTATTTAATATTTAATTTTCTCATTTAGTAAAAAAATTTAATTCCAACTTTTATTATTGATGAAAAAAAGGTCAAGTAAATTAAATTCATGCTTGACAACTTAAAAATTCAAGAAATGTTCACCCTAAAATAATTTAGACGAATTGTTTTTGATTATTTTTTCCTTTTTACAGAAAGTTAATTCTGAGCTGCAATTAGACCTGAAACAATTCGTAACAATTTCGTATATATTTGCAAAATTTCCCTAATATTCTTAATCAGATAAACGTTAATAAATTAAGAAATCTTCGTGGGGTTCTTCGAAAAGATGAAGATCGATCTGATAAAATCTATTTTATGATACAAAATTCAACATATGCGGGGTGGAGACAATCATGTAACCCATTAGTGTAATTTCAATTATTTGCTAGTCTTTGCTTTCTTCAATCTGTGCAAAGGGTGGCTGTAATTTAATTATGTTGCAGCCTTGGTAGGGCGAAGTAAACAAGTCGGAGATCTATTTTGCCTCCATTCGTTTATCTCTTTTCTCCCTATTTTTCAATTCCTGGAATTCAGAGCGAAATGCACGAATGTAATTTTTTTGCAATGTTTCGATGGAGCTCAGCGTTTCTGCCTGCTTTTGTTGTTTGGTTGTGTCGCGTGTTCGTTGTACAGAGTGTCTTGGCAAAGTTGAGGCAGTCCGTCGAGACAAGCTATGGATGGCGCATTGCATGACATGAAACTGACATGTGGTAATATATGCGAGGTGTGGCCCTCCTGGGCGCCAAAGAGAGCCAGGACGATGCCATTAGCACACTCCGTCATCTGCTCGCCACATAATTACACAATGGGACGGACATCGAGGTTTTGTGTCGACTGGTCCTAGAGATGGTGTTTGCCCCGGCACGGCAGGGAACAAAATCATTTACGGGTCACGGTGAATTAGGAGGCGGAGAAATAAGCCATTGTCATCTAGATATAGGGAAAGGAATTTCCATTTTGCTATTGTTTTCTTTATTGGCAGGCCCAACATCCAATATTAATGGGAAAAATATCAAAATTAAAACATGAGACATTCTGCGTAAATATGTTTTTCGATAAAAAATTCTAAAGACACAAACACACAGACCGAAATAGTTTGAAACTACTAGTACATAACACTGAATAAAGAAACAAATAAATAAATAAATAAATAAATAAATAAGCTGAGACAGAAAGCTAGCTTCATATTGATTTATTGACGTATATAATTTGAAAGGACTATTCCTCCTTCTGTCCATAGTAGGCTTAACATTTTATTTAAGTACCGCATGTTTAAATATATAATGATACAGTTTTCATGTAATTATGTTATAACAAAAATTGAAAAAAATATATGTTTGAAATCACCGTATCCCTATTCTGCTAAATACATTGATACATGAGATACATTGCAAATTTTCTATAAATCGAACGATTCATGTAGAAGATTGTATTTAAAAATAAAGCAGGCGAGTTGATGATTGGTGAGCTTACTCTACATATTTGTTGATAGGGATTCCAAAAACGTTTCCTCCTAACATATCATCTGGGATCTTTGAAAAGCAGAATCCGCAGTAAGGAAGGGCGAAATTCAAAGAAATAGGTAAGTTATTTGCGATTTCTTTCCTGTATTAGAAATTGTATCATTTTAAACGTGAACGATTTAAAATGATACAATTTCTAAGACAGGGAAGATATCGCAAATAATTGCATAGAAGGACTATGCAACATGAAGTACAGAATGATTGTGGAAATTAATGCCAAATACCGTAGTTGGCACCAAAACAGAAAAAGCAATTTAACTGTTTTTCAATAACAATTCTCCTCTCTGTTCTCTGGTTTTAGAGTAATTTAAATGTTCAGCTTGCCTTTATTGCAAGTTCGCCGATGTGCCATTACAAAAGCTTCATCAACATCGGTTCATTACTATTACATCAAGACTACATGAACACTATTAAAAGTATCGAAGTGATGAAGGACTTAAAATGAAATAATTGCAAGAATTGTAATTTAAATAATTGTGACTTTTTTTTTTTAATTAATCCACATTACAACATGTTTCCCATAAATAGCTTCGAATGGTGCATTCCCATTATGCATCATTTACTCTCTCTCCTACAACTTACACAACAGTGCCGTTAGCTAGAGGATTGGGGGCTCCGGGGCAGAGCCGGCGCTAGGAGGGTGTGGGGCCCTTGACAATCTTATTTTAACAACCAAAAAAAAAACCGACAATCCTATTTTATCCTCTTTCTTCTAAGTTCGCCAATCCCTAACGCCGGCTCAGCCCGGGGCAACAAGTGTTTATGGTTTCGTAAAAAAAAAATAATCCCCCTTCGTTCGGGGCCCCCCTTTGCTCGGGGGCCCCGGGGCACTGCCCTGGCTGCCCCGGTGGTAGCTACGGCCATGTTACACAATCTTTAGTTTTTATACATCTATTAGACTTGAGGAATCTTGAATGTAAACTGAATTAAAAGTTTTTTAATAGTCTTAAAACTAAATGAAATAGTAAAATGAAACTCCACCAATGACTGGCTGATGAGTCCTAAAAAGGACGAAACGGTCCGTCTCAGTATCTTCACGATGACAGCTCTGGGGTGCAAATCCTTTGCTTGTTGCGTAATTTGTGCGTGTTCATTGTTTTTCTTGATTAGTTCACTCCGCACGTTAAAGAACGTTTACTGGTAAAATGAAAGTTCATTTTTTTTAACATAATTAAATGAAACCCAAAAAAAAAATTCCCTTATTTTTAAACAGCTTTCGGTTAGTTCAAATATGATTAATAAAAACAATTACTTCATTATTATATTTTTAAAGAGTAATTCAATATTTAATAAATAAAACTATAATGAGCTTTAGATATACTGTATGAAAATGAGCTGGTAATGGGCTTCTCGGCAAGATTTGTAAGTTTTCAGCAAAGCCAACTTAAATGATGCAGCAAATCATTCTGTAAGAAGATTTCCAGAATGTTCAGAAGTTCCTTTGAAATGGATTCAAAGTTCTTATTATAGAAGCAAGTTTCGTAAACTGAATCATTAATTTTAGAATTTTATTATCTGTCCTTCCAAGAAACTTAGATTGTTTTTACAATTGGTAGATGGCATGATTGCATTACGTTTTAGAATTATAGTCTAAATTTTCAATTATTATTTCTTGTAAATGATAGTTAAGCGACAAGTTTGGTTTTTCTTTTCAGATTAACTGACTTCCTAATAGACCAAATAGTGACAGAATTTTTATGTTGAATTTTTGGGGATTTTTCGAAATTACTATTTGTTCTGATTCAAATTTAGAATTTGAATATAAAGCAAGTTATATAGAAATAAATTCAAATACGTTACTTACATAAAATGTCATGATGCCCAAATGTAAGGGTAAGGCGGAAAGGGGGGGGGGGGGGCACTTGCTTCCGCAAGAGGACTAACAGATCCAAAAAAAAACAGTAAATTTTATTATAACTTATTATTTTAGTTTACTAAGTACGAGTTAGTTTACATAATTTTACAGTATCTGGTACAATTTTTACAATTTTTTTTAGCATTGACAATAGGCCTAGATTTTGTCCTGGAAATTACTGAGTCCCCTTGATAACATGTAAGTTGATACCATTAATAAAAGAAAATAAAATGAAAAACAAAATGTTACTTAAATTAAATACAGTACATAAATTAAAATAAGTCAAAGAATCGAAATTTAAATTCAGAGATCCTGTGATTAACAACAGAAGTCAATTTAAAAAAAAAGCAGATTTTTTTTTTTTTTTTTTTTTTGCACTCATTGACAAAAACTAGAAATCAATGCAGATAAGCTATTACTACCATTGTAGTTTATGCAAAAAAAAAAAATCGATTAAAACAACATCAGCAAAAATAATTATTACGCTAACAAGTTATATCGTCTTATCGACAGAATATCAATTCAACTCCCCATCGCAGGCAAATAAGACGATTTAAGAAAGAATTGAATATAAACAACAAACTACTAATTTTATGCGCGGTAAAATTTCGAGAATGAGATTTTAATTTTTATAGTGTAATGATAATGGAATTGAAGTTGTGAATATATTATATAAACCAGGATTAGATACCCTGTTTCCGGACAAAAAGTTACATGAAAACTCAAGAATCGCTCCATATGAAAGATTTTCTTGAAAGTTTTTAGCCTACACTAAACCTATCACAAAGAGGATGGCATCTAAACAATTATTAAGACAATGTATACTGATTTGATCATACAAATGTCAAAATCTTTAGAAATGTAAACACACCTATTTTTTTATAAACGAGTTTTTCGCTTTCCCTTTTGCAAAAAATTTTCGTAATGTCTAATAAATAATTATATTAAGAAAATAAGTTTTCATGATCTATAATAATGATAATAAGTATTAAAAAAGTAAAAGTATCCCACGATAGGCGTTTCGTGACCAACGGGACTAGATTGAGGTCGGGTGGTCAGCCCGACGCCCGCCCGCCTTTAACTCCCGGGAAAGAAACCAGGTACCCATCCTACAGAGGGCTGGGTAGGTCCTAGGACCCGTTTGGAGGAGAATGGAGAGTGGAAAAATTCCCGCCCTCCGCCGAGGCCAGGAATCGAACCCCCCACCTCCAACCCGCAGCCAAGCGCGATAATAAGTATTAGTATTACTAATTCCTCAAGAAAAAAAAATTGGAGAACCACAGATTGTCTGATTCTACTGCTTCTTGTCCGAAAGGGTCATAATTGTTTTTTATATTTATAATGCATTCTAAAATTTTTAATTTACATGAATAAGATTTCAATTGAAATCTATTAATTTTTTTTTTTTTTCATAAGTGAAATTTTTTTTTTCTTCCTCATATTTTTATTTTAAAATAAAAAAAAATAAAATAAAAAAATGGGAAGAATTTTTTTTGTTCTGAATCAACTCTTAAATAAATAATTATTAAAGCTTCTATTTGCTCATACGAGTAATTCTTTGGGCTTCTATGACCTACTCTAAAAGAGAAAAATGAAGGAAAGCTTTGTTAAAATTACGAAACCATTTTTAGTTCTGAAAGATTGAGTAGGAGGATAAGGTGATAAGGTGCAGCCGACCGGGGGTGTTGGGAGGGGGGCTATAAGGTAGCAATCACCACAGCCTGGGCGTGGGGGCTTCACCGCCTGTCAGAATGTCAACAATTCGGACCGACAATGAATTATTCATGGTCCGAGTCCGTGGGTGGTAGAAGGGGCGGCCGGAACAAGGATTACCAAGTGACATCGAAGAGGAGGCACATGACACAGATCTTTTCCTTCCTTCAACACAGATTCATCTCCATTTGAGAGAGTTTCAAAGCGCCCCGACCCCTGATGGCTCACCTACACACGACTGGAACAGTACTGGGAAAGATAATACTCACTCTCTATGTAAAGCACCCAGTGAAGAACATAAGGTCAAATTTCTTGCATAAATTAAAAGCTAAAAAAAAAATAAAAAAATTTATGTTTTATTTATTTATTTATTTATTTATTTATTTATTTATTTAAGAAAATATACAATAGTTGAATCTGAATTATTTTAACTATCGCCTATTTTCTTTTCTCTCAAATGCATCATATTCAAGATGGAGATATTCTTCAAGAGATTTATTAGCTGCGAGCCCAATTGACTGCATTAACTTAATGACAGAATTAGATTTAAGCTGAAATCTTCTGATTTCTTTTTCTTTCTTTTTTTCATAAGTGAAAAGAAAAAAAAAATATACAATTGTCTTATGTAAAAATTGTCGAAGTTAAAAGATTCAGAAACGATATCGTCAGCAAATAGATCTTCTCAAGACACCCTTTGTAATTTCTTTCCTTTACCATATATTTAAAGTCAAGTTATAAAATTAGCTTTGACTGGAGAATCCGGTTCAATTCCCGGTGGTTTTTCCACGCTGATTTCTCCTCCAGACTATCCTAGGGTACACCCAGCCCTCTGAAAAATGGGTACCGGATTTCTTTCCTGGGAGTGGACTGAGCACCCGACCTCAGCTTAGTCCCGTTGGACAAGAAATGCCAGAATCCTCCAGCGACCGCAAAGGTCACCTTTTTACTAGGAAAGGTAAACTAGCCCAATTTGCTATTTATTTGTTGTGATAAGAGGAACTAAACAAGTTAAATTTAACATGTTCATCCTTAGTTGAAAGGATATTCTTAAATATTTATAACCTTGCAAATGCTTGATAAATTTAAATACTTTCAGAATTGGATTTTCTTCAATTTTTTTTTCTGAATAATTAAAGGCTTATCTTAATGAAGTGTTATGTAAGAATAAACAACAACAATATACAAAATTCTAGTCAGAAGTGCTAAACACGAAAAAGTTCAAAGAGTTTGGAAGTCTTAAGTCATTATCTTAGGAAGTTTATGGAAGCATCACCTCATTATTTATGATTTTTTGTTTATCATTCAGTTCCTTTCATTATCAAGTTAATTTTCTGGATAAATAAAATCAAATAGGAAAATGCGATATATGAATGCTTAGAAAATGAGTGAACTGTCAACTTTCTGCAATACATGTTTTAAAAATTTCTAACAATATACAGTAAAACCCCGTTATTACGCTCCCGCTTATAGCACTATCCCGTTCTTTACGCTCCTTTCGTGCGGTCCCTGGAATTTTCTATATAACTCTGTATACTTTTACCCTCTTATAACGCTTCAAATCCCGCTTGTAGCGCTTTTTTATATCGGAAATTTTGTATCGAAAAGAAATGTAACACTGTAACGATTCTTTTCTTTCCCTGGTAGGAGGGAATCTTCGAACTCTTTGAAGTGCGGGTCTGTGATACAGTAAGTTAGTGCAAAATGTCGAAGCGGAAATCTCTTTCTATAAGTGAAAAATTGCAAATTCTTCGTAAGTACGACGAGAATTCTACACTAAATCAGAAGGTTTTCGCAGAATCTAAGAATTCCCTGATCCAGTCTGAGAACAATAATAAAAAATAAGAATGGAATTATCAATGCAGCGAAGGATGGTTGCAAACGTAAAAAAGTAAAGTGTGGAAAATGTGAAGATGCCGAGGAAATTCTAATTGAATGGATTCATCAGTCCCGTGATGCATCAGTGCCATTAAGTGACCCAATCATTCAAGAAAAGGCGCGTGAAATAGCGGGCAGTGCACTAAATCTGCTCCGAAAATATATTTGTATTGCTCCTAGTGGAGTATCAATTGATGTTAATAGTTTCTTGAACCGCATTGAAAATGTCATAATTTATAACAGTAGCATACACACACGGCAAACCACAATCAAAGATTTTTTTAATAGGAAATAAGCTCACATTTGCACTATATCTATTTCAGAATCAAGTATCTTTCCTGTAAAATGGTGTCTAAATGTTTCCCCATCATATAAATCATTCCCCGTTTATAGCGCTATCCCGCTTATTACGCTTGTAGGTCACGGTCCCTTGACGAGCGTAATAACGGGGTTTTACTGTATATATATTCGTGCAATACATTGTCCGTTTATTTCTCTCGTAAAGAAAGAAAGAAAAAAATTAAAATATCAACGTAAAGATTACTGGTCTTTTTTTTCAAGCAATTATGAGATCGTTAGCTAATTACATGAACAGATGAAAATTACAACAAAAATGTCGAAGGACAAGGGTGCTTGGTTATGCTTGGTAATAAGCTTTCCATCAGCATACAGTTTCTCTTGTCTTAACTTCCAATCAAGACTTCCTCATATCCACTGAGGAAACTGTCTAAAGTAAACGTCATTCTCAAAGTAATTAATCATTTCCAGGGTTTCGCTTTATGCGAGTTCAGTTTCGTTCACGAAAACACACCGATACTCCAATAAGTAACCTTTGCGAACCATTAATTTTCTGAGGATTACTGGAAGACGTTAATTATTGGACGATAATTTGACTGTTGTTTCAGTTGATAGATGGGCAATCGTTGTTAAATCCAAATGTAATTTACTTCAATAACAATCATTAAGTCTTCTTCAACATACATTTAATACTGATTTCTACTTACTCTTGACCTCACTTCACCGTATAAATTTTTAAAAAATGGATAAAATATTTAAGAAACATGATTAAATTAATAACTGTTCTATTGTTTCTATTTTTTGGGGGGTTACTTTGAACATCTGCATTAGGTCTGTGGGTACATCGCCACTTGTACTGAGGGCGTAAGAGCCTACCGACCCAATAATTAAGAAATGGTCATAGATAGCTGGAAGGAGAAAAAGAGAAAAACGAGAAAATAAATACAGGAGGAACAAAAAATCGAAACCCATCCCGGTATTTGAACCAGCTTCACACATATCAGCTAAGTCAGTAAGCCACCGCTTAAACCGCTCTATTATACTTGAACAATAAATAATTTAAATATAATACATATACCGTAATTCTATTTTGCTTAGCACCATGATTATAACAATATACTCAATAATATAATATAACAATAATGTACCCATAATATAACAATAATATAACAACAATAATATACGCTATAACAATATAATATCGCAAAATGTGGTCTACGACTGCTAACGTGGAATTTGCACACGTTACTACAGTTAACAAAAAAAAATTGAAAAATGGACTTAGGTCAATTTCAAAATAGACGGCTCATATGTTTCCCGAATAAGTCTGTAGAATTTACATTTGAAATAAATAAAACAAGGTAGGGATAGTGATTAGTAAACCAATCACAGTGCTTCGCAACGGCTTCTGAGTCACCTTTACTTTAGAATAGACTGCGCCGGGGTGGTCTAGAAAATGCTCGCGTGAGTCTGTTTGCGACCCCATGCTATCTTACCCACCCCTATTTAAATGGAATAATCGTCATTCTTAACTCAAACCTTGTTAATACACTGAATTTATAATAATGATTTAAAAAAAAAAAAAAAAAAAACTTAAGTTGATGAGGGGATCGAACCCACTACCTTCGCATTATTAGTACGACGTTCTAACCAACTAAGCTAATAGGCCTCCTGCAACATTCAACATTCAGGCCACCTACAACTGAGCTAACAGAAGCCGTTGCGAAGCATTGTGGGATATGTGTCCACAGACAGACAAACCGGGGATATAAGGCGTCTTTCAGAAGCCTAAAAAAGTGTACTGTTACCAATATTAAAAGTTCAATAATCATCTGGTTGAGATCATCAAAATCGTGCTTGGAACGTTGTATTTCTTTCCTGAATTCTTTTAAACGTAATTGCGACAGAATTCTGTTAGGATTCCCAAAGAAAAGGGAAATTAGAAACATTGAAATTTATTTTTTTCTTTCACGGTTTGATCTGGAAAACGGAAAACTTCAATGCGTATCCTAATTCAGATGTTGCAAAAGAATGTCTCATGTTATGAAATGTAAGAAAAATTAAGATACATATATGCATAGTTACATTCCCTCTGGATTACTATTTAAACGAATCTAAGCTACCACAGAATTCTGTGAGTTTTAAAGTCCTTTACTAATTCTGCTTCTTCCAGTCATTAAGCCATACGAAAATTAACGAACACAAAATTCTGTCAGTATTCAGTTTACCGGAATTTAAAGACAATTTGTAATGATATTGAACAGTGAAGCATTTATTGCTAGATGAAAATTTATGCAAGCTTTGAATTAATATAACAACTATAAACAGAGTGTATTGTATTATTGGATATGAAGAGTCAACTTAAATTGTTGATATCCAGTTGTTTTCTGGTGAATAATAAAAAAAAAAAAAAAAACTCATCAGACACAAGATTTCCTTGATTTTTCTCGTTTTCTCTATAATAATGTTGCAATTCTTCTGTAAATAATTCATTCCTTTTCGTTCCATTTGTCCTAGACAGAAGCAAACAAATAATAAAAAAAAAGCTGTTCTGAAAAGCCATTTCATGCGTAATCGACCGATGTGAAATAAAAATAAGTCGCCTTCCCTGGTTTTTTTTTTTTATTTTGTTTTTTTTCAAATTTGGAATATCTGCTCTACTGCAAAGAAAATACTAAACATTTTTGGTTTAAGAACAGCATTTAACAGTGCCATCAAACATTCTATTTATACTAGTAAATGCATTTTATTCTTACTTTGAATGGCGGAATTTGAGTTAAGAAGGAATGACGATCTCAATCACATCTCCTTTCATTATTCAAGGTTAGATCAACAGGGAAAATGATGATATGGCACTCCTTTTTTTTAAATGAATGTTTCTTTTAATAAAATGAAAAAAAAAAAAAAACAACTGTAAAATTTATGGTTATAAACACAAAATTGATGTAAAAAGTGAACAGGAGTAAAATGTAAATTCATGTTGTAACTGTAAAATAACTGAAATGATGTTCCCAGAAACTCTAAGAGACATGATGGAGCCGCTGGTCTCTGTAGAATGTTGCCCACATTTTATTGATTATCCTAAACAATAGTTTACGTCATTCTTTTTCATCCAATGCAACGTGTTTCACAGAAAAAAGAAATAATTAAGATCAAGAAAAATACAAACATTGCTTCATCCAAATTGTATCCGTCATTCGCGATCTATCTCTGTACATTTCCCCATTTTAAGCAAATTTAAATTTTACAAAAAAAGAAAAAAAAAAAAAAAAAAGAAAAGTATTGTTCGCTTATATACAGGAAATTTTTCATCTTCAAAATTAAAAGATATATGATTACTTTAACCTGATCTGCTTAAGTAAATAAAATAGAAACAAAAAATGACATTAAAAATATTTGATTCGCTACTATGTACTGTTTATAATTTCAAAGCTGCTTTGAAAATAATAATAGTAATACTAATAATATATTAGACTTTCATGTGGGAACAGTTGTTTAAGACTCAAAATTGCTTTTAATACTCTTACACAATCATCGCACTGTCTATTGATGACCCTTGCTAGGATGTCTTTTCTAAAATCAACGACCCTTTCTTTTTTTTTTCCAAGTACAGAATTATAAAAATAATCAACACTGATACCCGTGCAAAGCAAATTATCAACTGATATAAATAAAAATTGCATTTAATAATAAATAAGCAGTAAAAATAACAACAAAGAGCTATATAGTAAATTATTAGTACAATCTATATTAAAGTTATAAGTATCCTCACTAAATGCCTGAACAGGCCTTTCGGATCGCGGGAGGTAAGGTTCCCAGCGTTTCCTAACCAACGGGACAAAATTGAGGTCGGATGGTCAATCCGACGCCCGCCTGCAGTTAACCCCTGGGAATTAAACCATTCTTCAGAGAGCTGGGTGGACCTTACGACCCGTTGAGAGGAGAATTCAGCGTGGAAAAAATCTCCGACCTCCGCCGGGTTCGAGAATTGAACCCAGCTCATCCAGGCCACAGATAAGCGCCTTCCCACTTGGCTACCGGGGCCAACGATATACATTAGTATAAATACAAAAATTATAGATAACTTGATAAAAAGCGATATTAAGCTATGATAAACAAAGTAGTTACTATTTTAATTGTCTTAAGAAAGTAATGTAAGTATGTAAGTTAAACTTTTCCTTCAAATTAAATTCAAATTAATTTATTAATTTCAAATTAATAATTAAAATTGGCAGTTAAAGCAAAATTTATTTTTCAAAATAGACCGAAAGAAGCGAGCGTTCGTTTTAGAGGCTCAAAAGATTAAAAAGTGCAGTTTATTTATTTATTTTTTTTATCATATCTGATTATTGATAAATATCTCCTTTGTTATGTTGTAACTTTATAGTAAGTTATACTGAAAATAAATGAAGTCTTATGTAGTCATATGACACAAATAAGCCTGTTAAGTATTTATGATTCAGAAACAGATTTAAATACGAGCTCATTTGGATAACTAATTTAAAATTTTTTTTTAAAAAAACGCTAGTTCTCACGAATTATTTTTGTATCGTCTGATAAAAATTTTGTTACCAAAGAATTTTTTTTTTATTTTTTGTGAATTAAATGGAATTAGCAAGTTATTCTTAGATGAATTTATGAGTACTGAATTCTTTGTCATCAGAGGTATAAATCAATGTAAGCTTATATTCAAACAGATTGAAACGAAATGCTGGATAAATATTTGGTGACTTATTCAAATGTTAATAACTGTGAACAAGAAATCATATTTTAGTTTGTTTTTGTACAAAGGTTTTCCAATTCCTTATTAAGCATTCCAGTAGAAGCTTGTAAGTCTTCAGAAAGTATCAAAGAAGATGCCTCAGAATCTAATTTTCAAACAGGCACCTTCCCCTTCCCTCTTCAGTTCTCAAATTAATTAAACAACCTGATAAAGACTCTTTTCTATAAACTCTTCTGCAAATTACCAGATGCTTCTAGAGCAGAGCTCTAAACAATGTCTGCATCTGGCGTTTTATATTGGACACCGATCTTCAAACAATAGATCCCACTAATTTTTTTCCGCTTCCTTAGTAAATGATCATCTCATTTTCCTTGTCTGCTTTTGACAAAACATTAACTAACGACGCAATTGCCTCTGAGTTCCCCCAGCTGCTCCTGAAATAAACGGTAAACTGCTTTCTATTATCCGTTAATGATTCTATGACAGTTTTGTCAAGGATCGTCAGTGATTAATAATGGAAAAACGGCTTGTTTGTTTTCTGAGTTACCGACCTGGTGATTAGGACATTTTAATCTAAGATTCTCGTATCAACCTTTTCACAAAAGCATTCTTACAAACGTTAGCATTTTCATTGCGTTTTGGCTAAGGTTTCCATTAATACAATAAATATTAGCCATGTATTATTAATTTGTGCATAAAAATGCTTGTAATTATAAAGAAAAGAACTTAATTTACCAAAGTTAAGAAAAAAATCGAACTTTTGTTGAGATTAGAAAATACTGAACCCAATTTTTTTTTAAACCTTTTTTTTTTTCAGTTACTTTGATTGATAATTAAGGAAATGCATTGGATATGACAATCCATGATTTTTTGCAACTAATTTTCGAACTCCATAACCCTATTCAGATCAATTTTTTTTTCAATGCTAGACTTTTCTAAAGAGCATCAAGTCAAAATAAATTAAACTTTAGTAAATCTATAAAGTAGTAAAGATGTTGTAACTAGGCTATTTGTTTTTGGAGAGACGCGAGAATACGTCACATAAGTTATCCATCCTTTCTTACTTTAGAAAATAAAATTCTTGTATTTAAGAAGGATTTAGATATTTCAAAAAAAAAAATTGTATTTTATTATTATAACAGTTTTATAGCTCTCAAACATAAAGAATATTGTAGTAAAATCTTTCAATGTGCTTGAGAAATTCCGATAAGTAAAAAAAGGAGCGTTAAACATAACTTGATAATATTTTTTTTTAATATAAAAATAGCATTTTTGAAAGTTTTTCTCCCAATTTGAATTGACTCATCAGATACAACTACTAAAAGCACCCTTGTGTATCATTTCTTTTTTATAATTTTTAATGAAATTTAATCCAACGTATGCCTTTTTAGAATATTGTGTTTCAATTGAATTTTGGAGGACTTTTGTCTACAATATTTTCGTATTTTTCTCTTTTTCTTTTAAAACTATCCAAAGAATCACTTAAGGAAAGCAAGAAGACTTCTTTCGTATTTTCTAGGAGGCACGGAGGCAAAGTAAAAAAAGCTGTAAAAAGTTAAGTACAGATCTCTATATGTTTTATATATATATATATATATATATATATATAGCCTATAAAAGAACTTTAAAAAAAGATAAATTCCAATTTCTTCGGATGAATAAAATTTTAAAAAACAATTCGTGATATATACCATTTAGTTCCAATTGGGTTCTCCTGGACCATCTGTCAAAAACAAAACAAAAAAAAAATGTTATCAGTGAGATAAAGATCGCATGAGGAGCAGGGTCCAGTCTATTTCCCATAAATGACTGTTTTAGCAACAGACAATACAAGAATCCATATGTCGATATTCGCGATCTACATCCATCGATACCATTCTGTTTGTCTTTGTTTCAATTGTGTCCTAGGATATCTATGTCCTTCATCTCCGTCAGTTGCTTGCTTTTCCATGTTGCAACTTCCGTCGTTCAATTGATACGAGGATTCATGGAACACGTTATGGCAGACGGCATCGCAGCTCTGATCGCTATCTACATCCTCGTCTCCTTTCTACTCAAATAATGAGCCATTTGCCACAACAGGAAGATTGAACCAATCGCGGGAAGTGTTTACGTCTCAATTGAAGACTTCGCCGAGTCACAATTAAAATGCACGTTACAAAATCGAAATTGGGAAACAGCTAATAACGTTAATTTACATTTCGTAATTTTTCTTTTAAGAAGGATTTGTTTAGCAGTCAATGCAGAAATGTTATTCAGCTAATAATAATAAATAAATAAATAAATAAATAAATAACTACATAAATAAATAAAAAAAATTCTAATAAAAATTAAATTACAAAAACATAGATTTTCTCCCTTACACTTAAACAGAACTGCTGGTCAAGGGAAAAGAGGTAAGCATATAAGCAGTATTAGGGAGAGCGATTGTGCAAGAGTCCCATACAATAAAATAGGTTGCAACTGTTTTGGTTGAACATACGACTCACTTTCTTTTCCTCTATTTTTGGTTGGAAGATAAGATCTTCCGATTTTAGGCATTTTGATCACTCGCCCTGGGTGCAATGCCCCTGAATATCAATGAAAAGGAATCAATTTCGGAAGCATCTAAATATAGCCTATTAATTATCAAGCCATACGTTAAAAGACCAAAAATAGATTTTTAGCCATTATTCAAAAGCAGGTCACGAGTGAAGTATTCGTTGAGGGCAGTTTGTGGGCTACACTAAAGGTATCGTTTTCAGTAATAGCTGTTTGAAACTCAATTAAAAGAATGAGATTTAGATCTTAAAAGTCTTAAGCAACTCAAGTAATGTTTGCAAATGATGACAATGAAGGAGACTTTGATCATTGCCATATTTGTTTTGTTGCTTTGAAATTCCTCTAAAATTTCGAATCAAAGTTATAATCGGAGCAGTCTTTATATGTTATTAAATTTATTAACTACGAGAAGAATTTGGTTATTAGAAGTATCAGAAGGGTAGGTGGCAAATGAGAACTAAAATAACAGTCAACCATCGCGGGATGCCAAAGGAAAATGGATTTAATCTAATTAGAATAGGAATTAATTAAAATTCTAATTGAAATTAATGATAATATACGATATCTATTAGGAACTTTTACTTTTTATTGCTATTCTCAAAAGCAACATAGCAGCTTCAAATCCATTTGCATTACTGTTTGTAGATAAAAAGTGCAATTACAATCCTTGAATGCACCGGAAAGAAGGATTTTAATTATTTCCCAGGTTTGTCATTTATCGGATTCATTTAATCACACTAATATTTGAAGATACCTAAAAATGAAATCTTGTCCATTATTTGGTTAATAAAATATAAAATTGACATTCTATGGAATTTGTAAAATTTGTTTCTGTGAATTCATTTCACAGAAGTAATTCAGTAATTTAATACATTTTCAATCATATTTTCAGTTTGATGTGCTTTGTTCTAAAAAAAAAGTTTCAATTTTTATAAGTTTCATTCATACACCTTATTATTTTTATTAAACCTGAGAATGATTCAGAGGACCAACAGGATATTAAAAAAAAATTGTAAAAATTATTAGGACTAATATTAAGGGAATTCTGGTGGTCATTAGTAATAAACACTTTCTTCTATTGAAAGATCTTTTTTCTATAGAGAAATAATAATTAATATTTCAGGGCAATTTTTGTTGCAAGCCAAAAAACAGTAATCATGAAGTTGCTATTTCCAACTTTTTTAATTAAATTTACTTTTTTATTTTTCTTTGTGCAACTTCACATTAAAGAAGCGGGTCTTGTTTGGTGAATTTAACTACATGTCACTAGAAAAGGTAAATTGTATTTCTACTTGAACGACGCCCACGGGTGCCGTTATTTGCACTCCTGACATTTAATTCTTTCACAAAACTGAATAAATTTCTTTTCATCAGAAAATTATTCAAACTCAACATTAACTTACTTTCTTCTAAGAAAACAGAAACTAAACATTAAAGAAATTTATTACATAAATTATTAACTTTCTTCTAAGTAGAAAATATTTTAAACATCCAAATTTACAAATTCTAAAAAAAAAGCTTAATTCATCCAGTTTTCTTAAAAATTACACAATGAACAGGAATTGGAATAATAATAAAGTAGGAAAAGAATAATATGAATTTGTTTTCGTCATCCGAAGCACAGCAGATGAAGGTAATTATTATTATTATTATTATTTTTATATTATTATTATTATTATTATTATTATTACTGTTGTTATTTGGGAAGTCGATAAGTCATAATTGAACTGTAAGCAATTTTATGAAATTCTCTTAATTAAAAAGGGATTTGATTTGATGAGTTTTACGATTGTGTTTTTCTTTTACCATTTCCATGTAGTTTAAATATTGCAATAATTGCCTAATTACTTAAGGGCAGATAAGGTCACTGAAAAAAAGGATATCTACTCGTCGCTCTGGATAGCTCTGATACATTTAGAATATTAATATGTTTATATCTGTTCTTAATCTGCTTATCTATAATTCTTAATCTAATAATCTTCAAATTATTAACATATCCACTTTTACTTAGTAATATATTTTAACCTTATAATAAAATTCCAGATCTAACACTATGTGATTCTGTCAATTCCAATTACAATATAAATTAAAGAAAATACAAAATGAAAATATAAAATGAGAGGAAGAAGATTAGTTAAATATTGCTTCTTTTGCTTTTAAGATGAGAAATTGGCTTCAAATTATTCGTAGGTTTCCAAATGTTTAAAACTGTTTAAAAAAAACAACAATTCTAATTACATAGATTTTATGAACTTAGGAGACTGTTGGTACTTTTCAGGATTTCCATCACAATATCCCTTCCAACTCACTTCTCGTTCTTGTAGCTTAACTCCCTCTGTCTAAAATGGCACCTGCCATCATCTTTCTTTCTATTTCTTCCTTCTATCTTTCTATTTCGATTTACTTTTACTCCAGATTCTGAAAATTTGTGGAACAGCTGTGTAGTCTTGAAGACTTTCCTCGTTTATCTTACTTGTAAATTGTCTTAGGAACTCTTGAGCTCCGTTTATTTTTCGCAACCATTCCTCTCAATATTAATTATCTAAAACCTGAAATGTTTCAGCATTTTTGTTTCGTTTCTCTTCCAGGAATTCATCAATGAAATGACGTTCAAGAGTGACTCGTTATTACTAAAGATACCGTACCCTTGAAAAAAGCTTTAAGAAGAAGGTTCCAGAAAGTGCATTTTGATGAAATTTGATGCGTTGTTATAAGAATAGCAGGTTTAAACTTCAGATATACGTAAAAAATTTAAGTACAATTAAAATAGAATATAAATTTATTTCATTAAATATATTATTAAAACCAGCTTTTGTTCGTAAAGCAAACGTAAAATTCCCTGACAAAAGAAGACTGAAATTATGAATTACATTAATTTCTTTCACACTTTATTTATTTATTTATTTATTTATTTATTTATTTATTTATTACAATTTTTTCTAGCTTTTCATCCCCTTATTTATTTGTTATTACTAAATGCAAAAAAACATTTTTTTTTTTAATTTTTAATTTACTTTTTTTAATTTTTTTCTTGGAATTTTTAAGAGACGCTTTTTTTTTTTTTATCCAAAGGCCAGTTTTAATATAATTGATTTTCAGTTTTCTAAGAAGTCTCGGTCATTATTTTCATTCTATTTGTTTCCACTTCGTGATTAAGAATGACATTCTTTTTTTGTAGTATTTCTTTTTGTAGTAGCCTTCCTATAAGCAATGATATTTATATTATCAACGTCATTGTAGATAGAGCTACACAAAATGCCTCACTACAGGGATAGGAAGGCTGTATAAGCAGTGAGGCCATAGCAACGCCATTCTGAATTAGTATAGATAGATGTGCTAAGCTACAAGTTTTAGCTTCTTTTAGGCACAATTAAAGTTCTATTCAAAATTTGTAGTCAAAAAAATTAAAAAACGAAATCTTCCACTTCCTCCCCCATGTCTGAAGGCAATTTAAATTGCACTGATTAAAAACTATTACAATAAAATAAAATAGATGGGGGAAGCGTAAAGTTTCTACAATATCAAAGTTGAGTGGCCACAAGGTCATAAAGATGCTGAAACGCAGTGGTTCCCAAATGTCGGTCCGTAACAAAATTGTAACCGGTCAGCGATGAAATGAAAACAGTTATAATGAAATTTAGCTTTAAATAAACTTAAATTTATTCAAGCAAGAGATTTAACCTGCCAGAAATTAATATAAAAGCATAAAGAAATGACACAGAAAATGAAAAATATCTGAGCTTTCATCGATGAGAGTCTTGGACGACCGTTTCGTCTATTTTTTGTGGACTCGTCAGCCAGATCCACTCAACAGATGAAATGCATTTTCTGGCACGTTAAATCTTTTGTTTAAATTAAACCAGGTTGGGTCCAGCCTTGGTTTGTTTATTTTTTATTCAAATCCTTTGCTCCTGACGGTTTTGTAGGATTTGAAGGTTTGCCTGTTTCGGTTTCTTTTTTAAATGTTTTCTTTTGAAGGGAGCACAGCCGAATGCACGAGTGGTTTTCCTTATTACTTTTGCACTATCTGAGCATTTCATCTGCTGAGTGGGTTTGGCTGACGAGTCCACAAAAAGGACTAAACGGCCGTTCCAGGCTGTCACAGATTAAAGATCAGATAGTTTTCATTTTCTGTGTCATTTCTTTATGCTTTTATGTTAAATTTATTCAATTTTCTGTAGTTCCACAGATAATTACTAAATAATAAAAATTGGACATCTCTTTACCATTCCCTTAGTTTATTTTTGAAATTTTACAGGTCCATGAAATTTAGAAGTCTGGGAACCGCTGGTGTAGACAATTGTTGAATCATTGATATAGAACAGGGGTGCACAATCCGCGGCCAGCTGGTATATTTGCTGAGGCCCGATAGTATCAAACTTAAAATTAAATTTGAGCTTTTACATTGCTGCCAACAGATACATTGAAATACATCATCCCGTGGTGTCGTCAAATTTTGTGATCCACTTTCGGATTTTCGACTCGTCCTGTTCTCGTAAGTCCACTGTTTCCACTCTCGCATCGCTATCGTGGCATTATGCCCCGTATGAGCAGCAATTTCGCGGTATGGAAATCCTCCTCCAAGCAAGCCGATCATTCGGCCCCGTTCAAACTCCGTAGCTTGCTTTTAAGGCGCCCTTTGACGTCGACGAGGCATACTAACTCCATTAGGCATGTGTACAGCTCACTGACGATGAAAAAACTACTTGATCCACAACAGTCTTCTACTTATACGCTTTTACACGACAATTCAGAGGCTCAGTCTAGGCATACGCAATCATTCTCAAATTTTAATTATTTGCATCTCATACCCTGCTTTAATGTCCTGTAAGTTTCACTTCATTTGCATGTTTCCTTCAAGGTGTTGCATTTTTCTCAAACATGAGTGTACTGGTATACAAATATGCAGGATGATTAAAATTCCCTGTACAAACTTTAAAGATAGACCAGGAATACAAAAACAAACCATATTCATAGTGGTCGCCATCCGAATGTGCTACAAGGTACACTAATGTTCAGAAATAAAAGACAACAAGTACGGTAGACAACATGTCTGTTAGCCCTATGTTTACAATATGACAGTCAGGTGACCACAATCAAACCTGTTTCCGTCGAAGGATGCAATTTCACACAATCTCTGGTGCAAACGCAAGTGTTCTGTTGGGATACCGTTCACGATACATTCATACAGCACAGCGACTCGTCCGTTCATTCGCTGCCCTTTAGGCTAGGTGCATATCTTCCCTCTCAGCATTAATGAAGCGATACATCCTATTCGTACAAAGTCAACGTCTCAAATGACGATGGCTCACACTGCGCAACTAATATGCTGTCAAACAACGCCTTCTAGCACATTCGGATGGCGTTTGCGATATACGTTCCACTATGAATATGGTTTGTTTTTGTATTCCTGACCTATCTTTAAAGTTTGTAAAGGGAATTTTAAATCACCCTAACTATATATATACAAGGTATTCATAATTAAAGTTCACAAGGCTGTCACTGGAAGCAAGTCCATCTAAGAGACAGTTTTAATCAAAAAAAACATACATCCTAGAAAGCTAACTTATAAGTTTAGCAGATGTAAGATGCCACTGATTTTAAGACTACACAAGAATGATACTCGGAGATCAGAAACTTCACATTTATAACGAAGTCATCAAAACAAACAAATAACGATTTAAGTGAAACTTTGATTAAAATGGTTTAAATAATATGTAAATTCTTACTGACTTTTATAGAAATGAAATCTAAAGATTTGCTTTAATAAGATTCAGACCATAAGGAGTCAAAGGCTGAGGCACCAGTACTTGTGTCGTCGTTAAAACGCCGAAATCACAAATTTCAGCAAATTAGTTAATATAAATAGCTGAAAGTATATTACTAAGTTTAATTTGTCGACTCCAAATTTATTTTGGTAAATTGAACTCAAAGATAAGAATTAAAAAAAAAAAAAAGTAAAACAACAACATTTAAATGCACATTATAAGCGAAGCTTTCTATAATAAACATACATTTTATGACAAATGTCTAATAGATGGACTTGCTTTTTTAATTCTTAAAATACATTTTGTTTTCTTTCTAACCCTTTTATCTCTAGATAGTAAGAGATGTGTTATAAACTTTAAAAATTATTCGAAAGTTGAAGCTAACGTCAATTTTCAAAGATAAAGCGCACTTTGCAAATAGATAATAATAATAATAATAATAATAATAATAATAGTAATGAAGCGTAACTCGATATAACAACAGTAAAGCCCACTTTTCTTCCATAACAAATAACGTTCAGTTGCTCTATCATATCCGATCCGAAATTTTCGAAGATTTTCTTGTGACTACTTCGCTTTTTTAATTAATTCATTTAAATTTAAAAAAATCATTTTTATCAGTTACTTTATTTGTCGACAGTTAATTATGTTATCTTACGAAAACATAACGAATTACAATTTTTTTAAGATACTTTATTTATCAAGTAAGTGTCTTTTATTTCATTTGGGAGAATTTACCGCACTAACTTATTCTAAAAACCGAAGTTACTGAAATTTCCCCAAAACAAAAAAACTTCATTCCTCACCAATTAATCTTTGAAAAATCACCAATTTTAAAAAAATCTGATAGAAAACTAAGATCTGAGTTCTCATATATCTTTGAGGAAAAATCAAAAAGTCTTGCAAATGGATTCAAAATGGCGCCTTCAAATAAGCGAGATGACAAGCCAGCTCGTCGTAAGATCCCTCGCAGTCATAAAATCGATTAGATTAATTAAATATTAATATTAAATCATTATTTAATGGATATAATTTAATTATTAATATTATTAGTTTATCTTCTCTTGTTTCTTGTCCTTCAAATGGTATTTCTTTAATTAAATGATAACATAGGATTTGATTAAGAAAGCCTAAGAAAGCCGATGTATTTGCATTGGGATAATAAAATGGTAAATTCGACATAATATTCCAGAATAATTATGGTTTCATAAGATCTTCTGGAATTGGTAATAAGCAATATTAATAACTAGAGAAGAGTTACTGATTAAGACGAGAAGAGTTACTCTTCCTTCTTAAATAAACTGTTATTAATTTACATGCTCCTGATTTTTTATTACAAGGCAACATAAATCAATTCTACTTCTAATCCATTACCATCATTCGACCCTTACTTTTAAGTCGTTTAAATGTATTATTGTAGTCTTAGAAATAAAACAGTTACAGACGTGTTTGGTGGAATGCTACGACTGACTCAGGCCTCTGCATTTTTTTTTTTTTGTTAGAGACGTTATTTTTGAAATTGTGGGTTAGGGGTATTCATTTCATTCTTTCTTTTGTCTTGTAAAAGCACTACTGGCCAGTTTTTTTTTTTTTTTGATTTTCCAAAGAACTGGATAGTGGATTTGACCCCTCTCACTTCATGGTCAAAATCATGAATTATTTGAAAGTGGTTTAAATTTAGACTTAATTATAAAAAAAAAATAATCGAGAAGTGATAGGCTAATTAATATATTGTTTTTCGGTTAAGAGCTCAGCCGGGCCCCTTTGATGGCCGGGCCTCAGTGCTAAGGGACCAACTGACCCCCCCCCCCCCCAGTTATAAGCTCAGTTATGTCATTCTACAAGGAAAAAGAACTCCTACGATCCATTCTTTTCTGCAAATAACCCGAAACTGATCATTTTTAAGTTATGACACTGTTGAAGCAAATGAGCGATACTTACATACATTATATGTTGCAAGTTATTCCTTTGCGATATATATTATCATGTATAGATCTATAGATCGCAAAGGAATATGCCAATAACTAGCAAGATTGAATTAAATAAATATAGGCCTATATCCAATGTCTAGGCCATTGCTTCTTATCTTCGGCCTAATCAAAGAATACCTTTGCTAAATAATTGTTAATATTTAGCACACTAAAAAATAAGACTCTATATTTAACCAAAAAAGAGAAAACATAGAAGAAAGAAAGTGAACTTTCAAGTGAGCTAAGAGAATCGAACTCCAATTGAAATGTAAAAGTGAAGTTGTCGAACCAACAGTTCACGCATTGTGGCAAACAGTCGTTGTTTGACTATTTAATTGTTCCGAAAGAATAAGTTACAAGCGAGTTTAGATCTGGTTACTTGAGTTAAGTTTTGAGAATTACGTAAAATTTAAGGTTTCAATTCTCTGAATTTCTTCAGGAAATTTACAAATGAGAAAAATAACATCTTTCTTCCATTTCTAACAGAAATGAAATATAACAATCAATCAAAAGAATACAACAATGTTACAAATAAATTCCTTCTTTCATTATTACAGATAATGAAAATAATCAAGCTAATGAAATTACACCTTTACAAATAATTTTCTCCTTTTCATTATTAAAGACAATGATACAACTTTTTCATTATATCGATAAAGTACACAATAACGTTACAATACAAAGTAGATTAAATTTAGTTTTAATTTAACGTTCTATATTGTTAATAACCTTTACAAATAATCCAAAAGAAATTGTACTCATTCTTCGGTTCATACATTTTGCCATATTAATAAACCCAGATTCCAATATATACCGTTCCGTTTCATCTTTGGATTCGTAAATAACCTCTACTATTTTAAACGTAAAATTTGTTTTAGGCTATTTGTTGATTCAGTGCATCATTATTAAATTCTTAATTGCAGAACGTTTAATTATAACATATTTTCCACAAGCTCCTCAATCAGCATTTAATCATCTTCAATTATAGGTTTTAATTGTCCCTTCCTTCCTACTTCCTAATAGTGTCTTAGATTTATTTAAGTTTTTTTTGTTTGTTTTTGAGTATAATTATCAATTAACTTGAATTTATCTTCAGAATATTTGAAAATTATTATTATTAATAATAATAAGAAGAAGAACAATAGTAATAATAATAATAACCTTAAGAAAACTTATTGAGCTAATATTGGTTTTCAGGTTCATTGGTTCGAAATTTGCAATTTTTGGAGATGGCGGGTTTTGAAACTAAGCTCCTCACATAATTAAGAATCCCACATTAACATCAGACAATTGCCGGCAATACCATGATGTCCCTGAAACAATTCAGCATCTAGCCTCATCCTGCAAAGTCTTGGCCCAAACTGACTACAAATGGCGATATGATCATGTCTGCAAAATTCTTCATCGACAACTCAGTGTAATGCATAATCTCATCAACGTACAACCTCTGCCATATTACAAATATAAGCCTGAAACTGTATTAAAAAATAATAACTATAAATTATATTGGGACAGATCTATTCTTACTGACAAGACAATTGCGCGTAACAGACCAGACATCATGTTGATTGACAAAGCACAGAAAAACAGCATTTTTAATTGATGTGACCATCCCAAATAATAACAATATTTTATCAAGTTATCACAATACATTATTCAAATACTCCGATATTGCTATAGAAATTCAAAAACAGTGGCACATGAAAACAGTTTACATCATCCCGATCATTGTCTCAGCAACAGGTCTCATCCCAAAGAATCTTCATCATAGCCTTAACCTACTGACTCTATTGGTACATCCGAACATAATCAAGCAAATGCAATGTCTCCTAAATACATGCTATATAGTTCGCAATTTTCTACATGGGAACTCAGTTCATTATAAACCATAGAACATCATATGACATCCGTCTTGAGAAAGAGAACTCCGATGAGAGATCATATTAAACCGACCATCAAAAACTGAGCAAATAATAATAATAATAATAATAATAATAATAATAATAATAATAATAATAATAATAATATTCTTTCGGAACAGCAGAAGGGCTGTCGCAGGAATTCCCAGGGTTGTAAGGAGCAACACCTTATTGACTCGGTAATCCTGCGGCAGGCGCGCGCGAAGAATAGGAACTTACACATCGCGTACATCGACTACAAGAAGGCATTTGACTCAGTCCCCCATTCCTGGCTTTTACACACTCTTCAACTCTACAAAATACAGCCCAAGATCACGGCATTCTTGGATGCCACGAAGAAGAGTTGGAACACGACATTAAACCTACGCACCTCCAACACCTCCATCACTATAGACCCCATTCCCTTAATATTTTTCAGTGAGTCTTCTTTCGTTCTGCCTCGCCTTGAATCCATTAAGCCACATGATAGACAACACAAAACACGGTTATAGGCTTACCTCAGGCACTCTGACACCATACAAAATCTCACACTTACTCTACATGGATGATATTAAACTCTACGCCACAAACAACGCACAACTTACTAATTTACTACAAGTCACAACATAGTTCACCAAAACATTGGGTGATATTGGGATGGAATTTGGAATCGACAAATGCCGCAAGCTACATGTAACATGCGGGAAGACTTCGAATTCGGAGGGTTTTGAACTAGACCATGGGTTGGCCATCCAATCCATGGAAGAGGAAGAGACCTACAAGTACCTGGGCTTACAGCAAGCGCCCGTCATTGACAACGCAAACATCAAAAACGCACTCAAGAAAACATACCGTGCTCGCGTTCACAACATCCTCAAAACACAACTCAATGCCAGAAATAACATTAAAGATATCAACATTTTTGCCGTCCCCACATTAACATATTCGTTCGGCATAATTCCATGGACAAACACTGAACTCGAAGCTCTACAACGCACAACACGCATTACATTCACGAAACACAACATGCACTATCCCAAGTCCGCTACGGAAAGGATGACTCTTCCCCGCAAGGAGGCAGGCCGAAGACTCATCAATCTCATCACCCTAAATGAAAAACAAGTACACACACTTAGGGAACACTTCCACCAAAGAGCACAACACTCCTCACTCCATTCAGCCATTGTCAAGGCTGACATACACCTCACACCCCTGGATCTCGCAAACCCTTCTCTAATACTTATCACCCCCGACACCCACACACAGCAGCTGCGTGAATCATGGGCTTGTAAGGAACTCCATGGCAGACTTCGCCACGAACTCAGCTAGCCTCATGTCGACCTGGAAGCGTAGAACCTGGCTAACGAATGGTGAGCTGTTTGGGGAGACCGAAGGGTTCATGATCGCGATACAGGACCAATTCATCCCCACAAGCAACTACAAGAAACACATTCTACACGACGTTAACACACACGACGACAGATGCAGGAAATGCCACACTACGCCTGAGACGATCGACCACGTAATATCAGGCTGTCCCCTTCTCTCCCAAACAGACTACCTCCACCGACACAATCAGGTAGCGTCGATCGTTCATCAACAGCTAGCACACAAACACTCACTTATTAAGAACACGCTCCCATGCTACAAGTACACACCACAAAGCGTACTAGAGTCACTCTCACATAAGCTGTACTGGGACCGCCCCATTCACACAGACAAAACTATACATCACAACAGACCTGACATCACACTTGTTGATAAGGTCAACAAACAGACCTATCTCACTGATATTGCAGTGCCTATCTGCAAGAACATGCAGAAAACTCACGCAGACAAGATCAGTAAATACACCGATCTAGCACACGAGCTCCAGAAGCAGTGGAGGTAGGACCGAGTACGCGTTGTACCCATCGTCCTGTTCGCCACTGGTCTGGTGCCTCACACATTGCACTACAGCCTCAGCACACTTCACAAAAACACTTTTGCACAACTCTAGAAGGCTGTGGTACTCAACACAACATGCATAGTTAGAAAATTTATAGATACAACCAAACATCCCTAACCATTCTTCCACATACTTTTTTTTTTTTTTTTTACACTTGATAATATGTGCTTTGGTCCTTGACCCGCCATATTGTCTTTGTTGGGAAAACCCATGATTTGAATCTTTTACGATATAATAATAATAATATTAATAATCCTGGATAAATTCCGCTACGGAAAGGATGACTCTTCTCCGCAAGGAGGGAGGCCAAGGACTCATCAACCTCATCACCCGAACGAAAAACAAATACACACACTTGAGGAACACTTGCCGTGATCTCAGGCGTCGGTCTGCCGTGAGGCCAGTGTGCCGGTACCCGGATTCAAATCCCGGTCGAGAACTTGGATGTTCAATTTCCTTTCCTGTGTTGTCAGCCTCTTCTTCACTTTCTCTTCAGTCTGACGTCATTCCGTAATGGCGAAGGCGAATGGGAAATCACTCCAGTATGTTTCCTTAGTCCGTCTATGGCTTCTTCTAGGGGTTCGCCGTTCTGTGAAACTAGAAATCCATCGACCGCGTACCTACGGATCGGGGATCCACTTAGTGGAGAGGAGTGTTGAACACTTCCACCAAAGAGCACAACACCCCTCACTCCACTCAGCCATTGTCAAAGCTGACACACACCTCATACCCCTGGACCTCGCAAACCCTTCGAAAGTGGAACACTTTCTACACTCACCACCCCCGACACCTATACACAGCAGCTGCGTGAATCATGGGCTCGTAAGGAACTCCACGGCAGACTTCACCACGAACTCAGCCAGTCTCATGTCGACATGGAAGCGTCGAACAGATGGTTGACGAGTGGTGAGCTGTTTGGGGAGAACGAAGTGTTCATGATCGCGATACAGGAGCAAGTCATCCCCACATGCAACTACAAGAAACACATTCTACACGATGCAAACACACATGATGACAGATGCAGGAAATGCGCACTACGCATGAGACGATAGACAACGTAATATCAGGCTGTCCCCTTCTCTCTCAAACAGACTACCTCCACAGACACAATCAGGTAGCGTCGATCGTTCATCAACAACTAGCACACAAACATTCACTTATTAAGAGCACGGTCCCGTACTACAAGTACATACCACAAAGCGTATTAGAGAGAGTCACCCTCATATAAGCTGTACTGGGACCGCCCCATTTACACAGACAAAACCATACATCACAACAGACCCTGACATCACACTTGTTGATAAGGTCAACAAACAGATCTATCTCATTGATATTGTAGTGCCTATCAGCAAGAACATGCAGAAAACTCACACAGACAAGATCAGTAAATACACCGATCTAGCACACGAGCTCCAGAAGCAGTGGAGGCAGGATCGAGTACGTGTTGTACCCATCGTTCTGTCTGCCACTGGTCTGGTGCCTCACACATTGCACCACAGTCTCAGCACACTAGGACTTCACAAAAACACTTATGCACAACTCCAGAAGGCTGTGGTACTCAACACAACACACATAGTTAGGAAATTTATGGACACAACCACACATCCCTAATCATTCTTCCACATAATATCCCACTTCAATTTTTTTTCTTCAAATTAAGCCTTATACTTAATGAGGATAAGTACGAAAATAACAGAAGATATAATTTTAATTACCTGGATTTCTTTCGAATAAAATTTATCTATTTATTTTCAGATTATTTTCTTACAAAAAAAAAAAAGAAGAAGAAGAAAAAAAAGGAGTTACATTTATTTATTTATTTATTAATAGACGAAATTACTTATAAAGTTGGAGTGTTAATATCTTGACGTCTATAAAATTTTAAAAATTAACATGATATATTTTTTAAAACATAAAATTTTATTTTCAAACATAAACATAAGTATTAGAGCTCAAAAATTATTTATATACTGTATTTGTAATAATATTATTTTTAATGATTATTAATATTATTTTAGTATTTTTTTTTATAATTACTAATATTTATAATTTTCAATATTTTTATTTTTCGAATTTTCTTTTAGTAGTGTTCATTAGTAAATTCTGAAATCACCTTCATATCTTTTATCACTGATACAAATTAAAAAAAGGAAATTAAAAAATTGTAGACGGATAGACCCTCGATAAAACTTTTAAACTCAGTCTTATTTACATTTGCAGCTGTCATCACCACAATGTCTTTTTAGAAAAATGTTTTAAATTATAAGTACTTTTGAAAATTTCCAGCCTTAGTATCCAGCCTTTTTAATTCTGAAAACATTTACTCTGTTTTCTCCAAAACAATAATAAGGATAAAAGTATTATATTAGTTACATGATTAATGATAACAATATTTATTTTGGCTTTAGCTACTAGTACAAGCATTTAAAAGATCTAACGATATCAGATTAACGTTCGTTTTTATATAGTTAATTAAATACAGGATAAATCAGGTCAGGACCGATTGAGGGATAGGCGAACCAGACAGTTATTTCATTTTAACTGTTAGATTTAATACTAATAGTTTTAATATTAGAAAATCTTGAGCAATATTCCTTTATGAGGAGATATGATCGAATTACGTGGATTAGAGCTATTTGTTTGATCCAAAGGCAGACGATACCTATTATTTCGGTTATAATTAAGAACTGTTAAAAAATTACTACTTATTCTATTTGCATTCGACTTCAATTTTCAATTACAAGTGTAATCTTTGAACCATGTGCTTTATTCAGTACTTCTCAGGCAAACTTCCCCCACATCTTTTTTTTTTTTTATCAATTAGCACAGTTGTTATGTAAACCTAATCAAAGTTTCCCTTCCTTTTCATGAACTTTGGGGAGGAGAGAACTGATGTAGACTGACCTCTCCCAATTCAACTCATTATATCAGCAGGAGATAAGCATTAGCTGAAGAGGTTTGTGTTGGTTGTATTATCAGTTAAGCAACATTTATCTCGCTACAGAAAAGAGTGAAGTGCTTCCAAAAAAACAGAAGCCTTTATTTTTTTTTCCTCTCTAACTTCACTAAGTATCGCTATCTCTCTTGTCCACGAATCCATCCAATTTACGACAATTGACTGCCCACCATTTAGCTATTATGGGATTTTTTTTTCCTTTTAAAATAATAAGTGGGTTGTCCACGTTGTATCTAGTATCAAATTTGCCTCAAAACAACAATACTTCTCTTCACAATTCGCTAATAAATTTGTTGAGCAATTCTTCCGTAATCGCTTTCATCTCTTTCCATTCTTACCACTTTCTATGTGCATTTGTATGAATTGCTCATTGTAATTTAAGTTCCAGTAGGTGCAGGAAATTATAGTAATTTCAGTTGAATATTTCAATTGAGATACGAGAAAAAAATTAAGAGCATATACAATGGCTGCAGTTTACTTAGGCAATTCCATTTCAGGATATCGCTGTTTTTTGGCTAAAATAAAACAAACCTACATTTGGATTATCCCAAAAACCTCGAAGACATTATTCCATTTCGTTTATGAGGCATAACATTAAGATCAATATCTTCAACCAGTTAGTCCTGGGAAACAACATTTACATCCACTGCTGTTTTCTGGGACTTTCAGACGACCTTCAACAATCTGATTAAAAATATAATATAAGGATATTAAAAAATAATACTTATAACTGAAAAAAGTATTATTTGCTAGAAAAAAAAGTTCGCCATCTCTAGACTAATGATAGAAAACTTATTTGTTATTTAATAATAAAACACATCTCGCTGATTTGTTAAACAATTACTTAAAATAATTATTTTGTTTTTAAACTTTACCATTGCGTATTATTACAATAGTTCACTCTAAAAATAGTGAACTATTTACATAATTTCGGCTGTGTCGCCGCTCTCTCAATATTCAACAAGTAGGAGATAATGACGGTGCACGTGCCCTCATTGTTGTCCAGACAGGATTATTGGTATTGGCTGTTGGACATTCGTTATTGTTATTGTTATTATTGAAACTGGTAAATCAATTTTTTATTTTCTTTTATTTTTATTTTCTTTTATTTTTATTTTAACAACATTTGGCTTAGTCATTCAAATTACATGTGGGCTGTTGAGGAATTCATGGCTTTTAAAAAATGAGCTTAGAACATCTTTTTCAATCTTGTGTTTTTCAAAAATTTCAGGATATTTCAAAAATGTGGCATTTGTTTTATTTCCGTGAATATTTCACGGGTAGCAACTAGTTTTAATATAAATTATATTAAATAAAAAGCGACTAATGTAACTTCGATGTCAAATAAATTACTATCGGGACAATAAAGTTTTCGAAACAGTCTTAGTTATGCAAGTTTGCATTTGTAGGTTTATAGTACAGTCGGACCTCTATTTAACGAAGTCGCTAAGTTCGTTAAATGGAAAATTCGTTAAATAGAGATTCACCTTTTAAAATTACTTTAAACTACGTAAAATAGATTTAAACATAAACAATAACTATTACTAAAAAAAGTAATAATTTTAATGACATAAAGCATACATTACCACATGCGTACTTAAATTTTAGACTAATAAAGTCTGTTAATTTTGTCTGAGTTTTTTTTTTTAAGTGTTTTCGCTCATAGTATGTCTCGCATCTTTGCAATGCACCAAAAACCCCTTCAGTATTTTCATCAAATTGTAATCCGCGTCGGATTGATTCATATGATTTTAGCATTTCATTATACGAAGGTTTTTTGATTTCTGCATCATTTCCATTTTCATCATCTTCATCTTCATCGCAATTCATTGCTGTATTGTTTTTATTTTTCATACTGTCCAAAATATCCGATTCATTTTAGTGTTTCCGAGGTCTCAACTTCAAAATCAACTGAAAGATAATCATCAATCAGCACATCATCGTCAATTTCTTCTTTTTCCCTCAGCTGTATCCACATTTCTTTCATTTCCTCTAAGGGAATATCGTCTTCGTCTTCGTCCGCCGTACTTGCCGAATTATCATTGGTTGAAATGCAAAGAATGACAGCGATTGGCGTCTTGTAAAAACATTTCAAGGAGAAAAAAAAAAAAAATAGATACCACGAAAAACTTCGTTAAATAGAAAATGCACTTCGCTATTTGGAGGTTATTTTACGAAGAAATTAGCAAAATGTTCTTGGTTCCAAAGAAACGTTCGTAAAATAGAGAAATTCGCAAAATAGAGGTTCGTTAAATAGAGGTCTGACTGTATATACTCATAATAATCAAAAAAACTTTGCCAAGACACAAAACTAAAATAAACAGGTCTTACTTAAAAAAAAAAAAATGAAGTTATTTTTATGTGATTTTATTTTATTTGATATATTTTATTTATTTATTTTTGTTTTATATCATATTTTTCTTTATCTTAGCCAAAATTGATCTACTTCAATACAGCTTGCTTGTATAAATGTAATGTTAGTCGAGCCTTGAATTGAATACTTTAATCTTTCTGTCGCCGATCTGGCATCTCAGCTGCTTAGACCTCAGTTCGATCCATGATAATTTTTTCTCTCTTTCGCTTCAGCACTGTCTTCTTTCCTTATAGATTAATTTACAAAATCAAACCTGAAATTATCATGGCGATCGAAGTTGAAGGAGCATCCTTAAATAAATCGAAAAAGAATATTTGGGTAATATATTTTCTGGTTTAAAACAACAGTCGCTTTTTATTTTTATATGATGTCTTTTTTTTTTTTTAATTTTATATTGTAAAAAGTTAATTAAGGAAAATAAATTATCGGGAATTTGATCTCAAGCTGACGTTACAGAAGTGGCTTCCAAAATATTATTATTTATCTAGCAATATAAGGCTAATAGTTTATTTGCAATGATTGAGAATAATGTTCTCCATACTTGATGCTTCGAAATAACTGATAAGTGCAAGAGGGCTAAATTCAAAACATGTAGATAATTTGTGCAAAAAGAATGTGTTTTTCATTCTAAAGGGAGAATAGGTATCCCTCGAATAACGACTATTAACTGTAGTATTTTCGCTCTTCAGACCTGACTTTCAAAAAAAGCTTTAAGAATTTCAAAAAGAAGAAAAGAAAAGAAAAAGAAATCGAGGAAAATACAATGAAGAGCTTCACAGCTTCAAGGGCTCCGCCAAACTGCACCGAGAGTATTATGAGTGAAACCAATCATGGACTACAGCAATCCTTGAAATGGAAGCTCAGTCGTCGTAAACTACTGGATATTATAAATATATTTACAGAACTTAATTATGGTTGGGGTCGGTAAATTTCCCTTCATGGCTCATCAGGAGCAGAAGGTATAGACTTCGACGTTTCAATAACCATCGGGATTAGTTGAGACTGGATGACCCAAAGCTTGCTAGTCTTTACCAAGAAAGAAACTAGGTTCGTATTTTATAGAATGTTAGATGAACTCTAAAGTCCGTTCGAAGGAGATCTCCGACGTCGCCTGGGATTGAACCGACTCTTTCAGGCCTGAACCACTGGACTCACTAATTATAGTATGATTAATTTACAATACCGTGGCTGCTCAAAAGAAAAGTCTTGTATCCCCTAACCAATCGGTTTTTGTTTTTTTGAAATCGTTTTTTATTAAATATTAAAAAATATATTTTTTTCCATCTTTCGGAATATACTTTGTATTATAACATTGATTTAAATTTAAGGCTATTAAATTTTAATAATTATTCAATCGAAATCAGTTAGTGCTATCCTGGAACTCATCTCATTGAGTTATAGAAAGTTACGTAAGCTGTTTAGTTTAGATCATTCACTACAATGCTTTCGTACATTGGCTACCCCTCACCCCACTGCATCCAAAAATGGAAGAAATATAGCATTTAGGACCTCTCTTTTTGGCCCAACGCCCTCCCTCCCTCACCACCGGAAAAAGGACACAACGGTTTGTCTTTTTTTTTGGGGGGGGGGGAGGGGATGCTGAGAAGCTCTGCGATAGGAGATCAAATAGAAATAGGAAACGCGAAAATGAAAAGTCACAGGATGCGATAACACAAAAGCGAGAAGCTTTATAGGCTATCTCTAATTTCACTGAACGATATTATATGACTATCAAATGATAATGTCTTATGTTTTCTTACACAATCGCAATGGATTTTAAATAGCATTATTTAATCATAGTTGATCCTTTTACATCATGCAATAGGCCTAAAAATGAAATTTGCTAAATTTGTGTGCATTTTTTTATGCTAATAATGTAGTTTTATTCAGCTATTCTTTCTTACAGCCTATCAAATTTCAGTTTCAGTGAAAAAAAAAACAAACAAACAAACCTGAAATTGAACAAGCTGTATGGCCTCAGTAAAAGGATAAAAAAAAGTCTTAAGCAAACTTTGTTTTATTAAAATCAAAAATTATCTTTGTTTATTTTTCGCTAAAGAAATTCTTTAGAAATTTCCTACAGTCAGTCTCAGAAATAGATGATGAAGTCAGTAAAGGAGAATGGGCAGATCTGTTCCCACCAGATCTGTCCCACTTATCTGAAAGATAAGATATATACGGAAGGAAAGATCTCCATAAATAGGACATTTTTTATTATTATGACTCGTCTCAATTATTAGTCCGTTCGGAGTTATATACGTCTAGATTATGACTTATCTCGTTGACATCTTCCTTCCCGATGTATTAATTAATTATCATTTAATACTTATTTTCAGTAACAGTAAATATTATTTTCATTTATTACATGTAAATAATTATCATTTACTTGAAATAAATGATAATGTTAATTATTAATTACGTATAATAATTAGACTATTAAAAGTTAATTAAATAATAAATTCGAGAATTACGATGTCAACTAGATAGTCACATCTAGAACTATACAACTCCAAACAGATTAATAATTGAGACGAGTCGTAATAATAAAATATGTTCTATTTAAGGAGATCTTTCTATAGGTATATATCTTATCACTATACAGGGTGGGGCAAATTCCCATACATTTGTGCTTATTGTCCTTTGATATTCAAATGATCAGTCAGATAGTCTCATAGACTACTGATAAGCATGTTTTAACCCAGATTGAAGTTTGTCAAATACTTTTTTCAAAAGATTTCACTTACTGATATGAAATATAATGCATCACTCATCTACTGTCCGTTTCAGTTTCCTTGGGTTATTGTTAATTAGCTAACAATATCACTGATACAAGTTTTCTTCTTTTAAATTAACTGAATTTGAAGTAGCCATTCCTTACTATGTAGCTTATTGTGGGCCCGGTAGCCCAGTGTGAAGACGGTTGACTGAGGGCTGGAGGAGCCAAGTTCAATCTCCGGCAGAGGTCGGGGATTTTTTTCAAGTTTAATTCTCCTCCACACAAGTCCTAGGGCCTAACCAGCCCTCTGGAGAAAGCGTACCTGGTTTAATTCTATGTGTTAAAGGCGGGCGGGCGTCGGGCTGACCACGCAATCTCAACTGAGTCGACGTTTTGCAGAAAACGTCGGGGGCTTTATCTCCAACGACCCCCAAGAGCCACTTAAAATTTAAGTTGTCTTTAACTTTAATCATTCCTTATTGCGATGATCTAAAAGAAAGAAATCATACATCAATATCTAGTAATCTAACAATGGTCTACAGCAATCTGGATACAAATTGTATAAGCACACGATAAAAACTTGTATGACATTAACTGTTGTAAGTAGTATTATTAAAGTCTGTGAAGTAAATAATATTTAGTAATGAAACACTATAGTTCGAATTTACAGTATATGTATCCGCTGAATTTACTTGTATTGTAGTCTTCATTATTTTTTTCCTGCGATAATTCGAGATCATATTACTAAATCTTGTATGTGTTTGTGTGCCTCTATCTTTTTTATTTTTTTAAACTTTTTTTTTTTGTTTCTAGTAATAAGATGAATATTTTTAGATACTACTCCTCTTCCTGTTTATAAAATGCCTGCTTATAGTGATCAGTTTTGCTTAGTCTCACAGGACACCACTTGAAGCAGAAAATATTATATTTCCTACTACTTGGGCGAATTTCTTTAAGCATTTAGTATGTTTAGATCCTTTCTGGTAGTGATATGCTGCAGCTCGTGAATCCGAGGCGGAAACCGAATAGGACTGCTCTTCTTTTTTTTTTTTTTTTTGTATTATTATTACTATTGTAGATTTACTTGTCTCTCTGATTACTTATCAATTTTCGGTGATTATAGGTTCTTGTGTTCTTACCTAACCACACTTCAGATACATGATAGAGATCCTATCCTTTTTGAGAGTCTTGTTCTTAGTCCACCTACAATTTTCTTCCTTTACACATCTTTTCCTGCTTGCAGCTCTCCCCACCCACTCGTCCTGACTCACGCTGCTTCCTTAGACCGAATCTTAACACTCCATTACACAAACAATTTCAATAATTCAAAATGCATAAAAACTCAATTGGACTCTGTCGACCAAAACAACCACGAAAATGTGGCAATCACTCCGAGGCCGTGACTTGCAGGATTTGCGGGGGAGATGTGCACCATCATGAATCTCATTTCACCAACAGATGGATTATTCTCAGGAATGCTTGCTCGGTCGCTTTTCTCATCTTCCAACCTAGATATAGTGCCACAGGAAAACACTACACCATTCGATTCAAACTGACTTCGAAATTGTATTTACAGCTTAGGTGTTACATGAGGATGGACCAAACAAAAAACGAACAAAGCAAAACCAGAAAAGAAACTCTTGTTCTGCATCATTGGTTAAATCTACATCCTCGGACACAGGCTAAGCCGTGAACTGAGCAAACCACACACGTTACAAAAAAATTCAGTCAACAAACCTGAAATCAAGCAAGGCATCTGTTTTTTAGACATTGTAAACAGATAAAAATTTACAGTAATGAAATATTACTTTTAATGGGCTATTTATGAGAAATTGAAAGAAAACAAAGATCAGTGAGATAATTAAATGAAAAAAATATGATTAATTAAGTATATTAATAAATATTTGATGTACTAGTCAATCGAATAAAAATATGACAGCGAATCAAAATTCTGTTTTTTTTTTGTTTTTTTTTTATTTATTTTTTTTAGAAAAACATTCTGTTTATGGTCCTTTTTCAGTTTCTTTGAGCATTTGTTTTTAGAAAAATGCGATCCAAAAAAAAAAAAAAGTTTGATATTAGTTTACTCAAAAGTTAAGAAAATAAATATCAACCATATACATATTACTATGTCCTTAAAGGAAATAAGTTTATAATTATTAATTTATACACTAGATTTTGTTTCCAGAATTGATTTTTTTTATTGTAATTTTGGCAAATTTAAGTATACATTTAATTATAAGTGGTATTAATGTCATCAGTAAGCTGCCAACTCGTACCAACCAAAAAAAAAAAAGCCCTGATTATTACTTTTTTTTCCCCTTGCTTTATTTTAAACCAATAGATTATTTTATGTTCTATCTTAATTCAATTACCAATTAAAGAAAAAAGAAATCTTGTATATAGTAAGGTCGTTTAACTAAGATTAAATTGTTTCTTTTGTTTCTAAAGAATTTAATGACTTATATCAAAGTAGCAATGCTTTGTTTTTTCCTTTTTTTATTACAATGATATAATTAATATATGGTAGAGCTTCTCAGCCGGTGTACTCTATAAGGATGCCCTTGGTGTGTCGCAAGAAAATCCTCCGAGTGTATCTGTACTAAGGATTTAGCTTCCCAAATAGTCTAGTCAAATACATTAATATAGACTAAATTTTTGACATCAAATAATCTGGGCAGAAATTAAAACTTCATTATAACAATGAAGTTTAATAAATGATTACATCACATTCAAATCTGCTTAAAAAGGTGTTTGGTTTCCTTATGTCATTTCAGGGAATTCTTAAATATTGAAAATAGACAGTTACTTATTCAGGCTGAGGTTTTTTTCAAAGTTTTCTTTTCTACGTAATTAGGCAATGAAAAGTTTGATGTATAGTGGGATATTTAAAACAATGTTTTGTGTGCTGCAGAATATTACCAAATACTTTTAAAAGTGCGCCGTGAAGTAAAAAGGTTGAGAAGCACTGATTTAGGACAATTTTAGGGAATTGCATGGTCTTCATCCTTTATTCAATTTAAATTTGCTATTTTACAATTATAATTTCTAACATTATGTTTGCTCAAGCTAGAAATGCACAAAAGTAATTGCATACTTGATGATTTCTAAAACACTAAAAACTGTTTTTTAGCATACTTGATTTTTTTTTAAATCTTGACTAGAAAAGTCACTCAGTCTGTGTATGTGTATCTTTTTGTTGCACCTCCTAACAACTTTTGAATACAGGTTGGATCTTCTTGAAACTCAGTATAAATATTTAAGGACTAGTGACAATCTAACTTTTATATTTGAACATTTTTTTTCACGTGAATTTTCAATCTGTAAGTAAGGATGACTACAATTTTAAAATGAAAAACTGAAGCGCATGAAAAATTAAATCAAAATTCTCTAATTGGTCAATTTCTAATTAAAAAAAAAGCCTTTTCTGTAATTTTACATGCTCACTTAATCTATATTATTTTTTTTTAACTAGTTAATGTTTTATTTAATGCAACATTGATAAAATTATTTTAAAATTTTCCCAGCAGTTTTTCTTCAGAAAAGTCAATTTTTGCATTAACTTGAAAATAATGATTATTTTCATAATTGGAGACGTATAATAGTTTTTGACAATGTACTGCTTCCTGTATGATACATCTATTTTAAAAATTAATTTTCAATTCAGGATGTAATAAGCACAAATTATTATATTTGCTTTAGCGATCTGCAAAATGTCGTCCATAAAAACTTTCTCGGACAATAACTACGATATTTTATTGCCCTATTGCTTTATTCATTCATAAGAAAACCCTAAACAAAGAGTTTGTCTTTACAGGTCAATGAAAACATCATTATTACTTTTTATACTTCTCTTAAGAACGTTACTGAAAAATATTGTCCAAAAAACAAAAAGTGCAAATTTCAACTAAAACGAAACTTCAATCATCGCTCAGATAAAATTCTAAAACATTCTTGTCCTTTTTCTCACCAAGGGTTATTAAGGAATGTTACAAATGTACGACTACCTTTGAAATGTCTTTTATATCTATATGGGTACTCTAGGTAAGAAATCACTAGCATACATCAATCAATTCAGGATTGTAAGTGTTTCGGGAAATTATAATTCTGCTTGTTGAAGCTGAAGAGGACTAACAGCCTTAGGGGAAATACTCAGAGACAAAATAAATAGAAACAAACCAGAGGGCTTTTGGAACTCGTACACCCAATCCTCATTGGGAGTTACTGATTTAATAGGTGGGATTTTGATAACGTTGTTATAGCATTAAAAGAAATTACTCTCGGTACCAAAGTAGACTTTTTTTTTAAAACTACATTTAAACGATTCCCTCTATTTCGCCAACATTAAGAAAACAAATCGAATTCAAATGTGCGTCACTACTTGATCACTGACCCTTGTCGTAATTTCCAGATTTTCAACAAATTGAATTCGACGCAATATTTATTGAAAACCATCATCCAACGGAAAGCCCAATATCTCTACAACTCAATTTTATAGCTTCTGATTTGAAAAACAAAGAGGGAAAGACAGTTCCATGAATAAAGAGCACATTTTTATCTTGAATGAATAGACAAATAAACGACTCTATCGGCATTTGAAAAGAAAAGATAAAAACAACCTATTCTTATATTGAATTTCGAACGACATTAGGAGAAGAACCATTTTAAAAACATTTTTGAGGAGATAACGAATGCGAATAGTAATGTTTTCGTGGCACTGAGTCTCTGTCCCAAAAAAAAAAATAGGACTTGTTAAAATTACGTATTAATTAATGTTAATTCTTTTGAACGAAGAAATATCATTCATTAACTTTTGTATTTATGTCCCTAATTTTTAATTTCAGCTTAATAAAAAACATTTATATTTTGTGGCATTTTAACCTTTATTTTTTATTCGATGCTCTTTTTATTTTTAAATCAAGCAGTGCACAGTAATATAACTTTATTCTCCCAATTCCTCCCTGATCCTCTCTCAACAGGGTTATAAACAAAAATAAACCATCAAATAAAAATAAATGAATAAATATTCACAAAGACCAAGATATAAAATATTTAAAAAATAAAAATAAATAAATAAATAAATCAGTTATTTATTAATTTTTTTAATAGCCTATTTTAATGACTTAGTAGTTTGTGACTACATATTTTAAAAAGCACCTTCTTAAAACAAATATATTCAATTATTATTTTTTTTTACATTAAAAAAAAAACTACTATATAACTTTCATTTTCGTCAAGATCTATTCAGAGGATTTTTTTTTTTTTACCTACAGGCTAAATGAATGCTCTAAAGTGAATGTGTTAGGAAATTGCTGTGATCTGTAATGTCACAATTGTGGCTGGTAGTTAGGTATATCACTCAATAAGCTTAATTTTGCAGTTTTTGCCTTTTTTTTTTTTTCTTTTTTTTTTTTCAGATGCGAATGTCCGATATCTGGACGAAAACTTAAAAAATATTATAATTTGTTTTTTGCAATAAGGAAAGAAATTTAGCTAGAGGAGGTTTTAGGCGAAGGAAACCTATGCTTTTGCGTAAGGTCTCTCGGTTTCGATGACCTCGTGCGCTAAGATGTAGGTGTTGTATTCTTTTATGGATCGATGGTGCAAATAGAGACCGAATTAGTTAAATAACCAGGGCCCTGCGCTTTTATATAGATTTATTTTAAAGAGCCTCGCAAGTTATTATTACTATTATTATTATCAAGATGGCAATTACATAGAACAGTGAAAAGAAGACGCGGAATAGAACTGTTTTGCCGAACCTAGAGTATATTACAATGATAGAATTCTGTTAGATATCGTGAATATTTAAGTATTCGCGTGATTAAGTTATAGATTATCTGTATTTAATATCATGTTTTCAAGTCTTACAATAAACTATCTAAGACGAAAATCTTAAAACCAAATTGAAGTTTATGGATTATCTCAATGGTACCTTTTACGTCGTGAGTATTTAATGAGCTAATACGTTTCTTATTTGATTTCCTAATTGTTGCATCAGAAATTCGACAAATAGAGAAAGACATAAAACAATTTATGATACTGGCTAAATTATATACAAGCACGCAAATTGACTATGGGGCTAAAGTACTGTAATTATGTAATACAGAGATATTATAATAGGGTCTCAGACAGCATCTACGTATTCTATATTAATACAGAAACCTAAGGAATTATGTAGTTAAGTTACTATTTCAGTTTTAAGATATTTGAATCTTTGGAAAATATCTCTATATTCTTTAAAATACTTCTTTTAAAGTTCTTGAAAAAAACTTGAAACCTACCTTCCTACTTACTTTCCTACTTGCCTATTTACATTTTATTTTTTTAATCTTGAAAATAATATAAACCCTAAGTTTATATTTAAACTAGCTGTATTATTCGACTTCGTCCAGCTGCATGATGGAAAGCAAAGAATTGCTTAAGTCGCAATTTAAATGTAGACCGTATTCTATTTATAAGAAGATTTGAAACTTGTTATGTAATGATAAATTTAACGTGCATGAAAACATTTTACAAAGCAATAAAAAGGGATAAAAACGCACAACAAATAACATCACTGAGTTAATTTTGGAATATTTGACACTGGGAATCCAGGACAGAGTGTTTCGAGGTTACTACCTCTCCTCAGCTGGATTCACCGAGTGTCTGCAGCTCAATGATATCAAAGGAATATAAACAAAACACAAGTAAACACAGGAATGGCCCTTCATATAAAAAACATCAAAAAATAAATTAAAAATAAAAAAGGGCACTTAGTTAATCCCCGCCAGTCAACTGCTGGTTAATGAAGGATTAAACTCTAAGAAACACATACATATAATGATAAATTTAACGTGCGTGAAAACATTTTTCAAAGCAATAAAAAAGGATAAAAACGCACAACAAATAACATCACTGAGCTAATTTTGGAATATTTAACAGTGGGAATCCAGGACAGACTGTTTCGAGGTTATTACCTCTCCTCAGCTGTATTCACCTAGTGTCAGCAGCTCAGTGATATCAAAGGAATATAAACAAAACACAAGTAAACACAGGAAGGGCAGGTGTCAAATATTCCAAAATTAGCTCAGTAATTTTATTTGTTGTGCGTTTTTATCCCTTTTTATTGCTTTGAAACTTGTTATGTCTTTAAACAATTTCCAAAAAGAATTAGTTTACAAATTTCGCGCTTTTCTATCTATTAACTAATAATTATTTACTTGGAATGTAAGTGAAGCAAAAAATAACAACTTTGAACAGTAAAAATATTACAAAAATGTCAGCTAAAACTTCAAAAAACATATCTGTCGTTAACGATGTCCCTTATCGTCAGAATGCCCATGCGACCATCCTGCCTTAACCATTTAATCTTTCCCTCGAGTTTTGCCACCCCGAGTTCCCGACCAATGTGATAATACGAACCTCTCAGTCTCTTTCCCACGAAAACGAAGATATCGCCTACGACGTTCTCCGCTATCAATAAATTGTAATTACTGAAACCTATTAAGTATATATAAGTCACCGATAAAACAAAATTTTAGTAGTAGTATCTTTAAAAACCTCCTATATAGGATTACTTGTGGAAAATCGATAAATCCAATAAAAAGACACTGGCGAATTGAAAATAAAAAAATAAAATAAAATATTAAAACAGTGAATCCATATTCATAAAACGATGTCTTACTATCCCTGTTTCCCAGGGGATATAGAGATGATTTATACATTTAAAGAAAAACAATTTAACCTTCTACAAAACTCAGAAAACCGCATCAAAATTAATTGAACGGTTTGTAATTTATTAGTGATAATTGTATTTATTGTAGGGAGTAATAATTATAAGATGCAGTGAAATTTTGTTTCGTTTTCGATTCAAAAGAGCTTTTCTCTAATTCGTGCAATTCCTGTGAGGTTTTTGAAGCTTTTTCTTCACTGCTTGAGTACCTAAGATAGTAAAGTGATGCTATGTGACCTTAAACAATCTCTGCTACACCTCCTGCCGAATGGTGAAAACCGCATTCAAACGAGGCCTCCGTTATACTACCTTAGTATACAACCTTAGTAGTATAACGAAGGCCTCGATTCAAATCAGTTTAGTTAAGAGCACAAACTATTGAATTGGTTTTTAAGAGCACAAACATTTTTATGCTTTGCGCTTTATATATATAGATTATAACAGCTATTGATTACAAACAAATAGATATTACATTTCCTGAAAAAAAAAATTAATCGAATCTGCATTATTTACTTAAATTGTTTACATCCGATTAATTTTAATCTTTAAAACTCGCGCAGTTATTAACAGATCTTAAAAGGCAGATCAATAGACTATTCAATGTTTAAGATATCGATAGAAATCCAATGCTTTGGTTCAAATACTTTTCTATTGGGATTTTTATTACATTCATGCGCGTTTATTTCTCGACAAGGACCCATATGGGAAAATTTTAAAAAATAAAAATTTAGATTGCATCACAATTTTTAGGAAGATCCATACAGAGATTCAAAAGAATGGAAACATATCCACATATACTGATTGATTTAATGAAATTCACTTCTTTAATAGGAAAAAAGGCTAAAAATGAAATACAGCTTAGACTAATTATTTATTTCATTCTCTAATAACATACAGAAATGCTGATATCCAAAATCTGTTTTTATTTCCCAAAAGTAGAAAAAAACAACAACAAAAAAAAAACACTTAATAGCTGTCAATCAGAAAGATTTCTTTCAATCCTACTCCAGACATGACTCTTTCTCTAGACTAAGATTTCCGATCCTAGGACGAATCTTGAATCTGCACATAATTTGACCCCCCCCCCCCAAATAAAAAAAAAAGAAAGCAAGAACGAAAATCGGTATCGGTAGCCTATGTAGTCAACAGTGGATTGCGGGCTGAGGTAGCCGGATTCAGATCGCGGCAGAGATCGGGGATTTTTTTCCCCAGGTTATTTCTCCATTGGATGGGTCATAGAGTTCACCCAGCTCTTTGTAAAATGGGAACTGGGATTCTCTCCCGGGGCTGAAGCCTCTCGAGAGTAACAGAGCTTACGAACCTATACCTTCGGTGACTTATCCATGAACCAGCGATGGTTTGAAGATGATAAATCTAACCACATATATATTATTCTACATTATTTATATAAAAATTTAGAAATTAAGTAGATTATTTCATTCATTTTATTCGTTCATTTGCTATTTAGTAATTGGGTTATGGTCTGCCTGTTTTAATATACATATATGATCCTGCAATTAGCCTTTAGAGAGAAGCAGTATCCGTTTAGATTTCTTCAAAAAATTAATAATTTTTTTTTATTTATTTTCATGAATTTCTCATTTTTAGCTTTCTATTATTCTTTTTCCTTCTTTATAAATAATTTTGCTATTTGTAAATTAAGAATAGACAGTAATCTTCTCTTGATTCAACACAACTATTTACTTGTCTTTTTCTGAAATGCAATGGAAAAGAGGATGAACGAAATGGAAAAAAAAAAAAAAAAAAATTAAATATTTCCACATATTCAGTCTCCTACAAACTGCCATTTTAAGATCACTTAAATTTATATTTCACTGTTAATAAGAGGACAAAGTTTCTGACGTTAAAACTGTTACGATTCAGTTCACTTAGTGTTGAAGCTAATACCATGTTAAAGCCTGATATCTTCTCCCTCTACTCACCCCCTATCCGTGGAAGCAACAAGACCTCTGCATTAAGAGTGCGTTAAAATGCCAGTTCGACGGAAATTTAGCAGCGACGAGAGTGAATGGAGGCCACGGCCCCAGGAGCTTCGAAGCGCGGACTTGGAAAATCGCGTCCCGTCGATTCGCACAACGAGCGATTTGCCAATGCGTAATTTGTTCCCGCGTAACCGAATTATCAGCGGCAACCTCCTCGCCTGTCATTACATTGCAGCCGAAAGAATCTTTGGAAAGGCGGTAATTTGGCTTTTATACGCGGCGGAGGGGAATTCGACATCTCCGCCGGTAATTTTCGGCGCGAAGTTGCGGAGAGATTGGGTCCTCCTCAGGGATCTCTTAGCAGAAATAAAGTCTTTGGGAGACATTTTTTCTCTTCCTATTACGTGATATTCTTTTTTAAAAAGCTATTTAAGTTACTTTACGATCTCTCCAAGGAAATGAAATGAAGATTTCTTGTTCAATCAAATAACTCATTTTCACATAGAAACTTAACGTTTCCATTCCAGACTATAAATAATAGCATTAAAAAAATATTCAAGCCAATACAAAGGCCAATTTCTACAATTAGCTTAGAAAACCTATCCAGCCACAGAGAAATTTCACATAATAAGAGCTCATATCTTTGAAAGTCAAATATTTCCATATAAAAACAAGACTAGTTCTTACAATTGTAATAATAGAAACCCTTTTTTTACTAGAAATGATAGTTCAAATGATAGTTTTGTGAGTTCAAATGACAGTCATTAACATGATATCCTTCAGAGAAGAAACAACTTAATTTCGAAATATCGGAAATGAATTATAATCTTACTAAGATAAAATTACCAAGTATTGCATGTCGGTAGCCATTTTGTTGTTAAAAAAAA
>JAFIDM010009631.1:161510017-161537447 GCA_023159025.1 Thereuonema tuberculata | reverse complement strand
TTTTGAGATAGTAGGTTAATGAAAATTGCACAACTGTACAATCATATTTAACTAAAAGTGAGAACGTAATAAATTAAAGTTACGTCAGTCACGTTGTTTCCGAAAGAATAGTTTGACCCCAAATATTCAGGACTAGGTTCGATCCCCTGGTAAGGCTTGAACATTTTCTTCTTTTTCTGCGCTGTATGAATTTTAATAGATTTAAAAAAAAAAAAAAAAAATTAGTCTCACATAATCATATAATGGCCCTCTTGAGGCTGAAAAATAATTACTCTTATAGTCTACTAAAATAGATCGAAGGATGTATTAATCGCATCAAATAACAGTTAAGCATTTTTGGTATTATTTATTTTCACTAATTTCTGAATGTGTAACATCTGTATTTACCATAATCCATAGGTAATTAAGATGGAAATGAGATTTAGTTTTATCCTTCATTTAAACTTATAGCAATATTAGACTTACTTAATTACGAACTTTCTCACAAAGTTGATGCTTAAATTCAGTTTATAAAATCAATCATTATGAATGGATTAATCATAAATGAAATGATCCTTACAGACCCTTCCCCCCCCCCCATTTTAAAAAAAATAAGAAAAAAACTACAAGTTTTATACCCACACCGACTATTCTCTTTCTTCTCTTAAATACCAGAAAACAAGGAAGAGTTACAATTGCCTTGACTTAAAAATGTTAACGTCAATAACTTTATTTGTAATTGAAAATTGTTTTAAAGTCCATTTCAACTTAAAAAACCAGTGTATAAAGGATGGATATGAGTAAAAGTTAAGCCTATTCTCTTTTTACTCAGCAGTAGATAGATATTCGACAATATATGATTTAGAGAAATTGTATTCGAGTAGTAATGCATAGGAATGTAACTGTTCTATATGAATAGATGGATAAAAACTTGGTTAAATGGATAAAATTTAATATTTTTCAGTTTTACAAATTTAACAGAAGAAAACAAAAGAAAAGATTTTAAATTTATCGTGAAGAATGGAGATATTCTGTTAATTTCTATTATGAACAAATTATTTTTCTTCAAAAATTTTGTCGCTTTAGCCCATTTGATAAATATATGTACATATTAGAATGATATTACACGTTAAATTTCAAGATCCCCAAAAAATTGAGAAGAAAAAAGGACTTAAGCTTTTATTTAATTAAAAAAAAAAGGGGGCATTTGAAAGGAATAGATTTCAATTAGCAATGATATACTGTTGTCGTTATTTTTTTAACATTGGTAACTCAATGTATTAAGTTATCCTTTGTTAAAACGAACGAAACTCAATGACCATCGAACAGAGTGATTGTTTTGAGCTTCTCGTCTGTCGAAGACAAATGCTCCGACCGTCTCGGGTGAACACGGATCCACACAAGGTACGGAGACCATCCATCACCGCAGCTCAGCCACGCCCCCTGCCGCTGCGCTCGGGGACCTCATTGGCTCATGACGCCGAAGTTCAACACTCGGTTGCCAAGCAACTTCAGGGAAAAAGAAGGAGGAGAGTCGAAATGTAGAGGGGAAGGGAAAGACGAAAAACAAGAAAAACTTTCCTCGCTAACCCGTCATCATCAGACGCGCAACCGTCTGGAACGGTAATTGTGTCACGACAGATCGTATGGTTTCGGATAAGAGAAAAAGCTAATCTATTTTTCTCGTAGAATTTTTTTGGAGAAAAAAATAATTAACGAAAGAGAAAGAGACACGGTTTTAGGGGGAAAACGGCAGCAATCTCGCCAACCTATTTTTGAGAGGTGTTCCCACTTTTATCCACCCACTTCGCGAGCGGCAGGTGTTACTCTTCTCCGACTGTGCGTTCATAGCCCTAATGGTGGTTTGGGGAACGGCCGCACAAGAATCATGAAAAGTTGCTTCCCACGCAATAAATCTACTGGCTGAATCCTCTATTTTCAGTTCAATTGTGTGCCGAAAAACCGAGATTGAATGCTCTTTTGTTCGCGTGATTCACAGTTTCTCCGCTTTCGCGCTGTAGTCGCATTCGCAGTTATGTTGCTCCCAATACTCTGAAAAATTAATTTTTTAAAATAAAATTAACTGATTGTTAAGCAAATATATAGTCTATTGCAACATTGACAGCTTAAAAATAAAATCATTAATTAAATAAAAAGACTTAATACTGTATCTAAAAACCAAATAAATCGATATCTAAAATTACTAACAAACTTAAAAGATATTTAAAACTACAACATGAAAATTTTCAATAAATCAGGAAACAGATTTTTAATATTAAATCTACTGGTTTTAATGATACTTAATGTAATTTAGGAAATATTTTTCTTCTTTCCAATAAATTTTATTACCTGTATTTTTTTTTCCATACATCATTTTAATCCCAAAGCCTTCACACTGCCTCAGGAGAAACAGCATCAGCGTTGTCATCAATTTGATAGAAAACTGAATTGCTAATAAGCTGGAGAACTATGGAATAGCAGTTAAAAATCGCCATTAAACTTCGCCTTGTAAGTGTATCATAATAGGCAATAATATTTTCGGTAATAATGATAATGAGCTGATGACTAATAAATAAAAAATACCAAAAACCTTTTCCTTTTTTAGTGATCTAGCTAATTCATTTCAGAATTGAAGGCTGTTAAAGAATTACTGACATCATTGTCATTTTTTTTTTCATATTATCCTCTTTCTTTTTACGAAGAGGAGATGTTGTCGCTGTGTTGACTTGTTCTACATGATTTCTGCTCCTATGCGAACGATCTGTTGGTAAGTTTGATAAAAGTGGATCAGTATTAGTGTTCTTAATAATTTATATTTCAGTTGTGTAACTAATGAATTTCAGTGATTTACCTACATCTACTTAACTTAATGATGCTAATTCCGCAACGGACTGAAAACATAATTAAATCCTAGTCAAATGGGGGGGGGGGGGGCATTGGACTGCTGATATAAGCTTGAAAGTTATGTAAAGTGGTGACTTCACATTAAAGTTTGAAAAAATGGTTTTGAGATTTTTGTGATCCTAAAAATACGTTGTCTGTCTGAATCAATATTAATAACAGTGACGACGATCTGGTATATTTTAATGTGTATGTTAATAATACAAAGGAACGCATTAAGAAGACAATATTTACTTGTCTTAATTTTTAAAAAATTTCTTTCACATGCTCTTCATGTATCTATTCCTTTACATATTTAATACTAAGAAGCTGATCTACCCTCATCTTTGCTTGCGATTCTTTCTCTTTTAAAGAATACGAAAGCTGTTGAAAGTATTCCAACTACAGGATCTAATATTAAATCATGATTATGTCTCAGAATACAGAGATGTAAACATCTTTCAGCTATAGCGTAATTCTTAATGTAAGCCAGAATCTAATTTATAGCGAAGCAACTTTAAATAATCAGACTAATTCTCAAGTTCTTTTTTGATAACATAGATGTTTTACCCAATTCCACTAAACAATTTACATTTCAAAGTATAAACAAAGTTAATGATTTCTTGCTGATATAAATCTGCCAAGTGCTTAAAAGTAGGCCCTATCAATTCTGTAGTGATAGGATAAGAATTCGGTGAGAAAGAATGTAGCCGTTTCAATCTTATAGTGAGAGCTTATGTAGTCTTTTAGTAAGTAGACGAAATTTAAGTGAGGCTATGACAGAAGACTAGAGAAAACTTCCCACTCTTCGGCTACACAAGAGAAAAAGAAATACCCATTTCTTAATCAGAATTGAAATCAGCTTGCGAATGTATAACAGTATTCCTAAGCAGTAATTTAATTGAATTTTGTTTTTACATCATTTTTGGTCTACACCAGGGGTCGGCAACCTTTTGTTGTAAGAGGGCCAAATATTTTATGTGGGGATTACTGCGGGCCGCACTTGGGCCAAAAAGGGCCAAAATCTTATTTTAACAACCAAAAAGAAAAAAAAAAGGAAATTCTTATTTTAACAACCAAAAAAAAAAAAAAGGAAAATCTTAAGAAGCCCCGCGGGCCGCACCAAAACGCTTCGCGGGCCGCGGGTTGCCGACCCCTGGTCTACACGATCCTTTTATTTACTTAGAAAAGTCAATTAATTCTAAGGAATTTAATTGCTGTCAATGCTAAAAGCTATTCAATTATTACCTTTTTTTATTAGCCACAAACTCTTCACAGAAAAGTGTCTTTTTGTTTTATTTATTTATTTGCTTCTTTTAGATAATCTTAGTGATTTAATATTATAATACGATCTGCATGGAATATTTCTATCTTAACCATAGAAGCAGAGCATTTTGCTAGAATTACGTCTTTATTTCCCTACAAAAATTGTTTTCAATTCTTCCTCTATAAAAAATAAAATGGCAGCTGCTGAAGAAACTGCAACCCTATTTCTAGTGTTAAAAAGAGAAATATCTGATTACGTATATTTAGATGATTTTATCTTTTATAGCTTAAATGAATCCCTATTAATGACTTGTAATAATCAACTTCCTTAATGACTAAATCCACGTCCCCATTTAGAAATTTTATTACACAAATAAGTGACAAAATAATGCTTGACAGTTTATTTATTTGTTAAAATTAGTTATACTTTCTATTTTAAATGCTGCGCATGCTCAGTATCAGTAGATCCTTAGGAATTATCATAAATCGCATGAACTAACAATGAAGCCCTATTAATGACTGCTACTTCCTCTGACTGAGAATTTAATTAGTGTCAATTATAAATAATACTTGTGAGGATGATAAAGCGCTAACAATATAATTGCCCCGATTTGGTTAATTGGATAAATTTAGCGGTTATTAACAATTAATTTAATGAAATGTTATTTTTAATTGCTATTAATCAGAAGCTGCAAGACATGATTTAAAAAAAAAAATATAACGAAAACATTAACAGTCGAAAAACTTTCTGGTTAAAGTTTAAGAGATTTTTTTTTTATAATTTTCTTTTGTAAAATTATTCATTTTTGAATAATAATTTTAAGCAAAATTTTTAACTAATTCTCGCTAATTTTGTCCTAATTTGTTAAGCAGTGATTTCTTGAACTATATTTTCTAATTTGATAGTATTTTTTTTTTCATTTTATTTTTCCATAATTATTTAATTTTTATTTACAGAACATAATGTTAAGCTTATAATGTTTTCAAATGTTTGTCTGTACTTGGCTTTGAAAGCAAGAAAAAAAAAAAATACGATAAAACCTGAATGACTTAACATTGCAAACGATTACATACATCACAATATATGAGCAATTAAATAATCAATGTATAATAAACACAGGCTTAGTATCTAAAGTAGTACAAATGTCTCTCCATGAGCGAATCGGTTCTGTTTTTTCCCCCTGATCCATTCTTCTGAATCCGGATCCTAGACCTAGAGTTTATCAACGCTATCAAATAGGGTTCAAATTCTTTCTTGGGGTTTGAGCATAGACTGATGTCTCGTTAATCGAGCATCACCAGTACCACTTGCTCCCTCTACGGCCTATTTATGGAATCCTTTAATAATAAATTATGTAGTTACTGAAACAGTTGTATGAAAAATTTATACTCTATCTTATTCCTTATTTGATATTTTTATTGAAGCCTGTTCCAGATTACAATTTGAACATATCCGGTATATTCTAAGGAGGAAAATTCACATATAATTTCCATGTTTGCAGGTAAAGAGCAAAGTGAAGATGATCATTATCCTCAACAACAGTCTTTCCCATTTGATGGTTCTGGAACCTCCAAAGGTCAACAAAAGTGTTCGGAGGGTTTCTGAGGAAAGTTTTGTAATTGTAGAAAATTTTTTTTTTTTGATTGGATGGTTGGGGAATAAAAATATAACGTTGAAACTGGTTCGCCAGTGAAGATAGGTTGGGAATTCACAGCTCTAGAAAATTGATTCAAAATCAGAGAATTTCTCTTCGTAACCGAACTACGACGTGGGGCATGTATACTTTTCATGGGACTGCTACTCCAAATGAGTCACACCTGGGTATCAGCGGATCTGTTATCCATTATCTTTATTTTAACACAGAAAGATTCATTTCTGAACAAAATTGCAGTGGGTCCTTAATCTGTCCAGTTAAAAATTATATTTCTATTGCGGAGGGATTATTAGCCATCGAGAAGCGAAAGGTAATCAAAGAAAGCTCCAGAGTCTGTTATTTATCATCTAATTAGTTACTGGACTTGTCGGTAAACATTGCCATTAAAAACTGCGACAACTGAAATCCTTTCGATAACGTCTCAAATTCATAGTTCAAGTTTTCCAAATTCATCTTTCTTTGTTCCAAACTCGTCAGTTTCATTCCATTTTGTTGGAATCATATCCGATATTCTATGCTTTGTAATCTCTAGAAAGTTCTACAAGACGACCTGTCTCAAAAGTTCGTGAAATTACTATTACCCTACAGGCCTTAGCTACTGTACAGTGCAATGAATAAAAGATCACCCATAAAATAACTGTCAATTATTAAGATAACAAAGCAAGAAGGGTTATAAGTGTTTTCTAATATAATTAATTACATGTAAACATCAATTTTATTTTATTTTTATTTTTTTGTATTTACGTTAAATGTGCTGATAAGACCGAGGGATTATTCTGAAATTGACGACAATGCTAACCAAGCAAAGTGTGTTTGTCCTGAAACATTTTTCTTTATTCCGAAAACGTGTATTTACGACTTGAGGGAATCAGTCGTGTCGTGTTGAGGTTGTCTGCCCTGTTTCTTGTCAGCATTTTCTTTTCATTTTCTCTTTGCTTGTTTTACTGAAATAGAAAAGCGTAGTCAGCCTTTGAGTTTGGATATTTCAAAGTCCAAACTAACATCAATCTCAAATCTGGGAGAAAAAGGAAGAAAGACAGAAAAAATTAGAATAATCAAGAATATGGAGAAGTTTGAGTTAGTTTATGTAGTTTTATATACAGTAGATAAGTAGTAAGCTTCATACAAAAACGAAATATGCACTTAGCTGATTTTACTTAGGTATTGCAGGTAGTCAGTAAAAACAAAAATTAGAAGCTGAAGTGGAGTGATAAACATTGATTTTAAAATTGAAGCAGCATTAAAAAAACAACAATAACAAAACAGTATTTGAGGAATTAACTTTCGATTGTCATTTTATAAATCTAAATAGTATAATATTATCATTTAATTCGTTTTTCTTTACTTAAATAAAATAACTTCATTGCTTCACGAAGGCTAACATCTTTTAAAAACAGTCAATGTTCAATAGAATGTCTCTCACTCCGAAAAATTCTTTTTTAATGAGCTACGCAGATGTTAACCTTTGACCCCATCAGATGCCGTCCGAAATCTTTTCTCTTCTGCTCTAATCTTCTCTTCCATCGATCCATAAATCGAGGTTAAAAGAGGGTCGCAATTTCTCAAGCTGAAAAAGCAAAAGGAAAAACCGGCTTCGTTGGGTCTGGAAATTCGTAAAAGCATTAATAAAGCGAACAGTATTTGTCAAAATCCACTGTCTTATCTTTGGTTTTCATCTTCCCTTCAGCCGATACTTAAAACAAAAACCAACCGGAGACGAGAACTAGGGGAACAAACAACCAATAGTTTATTGACTTCAGAACACGAGCTAGATTAGTGGAATACCTGCTTTACCTAACAAATCTCAAAACAGCGATTTCCAAAAGATCCAATGGAATTATTCAAAAATTTTACCTTACTTTTTTTTTATCTTGCTGTCTTCATTTCAGTTATTTATATTTTCCTATTTCTTTTAGAAATACATACTTAAAGATAATTTTTCTCATTAAATGAACAATACAGCAAAATTTTGCAATAAAATAGATTGTAGCAAAAATGTTATCAGAATATCGACTTTCCCCAAAATTCCCATGAAAGTTTAGAATTATGCAAGTTACATTATTCGAATTAATTATTAGTCTATATCTCCTTCCTACATTGTTAAAATAAATTTTTAACTGTAGCTAAATTTTAGACCTACTTAAATGTTTTCGTATACCAAATTTTATTAATCTTTTAATGCAAATTTTTACAGCAACTTAAATAAAAACAATTAATTTAATTTATTTTTTTAAGTAACTTATTAACTAGAATTGCACTGGAAAAATTTTGGTCTACAATTTTTCTCCTAGTAAAAAAAAAAAAAAATATTCGAGGCAATAAAATTAAAATTCTAAACTTAAATCATTGAGAATAATTTTAGTAATATTCTAAAAATAGACCATAGAAAAGTAGTTTTGATTAACTTTACTTGTTTATGTTTAATTATTAACTCTTTTGTATAATTCTCATTTGTTTAACTATATTTACAAATTACATTAGACAATTGCATAAGAAATATCTCTTTTTACTGTAATGTTGGGAGTGGGAAAAAAAATTAAAGAAATTTAACAAAGAGTTGGATTTGAATTTCAAAATTATTATCATTGGTTTGTAAGCTTTTCATTCTATCTTTTGAATTGAATGAGTATTTATTTTTTATTTCATAAGTAGACGCTATTACAATTTTTTTTTTTTTTTTTTTTTTTTTTTGTAATTTCGTTTTGAGAAATCAGATATGCTATTCATTAGATGTTAATGTAGCGTCTTCACCTCATCCTTCTTTTTGAAGTTGTATTGGTGTTGAAAAGAGTCGGTTGTGTACTTCATTAAAGCGACTGGCGATGGGCGTTCGCTGTGGGGAGGGGAAGTGGAACTGGGAACAAGGGGCCAAGTGAAGGTGGAAGCGGCCAGAAACAATGTCTGAAACCTCTTGCTGCGCTTCATCCCCAAACTCGTGCTGCATGACTCGTGAACTTCCCATCACACAGAACACACACACCTACCCTACCCCTGCTGGGCTGTGAGTGGGATATGGATGGGTGGGACCTGTTCGGATTTCGATGACAAGTTAACATCGACAGGAATGGAAACTTGACCTCAATACAAATCGAAATGCCATCAAAAAAATCGATTTATCATTTCGGAAAATAAGCAGTGTTATCGAGATTTTCAATGACAACAAAAATCAATTACACAGTTAATTGTTTAACTTCTTGTCTCGTTTGGGATAATAAGCTGGCTCTCAACTTACTGTTTTAGTATAGATTGGTGCCGTTTAGATTCGATTTCGCATCACATGTTGTTATCAATGATTCGGAGGAAGCACTAAAATATGCGTGAAAAATCTGATCCCAGGAAGGTGATTTGAGAATATGAGATGTATCCGCATTCCAAATCAGAAATTTTCCATATGAAAACAAACTAAAAATTACTTTATAATACAGTGAATAGCGATACTACCATCAAATCAATAAAAATCCGCACTAATTCTGAATTTATAAGAGTAAAATTATTAAAAAAAATAAATGCCTCTTCAATTTGAGTTCATTGAAATAAAAAAAAAGTAAAAAAAAATCAATCACTATGTAGTTGCATTCCCTCAGAGTGCCCATTAGAAAAAATAAATAATAAACATTTTTTTTTAAATATGTAATATGTTAGTGTAGTATAATACAGTTATTTTTTTTTTTTATTTTCGGTTTAAAATTTAATAGATGCATGATTTCCATACAAAAAATAAGTTACATGATCTATAGAAAACTGTGACAGTCGTATTATATTATATTTATTTGCATTTCTGTAATATGTGCAATTCTGAGTTCGTTCTATTAAGGGATCAATCACATTATTTCCTAGAAAGGAAAAATATTACGAAATAATGAAGGGGAAAATCGTTTCAGTACTCTTTTTCGAAAATTATTTTACTATTTACTAATTATTTTAATAATTTAAGGGTAGCATATAAATGTGTTAGTTTATGTACAGTCGTTTATATTTTTTTTTTTTTTTTTTTTTTTTTTTGGCATTCATAAAGAAACATTTTCAGGATTTGTTGGAAAGGATGCTGTTCGGCTTTTAAAATATGTATTAAAAAATAAATAGCTTTAAAGTATAATAATATTGTACTGCTTTTGTTGCTTACCAAAACTTGTATGTAAATGCATATATTTTCAAAAGTTATTACAGCTAATAGGAACAAGGTAAGCTACATGATATTCATAAAGAGGAGCTACATGTCTGAATTAAAATTCCTTCAAATGTTGTAAAGAAAGACAACCTTTCCATTTGTGCTGAAAAAAGTAAAAAACAAACAAAACAAAAAATTGTAAGAAACTTAAAGCGATAAGTGTAAATTCCACAAAATAAACACAACATATCATCCAAACTGGGTAATTCTAAATCAAATCCAATAAGTAAAAAAATATTATTCAGTGATCTTAAACCAACAATTATCTTCATATTTTGTGTCATACAAACTGACCACTTATTAACTATCTCGCGAGATTGCTACAGCTAAACACACATCAAGAAAAATAGAAATGTTCAAATGATAGATGTGCCGTGAAACCTTTTTTATCTAGATACTAATTGGATACAAAATAAATACAAAAATTATTCAAATTTAAACAAATATGAATTTAGGACAATTTTCCATCTGTGCTTTAATAGTTGTAGAGATCTCAATGAGGTCGACAGAGATTTATAAAACAGCGACAAAGGGATTCGTAAGCATTAGTCTTGTCCCATAACTTCTAATTGAAAATATCTGCTCGCATAAAATCATGTACCGATCTGTCAGAAAATATGGAATAACAACAAGATCTGATATGGATTAACTTGAGAAACAGTCAAACTTAAATCCAGTTTTGAATATGTTTTGGATGCCTCATAGTCATTTACAAGGAATTGTGTCATAAAAAATGCTCTCTTCAAGATTAGGATTTTATTATCTTTAGTATCACTAAATTCTTATGCATGATTCTCCAAATAAGCATTTCATAATTTCACACTTCTATATTTTTGTCTGAAATGTCAATCAAATGCATGTAGTTTTGTTGCAGTGAAACGAGTTTTTGTCCCTAAACTAATGTTGAAAATTCGTATTTTCTCTCTTTCAATGATACAACTTAATAGCCATCCATATCATAATCTGATTTTAACAAAATTAGCGATAGACGAATGGTTGAGACAGATAAGACAATATAAAATTTAAATTCCTGGTATTATTTAAATGTTTTTACAATAATATTTCCTAGAATTGCGCAGTATTTCCTATGTCTTTCTTCCTTTTATTTTGGGATTTTCTACAAACAATGAAAATATCCGTTTAGTATATTATCTAATGAGTACATCTTGGCATCAATACGTATTTCCTTTCTTCCTTTAAAAAAAAAGAAGAAAGAAAGAAAGGGGAAACCAATTTTATTACACCTATATCTGGACCCACAAATACACGAATCGATATCAGATTAATAGGTATTGTTTCAAGATTGAATGTCGCCCAGAAGTTGATCTGCCGATCAACCATACGCAACCAGTCATCCGTGAAGACTTCCTGAAGAATCTAATTTTTATTACCTTCGTTTATATTGTTCGACGGAGGAATACGAGAACCTCCCTGAACTATGTGACGCATCGGCAGTACATGTGAACGCCAATGGACACCGGATCGGATTGGATAAACACAGAGATTGGCAGAGATGAGACGAGGCAACACAAGCGGCAAGCGTTAATATTAGCCGTTTCCTATTGCGAAAAGCAGGATGTATTCGCCATTAAGAAGTCTGTGTCTTTTATAACGATTGTTTTATGACAACTATTGTTAGTTTATCAGATAATATTCAGTCGTATAATGGGTTAAACATGAAATCAAAGACAACGCTGACACATCCCTAAACACACAGCCTTTTTGTTTAATCTTCTATTGCTTTCGTTGTTAATTTAGACATCCATTTATAAGTAATAATAATTTCAATTCATAGAACAATAAACTTGTGCAAAGCAAAAACCTCCAAGTTACGTTGAAAACATTTCCTTTTAAAAAAATACAATGAATTGGAACTTTCGCGACTTCAACAGTTGCTATAACACAAAACTGCTTAGAAAGACTAAATACTCTAGAGGATTTTATTATTTTGACGCTTTTCTTGTGTTTGACTGTCAGACAGTTCTGATTTTAAAAAAAAATCAATAGTTAATAATTTTTGAAGATAACTACCATATTAATTTCCTGAAATTATTTGTCTCCTAGCAACTTGAAAGAGAATAGAAAATAACTACTGTACAAATTGAATTTTACAAACTTTTTTTAAGGATCTTTACAAAATGCTAAATGGCTACAATTTACTTTTAATTATAATAGTATGAAATAAATTAAAGAAGTATATAATAGATTAATTAATTAATTAATTAATTAATTAATTCTGTAGTAAATTCCACAATTAATGTAGAGACAACATAATCCAATCATTTTTTTTTAATTGCCTATGTTACTGGCTTACCGAAGGCAGGGGAGGGGAGGGATTGGAACGCCCCCTCCCCCGAGGAAGAACACAACGGTTTTTTTTTTTTTTGGTTGAACGACAACTATCATCATAACCCTTTCCATTTCAAAATCCTGGGAACGCGTATGGCCTTTGTATATGTGAAAACAAAATATTTATAAAATATGTTTTATAATTTTTTTTAAGTTCAAAATTTTTTGTAAACATTCACACACAATCAACTATATTACATTATAATAAATAGAATCTTACACAATGTTAATATCTTTAGCTAAGGGATGCTTGTTATTGGAAAGATGATCGGTAGAGGGTGCCACTATCCATGGGCTCTTTCATAGACTCTACATCATAAAGACATCGCTACAAATTTTCTTTATTCTACGATCGGATTCACATTTCATTAGAAAGACTTCTCTTTCTGTTCAAATTATAAATTCATATTCGTGTAAAATGATTCAAAGTTTAAAAGACTACTTTAGTCCCTTCCTAAAATGAATCAAAACGATTTTTTTATTTTCCTAAATTTAATACTTGATTTTTATCTTCAAAATGAAAAATGCAACTATTTAAGTGATCTCGAAACAGAAAAGAATTTTGGGGTGAGGGTGGGGAGCGTCTTTATGAGATCATTCACAACTTGTATATAGTCTACGTAGTCAGCACAACACTACCGGTATTCAAAAAAAAAAGATAATGTCGAAATGTCAGTGTGAATCGTCCCATAGGCTATATAGCATGGTTCCAAAAAAAGAATATTTAAATATTTTATCGTGAATATTTTTATTCTTTAAGATAAAATGTTCATTATTTACTTTTAAAATAATGTGACTCATTGAAATGTCAGTTGAAACATTTAATATCACATCTTAAAACCTGAATAAAAGCTTTAATTTCACTTAACTTTATACTTTAATATAGGTTTAATAGTATCAACAGAGTGATATCTTTCATAGTCAGAAACAATGCCATGCACTCGGCTAAATTAAAAAATATTTATTACAATTTAAAATTACAGAGCGACTAGTTTCATAACCGTATCCTAGGTTATATTATCAAGGTAGAATTAACAATGGAACTGGGTAATATTTATAGATGAAGTAGGCAGTCAATCAAGTGATCACATGTAAAGTCTTCCGTGGGTGTCCCCGTATATGCAGATTTGGGCTGTCTGATGTAACTGCTTTGTTTGCAAAATTTTACAATTTAGTTCTATCGAAATGGGGTAATTTATTTACTGTTATTAGACTACTTAACTTTTAAAGTTATAATAAACCTTGTTTTATTCTCTTATTATTATTTTGATGAGAGTCATTCATGTATTTGATGACGGATTAAATAAAAACTATTCGATACATGAAATTCGATTTTGTTAATAACTTAGAATCAATTTATATATAAAATGAAAGAAATTTATTGAATGGATTAATATTTATAGTTTACAATTAATGATTAAGTAAAAAAAGTTATTAACAGATTAAAAATTAAAAATTAAAAATATAAAAGTATTAGAAATTCACAAAACAATAATAACAATGAAGACTGATCAGATTTTAGGATAAAATGATTGGTTAATATACAGAAGAATATAAAAGTATTAGTTTAAATATTAATAATTTGGATTTTTAATTCTCAATAAATTACAAAATAGTTTAGTAAATACTTTATTACGTATTTAAGTTTATTTAATAACTATCTTAACTCTTTTTTTTTTTTTTTACATTAGTCCATCAATTCTAATAAAAACTTCAACTTTATTTACTAGTTTAAGTTTTGATTTTGGATTCATTACCTCAATGCAAGGGTAATATTATTCAAGATATTAAGAAGGCATTTCTTTGCTCGGAATGAGCGTGACTTCTTGGTTCCTATTGGCCTTCTCAGGGTTCCATCCCCTTTTCCTCCGTGACCACGATGGCATTCGCTACCATCCCGGATGCCGGCGTTGGATCGTGACGTCATCGACGTCCCCTCGGGTCGGATCGAGTTAGCAGCACAGTGCCGCAGCAGAAAACATTCCTCGAGTTTAATCGGTGAAAGCCCCGCCTTTTCGAATATATCGGATCGAACATTGCGGTTTTGATATATGAGCCTCCAAATAGCGGGTTGTGAACAAGACACAACTTACAAAAAACTTCTGTTACAATCAACTCGGACCCAATTTCCTAAAAATCATATGAATACTTTTTCTTTGGGAAATTTAATTATAGATTGTTTGAACAGTTACACCGGTAACAATATTAATTACTTTAAAAAGAAAGAAAGTGAAACCGAAACTGAAACATTATTTATCATAGAAACAAAAGTAAAATAAAACAGAAAATAAAGTATATAGTCTAGTCTACGTAGAGCAATTAATTTGAAACTTAAGTGTACAAAGTTCAAAATTGTTGAAAATCGTTCAAATTGCAGCTAATTATGAGAACTACAGTACTAATATATTTCTGTTATTATTTAAGGAAAAAATATATAAGTGCTCTTCTTGTAAGTTCATAAGTTACATTAAATATCCATATCCTAGCTTTTAAAAGTCACTTTTAAAGTTAACGACGGGTATTTTGAGTTTTTCAAATTACGACTAATCAAAACATGGATCTCATATAAAAACTACAATATATATATAACTACATTTTAGTTTAAAGAATTATTCTTTTTAATTTTCTAGAACTGAATTAAATATTTTAAGCTATATTGCGGAAAAGCATAATTTTAATTTTTGTAAAATTTTGTTAAAATAAGACTGTTAATTTCTTAATTTTTGTATAGCTCTAACAAGCAGACCACTGTAAGATACTGCTTGAAAACCTTATTTTCTATTCATATGATTGTGAAAAGTTAATATCCCAAATAAGAAAAATAATTCTATCAACCAAAAAAAAAAAAGCAGGGTGTCTTTCTTATATGATTTAACTTCTTTTTCTTTTCTTGTTAAGGTTGTTAGGAATTCTTTAGAATATTACAGGCATCAGGAAAATAACATTGTTAGTATAAATCTATAACATTCTATTTTATTCTGAGTAAGTTGGTGAAATCCCTCCAAATAATAGACTACATAACATTAGCGGAGACCAAGCAAAAATTCAATCTCGAAGTAAAAATTAAACCTTAAATATTTTGTCTTTTGCATCTTATTTGGTAGTCTTAAAGTCTTTCTGAGTTTGACACTTTGTAACTTACATCTTTTTTAACTATTAGAAAATGCTGTTTTCAGTTAACAAGACTGATCTACATTTGTTTTTAACTCAAAAAATTGCTCTAATAATAAACTGCAACCGTATTTTAATTCTCTGAAAAATATCCATTTTATTAATAAAGAAAGGGAACCTGTTAGTTGTTGGTTTGTTTATACATAAAAATACATTATTTATATTAGATCCTTTACTTAATTTATAAAGAGATTTAAGAGATCAAAAAAACAAAACAAAAAAAAAAAATTGACAATTTCCTTCACGACAGGTAATCACTGTTATGAGATTCAGTGGTTATTTTCTAAGGAAACACTAATCAATGTCAGCAAAAAAAAAAGAGGAGGAAAAAGCCTAATGCTCCCACTTTTTTTTGTCTTTCGAAGCTTTTTTTTGCTTGACGATCCATGGGTCCAATGCTGCTGCCCCATCACCGTTGCTGACACATTTCACCCCACCGTTTGGCACCGCCCTAAAATACGGGCTTTGGGCCCAGACCGGGACAGTCGTGACTATAAACCATCGCGAGCTGCCACCTGCGAATAACAAGACCATCGAGAAGATACGGCCTTTTGCACCGACAAACCTCGTAGCAGCCGAGCGATGTTAAGACATGCTGCTTCTGGACTAGTCTCCATGAATAAGATGGCAATACATCTAATCACCTTCATCATTTCTTTGTCCTTAGAACGTTCGAAGGAAATTGCTTTATGCAAAAGGCGTAAGAGAGAGAGAGGAAAAAAAAGCTTCCAGCAGAGACCTAAGCAACAAGAAGATAAATTCCGCAGGAAGAGTACCATCCAACTCCTGAAGTGGTTTGGCGAATGCGTCTCTCCTGGCTACGCTGAATTACCACAACTAATAGAGAAGGACTACTGGTTCTACACAGTGTTCCTACCTATTCAGCAACAACTAATGTTTCCTTCCAATAAATGATTAAAAAACGTCGTTGCATTTCATTTAAACTATTAAAAGAAATACATATTACATTATATTAAAAATGATAATTTTATTCTAAATTACTATATATTCTGTTCTTGAGATCAGAGACGCATTAAATATAATCAAATTTATATGTGCCAACATTTTACGATTTTCTATAGTTAGATATGTATCAGTATTCATAATCGTTCACAGAAATTAAATAGATTTTAACTTGAATAACCTATTTATTTCTCTACGAATACATTTTCAATTTTTATTCATATTAATCATATTTTAAAGATATAATTAACAGGAGGATAAAATAAACGACTACTATTATAAATTTCATCGGGAGGGTCTGTAATATCCAATGAATTGTTATGACATCTGATATTTTTATGTTTACATTCAAAAACTGAATTTATATATACTAGATGCACTTTTTTTTTTTTATAATCTTCTTGTAAATTTCATTCTACATCTAATTTGTCAAGTTTGTCTGTCGATCGTTGCGCGATTCATATTTCAAAACTACGAAAACTACTGTTCGATATTTTACATTCGGCTGTTTTGATAGGCTGTTAGTTGGAAAGAAGGCAATTTTTTTTTTTTAAGTGCGCGGTGTGAATACTATTCTGGATAGTATCCGAAGACATGTTGTTCGGCTTCGCTTCAAGATAGAAGAAAAACCACTGGCCATAACCAAATTCAAATCTTTCTTCTTATTATTATTATTATTATTATTATTTAATTTAATTTTTAACTGTGGATTATGTTTTCTAGTTTTTCTATCATTACAATGTTTCGCTTCTCCTCCCTTCTTCTTTTATAAAAAAAAAAAAATCATTAAAATAATGATGAAATTTAATTAATTGGGCAGTAATGAATAAATACAAAAGCTAAAGCTAAAAAATATTTTTAAATTCAACTAATAAAGGAAAAAAATCTGTAGTAAATTTAAACAAATTAACACAGTAGTAAATCGAAGATAATAAGTAAATAGTAATTAAAGATAAAATTTTATCAATTGTAATAAGTAAACCTGGTGATCAATCTTATAATTTATAAGATAAAATACTTCAATGAAATATCTTATAATAATATTGTGACTAGCTGTTGTATTTTTTTTTTATTATTTTTTTTTTTTGACTAAAAAAAATTATCAAACTTTAGAAAGCTTGGCAATAGTTTCCCGTTGGTTTTCACAGGGCCTTGAGGGTCCATATCTCTCATACAAGAAGATAAGGGAAGCAGTTAAATGAACAAGAGGAAAGAGAGAAACAATATTAATGTTTTTGTCTTATAGTTCGAAACATTTCCCTGAGATCAGCCTACGTAGATTGTATTCTTAATTTGTCTTTATTTAAAAGGTTAAATAAATATTTATGCAAAAAAATACTTAATTATTAATTAACTTAATTCAAAAATAACGTAACCTTATTTTTTAAGTTGTGATCAGTTACTTAATTTTAATGGTCGTTTTTCACATTAAGAAATTACCAATATAAACATATACTGTATATAAAAAAAAGCAATAAGCAGGGAAAGTCCTAAGTTACCCAAATGACTTTTGAACGAAGATAGCTAGAGTTAGGGAAGTTAGGTTTGGTATAGGAAAGTAACCATGCGCTATCAGATGAGACTGACGGCAGCGCCACTAGCGGCAAAATGTGGAAGTTAGTAATCCTATCTCGGAACTACGAGAGATACGGAAAATAAAATAAATGAGAAAGTTGTAGAGCATCACCGAATTATTAGGAAATGACTCGTGCAAATAGAAGGCGGGAGACGCTAAGTTTTCGGAATGTCGGTTAATGCAAAAGCGATACGTACAAAATCTCCAGTTTAACGTAGAGCATATTCAGTATGTCCAATGTCCAGTGCAATACACATTTGTATAAGGAAAAGAACTTCCTGTTGTCCGTTTGCCAGGATTGTTATCAAGCTCTCACAGGCAGCAACTATTCTACTTAAAATTTAGTGTCTCCCGCCTTCTATTTGCACGATTCTTTTCTCTAAACTGTCATTTCCTACTAATTCGGTAATGCTCTACAACTTTTTCATTTATTTCTTTTCCGTATCTCTCATAGTTTCTGAGATAGGGTTACTAAATTCCACATAAGGCCGCTAGGGGCGCTGCCGTCTGTCTCATCTGATAGCGCATGGTCTCTTTCCTATACCAATACCTAACTTCCCTAACTCTAGCTATCTTCATTCAAAAGTTATTTGGGTGACTTAGGACTTTCCCGTGCACCCTGTATATAATTGAAATGTTTCAGCTAGATCTTTGCATTTCAAGATTTCATCTTGTGTTCTGTCCCTATTTACATGAAAATTATTTGAAATCAACCTACAGATTAGATACAGAAATTTACAATTTAATAATACTTTCGTAATTAAAATGATAAGTTAACCCACGCAGTCTTTGGACATACAAGATCATGAAATTGATACAAGATAATGAAGATAAATAGCGTAGATTTGTGTCAAAGGATGAAGTATAGTCGGTGTGTGTGTCATCTTTAATACAAAGAAATTGTCTGTTATTACTACAGGTAATGTCCGCTTTTAATGGCAGCCATCGAACTGGTTACAGAACGAATTGATACGATACATCTCTTATAACTTTGTTATTTCTTTCTATTTTTTTTTTTTACCTCAGGGAAAAAAAAGCTTCAAAACAACCGATTCTTTTTTAATTAATATCTGTCATCGAAGTATAAATAATAATTACTAAAAAAAAAAAAAAAATCTGTGAAGCCATTCAATATTTTTTTTTATGTGCTTGTCATCGTTAAAATGATATCTTCTTATTGTCTTTGCGGTGTAAGCACGCAAACGACAAAACAGATTAGCAGATTCAGATTTATTACTGCTGGTCGTGAAAACAAACTGATAAGTTTTATTTCAACACAATCAATAAAGAGGAATACAAATGGTTTAATAATGGTGAGACATTTTACAAATACTTAAAACCCATTTAAATATTATTGTTTTTTTCTTCATGCATTCAAATAATTATTTAAAAAAATATTGATTTTCAAGGCAACATAGAAATTTAATTTTTGATATTTAAGGATTTCTATATTAAAAGAAATGTTGAGTGAAAGAAAGAAATAAAATACAAAGTGGAATAGAAATATTTTGTTGGTATATTTAATGAAACGCTATTTTATAGATGACTGTAAATTAATTGAAGAGGTCATCATACTTTTTCAGAATATGTTAGGTTCTAGAAAAGATACTTTTTAATTTTATTATTATTTTTTTTTTTTGCGTTTTACAGAGTATACAAGTTAGAGAGCCAGGAATAATGGAAGAATCAAAAATATCCATCTGCACAATGCCTCCTTCAGCTTAAAAAACGTTAATTAATGTTGGCAAATAACTAAAAATAAAACTTAATTGAAAATTAAAAGTATAAACATAAACATAATGACAGATTATTTTCAGATGGATAAGTAGGATTAAACTAGACATTGAAAAAATAAATAAGTGAATAAATAAGCAAATGTGATGAGTATCACTACAGTCTGACTTCAGGAATTGTAAGTTTACATAATACAATGCGTAGTTCAGTGAGAAATGATAACAGTTAATGAGATGTGTCAATTTCGATCAATATATTTCCCTGTGAGTGTATTTCTGTTCGTATGGATATGAAAAGGATAAAGATAAATCCTAAATCCTCACAGATAATATTCTAATATTAATACTAGTAGAACAGCGGATGAATACAAGGATGGCTTAACCGTCAAAGCCTGTTCAGAACAGCTTGAAGCAGGGGGTAATAGACATTCCTCTGACGATGAGAAGGTGAAAAGATTAAAAGTCTTCCTGGGCACAATCGAAGTGCACTTTGCGCTTCTAATTTCTGTGCTGGTCATTCACTACTACAGTTTCACTGTGTTTCTACAGAATTTGTATAATTTTCAGGTATAAAGATCTCACAAACATCGTTCATTCTAGAAGAGTCAAGGATAGTTAGAACCAAACTTTGTGATGGATAACACTGATACCATCTACTCAGCTAGACTTTGATATTAGACAGATCTTAATATTCTTCCGGAGAGATTATGAGAGGATCTTTCATGCACAGAACTTTCGTTTAAAAAAACCAGTGGTTCAACGAGGTGGTCCGCCTTGCTGCATTGGATACAAGAGAAATGCTGAAGATAGGGAAGGAATCACTTCTCATCACTCCTACCTGAAACCCTCACAATGCTTTGTTATGGAGAATGGTGATGAAATGCCAACTCTGTTATGATCTCGAGACTTAATCCCAGTTTTGAAGTTGATGCTTTCCTCGAAAAGATACTACAACTGTTGTTTACTAAGAAATTGATTAATTTGGCTCTGAGGAGATCGTACAGAACTCTTTGTAGTCCTGATATGATTGTGCTATGGGCCCATAAATAAACAATATCTTTCTCGTTTGATAATTCTCTGTACAATTAATATCTTATTAGTTTCAAAACATCTGATTTTCTTAACTTTTTTTTTTTTGGTACATCAAGTTCAGTTTTTTGGGTAATAATCAAGTTAGCAATTTAAAAAAAAAAAAAGACAATACTATATATAACGAATTGTATGAGTTGCACAAATACTAATGAATATAAACAATATAAACTTAAGTTAAAGTATCCCACTATAGGTCCTATGTAAGTCTTTTTGGGTAACGGGAGGTAAGGCTCCCAGCGTTTCGCGACGAATGGGACAAAGCTGAGGTCAGGTGGTCAGCCCGACCTCCTTTCACCTCCGGGGAAAGAAACCAGGTACTCATTTTTAGAGAGGGCTGTGTGAAACCTAGGATCCACCTGGAGGAGAATTCAACGTGGAAAAATCCTCGACTTCTGCCAAGGTAGGGGATTGAATCCGGCTCCTCCTTTGAAATTAGAAGAAGTTCTCAAAATTTGAATTTTTTTTTTAAAATGCTATAATAATTCTATTTCATGGTACTAGATACAATTTTTACTGGTTATTTACAATGAGAATCTTCTTAATAGCTTAAAATTTCGAGTTCAAATTATCAGAAACTTTCTTCTAGAACTAAAACTATACATCATCATATCATATCGTAATGATAAGACACCACATTATTCAATACTGGAAAAATTTAAGGTCACTTAATGAACGAACAAACCAGTCATTTAAAAATAAACTTAGAATTCAAAATATAAGTTACTATAAATTTTATTACCCTTATCTTAAATTAGTTTTTTTTCCAAAATTCTTTGATGCTTTTGCTACAGTGGAGGCGTTTTCGTGGACTTTCATAACTGACCTTTACCCTCAACTTTTAGTGATGAAAACATCTATTTGACTGTATTCCCTATCTGCTTAAATCGTGGTCATCTTCACCTACAGGTGGCGTCATGAAACTTGTTGCTGTTAAGACTCACGTGATCGAAGACTTAAGAAATACGAATGACCGGTTGGTAGCGACGCGCTTCGCATGCTGATGTCGGACCGAGGATAAGTTGCCTGACATGACGCCGAAGATCATATTGGTTCGTAAATTAGAGAGTCGGCATTGGGAGAACCCAATTTGCGATGCGGAGGGATTATGGCTGCCTTGGAGGAATGGAGGGTCTGCCAACGAACGAAGACGCTCCAAGACCAATGGGAGAAAACGAAGGGGGAGGTGGACCTGGCTGACATAAATAGTTCAATTACAAATCTAAATGCTCGAGCCCCGAGGATTGTCCAGACGCACTGGCGACATTCGAGCCAATTTGCTCCGTCGGACGAAAGCCAACGCAAAGGTTTCCGCGCCCACGCAAACAAAACGTTCCAATAGAGATGGAATTTGTCTGGGGCTCCGCCAATACTGCCCTTGGGCTACAGAAACCCTAAATCTGCTGAATTCTAAGATTTCCTACGAACCAACTGAGTGAAACACAGACTAGAAATTACCTGTATAATAAGCACTACATATTTCTAAAATGACGGTTGTTCAGTTTCTTTTGGCTTTATTAATTTGCAAAGCACTTACATTATTACTGATCCAACAGGTCAAAAGTGAAAATAAGCATTAAGCATTAAGATTGAGTTTCATTTTTGACCTATTGTAATAGCAATGCCATAAACTTTAGGCCTAAGCCCTCAGAATTCTTAAAATTATTAGCAAGTTTCCAGTAATAATTTTGTATAACTTATACTCAAGGAACTCTTAACGCAGTAAATTCTGTAACATTTATCGAATTGGCGGAGATAAATAGTAATTACTGAAGTCTGTTTACGCTTTTAAGCATTAGGAAACTAAAAAGTAAACAAACTATAAATTGACAATGAATGTAAGTTAGGTTTTAAACTTGAATACAGCTTGCCTATAAAATTGTTTTTTAAAGACCTTACAATAATCTTCTTGAGAAAAAAATTGATTATGTTTAAATTAAGAGTTTGTTGTAATCCATATAATGCAGAGATGTAGATGGAAATATAGATGGAGATCTCCAAGCAAAAAAAAAAAAATCATCTTAAAAAAATTATAAACTGTGTTGGGAAAAAATTTTTATAATTGATTTTAAATTCCTGTGATTTCATTTTTCATTGTGAAGCAAAGCAACGTAACATTTCTCCAGTTGCTACATTGGGGACATACATTCCCAATGAAAAAATAAAATATTAATCGTAACTCAGGTCTCAAACAATGACAAACTTTCTAAAATCTAATTTAAACTGCAAAATATTTTTTGTAGATTTATTAGCCCATTGAAATCCTTCATTCATAACGATTTTTTTTTTATAATTCGCAATATCTAAATTTCTAAACACTGTACAAGAAAAAAGGTTTTCTCAAAGTCGGAATTGAAATTTAAACTTGCATTAAATTTCTCTATGGTGAATTAATCCTCAAATATCTACGTTACTTTGCAGTTATCTGTTATATAAAAAAAAACTCACTTAACTTTCTGAACAGTTTTCAGTCACTTAAAAAAAAAAAGTTTGAAAAGTTCAAATATTTCGTAATATACTGTAAACCTAATTATGTTGCATTTTACAAAATTCTTGCTGAACTTCAGTATAAATGTTTCAGTAACCCTTTTATGGAGAATTTTGAGGCAATTAAGAATCTTTTCTTCTCAATGATGATTAAAGATGAGGCGAGAATTCATGAGAAAGTAGTTAGGATTTCTACAAATCAGAGAAAAGAAACAAAGATTTAAAACTAGAGTCTTATAATTAAAATAGGTCACTGTGGATTTGATACAAAAGAATAGTATCCATTACATATCACTCAATCACGGCTCATTCAAATTCCTCAGACTCTAAATGGGAAAATAAAGTATTTTTGGAAACCAGTATTTTCAAATCTACTTTATACTTATTAAATTCCTTTATATTTGTATCTATCATGTTCCTTATATGTTTAATAAAATGTTTTCATAAAAAAAAAAATGATTTTTTTTTTTTGTAAGGTTTACTTGTTTCAGTAATAAAAATGAATCTGTACATAATATGAAATATACTGTCCTGATCACAAAATACGTTAATTATATGATATAATATAGTATAATTACATTATTTATTATATAAGTTATTTGATAGGTAAAAAAAAGCAGTTTATTGTGATATCATCAAAAAAGAAAATGACATCAATGAGTCAGGGTTAAAAAAAAAAACGGTTTTAATTACTCTATACGAAGGAATTAAAAGCTTCATATATCATTCTATTATATCAGAAATGACTTGTATTTTAAGCAATAATTTTAAAAAAAATCAAACAGTTAAAGCAGATATGAGCTAATCAGAAAAAAAATTAGATTCATCGAATTCTTTGCACTAATAAAAAAAAAAAAAAATGTCATCAGGTAAGTTACTTTTATAATGGAAAGGCTAATTCGAATGTGCATGTGCACATGTCAATCCTCGCACAATCAATGACTAGACCTTTTCAAATGGCTTACCGATAGAAATAAATTGTCATATCTCAATTTATGGTGGAGGGTGGCAACATTTCTTTCTTGTACGTTGTAAATTACAAGCTTTAACATTTTTCTGTCCTTGTCCATCATTAGAATGTTAAATCCTAACTATACTAATGAATGGTTTGTGAATTCAATAGCTTCAACTGATAGTCTTTACTGATCCATGATTGTTTTAGAAATTAAAAAGCAGAAGGACAAAAAACAAATGTTCTCGCTTGCTAACTGAACTGCAAGTGTATAATTGTTGCAAGGCTTTTATATTTTTCTAAGATTTATCTTTCCTGGAACAAAAAAAATTCAAAATTTAGAAATCTGAGCGCGAGAAATCACTGTTCGCCAAATACTCTTTAATTTTTTTCCCCGGTAAATTTATCCATTTAACTAAACTAAGTTGTTGCCGGATGATCCAGAAAACCTACCACAAGGTCCCATTACTTGTCACGAGTGAAAATGTTGAGTGACGTATTGTCTTTTATTTTCTTTGTTTTTATCACTTTTTATTCTTTCTTTCTTATGAAAATGTTTTCGAATCCGAGAAATCCCCATTCAGTGAAGAAATAAGTGATTTTTTTTTTTTTAATATTTATTTAAAGCCATTTTCTTGTCCTAACACAGAACTCAATTCTGATTTTTTTTTTTTTTTAAGTCTGTTAATTGTTAATTTTTGTTTCGTGTTTAAATGTACTTCAAACCTACTTCAAAAAAAAGTTAGTTCAATTATTAGCTCATAAAGAAAGCTGATTTCATCATTTCGTGCTTAATAATGGCATCTGCCTATTAAAATGAAACCAAATACGCTTACTTTTTTTTCTCTCTCTCAATGCACGAAGAAAACAAAAATAATATATATATAAAAAAAAGTTTGCTTGGAAATCCTACATTAATTGGCATTTATTTGATAGCGAGATAAAATAAACGACCAACTACAACGCAAAAAAATTGGTTATAAAATTGAAGTTAAAATTTAGAATTTGGATTATGACTGAAGTTTTCTATGTATTTGTTCGCCTGTGTAAAATAAATATCAGGAAACGTTTATAATAGGCTCCACAATCCACAGCAGAAATAGAATGTTAGGGGCACTGTTAGTTTTCTAATAATATGATGTGAAAGTATGCTTTGAGTTCTTTCATTACTATATTAATTACTTTTTATACAAAGCTATTGAGAAACATATTGAGATAGTTAATCCTCTAAAGATATTTTTAATAAAATTTATGGGCTGTAAAATTTCATGAAAAACGAGAACTCCACATTAAAAGCTTTCAAAGAAGTTTCATAGGGAGAGGCTAACTCATACGTAGCATCTATGGGGCCATTACGTCACAATTTTCAGGTATTTGAGATTATTTTAATTGGATTTTCTTCAATTGCTTACTTCAACTAATTAATATAATCAGAGGCTCAGCCCCCTGAGAAGTTGTCGATTTTTGTTCACCATGAAGGTCACAGGATCACTCTGCTAGGTGGCACAGGTTTTTTTTTATACTTGCTACATGGTTATGTATTCGAATTTTTTTTTAAATTATTCAGTTAACTATTTTTAAATTAAACGGGAATTTAATTTATACATGCCTAATTGTGTTTTATGTTTAAGTTATAAAAGCATAATAAAATAACAAAAAAAAAAGCTACATTTTACCATTTAAAAAAATATATAAACTTACATTCGGTTCCCTATTTAAAAAGGAAATATTACTTAAACGTTTCTAATTTTAGATGTCGTTTCAGATATTAAAAATGTAAATATAAGAAAGAAAATTAGTGGAAGGAAAAAAGAAAAACAAATCAAACCAAAACCACATAAACTTAACTAAGAAAACAACTAGATCTACCAGCAGAGATGATCATTTTATTTTAGTGGAAAAGAAAACTTCTACATTCCACTGGATTGAGACATATTTACACTAAAGTTGTAGGAAACCGATTAAAACATTTCAAATATCTCAAATTAGGGAAGGAAAGATTAATAACTCCATTTATTTTTTTCAAGTACTTCATATGTACTTTCACGTCACAAGGGGTGATTCTGTTTCCACTTCTCGTTATCGACTGTCCAACTAAAGAAAGGAATCATCTTAGAACAGATTCAATTTATGCAAAGGTGTAGTTCAAAATCATGCTTATGTAATTACATGTATTTTTATAGTTGGGTCTTTAAATTTTAATTTACCCTACAGTCTGCTTTCGCCGCTTTATGCTCCAGGATAATATGAGAGTCCATAATTCTCACAAATGCAGAAAATAGCCTTTTTTATTTTATATAGAAATAAGAAAACAAGGCATAAAACAACATTTTTTTTTTTCTATCGTTGAAAAACTTAATTTAATTACGATTGCTGACAGCATTAAATTAATTTTAATGAGTGAAATTAAGGAGTTTTCAATTTACTGTTTAAAATAACAACTATTCTTCCAAGACAGAGAATCTTTCAAAATTTCCCCAAAAAACATTTTCAGATATTTCCCAAGACAACCATGTATTTCAAAATCCATGTATATAATAATTCCATGTATTTCAAAATCCATGTATATAATAATTCCATGTATATCAAAATTCATCTCTTCACTGGCTTCAAAATCCCTTTTTTGTTTTGTTTTTTGTACTAAACAGGGAAAGATCAAAATTTCATTAACTTAAACTAAAGAATGAAGCTAAATCATTCACAAGTTCATATTTATTCAGAGTTTACTTGATATCTTTTATACATTTGATGTTTCTAGTCAATATGAAGCATCTGTATTTCTTTAAGTTCATCTTCATATTCATCATCGGTTTCAACAATAAAGATCTAGAAAAACTTCAAGTTAAACAATGAATTCTGTACTTCGAAATTCAGTCTGAGAATCTTGTTTTTTTTTTTTCTCTAGTAATCCGATTTTAGTTTTGTTTTGTTTTGTTTGCTTTTTTTATTATGTTTGATTAAAGTTGATATAAGCTTACCCAGTAGTCAGATCATTACCGGATATTCAATTAGAAACGTACATTGAATATTCACCGTTAGTCCTTCACGATCAACTGAGTCATAAAGCTCTCACCTCCGCAACTTGCATAACAGTAATTAAAAAAAAAACAACAACTATAAAAAATATAATATATATATATATATATATATATATATATATAT
>JAFIDM010009631.1:161487023-161509917 GCA_023159025.1 Thereuonema tuberculata | reverse complement strand
AATGGTTTTACTGCAAGAAATAGGTGTACCGTCTATGTGCTACGAGAATACAATTATTAATTTATTCATTTTTGTAATAAATGACTTGTAATTAATAAATGGAATAACATTCTTCCTCGGCACTTTTTTTTTAATGAAGTGTTTGGCGCAGAGTCTTTCGTACTGTAAATTTCGAACCAATTTTGTTTTCTTTATCTACGGTTTTTTTAAAAATTTCATGTAGATTAAAATGTTTTCTTATAAGTAAGATATATAATTCTTTGCTGCAAACAATTTTGAGCATTAGTAATATGCCTAAGCTGTATATAAATTTATTTGACTTCGTACTTCATAGAAAGCAAACAAATTTCCCTGTAACTCTTTATCTTTGAAATAAACTGAAAGAAAAAAAAAAAAAACTGTACATTTTCTTCATTAACTTTTTCCATGATTACTTTGCCAAACTTTTTTACTCGTAACGTTAGTAACAATTGGTAGTCTGTAATGAAATGGTCAAATAGGTTCTACTTTTAACCTTTGCTTAATGTGTATATAAAACAGTGTAGGCTTAATGTTCCTTTTTACGATTCAAAGTATTTTATAATGCCTGGTGTCACCGGTAAAACTAAGTTCAATTACGGGTCATGTAAACTTATTTTTTGTAAGTATTATGTAATATGCACAAAATTCACCATAAATTTACCAATTAAGCAACGATCGCCGATTTTAGAGTCCTTCAGAATTTTTAAATGTATCAAATTAATATATACTTTATTATTTCTAAAAGTTATTTAGGACAAAGCAATAAGGCCTTGTAGCTTCATCCTTGTGGTTAAGTCTCTGTTTTCTAAGATTGACTTTAGATTTTAAATTTATAGATCTCTTAAGTAACAATGTAATACTTAGTTGGATAGTTAGCATTAATTCACCCTAATTTATTTATAAGTAAATAGTTTATTTACGTGATTTATTTAAGCTTGTGTTTATTTATTTACAGCGATCGATATAGGTTCGTTTTCAGTTTGATGTCCTACTTTAGAGGTTAAATCCAATCCTGCCTTCTGAAAAATTTACACTTTCTTCTTCTTCTCATAAACTGCATTAGCCGCATGGGTGGTTTTTGCGGAGTAAAGGAAGATTTTTTTTTTTTTTTTTTTTTTTACCCAAAAAGCCCCAACCCCTGGGGGTAATTTTACACTTAGATCAGACGGTGAAGAGCCAGGCAATGATCGGCTAATTATGTTGCAATTCATCCCCCACAACACACATACACAACCATTTTTTCCCCCCTCTTTTATTTTTCCGCCTTCCCCCTCCCCATCATATTCTCGAAAACATTTCCCAGTGTAATTATATCCCGATGGAATAGATGCGGCCACAAACTATACCCGACTATTGCTGAAATTCTTTGCGTCTTGTCAAACTAATCGATAACGAAGCTGGGCGCCTTGAGATTCAGGTGTCTGAACAAGAAGACTAACTTAAAAAAAAAGAAAAAAAAAGCAGCTAATGCACATACAATCAAATTGAAAATATGTTAAAAATTAAAAACATTTAAGAAATATACGTAGGAAACCTTTATTTAAATTTGTATGAGCTGCTATATTTAACAATGAGCATTTCCAGAAATTTTTCCGGAGTAAAATTATATTGACAATGTCAAAAATCTGTAAAATAATTTAATAATTTAAAATAATTTAAACAAAGTTATTAATAATTTAAATATTTTTATGTTGCGTATGTTGCTGCAAGAAAGAAACTAAATTATATTCAAATTGAAGAATCCAGAGTAAAGAATTATACTCCCCCCCCCTCTCACCACTTCCAGATAGATAAGTATTTCTGATAAGCATGTCCGTTGGCTCAAAGGGTCCCGAAGATGTAGGTTTCAAGATTTCATTGACAATCTTGACTTTAGTAGTCAGCCCAATGCTCACCCGCCTTTACCTCCCCGGAAAGAAACTAAGTTCCCATTTCACTGAAAGCTGGTTAAACCCTCGGCAAAGGTGGAGAGGAGTAAATAACGTAGGAAAATCTCCTGACCTCCATCGGGGATTGAACACGGCTCTAACAGCCAGCTGTCCAGTGCCTAAACCACCGGATCCAGACCTCCTTTACCTTGCCCGTTTTGCGAAAGCCTATGCATTTAACTGTTATTATTATCTCATTTTATTGTATATATATATAACAAATTTACTCTTTTAAAAAATAGTTACACAGTGTAAACGTTCACCCAAACAAACACAAAAAATCACGTTTAATCACTGGCATTTTCTTAGGCAAGACGGGCCTCAACCAGGGGCCTAAGTGTTGCTAAGGTATTGACGTAAAATGTTCGCAGTGCCAATGATGGCTGTCTTTTGTAATTCAGCTGTTGTTATTGCTGGTGCTCCAAGTCTGGTGTAATAGTCCATAAATTTAAGTGATAGTGTTCCTAGTGCACCAATGATGATTTGGCAACAGTTCACATTCAATTTCATTAAAAAAAAAAAATTAAATTCTTTAAAATAATAACAATAATAATAATAATAATTTTCAAGAGTGTATTTACTGTGACAAAAGTTAGGTAATTTAAAATTAAGCAATTTAAAGATTTTCAAGAAAAAAAAAATGAAAAAAAACGTTTTCACTGATTAGTTTGACTGAAACGATTCTGTTCCCACAGTAAATAATAAGTAAATAAATATTATGGAAATCGTAATTTTATAGTAAAGCAACTGTTATCGGAATAAGATCTTCTTTTAAAGGAAATAAAAAAAAAAAGACCCAAAAATTATCATTTTAAAACAATATGTATAATAATATGTTCTATTTGTTTAATTGAGACTGGGATTTTGTGGATAATGAGATATTAATGGCCGAGTGCACCAAGCTTCAATTAACTTTGATGGCTGCATTGTGGACGTAGTTAAAATTAGTAGGGGGTGATGCCCAAGAAAAAGTTTAGCCTTTGTTTTAAAATTGTGTGAAAGGAAACAAACAAGTATAAAAAGAAATTTATCAAGTTTCTGAATAAATTTTGTTTTTATACATGTTTGTTTCCTTTCACACAATTTTAAAACAAAGGCTAAACTTTTTCTTGGGCATCACCCCCACTAATTTTAGCTATGTCCACAATGCAGCCATCAAAGTTAATTGAAGTTCGGTGCACTCGGCCATAAGTCAGGCTGGTCCGGTCATCAAAAATCAAATTAAAAAAAAATCTGGGCTTGAGATTTCACAGTTGCCAGTCCAGTGTCGCCCCTCATTTCGCTAAATTATATTAAATTTAAAATCAATAATGCGAGGAAGGCCAGTGTAGTATAGTATATCCCAAAAACCAAAAATTGTCAGGATAAAAAATTTGTATATTGCAAGCTATTTCTTGCTTTTCGATCATTCAATTGAATGATAAGCTTTTAATTCTATAATCATAATATATTATAATGTTACATTATTTTGTTAAAGTTGGATAAATTTAAATGAATTCAATTATTATTAATATTGCAGTTTTTATTACATCCTGCTACTTTTATTTCAAGTCTTCTACTCCTACGAAACACATTAAATCCATAGACTCCAGTCTCCAGTTCTATCAGAGTCGATGAAATAAGATAAGCTTAAAGAATAAAGTAAAATAATAAATTCATAAACATAAAAACAATTTCGTAAAAACTTGATTTTTTTTGCTTATACCTCTGAAGGCTGAAAGGCAATAAAAGTTTAAATCAGTACTGATTCTGAATATCAAATTGTAATAATAATAATAATATTTTTTTTTTATATTAATTTTTTTTACAGCTGTTGTATCGGCCAGAACATCCCTACTAAGATCTTGTAAATTTCTGCCCAAGCGCCCTTGATTGAATATTATGCATTTAAGAAAAGAGCGTATTTTAGGTGATTAATGTAATTAATTATTTAAAAAGCGTATTGAATAAAAAATTTTAAAAATTAATCATACAATAATATAAATTTACTCACTACTTCATAAACAGTGAAGTCTCACTTATACGAATATGAGGGGAAACCAAAAATTATTCGTATAAGTGAATATTTCGTGTAAGTGAATTACATATAGGACTATGGGAGTTTCGCCGGGGAATGAGAAATTCTTCGTATAACTGAATGTTTCGTATAAGTGAGTTTCGTATAAATGAGACTTCACTGTATATATTCCAAGTGGATTTAATTCTGAAATTTGTTAATACAATAAACGTACAAATAACTTTAAAAACTTCCCTGTTTTAGAATATTACTTCTCGAATGAGATAAAGGTTTCAGAAATATCTTTTACTTCCATAAATAATACAATTGGGTTGAAGGTTTTTACAACAAGTGTAGGTTTTAGCTCTTGTATTTTTATCATACTGAAGTTTTTAACTGTTTGCTACATTAACTGTATTACTGTGTAAACTAACGAGGGAAACGAAAATATTACAAGGTTTGACAAGGGCGAATATAAGGGTGATTCATAAAGTACTGGAAAAAAAGGCCTATAAAGAACGAACATCGAAATATTTTTGTCAAATTCGGTGTAAAAAAATGTAAATTAGGGCATGGATTTCGGATCGAACGTGCGATTCGGAGTCGGATGATGGGGTCCCCATTTTAGCCTTTTTTCTGCCCGTATGAAAAAAAATGGTCTAGTTAGCACCCTTCACAACCGGGAAGAGCAAGGAAAGGGAAGCGAGATTAGAATAGGCAAAGTTAAATGGAGTATTGACTCCATTGCGTTTATTTCAAACACAAAGGAGCCCCTGGAGGAGGGGGGAATAAATAAAAACAAAGTGTAGCTTTTTTTCCAGTACTTTATGAATCACCCTATATGTATTTAGGACAAATCTGAAATTTCTAAAAAAAAACATCTAATCGTACAGTGAAACATACAGTAACTTATAGCTAAGTCTCACTGATTTATTTTACGATCATTTCTCAAAGTATTTCAATTCTAAATAACTGAAAAAAACTTAATTGGGGAAAAAAAAAGATCCTTCAAAAGTAATTATCAAATCGATACTTTCTCTAATTTTGATAGAATTTTCAGAATTTCTTTGTGGTCTCAGCCAGTTTGTATATGCAAAGGTGATCTTAACTGAGAATATAACAATGCAATCCTAAGGAACATTAGATCACGGGGGAGGGGGTTATTTCAATTTGGGCCAAGTTAGCCTTCCCCCACCCTCCCAACTAAAATAGTTGGGGTTTGAAAATTTCGTGGAGTTGAGTTGCAGGATCCTTTTAATCGTCCCTTCCACCAAAAAAAATAAACAAAAAAGTAAGCTTTTTCGAGATTGGGGTGGGGGGTGGGGGTGCAAGGCACTAGATATTACTGTGTCGCGCTTCAAATTTTAGAGACAAAGCATAAACAAAGCAATCAGGTGTTTTTTTTTTTTCTTTTTCTTTTTAGAAGATAAAAGGTCAGTAGGTTCCTGTAGATGCTCATGTTCGTCGACCAGCATCTTTGTCAGAATTTTGAAGCCTTCCTTAGATCAGTTCATCTCAACCTTTTTTATTTTACGGTGGACTTTTACATTTGCAAAAAAACCGCGGCACACCAAACCTTGTTCTTAAAATCGTAAGGCACACACTTTTTCATAACTTTTAATGGTATAATAAAAACCTGTAAAAAAAAACTTAAGATTTACCAATGAACATAACAGTCTTTATTAAACATTTAAAGATAGCCTGATTTTATTATTTAAAGCCCATTTGAAGTATTTCATACTTTATTAACTTTAAGTGCTAAATATAGTTCATTTCTGTTTGCCCAGATTATTTGACATCTAGAATAAAATCTAGATACGAACATTGACTAGTGTGAATCTAAATTGCTGGTTACAACTGCACTCTCAGAATTTTTCCTTGGGACATCAAAGACATCAACCACTGTACCGCGGGACACCGTTTGAGAAGCTCTGTCTTAGATGATTAAGCCACTGTCAAATAAGGTCAATGCTTTAGCTTTTATTTCTTTTTATAAATATAATTTATTGATTTACATTTTTGTACACAGTTAAAATGAATAAATAAATTATATTCAGATAGCTAGATATAAGTATAGCTTATACTAGGACCAACAAGGTATTACTTTATTTTTCCTTTTTTTTGTGTAAAAATTCTTACAATAAAACTGGACAATGAAAACAACAACATATCAGCCAAAAGGAATTATTTATTATTATTATTATTATTATTATTATTATTATTAGAGAAGCCTGAGTCTTGTAGCGCTTGACGTTGACTAGCTGTTGCAGGTTCGATTCCGGGAAGTAGACTAATCATTGATTTTCCCGATCTGTATCCTCCAATCGGATTCCAGGTTTCCAATTCAAAATGGTGATCAACCAACTAAAAAGGCATAATAACCTAAAGAAACAAATTTAACGTGCAGAAAAATTCGGAGACTGCACAGGAATAAACATTCACGCCTTTGAGTTTATCATCAGAGGGAATCGGGAATGTCCGCTTCGTCTGTTTTGAAAACTCATCAGCCCGATTCACCCTCCTCGATGTTTTTTAAAACCTTTGCGAAATAGATACTAGTTTCTTTCTTGGGGCTTTACTGACTCTCCTATCTCTCATCCTTCTTGTTAGTTCTGCCCATCGCCGAAGCCTCTACCTTCTATTTATGAAGGTACAACTTTCATAGATAAGCTGTTGCCTTATGAGATGAAATTACTGAATTTTTGTTTCGTTAATTTTGTTTCTTAAATATTAATAAACATTTTAAATTGTCATAAAGTAATTGATATTGTTGCCAGATCAAGACAGACATCTAATGAGAGCTTCGCTGCAAAAGATTGTTTTGCATATACAGTGTTACCTCCTTTAACGGACACCCTGAATAACGGACACCTCTAATTAGCGGAAATTATTGCAGGTCCCAGTCCCTTATAATAGGACATTCCATGTTATCCACTTCGAATAGCGGACAGTTATTTTAACTGTAAAAAAAAAAAAAAAATTCGATTAACATTTCGACAAACACATCATGGTTGTATTTACATCGGTGTCCCATACATTGATACATTGTATCGGTGCCCCCCCCCCCACCATACATTGATACATTGTATCTGTGTCCCATGATTCAATGCACGAATCTAAGGCCCTTTTTTCACTGCAGTTGCTTTGTAAATGTCAATACCTCATAAAGCTATCCTATAGATGTGTTGATTAAATTTAGTGCGAATTAAAATGGCGTCAAAAAGGAAGAGATTGGCTCTGAAAGAAAAAATTGATGTTCTTGAAGTTGCTGAAAAAGAAAAGCTGAGTGTACGTTGTCTTGCTGAACGCTTTAAAGTTGGAAAAAACTCAGATAAGTGAACTTTTGAAGGACAAATTATGAGATTAGAAAAATGTGGATGGTGAATTCAAACGAAAATTCGAAGAATTTGAAGTTTCGTAAAACTGAAACAAGCAAAATAGACGAAGTGGTCATAAAATGGTTCCGCTCTGCTCATGCAAAGAACATTCCTGTAAGCGGTGTTTTGCTTCAAGAAAAAGCCAGAGAATTCGGTGAAACTGTAGGATTGGACACGTTTAAGGCATCAAATGGATGGCTAGAAATTAATTTTCTATATACTATAATTAATTTTGTCATTATTTTAAGTAAGACAAACGGATTAGCAACTCATTTAAAAAGGAATATAGTAAATAATTTGCAATTGTTCATATTCTCTCATATCGTAATGGTAATTGTAGAAATTTAATTAAGATTGTACGTAACTTTTCATTAAATGACGTGCTATAAGCTAAAAAAATGAAAAAAAGATAGTCCTCCCCAATAGCGGACACCTCCCAAAAACGGACGAAACTTCCGGTCCCGTGACTGTCCGTTATTCGGAGGTAACACTGTATAAGAAACTTAAATATGTAAGATATAGAAACTTATATTGTACTGTATACATATAACCTTCTTTTCTCATTTAATTTGGAAATGCTCGGCGAAAGATTAAAAAGCGTTTCATATTTGAAATTTGATTTATTTATTCCTGTTGATTTCACTGTTAAAGTGAAGTAGAGCATTTTCCTGCTTGTCATCCACAGTGGTTCGTAACGTAATTTACCCTCAAAACAACAAGAATAACAAGAAAAAAAAAACATTTCTCCAAGAACCTTGAACCACAATCATATCATACTCTAACAATGCATCGAGCATTGAAAAAGGCGTTCTTCCCCAACCTTCTAATTACCTTTTTTTGTGTTATTGCGGTAATTTTCTTAGTTCCAAAATGTATCGCAAACAGATAAACAATCAGCCATCCAAAAATACATGCTAGGTCGCTAAGTACTTAATTCTTTTTTCTGTATTAACTTAATTCAGTATGAAATAAGCCAATTAGCCCTAAAGTAAAAGGTAATTATAATTTACTTAAGTATAATTTCATTAATAAAATATCTCAACAAATGCTAACATTGTTATTGCAATGATTACAAAAACGTTCTATTAAGACTTTTTCGATTTTCCGACAACAGAAGAACTCCAATATTTGCTTAATGACTTCATTTCTTTTTTCCTCATCCATTTCATGTATCTTTTGTAAAAAAAAAAAAGCCAACGAATTCATTCGCTTCTTTCATTCTTGTGCAATTTCTAATGATGGTTGTCGTGTAAATGGCAAACGGGCATTGACGTCATCTTCCGTGATCACGCAGACATATTCAGCAAACGAGTTTATCTTTATTTATTAGTGTATTATCGTAAGGAACGGCACGAAATCTTCGCATTTGAATGGTTTTTGTGGCAGAGCGACTCCAATCTCATTATGGAAAAAACAACTTATTAAGTCAAGTTTTATCAGAAATGCTAATATACGAGGGAGAAAATTAAAAGCGAAATACATCATAATTCCCTGAAAGTAGTTTTGAGAATGAGGAGATACTTTTACGATTTGCTTTAATGAGAAATCAAATGTAATATTCTAAATGTAAAGATTAATAGCTCCATATTCACGAGCATAGTAAATCAGGAGAGTTTTAAATATACATTCGAGTTGTATGAGTCCAAAGGTAAATTAGAAGCAAAGATTAGATGAGCAAAAAATTAGAAATTAAACTTAAAAATAATTCGCGTTGCAGTGTCACCTTTTGACAGATATTAAATCTCTCTATTAAATAATGTTATCATGTAACGACATTGTTACCTACAATGTGAATTAAAAATCAAGTTTTCAACTCTTTATGAACAAGATGGTTTATCTCCTTGTATTTCTACGTTTGTCTTAGTCATTAATTACGAAAATATAAATCAAAATTTTCTTGGTTTCCCTAATTCTTTACAACATTAGAAAGAATTTTGGTAACTGCCATTTGAGAACTAAGACAAACTTGATATAATTAAACAATACTGAATATCACTAACTACGTTGCCACTAAAACATCTTCATTTTTGCTAAAATGAGAGAAACATACATTTTAACAATCTATGTTTTCTATTTTTGTGAATTTAAAATACAAGAGAGGGTAAAAGAAACATTAGCCAGTTAATGCTAGTGGAGCGTAGAAATTAGTGTAAGATTTCTTTAAAAAAAAACAGAAACTTGAAACAACAAAACAATTTTTCGCTATATGTTCAAATATTTCTCAGTGCATCTACTTGGAAAATAAAGTCTTCGCTAAGGTAGAAATAAGAAATGACTGGGTTCTGGCCACCACACACAGTTCTAATTAAATACATAAATATAAATACAAGGTAGAAATAACGCAGTACATTCTAAAATGTGGTTTTGGTTTAAGTAGACGAACACTACTTACATAGACATAAAGGTTCTAGAAACCTTTTTGAGGCAAAGTAAATATTTCAATCTTTTACTAAAAGCAATCTTCTAAATGGATGAACTGATACAACAATTACAAGGTGTACAGTCATTCTTCAGACACCGAGTAAAATGTCAAAGAGAACCCATATCGTTGCAGAATATCCCTCCCCATCCTTTCTTCCCCTCCTGCGATATCTGATGTGTAAATTTGACAGAATTTGAAGTCGGGCTCCTTCTGTGCCAGTGAAGTGGTCTTTCATTTTGTCAAAAGTGAAATAAATGATGTTTCAATTCAGCAGTTAAATTCGATTTCAGCACTCAAAATTGTACAGCGAAGCGACATCTGGCGCAGAACAAGGGAGTCGAGGGGGGAGAGGTCTTAAAACTGCGTTGGTGGCGATGCAGGGTGGGGTTGAGGGGAGCTTTCCAACTTCTCCGGCTGTCATTTTAAGGGATTCTTCGACGCCATGACACTAATCCAGGCTGACGGCGACGGAGGTGACACCTCTCGGAAAAGAGAAGAAAAAACAACCTAAACCCGGATATACTCACTTTAAAGGATATATATATTTATTCATGAAGATAGAGAAATAAAGTGAAACGTATTCTTTTATATACACATACATTAAGCTACTATTCTGTATCCTGTTTTTTTTTTTTTTATTTCAGCTAAAGTTTGTTTATTTCCTGATGCCTTTTAAAACATTAATTAGCGTAGCCAAAATATGATCAAGGAGAAGCAAAAATTTTTAGATTTTTACTAGATGTGATTACATTTTTAAAAAAAATTATTCATTACTTATAAAAAAAAAAAAAATTAAAAAATAAAAAGGTCAATTTTTATGGATTGGAAGAACCCCTCTCTCTTAACTATGCCACTATTAATCTACTTCTTTTTATAATTACTTTTCTCTACTTCTATTGCTTGCTTTAGATTATGTGAGAAAAGTTTTGAAAAATTAGTCTAGTATCAATCAGCTAAAAAACTAGCAACTTTTTTTGAGTATTTCTAAAGGAAAGTAGTTAGGAATATTATCTAAGTTTCTTCCTATTCCTAATTTATGAAAACATTTCTTTCAAAAGCCTTTCTGCTACGAAATTTTAGAAATGAATTCTTGCTAATTAAAATCTGACTAAAGTAAACTGTTAAATTGGAGAACAAACGAATTCATTCCATAGAACATATGACTTAGATTTTCTTAGAAGAATACTTCTTCTTGATTACTTCCTTCCATGTTTTCTTTATCTTAATAACCTCCCAGAAATAGAAGAGGTCCCCGGGCCGGTTTATTCGATTGTACGTAATGTAGGGGGCCGATATCGAGGTCCGCGATCGAGTGAAATGTAATTTTACGATTGCCCTTAAGTGTGTGTCGGGGGCATCCGGTGACAAGACGGAGCTTCTGCGTTGGCGTAAATTTTTTATCGCAGTCTCCCTGTTACAAATCACTCCCCACTTGCAAGTCGCGCCTCTACCGGCCATTCTGGTCATCCTGTAACATTTCACGTCATTAAAGTTTCAGCGGTTTTTAAAGTTAGTGCTAGGGAGAGAGAAAAGTAAGGGAGGGAGGGCTTTGTCGATAGTGTGGGGCTTCGGATGACAGATGCGGGTGGACGTAATCGCGGGGGTAAGTCCGGGTAATTTGCCGGGCATTTAAAGTCATTAGTGGACGAGGGAAGATAATTCAAATTTGGGAAAATAATTGAAAAATTCATCGGATCGGACATGGGTGGCACCGCGTACGCCTTCGATACAGGACCCCGGGGATAAGAAAAAGCCAGGTAAAATGGAACTTTAATTTGATCAGAGGCCAGGGGTTCCCTCCAATCCATTGCCCGCACTATCCAAGGTGTCACAGCCAGCGTCGTATTTTAGGGCTAATACGACCCAACTATTGGCCTGGGAATTTTGTGATTTAGAGTGAATTTTGAAACATTCATATTGCTTTCCATCTCGGCGGAAGTAGAACACAAGAATTCGTTGAGATGTCCAAAAACCTGTGAATTTTTTAATAATAAATTTTAGAGTATATAATAGAAAAATAAAAACCAGAGGAATATAATAAAAAAGTTTTTTTCTTTAAAATCGGTATTACACTAGAAAAATTCAGCAGTTACACCCTCACTAATAAAACTAATAATAAATAAATAAATAAATAAATAAATAAATAAATAAATAAATAAAAATAAATAATAATAAAAATAAATAATACAATTACTTATTATAATTTAAATATTAAAAAATATAAATATCTTATAATTATAATAACTAAATGAATTATGAGGAAATGTGAATATAAATTCGATTCAAAAACTATCTACTCATTATCTCAATAATATAGTATATGCGAATGTAGAGATAGCGACCATTTATTTTCCATTAAATTGCCAAAGTATTTTGTGAAATAAGAAAAAGAAATGAAACAAAAAATCCATCTATGAATGTCGTCAACGCTTCATTAATATTTCTAATTAAATATTACTTAAACAGGCATTCCTAAATGATGGAGTATATCGCTTTAAAAATAAATAAATAAATTAATAAATAAATAAAATCTCCATTTTTACAATGAAACGTTACGCTATCAAGTCTGAACGAGGGGTCTAGGCTTAAATCTAGCAATTCGATTACCACGATTAGATCAGGGTCAATTCTGGAACTGACTTGGATATTTCTTTCTTTCTCTCTATAATCTTCGCCGTCTTAGCAAAGTCACACGTTCTTCTGAAGACTTTCTAGTGACTCTTTTAAATTGCAGGACAGGAATAATATGCGAAACATAACATCGCACTTTTGTGACAACAGTCTTAATAAAAAAAAAAGGGGGGGGGGGCAGAACAAACTTACAAAAGTTTCATGTCTTCTAATGTCAAAATCTATAAAACACTTATTACTTTTAATAACTCGAGGAATAAATCTGTTGAGATAGAAACATTTGTCAACGGACTGAATGTACTGTTGTTGTAGGTGGCATATGTAAGGCGGAAGGGCCAAGGAGAAACAAGAGGAAACTTTTTTTGGTTGGAAGTTCAGTTCTAGGGATGGGCTTGAAATTAGACCTTATAATTCTAACTTGTCCCGAAATAAAATCCAATATTCGTCTAATTCATGCGAATTGAACCAAGGCAAAGAATTCCCTTTGCATCCTAAATATTAATATGTAAAATAAAACATAAGTATAGTAATATTTAGAATGAAATTTTTAAGCTCTTATGAGATAACGTAAAATGGTAAAGGTGTACTACTAAAGACCATGCAGACCCTTGAGTGCGAGGAAGGCTTAGGTTTCCAGCCCTTCTAGACCAACGGGACTAGCTGAGGTCGGATGATCAGACCGACGCCACCCGCCTTTAACCCCTGAGTAAAAAACCCGATACCCATTTGACATAGGGCTGGATGAAACCTAGGGTGCGTCTAGAGGAGAAGAAACAGTGGAAACGACTTACGTTTGTAAGTCTTTTATTAATTTCAAATAAAACTTATACATTATTATCTATAATTAAGCCTTCTAAATACGAATGAACTAAAACTTCATGTTGAAACCTCTTAACTGTATTGAAAGTCAAAAAGTTTAAATTTTAGAATTTAAGACAGATGCACCGAAAAGAGATAGAATGCGTACGACACAAAGCAAGCGATGACTGTTGACAGATCAACAATATTTCAAACAAAACTATTTCCTTACAAGTTAGTCTGAATATAAAATTAATGAATAAATATTAAATAAAATTGATCATACAAAAGCATCTAATTTTCTCACTATTACAATTTCCTAGCAAGCATAAATAGTAAAAATAAATGTAAGCAATTTACTCCCCCCCCCCCTCCTCCTTGATAAGATAAATGGCTAATAAAAAAAAAGAATTTATGAGATTTTATTTCAGTTTTTATACTTTTATTGTTACGTTATTATTTAATAAAATGCAAGAGCTCCAATTTTTCACTCACAGAACCAAATAGTCTTTTTTTTTTTTTAATCAATAGGATAAAATAGGAAATTATTTTCATCATTTACAAAATAAAAAGTTAAATTTAACAAGGATAATTTAAGTCGCTTTTCCTTATAAAATAGAGAGCTAAATTGAACAATGATACTTGAAATCATTTTTCTTCTATTTATCTCAAGCGAAGGGAAGCACATTATCTTCGAGCAAATTCCACACCATCCACCCTGAGACGGATGTTGTAACATGACCAATCTGCCCATCACAGCTGATTTGCAAACATCAGAACCGTAGATTTCACATGAAACCTCGGCGTGATTTGTTGTCAAGTCTTAAAAGAGAAGAGCTGTTGAATGATCTCAGTACGGTTTCTCAGGTTAGATTCACCCTCCCTACTAAAAAGAAATGCCCTGATTCATTCGAAGCTTCATGCAAATAAAAATTCCCTACAACAAATTCCTTCTTTTTATCCCTTTTTATGTATGCCGTAACTTTTCAAGTAAGATTTCTGATATTTTACTTAATATTACCGGAAATGCATAGCCTAAAGAAATTCCACCTGGTGCTCATATCTGATATCTTAAAATCAGCTAATTTCTTGAAAAAGTCTTGAATTTACCATTCATCAAGTGAATCGAATGAAAAATCTTTTGTAGAATGTCTTCTTAGTCGCCTAATGATAACTAAGCGGTTTCCATTCCCTTCACTTCTTACAAGTCAACCTCCAAGCACTATTAATAGTTTTAGATTTCTGAAAACGTAACTATGTCATTTCTCCTTACTGACTCCAGAATTATTACAAAATTCAGAAATTCAGAAGATCCAAATCCCTACCGAACCCATCTTCAAAGATAAACAAAGCGTTGCTGCTCTCAAATTAGAGTGTGGTAATTTTCACAGAGGATCTTTGTGTGCGTATTTTTTTTTTTTTAATTGAAAACGAATATTGCTACTAAATTTAAGATTTAAATGGATAATGAATAATGAAGTAAAGTATTTTTTTTTCGCCATTCGAAACATTTTTCTAAGAAAACAGAAAAAAACTTAATCTCTTAATCTGAGGGAAAGACACAGTCCTCTCAGTCGATTTTATGATGAGCTGTAAAAAAGCAATTGTAATGAAGCAGTAACAGGACGGGATATAATTCTCGTCCCCCCTTTCTTGAATTTCACTAGCCTCGCCCTGACGTTGTCAGGTTGAGCTAGTTACGTGGTCCCTAGTTGGCCAAATTCGATAAAAGGAAGGAAGGAAGCAGTAACACTTGTTAAACTGCTTATTCTCATAAAACTTAAAAAACAAAACGAGATTGAAAGCTGCTACTGTTAGACTTTACAGCGTAGTTTATACAGAAACTGAGCTCAGTGATTAATGTTTGTTTTGTCGTGATTCCATCCTATGTACGGTAAAGCATTTTACATTGAATATTTTCCAATTGCAAGAACATGATAAATACCAATACTTATACTAATTTTGAATGAAATTCACGATATGACTTTAATTAAATAAATTAACTGCCTTAACTGAGTTATTTTGCTGAAGTAAAACAGGAAAAGTCTATTGTTTAATTACACATTAGTTTAAGATATTGAACAAGCTAAATTTTCAAAAATACTATTTATTGAATAACCAATTAAAAACGATCTAGAATATTTTTAATGGCTTATTATTAAGTTGTTTGGATGCTGTAAATAAAAAACAAATGAGATGTTCTTATTTATTTTATTTACGAATCATCGTTTACTGAGAATAAGAATATCATTACGTTTCCGAATCTCTCGCTGAACAGATGTCGAAGACTTACATCTTAAAAATGCAATTATATAACAGGAAAACAAAGGAAAGTTCTTTAATCATCATTGCAATCTTTTGTCTGTGATTTTATAGTTGCTTTCATGATCAACGGCAAGAATGAAGGTCAAGTAAAACTTAAATATATCTTAAGGCAAACAAGTAATTGATTTAATTACAACACAATATACACACAAAAAAATGAGGGGAGATATAAAAAAAAAACTGAAATTCAAAAATTGAAACGATAATTTAAATATATTATTTTTTAAAATTTTTCCTTTATTCATTATTTTAATTTAAATAAGTCATTTTTAGTTTTTTATTTGCTTATTTATTTTTTAAAGCTTCTATAATAGAATTTTGCAATTTTACAAGTAAAAATTCTAAGGTTTATAATAAGGTTTACAGCAATCCTGTTGACATTTTATCCTCGTCTTTCATTTACCTTAAAGAAGTTAGCACAGTTTTTATGCAAAGTTTGATAGTAAACGGTAGGATTCACGTGACCAATCAAACGTTTATCATTAAGCGTATGGATTTGTTTAAATTTTCATTGCCATTATAAGTTTCCTTTTGCAATCATTAATATTCTATTATGTTGGTTTACACAAAAGCAGGTAAGCATTTATTAACAAAAAAGTCCATAAGCCTTCCTGTTTTTTTGCACAGTCGTGTATTTACTGCTAATCGTTTCACTTCTATGGCTTTTCAGATATTAATGTAAAGATCAGTTGATATTAAACTTATATTTAAAGAACTGAAAACAGAAACTATCTGATTTAAAAGTCTTTATTATCATAACTATTTGGAAAACTAAAACTTTCAGATTAAAAATAAAAAATAGAATTTACAACCAATCAGTGTAGATACTGGAAGGCAAAGATTAAATTATAAACACCATACAATAAGATTTCTAAAAAAATAAATACGGAAGTCTAATTTTTGATTTGAATTTTGATAAAACTTTTTAAACGTGAACATTAACATGTTGCGCATTCAAACACACATAACTTAAAAGGTTTCAGTTGTCTTTTAAAAAATTCGGGAGTTAAATTTCTAAATGATTCAAATAGGAAAATTTCAACTAGGTAAATTTCTGATAAGCAGTCTTATTGTTGTTTTGGTTAGGGTTTAATGGCGCAAAAGCAGCTGTGGCTAAGCTGCGCCAAAAGCAGTCTTAATAAGGTATTATTATCTTGAACAGCAATACAGAATTTACAGCATCTTTTCTTATTTGTCACAAGACTGTCAAACAGTTCTGAGAGTTTTAAGAGAGATTCGCGAAATAGGGCATCAGAAGCTCAACAAGGCTTCTGGAGGAGGAAGAGCATCTCACGCATGCTCATTTGATTCAGATCAGAAGAATTGGATAGCCAATCCATTCGACCACTTTCCTATTCATCGAGATACATCGAGATACACATGTCTCTGGGGGAGGGGGGAATGATCATTATTCAATATGAATCCAGGGCTCACTGCATCTTCAAATGGAAGAACATACTGTTCAATGATCTCATCTATGTAACCTTTTCCATTCAAAGTTCTTCCTGAAGGATGTTAAGATTTCTACGGTCATCAGTCGTGTCGACACACCAATGGATTCACCTCTAATATAATTGATTTCTCTAATGTTTGATGCCTTACATCTTTTTATCACATTCTCTCCAGATAAAAGTCCTTCTGAAATCAGACTGCAGACTTTTTCATCTGAGAAGAGAACTTTACTACATACAGTGTACCAAGTTAAATAGTTTGACGATACTATTCCAAATGCTCTTTTCTGAATTGAGGACAAGAAGACACGGACTGTTGATTTCCTGGAGTAAAGGCGTTCTTCGGAAGTCTGCAGATCAGAGTTCTTCTTGAGAATCCCCTTCCAGTGTCCTCAGTAAAATGAGTCATGTCTCTTTGTTGCTTTGTGACATTGGTACCCAAAGGTCATCTTGAGATCTTGTGACACGAGGACATCCTTCAACAGACCTACCAACGATGTCTCCTGTATCCTGAGACTGATTATCAATGAGTGTAAAAATAAAATGATTGTGATGAAAAATGGTTCTCTAATCTTAAGAATAACTAACACTGTCACAGCAGGTTTGTCCAAAAACCTGTCGTACGCTAATACCTGGATTAAGTCCAATAGAATCCAATTGAGTTGCTAATACTAATTCTATTTGGAGAAACCGGCCGTCAGTGAAAGAATTGGACAAATTACCTTTCTAATATGAACTAATGAAACATAGGTAACTTTTAATGTGAATATTTAAGAGAACATTTAAAATTTTCATTCAATCTGTAGCATAAGAGCCAACAATATAAATTAAATTCAGATAGAATAGTTGCAGAACTTTTAAATTGTAAGTCTCATTACAGAAGTGATAGATATTACAAATCCAATGAAAGTCAGAAAACTTTAAAATTTATATAATAGCTCTAACAACTTTTAGAAATTTTATCTGATAACACAAGTAATAAGCAATGACTTAAATATGGAAAATTGATTATTGGATAACAATGACTATAATAAGTACATCATAATCAGCTTTTAGATACGATAGTATCAAGACTTGATATTTTTATCATGAATAGTTGTAAAAAAAAAGGGAAGCAAAAATTATTATAAAATTATTTTGCCACGATAGCATGTAACATGTAACTTGCTAGCTAATGAAAAAAAAATTACAATCTTTGGTTTCTGAGATTCTGAGAAAAATAAAAATAAAGAAGCTACATTTACATCAATAAAAGGAACTTATTATTAATTTGCAATAATGACTCAACTCATTAATTGCACAATAATGTTAATCAACAACTTAAAAGAGATACGAGTAAGAGATGAACTGAATTGCAGTTTCTTGAAAGATAAATCAGAAATAGATGCAAGAAATTAAGATTTCTTTATAAGATGGTACAATGATGTATGTTTTCTAGCAGTTTTGCTTCATATATAGCACTGATTTACAGTTACAAGACCTTATATTGAAGTACTACAGTGTACGTATTTCTAAGATGGACTTCAGGAAAGAGAAAGTGCAATAATCAAAAGTTAAGAAATTCATATTCATATTTTAGGGCTTGTTGTTTCACTTTATTCCTGAGTTACTGTACTTTCTTCTGTTTTAGCCTTTATGTAAATTTCATGGAGAGTAGTTGTAGATTTTATTATCAATCATTTGTAATTCAGCATTTATTAATTTGAAGAAAAAAATTAATTTTGTTATGTTTCAAAAAAATTTGTTTTATCTTACTCTATAGGTTTTGAGAATCTTTAATGTTGTTAAACCACTATGATTTCTTCCTCTTTCTTCTTCTTTTTTTATTAATTTACTGACATGGATTTGTTTCGTAACGGGAATTAAGTTAGTCGTTGTAAGCTTCGGTGCTGTATTAGAAAAGCCTGAAGTTGCAATTCGCACTTATAAAAAATAAGGAGTATTTCTTAAACGGTATGAATGCAGTATGAATGCAATGTTATACCTTATCCACAGCATTAATTATTTTCTATCTATTGGCGGGTTTTTTTTTCATCAATTAATTAACACAGAAATGAAATTATATATGCAGCTAATTGGAGTGCACTATCTATTTATTACGAGCAACTACAGTTTCTTAGGAAGTACATCAGTGCATCAGATGTGCAAAAGAGTAATGATTACCTTTGTCCAAATATCGCTAAAATATTGACTTGTAAAAGATTCAACATTAAAAAAACCATGGGTGCTGTGGAGGACTGATACTGGACGTCTTCTTATGTTGAATGTCTGCATCAGAAAAGGAAGTAGCACGTTCCTCTGGTACTCTGTGAAGACAACTTATCCAGTAGTATTGAATTTAAATAATTCATTCAAGATACATCCTTAGGATTTCATAAATAGATTCAGCTCTTTTTATGTTTCTTGACTCATGTATTCATTGTTATGATGCGACAGTAATATAATCTTACATAGATTCTTATTTATTAAGATGAAGTGAATGTATTGTTCTACATTCGATACCAGGCATCCTTAATATTAGATAGCATCGATTTAAGCTTTCTTTATACAACTATTTAAGCTTTTTATTATGCTTAATACACTTTCTGTACTGAGAAACCTAAGAACTAAAGGTTTTTAAATCTTTCCTTGATTTGTGTAGCTTTATTATTAAGCAAAGGAGTTGGGAATAAAATATGTCTTCAGTAAATAAATTGATATTCAAAGAACTATAATTCTTTCTTACATAGAATTCAAGAAATAAGCCTCATATTGCCCTTTAGGAAACAATTATTTCTTGGTTAAACTAGTTTTTTTTTTATTAACAATGCTATACATTATTTTTTAAGTTCAAAAAGAAAAAAATATTCAAGATTTCAAGATCTCGGCAAAGCAAATGAAAGAAAATATTTTGCATAAAAATTCGCACTCCAACAAATGACATTGAATATGCACAACCTATCTTTCCGTTATTCAAGCAAAGACCCACATCGTGACCCACCAGTTTCCAGGGTCACATCTCAAAATCCCCAAATCATTTTGCGCTTGTTTATGGTTGTTGGCCCACGCATTTCCATTTGGACCACACTGTTGTAACCACTCCCGAAGGCTAAAAGGTTGTTTGCACTTGTAAGTGTGACCTCTCCCACACGGCTCCGATCATCGGTCTCTCACACCGTAAGGAAACCTCACGACTACATTTGAAATAGTAACAACCTTCAATGAGCCACAAAGATATAGAACTCAATTTTATTCTTAGAAAACGGTTTTTATCTGTGCCAAGGCTCAATAAGAAAGGCCTATAGTTAGACACTGTGAAATCATGTTTCGATAATAAATCTTTATCTATTAACAAGACAAACCGGCAGATATATAATATGCTTATGTTTAAGATGATAATTAAAGAAAGTTGTGAGTTGGCGAAAACAAGACAGTCTAGATTAGCAGGATATCCATAGGATTATCTTCCTATTCATACTAATCCAAAATCAGAAGACCTAAAAGTTGCTGTTTTTTTTTTTTTTTTAAAAAAAACTATAAAATTCTCTAAACACAATGTAAGCTACATTTCAAATATTCAAATTAATTTCATAAATCCACATTTGCAGTTAAATTTATATTTTGGAGATATAAAATGAAATGGAAGAGTTCCATGTCAGGCAGGGACGAGACAAACAAATATTTCTCATGGAAACCGTATAATGATATCCTTGTGAAAGAAAAAAAATTCATAAAATCTCATATAGGCCTACATCTATCTTATGTACGACAGAAGGTAGCTTATAGTTAACTGATTAATCTATAGATTCATTTCCATCGTCATTTCATCTCGAGAGAACAGGGTATCCGAATATTAGGGAAAGAATTATTTATTTATTTATGTATTTTCTTTTTTAAGGGCGATGGTGGGATGAACTGATACAAAAATGTTGAATGTGTTTAAACCATTCTATGTTAAAGTTGCGATCAGGCCCAGAGGACCACGCAATGCAACTGCAGGGTAGGCTCCAGTGTTCAGAACCTATGGGATAAAGTTGAGGACGGGGGGTCGGCCCGTCGCTCGCCCGCCTTTAACTCCCGGGAAAGAAACCCGGTACCCATTCTATAGAGGGCTGGGTAGACCCTAGGGCCCGTTTGGAGGAGAAAGAAGCGTGGAAAAATTCCCGGCCTCCACCGAGGCCGGGATCGAACCCTCCACCTCCAACCCGCAGCCAAGCGCCCTTACCCACTCGGCTACCGGGCCCACAAACCATTCTTTGTATTGAGGGAAATTGAATGGGATGCTTCCACTCTTAATTTCTTTGTATTGGTAATAATAGAATAATTTTTTTCTGTTAAGTCATTCAGCTGTGCTTTTCAGTCATTATTGCACTTAATTACAAATTAATTAGGTTTTCGAAAAATATGATAGTAACTTGGCAAGATAATTTATTTCACAGGAAGTACTCGGAACTTGCAACTTAAATGTCTTAATAAACGTGATCATACATTTATACCATTTTGAATTATTAGGATAAACGTAGATACAGTTTCAGAACAGCAAATTACTTATAGGGAAATACTGTAATTACAACTTAAAAATAAAATACTAGATCACCGTGAATAATAAGTTCGTAAAAACAAGGATCGGATTCTGAGTATTTATGTAGTTACCACAGTTTAAATTTTAAGAAAAAAATATAATTTTGGAAAAATAATAAAAAACACCAACAAAAATATAAGCAAGTTGTTAATATCATGAATTTATAATTGTTTTCTAAACTTCTTGTTTGTTTTAAATGATACTGAATTAAACAGTACCAGAGGAGTTTCAACAAACTTCAACAAACGAAGCACGATGGTGATTCACAGTAATGCGTGTTTCTTAGTCAACATAATTGCATGCATTGAATCGTCACATGTTGATATTATTCGTAATGATCCAGCAATTGGTTTCTTAAGTTATGCTCTATCTTCATGAATCACCCTGCATACAGAATTTGAATTACAATTCCATTATTAAAATTTTGATTGGCTAATAAGATAAATTTCATATCATAGAAACATCGAAAATTTATTTGTTTTGAAGTATTTTTAAACCATTACTCTGATTTAATTACAGACATTATAAAAACGCAGTAATTATCAAAAAACTACTATTTGTTTATTAGTTTTTAAGTTCTCTCAACGTGTCTTTAACATTCGACTTATTTTCTTTAGGCCATTTCTGAATAAAGCATTGCTAGTGAACAAACAGACGTACTTAGTGTCCGATCTTTTTCTGGAGAAGTTTTTTTTTTTGCTTTTTTTCCTTTCCATAAGAGTTGCTCTATAGTCTCTTGCTATCGCCCTGCGCTATCTGTGGGAAACAGCTTCGGTCAATCAATTATCAGATTAACTCGGCTTCGAGAGGAATTTACTTCCTATCGGAAAATGAACTAACACAGCTCAACATAGCTACTGGTATTTCAAACAAGAAAAACTGACCACTACATTTTCCATTCCAATATTGTTTTGCATATCATCGAATTCTTTGTAAGATGAAGCAACACATCTTTTATGATGAAATTATAATAATTATATCACTTTAATCAAGTATGCAATTGTGTTTTTGAGGCAGAAAGACTCAAGGGATTAATGGCATTTCATGTTGATTATGTAAGAAGTATTTACATTTTCTTTTGTTTAATTTTGACATTTACTAAAACCTAATCTTGAAACTGATCTGTAAAATTAAAGCAAACATTGATTTTTAATTAGTATATAAAGACTGTAATGTAGAAAATATGAACATGTTTAGTAATGATTTTAAAATTATGAGTCTTCAAATATCGCTTCAAGGAAAGCTGTCATTTAGCAGAGAACTGTAAACTTGAATTTCATTTAACTAAGATGAAATTTTAGAAAACATCATCAGGGACTACTACAATGTTAAACGTAGATTTGTCTCGATATAGCTTCATCAATAAATAAAATTAAAAAAAAAA
>JAFIDM010009631.1:161459312-161472023 GCA_023159025.1 Thereuonema tuberculata | reverse complement strand
ATTGATTTATTTTATTCCATTTTTTTTTAAATATTTTTTTTGGTTGTTGAATTACGATTATTGCGGCGTTAATTAAAGGCCTTCACTCTTAGAAGCCTTAAGAATGCTAATTGGCATCAAAATCAATTGGGAACTTTTATTTGATATTCTAACGGTGTTTTCTGGCATCTGGTACTTCAAATTTGGAGCCAATGTTTATCAACTTCTGAATTTGATAGAAATTGGCTCTAACGTAAAGTTTGGGATATTCGATAGCCCAAATCTACCACTACAGTTTGAGCTTATAGGATTAATAGATTTTTCGTTATCTTAATCGTAGAAGGACGAATATTCTTATTTTGATTTTATTTTTATAAAAGCATTTTTCTGCCTCTACAAGCCGATGCGTATTAAAGAGATGTTACAAACTTTAAACTTTTGGTACCTATATTCGTATACAAGAATAAAAAGTACTGAAATTCAAAAATCAAAAATAAAAGAATGAGATAATGGATGAAAATTAAAAACAAACTCTTTGTTTTTATTCTATTTGGAAATTATGTATTTTAATACATTAAATGCAGTTTTCTTTATTCGTTAATTACTTAATTTTAATTGTGTTTGACTGTTGGATTCGTCTTAAGAAGAGACATAATATGGAGACAGAGATATTTTTACGTACGGCAATCTAGAGTTTGCCTAAGACCTATATAAGGCCTTTTATATAAAAACTTACAGTATATATAAAATGATTTTGGAAGTTCAAGCTTGCGCAGGGCCTAACACGGCTTTTGTATGACGAGAAAAAAAGAGGAGTTAAAAGCAAGGAAATCTAATGTAAGTCGGTAAGATTCTTTTATTTTGCTGTTATAAAAAACATAAACAAACCGTTAAATTATTAAAAACAAACCGACAAATTCAAGGATCTATCTGTGGTTTGTATAGTGACAAATCGGGAAGCGGATGACATTACGTTTTTTAGTAGGAAAGAGCAAGAGAAGAAGCCCATTTCCCCATAACCCAACTTTCAGATAAAAAGAAAGTAGAAACAAAATCATCTTTTCATATGCAAACAATCTACTCGGGCTGACACCAAGATTCGACAGTTTTTCAATTAATCTTTGCAAGTGCATCTTTCGTCACATAAAAGACAATTTTGTACGAAAGGGACGAAGTAAAATGTTGATGTTAGTCACAGAAAACCATCCTTTTTTCTTAATTAATAAGAAAACATCTTTTGAAACAGACTTTGATTTGTTTTATGTGACAATAAAAGTATCAAGTTATTATTTCAGCGGTATTCGTCACTGTATTTTGCCAAATAGTCATTTTAGGTTGGAATTCCACAATCCATTGGGCATTAAGGAATTTATAAGCTTTCTAGAACAATCCTGAGCAGACAGAGGTTAAAAAAAATACATCATTGATCCCATCAGGACATTTTATTAAAATTTAGTAATATCATTTTTCATCATTCGAATTAGTCAAAATATATATTTATGTAATAATACGGCACTTTTGTATTGAATTGTTCTACTTCTTTAATGTCTAAAATACAAATAATTACCACAATAATAAACAAATAAATAAACACAAAAATAAATCTTTAATTACCAATAATAAAATCTCAACATATATATAATAATGGTGTAATATCCTAAATTAATGGGAGTGGGGTAAAAGAAAAAAAAAAGGAAAAGTTTTATTCCTTGAAACGTAGGAATGAGTTCTTATCTCTAATCTAACCTGATTGTTTCATGTTTTTTTTTTTGCTCACGAAATTCCATCAGCCATAAGACATAGCGATTATTAGGAAGATGCATAATTGCATGTACTTCTCCTAACTTAAATGGATGGATCGTTCCTATTTTAATTATTGTGATTGATGGACTTTAGAAGAATAATCTTGATCTAGGTTATTAAAAAATTCATGAAGTGAATCAAACTAACTTAAAATTGGAACAAGGAAACTATTTCACGTCTTATTCTGTGCATGATCTCTTACTGATCGAAATATGAACTCTATTACAAAACTTTCCATTCAATAAAATTCTAACCTACAAGTTCTTTTTTTTTTTTTTTTAAGTATACAATCAAAATTTAAATTTTTGTCATCACACTTCAAAGGTCCGTAAGATTTTCTTGACAAAGTATCATTAAGTTTTGACTGAAAATTCCAAGACGAAGGATATTCTACCATTTTGTTGGCAAAACATCATGATTGTTCTCACAACTTCAATTTTCTGGAAGAATTTCTAAAGGCTTTACGGAAGTTGTAATAATGGGCTAGAAAGTTGATTAAAAATAAGCTTGAAAGATTTATTAAACAAGCATTTTCGATGTTTATCAAGCAGTTGATCTGCAGAACTTTTCCTATTCTATTGTATCTCTGTTCAAAATTTGAATAACATTTAGTTACTAATGAATACGGAATCTCTGTTAATAATGTTGATTTGAATTGTCTAATGTTACAGCATTGCTCAAATTATTTCTTTTTTTCAAGTCGTATGGTATAGTTTCGCCTAATGGAATTTTGAGCTTTAATTATAGTGAATTTATAATACTTTCAGTGTCTTCATTGCGAAAGTAACTTAAAGAAATAGACTCTATCCATAAATATCCGAAAGCCACAATCTTATCGAAACAGTTAAGCCATGAGATCATTCTTAGAAAGGCAATTCATTATGTACTAAGTTTAAAATGTTACAAAATAATAAAAGTCACAGTTTGTGAGTAAAGTTTAAGATCTTGGGCCATTTCTGCAGCAATTCTAAATGGTATTTTCAACTGGCAGACTGCATTCTGATCGGACATAGTATATGGTAAATGACAAAATACCTTATAGCTCCTTCCGTATGGTTCCTGGGACCATGAATTCAACTGAAGGACCTCTGCAGGCGAATCACTGGAATTCGCTGAAACAAAGAATTGAAACAAATACCAGGACCAAGCGATAGGTGCTTTTGCTCGTTTAAAATTAGACCTGAATGAATGAATTTTAAATGGCGTTAAAAAATCTATTACTCAGACAAATGCTCTAAATGTAACGAATAAAAAGATAGAGACTCTTCAAGGATTCTCCATTTGGAAGCCTATTCTTTAATTTAATCTTAAAATTAATCGCATAGTCTTGTTGAAAAGAAGGATGATGAAGTAAAAGAAACATCCTATCGATATGTCTAAAGTTGGAGAGCTTAAATTAAAGAAAGGGCTTTGAAAGTAGAGGATAACAAAACTGTTATCATTTCTTCATTAAAATGACAGAGAAATATTATACACAGAAATATATTTTCCAAGCATATCTCTACACAAAAAAGTAAATTACGATCAATTTTTATTAAATTAATTTTATTCTTAAAAGTATAATACACTACATAAAGAAGCGAATACGGCATAGTTTTCTGAACGACTAAGCTTATGTAACACTTTCTGAAAAGACTTATGGTTTCAAGATAAAATAAAAATTTAAGGAAATACCTCAGAAGAATATCAGTTTCTACATTTCTCTCGGATTTCTTAAGAGATTATTAAAAATATATTGGTCTTGGCTAATATAAAAAATATTAAGATCTCACTAACAATAGCAAAGCTCTGTTCAATTTTATTCCTCTTAATTCAATGACGAATTCTAGAAATTCTTATTCTTTTTATTGTGGCTATGGAACAAAAATCAAATAAAGTTTTCAAAATATTTTAAACACACATTTAGACTCGAGATAAGAACTGGCAGTTCATTTGTTCAGTTCTTATCTCAAGAATAAAATAATTTAAATGTAATTATTAAAAATGAAATTTTGTATACGGTTAGATAGGATTTGGTTAGAAGACGAATAGACGATGAACTCTCTCTACCAGAATACATGAATGTCAAAAGTTAGTAGAAAAATAAATCTAAAATACCTGGAATTTGAGACACAAAAATCTGGAAGCTTAACTACCCAGCAGACCTATTAAACCTATGAATGATAAAAATTTTATCCTTTTTTTTAAGTTTTTAAAAGATCCTAATGTAAAAAATCTATGAAAGCTACTGAAAATTCCTTATTCAAATATTAATACAAATAAACACTACTTACAACAATTTTAGTTCTTGTCATGTGAGAAAGTAAATAACCCATCTATCTATTTCATTATTTATTTACATAATTTGTTCCAAAGGAACAGCTTTAACTTGATTGGAAACCATAACTGAAACTTAACACAATCTAAACACTATTGTTCTAATCAGTGGGAAAGAAAACAGTCTAAACAAACTCGTGTGATTGGGTCTAGTTATCTAACTATTTGCTCTGGGATTAGACTATCAAAACAAGGAATTCAACCACTAGAAACTATCTATCTTATCACTTTCTACTCTAATTCAGGAGCGACAGGAAACGGATGAAAAATCTTCTATGTAGACTAAATGATCTTTAACAGTCATGTTGACATGGCATCCGGATGTTCGTGATGTAGCGAGGGTGGTGAGGCAAGTTTCATAGTTGATTTTACAAGTGTGCATTAAGTTCGTCATTCGTTCAACTTGCACCTTGCAGGCATTTGACAGACACGCAAGATTTCTCAAATGAAAGTTCTCGTTGAGAAACATCAAAATGTGAATAACGATGGAATACTTTCTTCTTGCCGTTGGATCAATCCAGACTCAATTTAGCAACTTGCCAAGCATCTGTTCATACTATAAAAATAACAAATTTTAGAATTTTGCACGTTACTTTTAATTAAAATGTATTTTACGTATTAATAAACTTAGAAAGTAATATTTAACAATAATATTGTTATCAAATTGGGAAAGTACATTGTTCTTTCATTGGGAAATAAAATATAAATGGCAAATCTTAGAAATATTCTAGGAAAACAAAATCCTTCTCTTTGGGCTTAGAAATCATTTTGTGAAACTTGATTTTCATATTACAAAAATAGCAAGAAGCTTTTAATATCTAGAATTATAATCTTGAATAAAAATATTTAAACTATTAAAACATTTTTGTTAATGATAATTTACAGTGGAAATACAATTTTTTTTGTTTATAAGTTATTATAAAAAACAAAACAAAAAACTTTATAGCAATATATAAAACAAAAAGATATATTTACTTTTTGTAAATTATCGTCAATAAAAATTACTCTAAAAAAAAAAAACCAATTAAATTCAAAAGTATAAGTTAGTATTTATTCCTAACTTTAACTTAGTAGGCTATTTTCTTAATATTGTTGTAATATGTTTGAAGGACTATAAATCGAAGAAACTAAAGCATATTCATTTCAACTTAATATGACTTAAAGTTAAACTGACATTAATTTTAAATCTATTTCCTTGACAGAGCTATTCACATAAAATTATCTGAAGTTTAAATTTTTTCCGATTTTGTCGCATGTCTCAATTACTTTAACTTGATTTCTGGATTTTCATGACTTATATATTTATTATTCCTTCTTCAGCTTTTCTGTTTTTGTATTCGAACTATTTTACTCCTTTAATATTCTCATTACTTTAGCTGCTGCTATTTTTAAAATATCTTAAATGGGTAATGATTTAATCCTTTAATTGTTTGTTTGTTTTTTTAAATCAAAAATTATTTTCAATGTTTAATTAGCCCCCTTCTATGATTATTTTAATATTTTGTCACTACGATGAAATCCTTATTCGCTGTACATAAAATTTATATAAAATTAAGTAACCATTTATCTGCAATTACAATAGCTAAACTCGAGGTAATTGTGAAAATCTAAGCCCTTTTCTCGAATCTATCGGAAGTCTTCTTGACGTTAAAGAGAGTCGGATTTGTTGAACACACGGAAATCGAAGGCACTCTTGTCTCACGTACATTCAATGGTACTTCACGATTTCAAACAGGTTACTTTTTCTCAATGCTTGAAAAGAACGCGTTCACAAAACACGTCTTTTTTTCATGGAAATTTAAAATAAATGAGTTCATATTTTAACATTAAAACTAACTTCCTTTTTTTGTCTGAACGTGAATGCATTTAATAGTAACAACAATTTAGAAAGTTTTATGTTATAAGGAATCACTTCTTTAAAATTTTAGATACATATTTTAATAGAGTATTATCAATGCATAGTGTTATCAAATACTATAAAGCGAACAATTCTTGAAAACGGGCCTAAGGATTTTGATGAAATGGGGTGAATCTACCGTTTTTGGGTGCGAGAAAGCGATTTAGCTAGATCTCGACTTCGGAAAAACTCATTTAGGAGATAAATGATTGACCTGAGACATGGGTACCAGATTATTGTCTACATTGTTCTGACTTTATTTTCGTTTATTTTATTCTTAATACATTCGTGTTCTGTGCGTTTTTCCGTGTAATAAAAATAATGATTTTATTTTTGCCTGTAAAAAAATAATAATTTTACTTATTTTTTAACTTTTTCCTTTCAACGTCGTGTGTATTCACTGTGGAGCTGTATATTTCTCTGAAAGGGATTAAATAACCAGATGATTGTTCTACAGTGTTCTTACTTTATTTTCTTTTTATTTTACCGAACAAAGCTCTGTCTTCCAGGTATTTAATGATAATAAAGCTTTAAATTATAACAAGGCTTTCTTTTTGTATTTGATTGATTCTCGAAAAGCAGGAACTTTCCAAATTTCTTTATTTTTCAGAATACTGGAACTTGAACTTGTTCACATTTTGAATAAGAAAATGAAAGTGTAACAAGTTCATTATTGTTAGAAAGTTTCTCAGCACTGACTTTTCTCGGCTTGTTTCTCCTCCAAATGTGCCTTGGGATTCTCCCAACTCTCTTTCAAATTGGGACCGGAATTCAAATTCAAGTTTTCATCCGGAGTTAAAGGTGGGCGAACGTCAGGCTGGCCTTATTACTTTAACTTTGTAACGTTCGCCAAACATCGATTTTTTTTAATACTTTCAAGTTATTGATCAAGTTATTTCTTTTTCAGACATTATATCTGCTTTTAATGAAATATTTATTTGTAATAATTCATGAAGTGCTTTTGGTAGCTTTGGATTTGAATGATCGTTGAGACTAGGAATGAAGTTTTAAAAGCTTTTTTAAACTTTTTTCTTTTAAAGATAGCTTTAAAAAAATTACAAATAATATTTCAATTGCAATAAGTAAAATGACGAAATTACATTTGATAAATAGTTCATTACCAAATCTTTAGCGCTCTTTGAGACCTAATCTAGAAATGTTCAGACAAGACAAGACCAAATCTTTAGCAAAGATTTCATTAAAACTATTTCAGGGTTTCTGATATACTGTGAGCTCTAGAATTTTCCACTTATCACCGAAAATTCGAAAGATGTACGAAATTTCCAAATTTTAGAAAAATGAAACATTCTCATGGATTTTGTGCATCCTTGATATACTTTGTAATTTACATGCTTTGTGAATCATAATGAAATTATGATTTTCACGATTTTATTGACTAACAAAAATATTTTTAAACAAATTTATTATTAGTTGTAATTGTTGTATTATTATTACTGTTGTTGTTAATGCTACTAAACAACACTTTAAAATATTTCGTAACACTCATAATAGGAATGACACAGAACCCTATTATGAATAAACGTTAATTAAAAAAAAAAAAGTATTATAAAAAAGTATAAACAGGACAAAATTCACTATTTTGTCCTGTGCTAATCCTTTGGTATCAACACTTACATTTTAATCGTCTAAACCAAAGTGGTTCGTTTTTTTTTTTTAATTGACTGGATATCCGGAATTTTTCTCTATCCATTGCTTCTTAATATGTTGATCTCTACTTAAAAATCAATTTCACAAAAAACATTATCACTTTGTTTTGTTATTGATGTGTGTTCTCCTAAGAACAATCTTAAGGTATTACAATACTTCCCACAGTTGAATTTGTTCTCGTTGCCTTCTTGAAAAGGTGCAAGAATTCGAGGGAAGACTAAAGATGGCCTCTCCTGGCGATTCAAACACTCATCTCTTTAAATTGGATTCGAATCATTCACTTCGATTCGTAATATTATTGGGAGGGACAAAGCCACCAGGGAAAATGACCGCCTCTGAGAAGAATCCCAATTTGAATAGGTCTACATAAACTAAATAAAAAATGAGTGAACGAATGACCTGCATTTGTAAAAAAAAAATAACTTACAGTTTTTGAAGGAGAATGAAGGAAATGCTAATCAATTCTACCATAAACTTTATCCTATTAATAAAACGACTTCTTAACTTTTAAAACTAAACTGGACTTAGGTGCTAAAAATCTCAGATTTTTTTAAGCCTAATTTCCTTTCAGTAAAAATTATTATTGCTGTAATAAGAAAAAAAAATTACTCGGCATTTCTTTCAATGTTTAGTATCGACAACGCCAATGAACATGATACGAGTTAAAGTAAAAGTTGGAAAAGTTTTATGTGGAAAACATTGTTAATAATACGACTGTTTTACCCGCTTTAAAAGGTTCTATTATTTCATCTACGAGTAATTTGTATGCAATAGAACACAAAAAGAAAATCACTAATAAAAAAATTATATATATATTTTTTTCTCTTTCCTTACTGATGTGAGCCAGTCAAAGGAATCGTACAACAGGAGAGAGAGAGAAAAAAATCCAATTAATTTTAAAGGCTCTGTCAGAAGTGACAATTTCAAAGTAGAATCGACGTTTAATTTTACGGGGGAAAAAATTAAACAAATGGATTTTTTATTCAATTATTGGCTCTCAGGGATACAGTTAATAAAATCTTACAAATCTGACAGGAAGATCGAGACAAAGATAGGGAAAAATATTTAATAAGTATAATTTTATTATTAAAAAACAAAAGTAGATGTAAATAATAATAATAATAATAATGATAATGATGATGATGATGAAAAATTGCATTACATTTTATTTAAATATTCTATTTATATTGGTTTTTTTTTCGCAAAACAACCATTTTTACGTAACTTTTTTTATTTAATAATAACAATAACATAATATAAATTATATTTTATTTTCAATCCTGTTAGATGTGTTAAATGTCATTAGTGAAAAGTTTTTCATATTATTATTGATAATAAAAAGCAGTTTTTGTTTCTTCATGAGATATATTAAATATAAGTGTCAAGTACTTAATGATTAACATTTATTATTAAAATAAAAACAGTATAGTCCTTTAAGCAAAACGAAGATACATTAACCCACATAATGTGATGAATTGATTATTATCAATACGAGTCTATCGTTAATTAATTCAAATTAAAGGTTTCAATTTCAATTTTTTCTCCTCTACTTTCAAATCGTACCCAAATTCAAATGATTTTTTTAATTAGCTCGATTTCTATTTTGATATATGATTAATTTCATAGGCAAACTGAGTTTAAATTTAGTAATTAATTGAGGAGTTATTTCATTTTTAAAGGATCACTGTTTTCATTGATTTTTCATAATTTGGTTTATTTTTTATAGGTAAATTGACTTTGATTCTAATTTTAACTCATCGTGTTAAAAAAAGTTAAAAAAAGTGTCAAAAATATTTATATATTATATTATTTTAATAAATTTGTAGTTTACTTAAATTATCAGTAACACTTTTTTTATTCGTTTCTTTGATTAAATTCTAACAAGTGAATGTTTTATTTTCGTGATAAATTGATAATGTTGCTGACAAATGCTGATTGAAATACTCAAGATTTCGAGAGATTTTTAAATAGCATGTCTATAGTTTCTGGATGCAAGTTTTATCAAAAGTATTTACAATTAAGTGAATAGCAAGAACTGCACTTTTGTAGATTTTGTAGCCAGAAATGGAAAAAAAATAAATAAGTAAGTAAATAAAACAACAGTAAGCTACAAGAAATGGAATTCAATTTCGATAATTTTAACTCAAATTTAACTAAATTTATCTTACTTTTGTCATTTCGATGAGCTAATCTTTAATTCCATTTTGAAAAGAATTTCTAAGGCAATACCATAATTTTTCGGATTTTAATTAATATTTTAATTAATATTTTAGCAAACTAATTTTTTTTTTTTTTTTTTTGAAGGATGACATAGTTTACACTTTTCTACAATTCAGTGTCGAGTAGAATTTTTCTTTATTATGTGGATATAAGACTTTTTATAAATATTTACTAAGAGTACGTCGTCAATTTTGATGAGACTATTCATTTACAGAAAGATACAAATTAAATCTGATTGTATAATAATTACAGAAGAGTAATAACTTGCAATTCCGATTAAATTTTACAAAAAAACGATAAATTATTGTTTAAAACTTTCAATTAAACTAAAGAAAATACTGAAATTATCTTTCAAATGCATCACTAGTTAAAAGCATTTTCAGCATAATACATATAGCAAAATCTCCCGTAGTAAAACTATAATATTAAACCCTAATCTTTCAATTGTTCATTTTGCACAGTTGGAACTGTTGCTTTTAGTTTGGAATATTTTATTATTTGAAAATCGAGCGAAGTTGGATTAACTTAATAACGAAATCAACATGGCTTTTCTGAACCCCTACTCTTCACTACTTTCTCAAATTTGTTTTTACAGTGCAGAGACTAATGATATGAAGTAATTGCAATGTTGAAGTTATTACAGAATAAGCATTTTTGAAACATAAAAGCATTGTAAATAGTTTAACACTTTCATTAATGAAATAGCTTAATCTACGAAAAGTTGAAAAAAGAAATTACGAAGCTTTTTTTCTTGGTACAGAATTTCGTCAATTACTATACATTACTGATTGCATCGAACGTAATCTGCATTTTCTTAATTCTTATGACGTATTCTAATTATATCGTATCTCTTCTACCATTTCTTAGTATGGATGAGTATATGAAAAAGGATGGCGGGGAAGGGACCTCATGTGCGGTGGAGAACGGCCTGGCAAGCGGCGGCATCGCATCAAATTCCCCCGCCGTTCGTTCGGATCGCCGCTTCGGTCCCGATGGATCCCCGGCGGCAAGGAAGCGGAGGGAAGTTTAAACGATTTCGCAAAGTTCCTGCCTATTTGCTCCAATTGGATTTTCGCTCCGCGGGATATATTCGTTATCATTAAGAAAACGACTTCAAAGAGAATTCGTGCATGCGATAGTGCCTCGTGGGGGCGACGAGTGCAAACGGAATTCGGAGGAACCTTCACCGCCCCCACCACGTATCATACTCCCCTTCGGTGCACCTCCCCTACCTCCTACGCATCAACTACCCCTTTCAACCAAATATTTTCTCAGGTTCTCAGTTTACACAAAAATATAAAGAATGTAACTTCTGCTACCGGATAAAAATACAGAAGGAAACGCAAAATGATATTAACTTACAATATATATATTAACAAGAAAAGAATAAAGAATTCCAGGTTCTTTATTAACGTGTCGATAATAAATTTCAAAGTAATTTAAAATCATTGGATTTTTTTAAAAATAATCAATGAGTTTTGATTATGTGTAAAATGAATTTAAAATATTAGCGTCGAAGCGAGAAACCATGAAGATATACCTATTTTTCTTATGTAGCCTTTTTTTTTTCTCTAGAGAATTAAGCATTCCAACAGAAGAAGTAGCTGAAAATCCTTTATTTACAATCGTAAATAAAGAACTAACAATAAAAAAACAAAAACAAACAAGATGTAGTTTTTTTGTTGTTGTTAATTATTAGTATTTGTACTAATAACAATATTTAAAAGTATGATCTAAAACAGTAGTTCTTGAGCTATTGAAACCAAAAGTACTTATGTCAAGAAACTGCCTTTTTTTTTTAATGAAATAGCATTTAATTAAATCTTAGTTTCCTTTCCAAAATATCCAAACACTATATTTTTTAAGAATTTTAATAGATAAATTACCTGACAAGGATATATACAGGATTTTATTTCGGAGGGGAGCCGACCTCCAAAAATCAGAGAAAAAATTGGAAAGAGGGGGGGGGGGGGCACGGTCCTTCAATTGGCCATCCAACTGAAAAACGAAAGAAAATAGAACTCACTCCATATTTCGAAAGTTGAGTGGGTGGGGGTATTGGGTGGATAGAGCCCCTCTGCCTTTTTTATCGCATGTTCTACAATAATATGATACATTTGTTCCAAAGTATAAAAAAAACAAAAAACAAAAACTAATACAGTTTAAGATATACAACGAATAAAGTTTAAAAATCACTTTTTAACATATTTGCAGAATCAAATTCCCAACAAAAAGAGTTAATAAATCTCAAATGCAGGCAAAGACAATAACAACAAAATCCAGTATTTAATGAAACAATTCTTGCAATTATTAAATGTAAATAGAAGTTTGAGAAGGGAACTGAAGTAAATCCAATTTTTGGGAAAGATTAAAAGTGTGTCCGAAAGATAATGCTATTTTTTTTTTTTTTTCATTCATTTCAAGAAGGGAGGCTTTAGGGCGAGCATCATGCTCAGACCGCCTTAACCCCAGAAAAACTTATGATATTCATTAGATAACGGATCAGGGTTCGATAGAAGAAAAATCTCAAAAAAAAAATCTTATTCTAACCATTGATATCGATCTTTCATCAAACTTACCCTGATGTTATCCTAAGTAAATAAATTTCTTTAATTTTTTTGTAAATAAAAACTTTCTCTAATAAATTATAAGAAATTAAAAAAAAAAAAAAAAAAAAAAAAAAAATCAGTAAAAAAATTAACATTAAAAAAGAAAATAAAATTTATTCTGAAAGCCATTTCAAATTATGTATTAATTGTTATTATTGTTTTAATTTAAACGTATTATTATTATTATTATTATTATTATTATTATTATTATTATTATTA
>JAFIDM010009631.1:161317789-161459302 GCA_023159025.1 Thereuonema tuberculata | reverse complement strand
ATTATTATTATTATTATTATTATTATTATTATTATTATTATTATTATCTTAATGAGGCTATTTTATTGACATATGTTTAGTATATTGTATAGCTCCATTAAGGAATAATACAATCATTTTTTTTCGAAATCTGCTGAGATTTCATTATAGAAATAATTTATAAAAATATTCTTTTAAAGTCATCTGTGTATAATTACTATTGTAATTTTTTTTAAAAAAAAGAAAAGGATTTTGCTTTTCTTTCTCATCTTTCAATAATTTGATTATAAAAAATGTGCCTTTTTTTTTTTTAAATATGCTCAAAATTAATTCATTTAAAATATATGTTTAAATAAAAAAGTAATACTATATGAATTAAAAGAAATGGCTTGAGGAAATTTAAAATGAATATTAATTACTAATTAAAATAAAGAATTCATTTGTTAAATCTTTTTATAACCTTTATTATATTATTACGCTTCATTCTAAAATCAATTCTAACGCATTTAATAATTTAGTAGATCTTAAGATATCTTTTTCTTAATTTTGATAATTACATCTTAATATTCTGATAAAAGTAAATATAAATAGAATGGATAATTATCCAATTGCTTCTACAGTAATGTTAATTTGCTCCTGTTGAATAGGTAATGAAATTACATAACTGGAAAGTTATCTTTTATATCATGATTAAAATAAAATTAAAAATATATAATGTAAAATTAACTTGATCTCCATTTCGCAAAAGCAAAGTCGTTTACCTAAAAATGTATAGTTTTAAATCTCTCAACAAAAAAAAAAAAAAAAAAAATCATAACAACATCAGAGCCAAACCCACCCCGTTACTGCAAATATTAGCAAGAAACAACGCATTGGAATTGCGCACAAAAGGTGCGCTTACATCTCTAAGAACAAAAAGCCTATTCACAAAGCAAACGATCGAGCTGCACATAGCCCACAGTCGCGACAAAGTTGCTCCCATCTCGCCGACAGAGGTCGACACTTGCCCTGCGATTCCTGAATGAGACCCTGGAGCTATCGTGCGCCAAGCTCGGGACAAATGGAATGCAAATAAGAAGGCGACTTACTTGGGGAGAAGGCTTCGTCGTTGCAGCATCGGACACAGGCATGGCAGCATCGACTCGCGAACGCTGCGCCACCAGCAGGCCAAATTTGGCAACTGGCTCAAGGTCATGGGTTCTTTTATCATCAAAGAAAATGCTTAAGAGAAAAGAAGATTTTTTTTTTTTTTTTTTTTAACCGCTCTCACCCTCTCTATATGGAGAAAACAGAGGTTTTATGCTAGTCAGACTGAAAAATTCAAGTTGACTCTTAGTTATTCTCAACCCTGAACCGCCCGCTGCCAAAACTTCATTCCACACAGCTTCTGTTTATATCGGTTTTGCTGTTCGTTTTGAAAAACATTGAATGTCAGCTGCAACGTAACAGAAATAGCTTTCTTTTAGACATTTAAAAAAAAAAGATGTCTAAGATGCTAGTTTCACCATGTTTACATAGAAATAGATAGCTTCGTAAATATGTTTTTGGATGTTAACTAATTATAAACATTTATTTTTAAATTGCTTTAGCAGATTTAGAAATACTTCCTAATTGTTAGTAAGAAAAAGTAAACCTATATATTATTACGATGCAAAAAAAAAAAAGGTAGAGATGTGTATTATTTTTAAATATTGCAAAGTCAGAAAAAAACGCAATACTTTTATACTTATAACATTATGATTCTCAGTTTTAAATCTTAAAACGAATACATTAAAGTTAATATAAATATGTTTCCTTCACAGTGTTAATTTACTACACTATCATCATTTTCTCTTTACTGGCATTCCGAGAGTTTTTAAATTTTTTGAAATCATTCATAAGTTTATAATTTTTATTTATATTAAGTTATACTACATTTTTACTTCACCTTTCAACTTAACTACATAACTCTTTTTTTTTCTTCTTTTCTGAAAGCCTTAGTCGTCAACATTTAATTGAAATTTGGCTTTTAAACATTTTTAAATTTTTGTTGTTGTAAAACAATTTCAGATCAAAGATTCCGATAGATCGTCTTATATTGGATGAAATTTCGAAGCTTTAAGAAAAATTTCGGATAGGGTTAAGTATCTATTAAATAGTGATATTATTAATTGGGATGTGAATTATTTCATAGACTTTCATTGCTTATGAATTAAAATTTACAGCTTCTGCTTCTTCTTTTTTCTGCTTTACAGCGTGGGGCTCTCAATCCACTTTCTGTAAGCATGTCGATCTAAAGTCATTTTTCTTACTTCTCTAATTTCTTTTCTCTCCTTATCATAATACTATCAATATATTGTTCCCATTATATTCTTGGTCTTCCTCTTCTTTTTTTTCCCCCTCTGGTTTACTTTCGAATACTTGTTTCAGTATTCGTTCGTCTTCCATTCTAACTAGATGTCCGTGACTGGTATCTGCTTCAATTCTTGCCTTAGTGTAACATTTCTAATCCTTTCTCTTTTCGTTTTTCTTATTATAATCCTTAAATACTTCATTTCAGAAGCTGTTGTTCTACTCACATGTCTATCTAACATATTCCAAATCTATGCACCATGTAAGAGTATTAGTAGGTAAACTGCTTCATAGATATGAATTTTAGTTTTATTGCTTACTTCCTTTTTCCCTATTATCGTATTACTCAATTGGTAGTAGAGTTGCTTTGCTTTCCTCATCCGTACTTTGTGCAGTTGAGCTTTCGATGGACAAATTTGTCCATGAATGAAGTCGGCAAATAGGGCAGCCCTCTTGCCAATTCCTCTGCTGCACCCTTTGGTCTATAGCTCCTTATTCTTTCTTCGGAGCAACGCGTTGGGGTTTCCCTCAGCCGCCACCCGAGGGCGCGCCGAATAGAAGTCTGGTCTCCCTCCTTAAATATCTTGCGAAAGATACTGAGGAGGTTTTTCATTTGCCTTCTTCAGGAAACAATTATGGAATAGCTTCAGACCTGAAGGGAAAGATGAGGAAGCAGACAAATACAGGAAAGGAAATAAACATCCATGCCGATGGCCGGGATTCGAACCCAGTGTCCGACACATCTGTTTCATGGAAGGCCGTTGTCTTGACCATAAGGCTATGCCGGAAATTGTGTTTTTCTAATATGATTGTTTATTTCTTCATCTAGTTTTCCAAAATCATAATCAAAATAACTAAATAACATTCACTAGGTGACAAGGTTTTTTTGGGGTTTTTTTTCGCATATTGTTTTTAAATGAATGATACGTTAAGATCAAGCTAGCTTTATGATTTGAAGTTTAAGAATCTCCCTGTATCAAATGACAAGAACGCAGTGTTTGTAACTTCAAGATGAAGATTCTGAGAAAATATTAAATTCTTTATTTGTATTTTATTGCTATTTTTCGATAGAATGAACCCTTGTTTTCGAACTATTCAAAACACTTTTCAGAAATAAACAAACTTTAAGAATCCAAAATGAAAATTTCTTCTTTTATTCTTTGTTTAATTTGCAAAACTTTTATATAAAAAAAACCTTTGTCTTAGTCTAATGTTAAAAATTTCTACCATTGCCTTTAAAACATACATTTTAAAACATACATTTCTTTAAAACTCAAGGCAATTTCTAAAATAAATAATAGATTCTGATGCAAAATTTTCAATATGTCAATTAACTTTCAATTTTGAATCTTTAATCATATTTACGAATGTAATAGATCTCTCTAAATACACAATGAATAATTTATTCATTACTTAATGGTTCAAACCAATGCCGCTATTCGCTCAAGGCTAACCAATAATCGGCCGACCGCAGTGAGAGCTCGTGTAGCTTATGGCGGTTTAAAGTTTCGACTATTTTCGTATATGTTTTTATAAAACAGATTTTCCCTTTGAAGTTTTTAAGTCTACAGCTTCCGCATCAACTTATTAATAGAGATTATGTTTTAATGGTAACATAAAGTTTGACATTGCAACTTTGATAAAAGTTGTTTTCACTTGTTTCTTTTTAAACTGAAAATCTGATTGTTTATGAAGGTATTAAAAATATTCATATATCTTTTATGTTCAACTTGTGATTACTATTACAATCAAGCACTAGGATCATTGGGTTTTTCGGTTTATAAATAAATTATTCTTTTTTATCCTTTTATCCTTGATTATCTGCAAAGGAATTCAGCAAACTATTTGGATTTTAAATTATTGTTATAAAATCTATAGAGTTCTATAAATTCTAATGGAATTCAAGGTCAGGTAGACCTGTGTATTTGGAAGTTGGGCCCAGGAATGCATGGAGTCCGGACATAATTAATGTTTTTTTTTTTTCTTTTCTATAGATAAAAAAAAAGGAGGATGAAAAATTTTTACCATTATGGAATTATTATGAACTAGCCGGGTACCGTCGCTTCGCTCCGGAACCCTTGCATATATAGCATTAAAACAAAAACTTTATTTATTTAGCAAATTAATATCGAGATCGGAGAATATACGACTTCCCAGCCCGTTGTAGCCTTCTCCACTTAACTCGGGTGTATTGCGGGTTGGCGCCAAACACTTGGGGTTGTCAAAAAAAGCATGTTTTACTTGTCACAGGTGTGACATCTATATAATAGATATATAAAAACACGCGCGTATTCGAATGCAACGTTGTGTCAAAATTTCAAAGCAATCGGTGAAGAACTTTCGGAGATTTAGGATTTTGAACAAACGAACATTTACATTTTTATTTATATAGATTGACTTATAACTCTTGTAATTACAATAACAATGGTTAATGTTAGAAATACTTACTGTCGCATTGCAGTTACTGGTGGACTACTTACAGTTCTATATACGTAATTTAAGCCGTTCAGGCATAGCCTTGTGGTCAAGGCTTATAAGTCTGAACCTGGGTTCGAATCCAGGAGACAGCATGGATGTTTCCTTTCCCTATGTCTTTTCTGCTTCTTTTCGTTCTCTCCTTCTGCAGTCTATACCATATTCTGAAATTGGACCAATAAGGCAGTACCAGCGGGGTATATCCACTACCTTATTACAATAAATACTTTTATGTAATATAAATTTATAAAATATAAATTATATGTTTTTATTATATGTTTTTATATTACAGAAACTTACTTCAAAATATGTTATTTATAATACAGACTTAACTATCACATGCAACCGATAATTTAAAAAACAACCAAATAAGTTACATTCATTGTTTTTTGATTGAAGAGATTTTTTTTTTAAAATATTTTAAACTACCTAATTTTGATATTACAAGTCGTTAATAAAAATTAGTATTAATAAATACAATGATGGATGAAACCAAGTGTTTACTAAGTGACATCCTAGAACTGCTGTTTCAAGCTCCTTGGCGACCATCAGCTACAAGTAGACACCAGTTTCGTGAGTTTTAATTGTTTCTTTAAGCTTTGGAGGCTCCAAATTGACTCCAACAAAAAATTAGTATGTTAGTAATTAGTAACAAATAATGATAAGACTAAGACTGAAAACCAAGCTCCTGGTAATAGCAATGAAGGTCAGTGTTTATTAATCAACTAGATTACAAACTCGTCAAAAAATGAAAAAAAAAAATCAGAACTTAAAATATCAGTAATAGACTGTAGCAGTAGGGAAATGTTTATGTTTATTGTTAAAACAAAAATGTTCATGAGTTGTTAGCTGGAAAGTTGGAAAGTTTTATTTAAAATCAAAACATTGCTTTACTTATGTTAAAAGATTTTTAACTGAAGTAAAAAAAACAAACAAAAAACTTTTACATATAATAATTAGTAATCGCAGGATATCATACATATTATTAAATATTGAAAATTTAATTTAATCAATATATTATAGTTCTCTGGGCTACAATCTGCATGAATGTTCCAGAAATACCTATCCCACAAGAAGCAGTGAAGCACTAATTATCTGTGTCAAATAAAAACTATGATCCTGAACAAAGTAGTTTTGGACAATGGGAGAAATTATCAGTTAGAAACCCTAAGATGTCGGCTTGGTTGACCGCTTGTAGGGAAGTAATGAAAGCTTGCTTCAGGTGTGCAGGATGACCCCTCCTTCATTTGGTATCGACTGGTCATGAGGTTCTTTCTGTACTCTGCGTCCTGTTTTATGAGTTGAATCAAAATATGGAGACGTTGGATATTCGACTAGTGATGCTTTATGACTTCTTACTAGGCTTATAAGCAGCTGAAGCGAAGGGGAAGATATTTCGTGTTTTCGTTTAAGACCTTGTACGTGAAAGGAAAGTGCAGCGTTGGTTCCAAAAATTACAAAGTTAAGAATGCTCCTAGAGGACGCCATGAAAAAGTGGTGTCAGACAAGGAGGTGAAAGAAATTATCGAGTCTGACCCACATGTTCACGGGAGATGGCTGAGAAACTAGGGGTAACTTACACAATAATTTTACGCCGTCTGGAAGAACATGGCAAAGTGGGTACAAGTTCTGTATGAACTCACAGAAGGAAACAAGGCTAAGCATTACACAATTTTTTCTTCACTCCATCTTCGCGAAGGAAAAGAGCCTTTCTTGGACAGAATTGTAAACTGCGATGAAAGCTGGATAATGTACGACAATAGGAAGTGCTCATCATCATCTTGGCTGGATAAGAATGAGCTACCGGCAGCAACTCCTAAACCGCCTCTTCACGCACGAAAAATTCTTTTAACTGTTTGGTGGTCCACGGCTGGAATAATCCATTGGAACTTTCTTCCCCGCGGACAAACAATTACAGCAGAGGTGTACGTATCAGAATTTACTGAAATGCAACAGAAGCTAGGATAGATACAGCCTACACTGGTCAATCGAAAAGGTTCCTTTTTGCTTCACGATAATGCCGCATACGGAACACACTCGCAGGAAACTTTACGAACTTGGATATGAGATTTTGCCACATCCGCCTTATTCACCGGACCTTTCGCCAACAGATTTTCATCTGTTAAGATATATGGACAACTTTCTGAAAGGCAGGAGATATCTCCAAGATTGTGATCTCAAAAAGGAGATATCGAAGGATTCCTGCAGCGTCAAACTACGGATATGTGCAACAAAGGAATTTACAGCTTAAGATAGCGTTAGCAAGATTGTATACATGCCGATGGAACCTATTTTGAATAATAAAAATTGCACATGACCCTCAAAAAGCGTTTTTTAATTCGTTCACTCCAATCCGACATTTTAGGGTTTCCATCCTGATATATATGCGGTAGCTCAAAGAAATTGATTCAACAAATATTAAATCGATTTCGTTCTATTCTATTGACCCCTGTCGAAAGATTTTGCCAGCGTTATTTATATTCTACGGATACTGCTCACAAATATATTTTTAACAGTAGACTATTTACATTTATAAACAACAAACAAATTACGAATTCTATTTTCTATTGGTAAATACAACTAACTTATGTATAACATTGCTAGTAAATTTCAAAGAGAACCATACCATTTTCACGTTAATAAATTTTGTTTGAGAAATACTGTATAGGGTGAAGCAGACACAGAGTGTAGGATATTTATTTATGCTTATTACTACCAAGTGCATATCATGCGTACTAATAAATTTCTATACAACGCCTAAATCAATTAAAAAAAAAAAGGACTTCTGACTGATAGTCTGGCACTCTTACAATCTTTCTAGATTAGAAATTTTGGCAGTGTTCTATCTCTATCTTCAATTAACCTTATTCTGTAATATAATTACAATATAATTAAAGATTAAAGAAAAGGACCATACACACAAACAAAAACATATATATATTTAAACAATTCCATTACATAATTACAGTATAATTATTTTAAAATATCAAGATCATAGCAATAATATAACTAGAGCAAAAAAAATAAATTATAATCTTTAGAAGCCCACAATTATCAGGAGATACCCTGTGAAGTGAAAACACATTAATAAGTAAATTAAAGAAGTAGTATTTAATAGTGATAGATATTTACAAAACAATGGCGTGTACAAATTGGCATGTAAGTACCCATAAGATTCATTTATGAATTTGCACTATGTATATTACCTTTCTGTTCGTAAGGTGGGGCTAAGTTTCATTTAGTTAAAAATGATAAATGGTTACAGAAATAATATTTTGCCCAATTAATCTTTATAATCTAGCAAAATAACACAATGCAGCAGATAAAATACACTTTAATGAACTTTTGCAAAGACAAAGGCCAGAACTAATACTTAAAAATAACTTTGAAACTTCTTCATTTTGATATAATCCTGCATAAGTATTTTTATAGCAGGATCCCTGACATAGTCTAAAGGAGTATGTCCACTTTCATTTTCTTTATTTGAATCAGCACCAGCTTCAGCAGTATTTTCAGTGTCTTCTAATCATCTGATAAAGTTGCATATTGCAGCGCAGTACAGCCACGGAAAGATGCTCGTGTATTTAACCTATCACAGAATTCTTCTTCTCTGACCATATTTCGAGCAGCCAAATATGGAGATATTAATGGACAACATGAAGTTGTCACTGTCCTGCTAAAAGATGGAGCCGATCCTAATGGCGGAGATGAATTTACCAATATTTTTCAAACTGCTTTAGAAAGAGGAATGTTTTTACTTGAAGTCCTAATGGTCAGAGAAGAAGAATTCTGTGATAGGTTAAATACATGAGCATCTTTCTGTGGCTGTACTGCGTTGGATTAATGTTGATTTCAAATTATTAAATTGATCATATAGATTAACGATTTTTCATTTGATAGTTCGAGAATAAGCAAGTGATTCGCCGAAAAAGTTTTTTTTTTTTTTACTGGAGGTCAGTTTTACTTTTTTTTTGTCTGTATGGCTCTGCCATTAATTTTTGGTTGGATGGCTCAAAGATAATTCAAATTTAATAATATCTTATAATTTGTAATATATGATTAACATTAAATAAATTATTATACATCATATTATTATTCTTAATAATAAAACTTCTTAAAAACTTTCTCTGAATTATCTGAATTCCAATACAGAGTAATAACACAAAATCTTACAATTTTTTTTTTTTAAATACTGACAGATATGCTTTTACTGATTATATATTTAATTTATTTTTAAACAATTCAACTTTTTATATAATTCAGCATAAAATTAAATGTGCTGTGTTACATTGTGCGAGAACGGAATTGCTGCAAGGAATATGTTTGTTACCAATAGGAGTTTCTCCTAAGCTATGATCAAATTATAGAAATAATTACTATTCTGTTTAAACATTCCATTTAAAAAAAAAAAGAATTAGTAATTTAATTAAAGTAAAACATAAATTTGGCAACAGAATAAACATTTATCCTACTTTTGATAAATTTACAAACTTACATTATCGAAACTAGGATTGAAATGTCCTGCAAATTAAAATAATGAAAATAATGAAAACTTTATTTTAATTATTTTAAAATTATCAATCTTCAGTTTCAAAATATTGTACTTCCTAATGAAATTATTATTATTAAAATACTATTAATTGGAAATTAAGAAGCAATTTGTGTATCTTTTATCGGTTTATCGCAAAAGCAAACATCGCAAGAGGAGTGCATTTTCAATAGGCGGACGAATTGATGCTCTAATACATACGATGTATCAGAACCAAAGAAACTATTGAAATAGTAAACCTACTTTTGCAGCTAAGATAAAATATCCTTTTTGTTCAAAATTCTTAAATGTTTTACGGCCTTTGACAGTCCGGATGTCGAACATTTGATCAGTGGGGGGAAGAAAAAGGCTTAAAATACTTAGAATTATCGATAAAAATTAGGAAAACACTGGAACTTAGACTGAAACAATTATCATTTAAATAGAAAGATTCTAATTAAAATAAGTACACACAAAAAAGTTTATTTTCTTTTGTAGTTTGTTTTTTTGTTTTTTGCTGAATGCAAGCTCAAAATCAAAGTCTAGATATTTAAAACTTATATAAAACAATACGACTTTTCCAACCCTAAGTGATCTCTCAAGAAAACAGCGCGTGATATTCAGGAAGAATCCTGTGGTCGATGTAGCATGAAGGAGGTCATGGGCAGTTGACACAAAATTAGGGAGAGAATGGTGAATTACGGTATACACGTCGGGACATAATGATAGGTGTCGGATTGAAAATGAGGGTCGGCAGCGATGGACTGAGAATGTCCTGGAACGTGGTTTGAACATGGAATAAGAACTGGGAGGTAATAGGTGATTGCCTGAGATGGGAGCAGGGCGAAAGAAAAAAAAAAAGCATCTAGGTTGCGACAATTAAAGGCAAAACAGGCATTGGTTTACTCACCTCGGAATAGTAGGTTCTAGAAACAAAATTCTCAGAATAACTTAGAACCTTGTGGTGTTTAGAGGCGGAGTAGTATTTTCTTAATGTTTATGCATTAGTATTCTTCTAGAATGGCCTGTTAATAACGTGATAAAAATTGCAAACAATACTCAATAAACATTCAATTTTCAACTTATCATCTAATTTTCTAAATAGCAACAAGGTGTAACGATTTTCATATAACTATTTAAAATCTGTAACAAATAAAATAATCTCATTAAAAATATCCGATCGATCACCCGTTTTCCAAAATCATTTGGTTAGTCGCAGAAAAAAAATGTTTACAACAAAAAATACGAGAGGAAAAAAAAAAAAGTTTTTTTTTCCCTTTTTTTTTTGCATATCTATATTGAACGTTATTCAATTCTGAATCATCGTATTAATTCCAAATCTTTAGGTGTGCATCAAACTTAATAACAATATTCGTGTCAGAACAAGAATAAATAATTCAGGGAAGTATAAGTTATCTAAAAAGATACGTCTGTCCATCTATTCCATCCTAAAAATAACTTTTGTCTCCGGAAAGTCGCAAAAATAAAACAAAAAAAAAACATCATTTAAAATAATATTCGCCTTCAAGATGCAGTCTCTGCAATTTTGTTATTTTGCAGTCCATCTGTCTCACCAGCTTCTCCCGAACGGTTTGTCACCTCCTCACTAATTTTATTTAAAATTTTGTTGTTTGTTTATTTTTTTTAATTTTTTTTTGCTATTCTAAATCAAAATTTTTAATTTAAATCTATGAATGGCAACTTACGCTTAATTATAAAAAAAAAGAAACTAAATAAAATAAAAAACTACCAAATAAAATCTTCTCCCTGCTAATTGACGACTAACTTAACTGAAAATTTCTGTAAACTTTTTTTCCCCAAAAATGGTTAATGAAATATTCAGTTAAGTTAGTCGGTAATTAGCAGAGAGAATCTGAAAATCTTTTTAGAAATTTAACAATCACTTTACACTACTGACAAGTCTATCAAATAGATAGTCAGATCGAAAATTAAAACTAAGGAATTTTGCTTCATCAATTTTATCATATTCTTTTTTATTAAAAGTGTAATTTAATACAATATTTAACTACATAAATACCTCATGTTTATCAAATTTTATTAGTTATTTATATTTAGCATTATTTTTATCCTACTTTCCTTAGACTCATAAAATATGTGAGAATGTATGACATTCTGTATGTGTATGTCTGTTTGTGGACCATCAGTGAATGGATATTTTACTAGAACTATTTATCAGGTCTATTTCTAAAAAGAAAGATGATCTATTCTTTTGTCAAAATTTCTCCGTGTGGCTTCTTCTGAAGAAAGGAAAGTGAAAAGCAAGAAAAGCATTAAAGCGAAACAATTCATTCTTACTGATGACAAACAATTTCTATCGAATAAATAGGACGAAATATTGATTATCATTGGAGTAGTAGGAGTTTGTTTTTCTTCATCGTATGTATATATATGCAATTTCTATCGACTTTTAAAAGTGCATGATAATCTTTTCAAAAAAAAAATCATTTAAATTTTATGCGTTCTTTGAGTTTATTTCGTTAATTTCGTTAATTGAATTGAGGCGGCTTAAATTAGGCATTGCGAATTTAATAAATTTTCAGCAAATGTAAAATTCGAAGATAAAAAATATGCAATAGGCAGATATTGCAGTTTGTCTTTTGTACTATTTCCCAAGTTCAAAAATGTAAAAAAAAAAAAATGATCAATAAAATAATAATAATAATAATAATAATAATAATAAAAGTTTGGAAATCATTAGAATCCATTGAGTCTGCACGTATTTTTTTTATACAAAATAAACTAACTTAAATAAATAAATAAATAAATACAATTTTAAAATTGAACAGTATCATCGAAAATATTTTGATCCTATCGTTTCCTATTTTTGAAGTAAAGAAAAATTCTTATTACTTTTTTTTAAAATTCATTTCGTTAAATATTTCTTTTCTTAGTAAAAATCAGATTAAACCTTATGCAAATAACTCTTTTATCAATTAACTAGAATCTTTTACTTACATTAAAAGATATCCATATTAATGAAATTAAATGAAATAATAAGATTTCGCTTATGTAAAAGAATAGCTACAAAAAGAGAAATAAACCTAAAGCCAATTGAAATTTCATCCCGATTTGAAAAGAAAAAAAAAAGTAAAATGTTTCAACCACACCGTTGTTGGATGTAATTTTTGGAACAGTATTGGGAAGTTCACCAACTAAGACCTTATTAAAAATGTCTGTAGCTTTTTTTTTTTTTTCAAAATGAACTGTACAAAATGAACTGTTTTTATAAACTTATAGTTTTAAAGAAATTAAATTTACCAGAAGATTTAATTCGTAAAAAAAAATTCTAAATCTTAAAGTATATACTTTTTGATTAAAACAAAATTAAATAATTAATGTCATAAAAACCTTTAATATTTTTTTGTGAAGGCACTGCTTTCACTTTACTGAATTCTCCACAAAAACAAATCTCCAATGTAATTATTGATATTTTGTTAAATATAAAATAAACGCAAAAGATTTTCAGAAACTAAATGGAAAATTACAAACTAAAAGATAGACTACATGATATTAACCATCCTTTTGTATTATTTCGCTTTTTACTTAAATTAAAAAGCATTTTTTTCACCTTTTAAAATAATTTAAAACATTAATTTTAAAGTAAATCTACGACCAAAGATGAAAAGGAAAAAAAATACCATTCCATTATGGAATCTATTGGAAACGTTGCCCTTAAAAATGAAAAAGAATTACTTTTCTTTTAAAAGCTGGAATGGAGGCTTTGATATTGATCCAGTGACGTCACGCAACATTCCTTTCGCTAGGAATTGCCGAATTGTATTTTAATGAAGATGATAGAGAACAAGAATGAAATCCTGTTTTCTCCTTGTTGTGACATAACTCTGATTCTCATATAAAGACCGATGAAAATGTAAATTTCTTGGCATATCCATCATTGGGAGAGATCGATATTGTGAAAGTAACGAACACTTTTGATTCCTCGCATGGAAAGTATATTTCCATAATGTTTGAAAAAATAAAAGTTCTTTTAAAATGACATTCTTTCTTCCGTCTACATAAACTTAAGATGGAACTTAAGAAACGAATGTTAAAATTTTAACTAATCTTCCATCTAAAAAGAGTTTCTAGTGTTCCTCTATTACCCATGTCGATCTTTCCAATTTCTAGAATGGTTATCCACCATGAATGAGTTGAAGTTGTTTTTATTGTTTACATCCGTGTTTACAAGCTACAAAAGAATTCTTGGCAGTAGATCATCATCTCAACTAGTAGTTCATATACTTAACAAGTAATTCAATTATTTCTATATTTTGAAATGGCTTTTACAGATACACTCTTTCATCCATTTAATTATATTAAATTTATGGTTAAGCAGACTGTTCCATATATAATCCATTTCCATTCTACATTTTATTTTTTTTTTTTAAATTATGATTTTAACCAAGAAAGTCAATTGGTCAAAACTAAGTAGGTCCACCATGTTTAAAACATTAGTTTCAATTCTGGGAAATTAATTCGAAGCTTATCAAAAAATTTATGTCTAAGCAATTAAGTTTTCCACCATCTCTCATAGAATGTTTGGATGAATAGGAATAGCCTAGATGAAGACGACAGACACACCCTGTATATTATGGAATGTAATGCCTTTTTTGAGATCAAAGTTTACATCAATACTTCAAAAATGTTTATATGGGTTTGGGATCCAATACTCCGCCAATGCCAAGATGTTAACAAGGTGTTTAAAGCTTGTTAAGTAAGTTAAAATAAAAAAATTAAGGGAAGCATAATCTCCATAAAATAAAGTCCATAAGCTAAGAAAAACAATTTGATATGTGATATTTTTCTTAATATTTTTTTTTTTACAAAATTTGAGATATGAAGAAAGTATAAAAGTAAAAGGAATGACGAGTAGCCTATTATTTTAAAATTCCAAAAATGAATTTAAAATGGACAAATTAAATTAAAAAAGTAACCTTTCTAAACAAAAACTGAAAAAACATTTTCAGTGCCGGTCTCAACAAATGATAAATGAATAAACAAGAACCGGTATCCATTGAGGTCTTAGTTTTGCTTCTTTAAATTCTAGAGTGCAAATCTCGTCTCTACCTCAATTTTTGACTGGCAAAGATATGATAAGACAGCATCATTCTTACGAACTCAAAATGTAGGTTAGCCTTAAAAGTATAAATTAGACTTTAAAGCTATTATTAAAACTATTGACTATTTTATTCACACTACATTCTTTTGGTGAGCTTACTTTTGATTTATTTTTATCATAATCTCGTGCTACTGTCATATGGGATTAAAATAATGGCGTTTATTCGGTGTGTTAGGGAGAGATGATGCACCTGAACGATCTACGTTGAGAGATTCAAGATGATCGGTGGCATTGAGAATCTATTCTCCTTATTACAAGTGTTCAATTAAAAGGTTCTCAGAGAGATAAGTTTAAAGCCACATTCGGAAGCTATTGAGAATTCAGAAATAAGGAAGTTAAGAGCAAGTGAAGTAAGATTTAAAGAAAAGGACTGTTTTTTGTGTCAGGAAATGATATCCAACAATAAATTAAGCAACAAACTTAAAGGTCAAATTCATCTTAGTTTAGTGGGTTTGTCTATTTCATTCCTTCAAAGCATCCAGCTTTAGTTGAAAAAAAAAAAAATATCTGAGGAAAATCAGAAAGGCAGAATGATTTGTCTGTAGGCAACACACCGACTTAAAAGAAAGAAAAAAAAAGGAGTTTGATTCTTGAATTACAGAACTATGTATAAAACTGTGTATATCCGTCAACCTTAGTGGTTCCCAAAAGGCGACAGCACGACTTTGAATCGAGATCACTGTAGCTAGTGGTGGTTACTTACAAAACTGAAATGAGATTAATAGCGCAGCTGAAACTTTATTATAACTCCGGAGTATATAAATAAGTTTTGCTGGAGATGAAAAACATATACTCATATCCTTACACTTTTGAAGAAACTGAAAGTTAAGAATCTGACAAGAAATGATGAGTAAGTAACCGCAAGTAACCGGATTCCAGGCATGACAAGAAAACGTAAACGTCCTACACGGAGGGTAATTAGTTTAAAGGAAAGAGTTAAACCCATCACTGCCAAGATGGTTATCATACGAATTGTTAAGAACAACAACACACGAAAGCCTTCAGTTTCCATCAAAAAATATTTTAAAATATTTATATCTGTTAGTTATAAAATAATTTCGAATACAATAAGCATGATGTGATTTTGCCTAACCAACATTTTAAACTAATAATATATATAATTTAATTATAAATTAAATAAATTAAAAAAAAAAGATGAAGAAAAGATTTCCTTGTTCTAGGCTTAATCCCATGGAATTTATATTACTTATGTGAAATTAAAGAGAAGGTTTATTTGTTTGCACTTCAAGTTACTGAAATAAAATTTATCCTCGGAATCTACAGTTCTAAGTCTGATAATATTTAAAATAGATTAGAAAACATCTTTTTTCCTTATAATGATTCAATGCTCAGTATAATTCAAATCAAAAATGCCAACGGGAAATTGATTTGAAACTGAGAGAATATTTCAGCAATTCCGAAATTTCTTGCTGAAAAAGAGAACAGACGGTAGCAGGGAAAAGTTGCAAGTTGTCTCCCGGCGAGAGTTGATTCAACGACCGCAAGATTTTCATCAATTTCCGCACTTAAAATGACATAAACAGAAATCCATGTAAATTATCGATTTATTTTGAATAAAAAACTGACCATAATCTCAAGAATATTAATATGGATAATAAATCAGTTAATAATTACAGTTCATAAAAGGTAACACTGAGTTCTCGTACCTATTCGAAGTCCTACTTTTAGATGATGAATTAATGCATTTCAGGAAATGATCTGTAATCATTCGAACATGTGAAAGTGAGGTTCTGAAATTCCATTCTGGTATTTACAATTTAATTAAGGTGAACATTAACAATTCATGAATCAATTGCAAATCACGATAATTGCATTTTATCGGCACTGCACTATTTCCCGAAATTAATTAGCACAAGCGTAGAATTATTGTTTGAAAAGTGGAAGTTTCAAATGGCGTTCGTAGGTTATCTAATAACGTTACCTTTATGCAGTGTAGAGTTACATTGACAGCAAACTTTGACAGTTTTCAGTATTTACCGTTATCCATTTATGAAATGCGATAGTTCATTTGAAAAACTGTAAGATTAAATGTAAAGTTTAGAAACTGTTTCTTCCTCTTGTTTCTCTCTCCTGAAAAAAAAAAAGAGCAGAAGTTTCGAAATTTTTTGGCTGAGATTTGTGAGATTCGCTTGAATAAAAATACAAAAAGAAATTCAGCCTTAATCAATTCTTTTCGAAACATCAATTTACATCCTAATTTAATATTAAACTTAAAGAAAGAAGAAACATCGAATATCACCAGTGAAAGCAAGAAAACAGTGAATCACTTGATGTCGTTCTTAATATCATTAAGATTTAACTAATTGATAACTAATTGATAGAAATTGAAAAATGAGAAATGAGAATTATATTGGTTTTTCATTCAAAATTTAAAAAAAGAAATAATTTATGCGTATAATCTTTATTATTATTATTATTGTTATTATTATTATTATTATTATTATTTATCTTAAGTTGCAATCAAAAGAAAAAAAGTTGTATTCTATTATTTATCACTGTATCCTCTTACGTAACTAAGGAAAATTATTAAGAGATCTTCTGCTTAAAATGAAGTGATTATTTAGTTTTGTTTTAAATTTGAGTGCAGGTTTTTCACCAAAAATATTATCTTCATGAGTTTGTTTGATTTTTAAGTAATTTTTATTTATAAGAAGTCACTGTGATTCCGACGAAAATTACTTCCTTGTCAAAATCTAATTTATTAAAGTAACTTATTATGCGTCACCTATCCTACAACGTAAACTACAAATATAAAAACCATTAAATTACATTAAAAAAAAACAACCTTTAAATGAAATCTAAAGTAGCAGTATAAAAAATTAAATTTTAAACGTAAAAAGTTTACTCATGTTTTACATCAAATCCTCAAAGGATGCAAAACAGTTTAGGAATAATTGCTCCTGCGTCAGTAACTAATGGAACAAAGTTGAAGTAAGATGCCAGTCTGACACACTCACCAACCTTCCAAAAATCTAATTCTTTTATCTTACACGATTCTACCAAAGTTTTGACTTCTAATCCAAAGTATAATAATGAATTTGCTTTAATAATTGTTTTATTATTATTTTTATAGAAAATGAAAAACAAAAAACAAAAACAAAACAAACAAACAAACAAACAAATAAAACAAGCTTCACTGACTGTAGACTCAAGCTGCTTCATCACTACATATCCTGCTTTTCGCATACTTTAGTTATTAATGATTTTGATAAAATTTGATATGGAAGCATTCAAAATGATTCGATTTCAATTTCATTGGGTGTCTTTAAAGAAGTTTGAGGTATTTCTCATTGTATCTGAAAATATTTTACGTAAAACTAGCAAACCTGTTAAGTAAACTGCCATGTTTTCTTTTATATATATGTATAGCAACCCGCACAATTTTTAATGGCTTCCCTGCCACCCACTCGGCTTCTCTGCTGACTGAGGAAATGATTTCGGAATCCGAGGTTACGTGCCCGTCGTGTGTGTATGGTGAGAGTGCATGTCAGGGAAGCCGACCAAAAATCAACGGTTTAGCCTTTGACCTTACCCCACGTGACTTACAGTTGACCCACATCAATGAAAAATGAAATGTAGGCATCCTCAATAGTATATCTAACATTTGACATCTTATTTGTATTTCTGTGTCTTATGGTTTCGGAGGAGATAGGGCCAGCAAACCCAATGTTTTCGTTTACAAATTTGGATTATTACAAATTTTGACGAAGTGCTTTTCCCAACCATTTGAATAGCAAAGAAATAAGTTTATTTGCTAACAGGTAAATATACAATATATATATATATATATATATATATATATATATATATATATATATAAAACATGATTTGTTTTTCCCTCTTGTTAGGTTGATATAACCTATGTTAAATCAGAAGGACTGAAAACGGTTCATGGATTGAATTGGTTTTCTGTCAGTTTACCTTCGATTGCTGTAACATTATAATAGCTTAAAACCATTGCAATTGTTTCTGTCTAATAAAATTATATCGTAATACAACATTATAAATAAATGAAAATGGAACAGAAATATTAACGAAATCATGAAATTTGATAATTCATTTCTCATACCAAAAATCCCTCTGTAGCAACGAATCGTGATTAATCAGCCTAACGGTTTTTGAAAGTAGGTGAGTTGGAAAAGAAGGAGCTAACTTCCCTTAGCACTCTTTAGAAAGAGATTCACGAATTATATTGTTGGTATAATTTTTTTTCAATGAATTCATGCTTAGTCTATTTTGTTTTAATTTATTTAGAATTTTTATACACGTAAATATTTGGAAGTACCTAATTTGATAATGTTAGCCCGCTAAAATCTAACTGCTTATTTCGATACACTCGATAATTATGAGGTATTCCCTAATAGTAAAATAAAATACATGATATATTAATAATAAAATTAATACTTATATTATTCATTTTAAATAATAGTTTTAAACATGTGTAATAAATGCCACTATAAGCATTTTGTCATGCTATTATGATACTCTTTATACACAATCATTAAAAAAATAAAGATATGTAATAATCATTTTTCTTATGGCAGAGGCTTGCACAGTAGTTAGGTTGAGTAAAAATCTTGCTTTTTTTTGGGAAAGATTATAAACCTTTGATTATTCTTATCAAAGACGAACAAGTTTTGTTGTAAATGTGTAGACTATTATCAGTTTCCATTAGTGTAAATGAAGCAGGGATCCAATTAATGAAGAAAATGAATGGTGATCAATCAGAAGAATGTTACATTAAGACATTTTCAGTTTGAAGAACTTCGAGTTTTAGAACCAGAGATTGTTTTGAAATTTCGTTTGGAAATCTTGAACTTAATGAATCTGAAAGAATTAAGAAGATAAACTACCTAATGATCTTTTATGCAGTGTAGAATTAGATTCACATAAAAAAGCTAATCCAATGATGCTGAAAGTGATTCAGGACAAGTGAGATAGCTGTGTATTTCACAGTTTATTTTTATTATTGTATGTTTTGGTTAGAGAACCACTTTCGGGAGTAACCTTTTCGCGTACTCTGAGCTTATCGTCGAGGGTAAATCTGGCTGATGACGCCTAATAAGGCAGAAACAGCCGTCCCAGATTCCCGTAGATGATGGCTCAGAGTGCAAATCTTACTTTGGTGCATTTTTGTTTATATTTTTTAAGTATAAGTATTCTATTTGTATCAGTAGAACGAAGTACAACATTCCTCAATCTTCTTGCTAAGGAAAAGATTAGTTTTCAATATATCAAATGACAGGCATTATTGTAGATGGAAGCGGTTATCTATGATAGCAAAAAAAACAACAAAAAAAAACAACTGTTCTAAGCTTATCTTCTCAGTAAAACATCGTAACCCAAATGAAAAATAAAATATCAAATGCATCAAATGTCTGTTAGCTTATCCTGAGGTTAGATTTCAGAACTTCCTCAACCTAGTGCAACTATTGTCTACTTTCAACAAATTAACCATCTGATTTAATAATAGAAACTAAACTTCCAGTCTTAGTGATTGGAAAAGAAATTTTATTCTACAACGCGTTATAGAAAACACTATATTATACGAAAGTCATCCAGGTAAAACTAAAAACAAAACTATACTCTCAGTTATTAAGTTTCTGATTTTTACTTTTTACTAAACAATACAACCTTCCAGGGAAAACTTAAAAAATTTGATGATGTCAATTGGTTGATATTTTTTTTTCCAAGATGAGTAAATGTTGTAAAACATAAGGAGGGTTTTATAATTGATTAGAAGTTGTGGTTTGTTAAACATTGTAATACAAGAACGATAAAGTATTGCAACAACGTATTATTACTAGAAAATGCAATTCTTCTTAGAAAATGTAACTTCTTTCTAAGATCAGTTTTATCAAAAAATAAAAACCCAGTTGAAAGAAACAAAGATGCACTCATCGATCTCTATATTTCTTCCTGTGGTTGTTTGATTGCTTTCCTCCTTTTTTATATTTTTTTCATCCCATTCTTTCCTCCTCGACTTAAGAAAAAAAAAAAGAGAGAGAAAAGAATCATTTCCAACCCAAAACTGCTGTTTCTCCATCTCTGTTATTATTGACAACTTATCAAATAAAAAAAAAAGAAAGTTCCATACCAGGCACAGTCAACTGATAACTGGGGCGGGCATTTCCTCTTCCGGTGATTGGACTTGCCTGGTGGCATCATTACTTGGAAGGAAGAAAAAGCTACTATTGTTTGAATGGAAAAGAAATGAAGATTTAAATTCTCCGATTAGAATTGTTTTAATAATAATAATTATGAATCTTTTCTTTTTTCCCATTGGACATATGAATGCAGATTCAAGTGCTAAAAACTGCATTACCGGAAACATTCATTTTGAATCTTTTTTTTCCGAAATGATAACCTTATTTTTGTTAAACAGGCGAATACTCATTTTTGCCGAGCTAATAAGCTGTATTTATTATTATGCTTCGAAACACCATAGAAAGCTATATGTCTAGGAAAAATATAAAGGGAATATAAAGGGAATACACACATATAGGCCTATACCGACATTTCCAAATATCGTTGTTATGAATTAAAGCTAATAAAAGTTAATCTACTGAAAACAAAGTTTGGAAACCCATAACGATGGAAGATTCATGAGTCACAATTATTATTATTATTATTATTATTGCAGATTTAAATATCACGTATAATAGCTTAGCGGTTTTTTTTCCCGTTTTCCCGTTTTCCGAAATATTTAAGAAGCATTTCAAGCAATTAAAATTAAATACATCTTTCCCAACTTTTTTTTTTTTGCATTCAAGAGATGCAAATACGGATAATACGTAATACACAGAAGCTCGGTTAAACGCGATCTTTCGGATCCAAGATCTCGACGATCGCGATATAACCACGATATAACCGAACTTTTATTACTTCGCGACGTCAAATGTCGTATATCGCACCCTATTATCGCCCACACGATTCCAAATCGAATTAAAATAATCATTTCGAGATTACCTACAACATTCAGAGCTACCGGTATGTGAGAGAATTTTATATTTATAAATACATAAATCATTACCTTTTCAACACTTTGATTGGTTATATTAGCCAAAATCGATTTGGCGCCGCCATCTTGGCATCTTGTACAAACGACGAGTCACGTGGATCGAAACTAGGTATTCATACGCCTATTAGATTACATGGGCCTCTTTACTGGTTGTCATTAGCAGAAAAATAGATCTCGATATGCATTTTGGTTAAACGAAAAAGTCCGCGATTCTGGTACAGTATTTTTTTAAAAATATATTGTATTTGACGCATTTTCGTGACCTTAGGGTGGGTATAGAGTCTCAATTACTGTAAATAATAAGGAAACAAGAATATTAATTTCCTCCTTTGATTTGATTTTAGGCGAAAAAACGGTAAATTTTGCAATTTTACAATTATACACCTTTTCCAAAATAGAAGGGGTCCAAGACCAAATCGCGTTATATCCGAATTCGCGATATAAACAACCGTGTTATAATCGAGCTTCAGTGTAGTTAACTTTGTATTTTAATAAGAAATTATTTTTTTCTTTACTTCAAGGATTCCTGTTATTTATTTAGTGGCCGTTTTTCAATAGAAAAAAAAAATAATAAGAGAAGAGAAAGAAGCTATTTACGCTCTTGGAAAGTTTTAAATATTCAAATTTACTGAAATTACAAACAGAAGCAAACAGTGATATGCAAACAGTAAACGTTGTAACTTACTACTCACTGCTTGTTTATTTATCTGTCAACTGAAAACAAATAGGGAGCCAAAAAATTTGGAGCCGCCCAAATGCATAAATTAAAGTGTATGTAATAAATGTGCATGTTTTTATGTAATAAATGTGCATAAAATAAAATCATGAAACGTTGTTATCAACATTTTTTTTTGTTTCCATTATAATATAATGTTTGTTCAGATAAATGAAAAATTTCAATTTGGAGGGTGAGGAAGAGCAAGTGGGATTCCTCAGGGCACCCTTGTCTAGCCCTAATACTACTAAAAGCCATATTAAGCCTTCAGTTTCAGCCTTTCTCAGTTGGACGTCGTTATTACTCATTACTCTCGTATTAGATTTGGATCTGATTTAAAATGGTACTTTGTCTAGGTTGAGATCGAGGATTTCCTGGTTATTGGTTCCACACGAACTAATCGCCTATAAAAAAGGAGATCGGGTTCTTATCCGAAGCTAAAGGCGGGCGAGTGTCGGACTGACTTCCTATTTGTCTTAAAAGTCTCCGGGCTTATATCTTGCGTGTCCTGCTTGGGCATGTCATAGCCTTTTAGATGAATTTTTTTAAAATTCTGAAATTACAACTCAGCTAAAATTGCATGAACAATCAATCAAAATTTTACTTAATTTACTGTATCCACAGAGACCTCTTTAATTTCTTTTAGGGGAAAAAAAATGGGCAGGGGCAAAAAAAGAAATAACCTAACGAATTACAATTTCATGAATACAATCTGAGAAAATCAATTTTATTACAAGATAAAATTTCCCATAACAAATCTGTGTTCAATTGGAACAATTGGTTATTGTGAGAGTGCTGTTTACAATGAGAACGGATGGAAAAGACGTGGCAGTTGCTGGTGTTAGTGGTTGGACACCAGGAAGAAAAAGAATGACCATCAGAGCGATCTCCGTCCTGTCCATTGTAACAAGTGGGTGGAGAGGGTTGGATTTGGCCACTTCCTCGGAGGGAGGCAATTCATTTCCGTCCACTAATAATACAAATCGGATCAAAAGTTATGGTGGTGTCACTTGGAAGGCAACCACATGATTTATAGACCTCCCAGATCACCAAGGTTCTTGCGGTCCATTCACTCCGTTTCAAGAGACGCAGACCTCATAGAAACAAACTCCAGCAAAAAGAGAAAGTTAAACATTATTTCTGTATTAAATAACATTGAATACAGCTTGGTTAATTAAATAGTTTAAAAAAAAATAATTTTTTTTTTTTTTTTTTTTTAGGCGACATTAATAAGTCATTAAGAAAAGTTTAAATATAATGCCTTTGTGTGATGGATAATTATAAGTGTTTTGAATCTCCAAGGAGCACAAGGACTTTGCGACAATTTATGTATATGTATTTCTAACCAAATTAATAGCAAAGATTTCATTTTTAAAGTTAATATTCATTCGGTTTATTTTCAACTATTAACGACTCATTGTTCTTGTTTTAATTAAATTAATACATTCAAAATATCAATATCACAAATAATTAAGCGACTAAATATTTCCGTATTAATTTCTGTAAATTCAACTGAGTATTTCTCGCAATTCATATTTTTCACCTTTACCTAATTTCCTCAACATTTCTTTGGATAGAACCTTGATAAGCAATGAATAATGCAGCTAACTCTACTTTAATGTTTAAAAATGATGTAATAATTAATTAAAATTAATTTTTGTGTCGAGACAAGAATTACGGTAGGGCTTTCAAAACTATTCCTTTCAAACACTTCTTAGATTACTGATATTTTGAATGATATTAATCAGTTCTGTTTGTCGAAGGAAAAATACTATTTGTTAACATTTCAAGACTGTTTTAGAATTTTTAAATCTGAAGCATAACAGTTTTCCTATATTTTGGGCATTATATTACATATATTAGTTTGTTTCTTTTTTTAAGTAATTCAGTCCTTAGACTGTTTTACATTCTATGAAATTCACGAGAATTCCCATAGAATTACCCGGGGAAAGATACTGAGGTGGGTTCCCGTTGCATTCCTCAGGAAGTCATTATGGAATGGCTTCAGACCGAAGAGAAAGTGAAGAAGAGGCTGACAAAGCAAATTGAAACAACCAAGCCGCGACCGGGAATCGAACCCAGGTTCCGACGCATCTCCCTTGTGAGAAGCCGCCGCCATGCTCACGAGACCACACCGGAACGGCATATATTAGTTAATGAAACCATTTTCGCTAAAGACTAAAATTCTAAAATTTTGGAAGATATCTTTCATTAAAAAAAAAATTAGATTATAAATAATAATAATAATTTTTTTTTTATTTATACAGGTAATAAGGTATGGCTATTTGTAACATTATAGAAATATGAAGCTGGCTTGTCAACAAAATTATTACAAACCTGGACTCGAAAGAAATTCCTCTTCGCTCAAATAATACCAATAAGTTATCTCAAATAATACCAACATTTACGATGCTATTCATTATATTACTAAGGTAGCTTCGTCTGAGTATTCCTTTTAACAGTGATGCCGCAGACAACAGTTCTGGAATTAATTGCTTTCCGGCGGCGGTGAAAAATGCATTTATTTCTATTGCTTATATTCCACGTGGATTGTTATATGTTTTATGCGTTATGATTAATTTTCGAGGATACATTGGCCATTGACGTTTCTTGTTATTTTAATAAATACTGATATAATGACTTATTTCGAATAATTACTTTTTCTTAATATTTACGAGTAGTTTCCCAAATCAATTCCCTATCTTGTCTTTATTTTGTGTAAGTGGCACCTTCTTGGTAGAAGTAGGAAATGTCCTATTAAGTTGTTGTCACCTGTTTTATTGCAGTTGTTTCGTACTCTGCAATTACAATCGTGGAACTCATTTTTAAAAGGTGGTGCAATAAACGACATAATAAAGTGGCGAAAATGACAACTTTCCACTCGCAAGAACTTTTCCACTGACTATCAGCGACTCATGACAGCAGGTGCCCTGATTGTAATCAGTGTTTAATGTCTTCGTTCCAACTATAATAGTAGATAAAGTCCACATCGTGATTTCTGTACTCGATTTAGATTATAAGTAAGATTAATATCAAACCTACAATTTAACAAATTAAAATAGAACAGTTATTAATATGTTATTTTATTTTTATTTATTTATTTTTTTTCTTAACAGAGGCTGTTAATTTATATTTATCCTATGAGGGAAAAAAATGTTAATAGGCCTATTTATCACTGTTTTATTAGGGAAATGTTTTGTTTTTTACAATAAACTTGAACACTGTTGTGTTGTGAAGAATGGAAATCGTTTGAAAGACTGCTTATTTAAGTGAGGCGGATAAGTTCTCTTCGAGGTCCGACAAAATCTGCCTACATTCTACGAGGTTTGAAGGAACCCTTTTCGAAGAAAGTTCATGTTGTCTAATTTTTTGTAATCTATTTATCAGTAATAGAATTTATCGATATTTATATATAATGAGCAATTCAAAAGCTAATATAATGCTCTTTAAGACACCTGTTCCTTATTGGATAAAAGACTGATTGAATCTTATAATCTATCTAGAAAGAAAAAACAATAATAATTAAGTTAACCTTCCCATCTGTGAAACGTTTTCGTCTTCTACCATCAGACGAACAATGTTACTATTTTGTGATAATATAAAAGAAATCTCAGGATTTCCTTCAAAATCAGAAATACTGACTTCTATAAGAGTTTATCTCAGAGTGTAGAAGAGTAAAAAAGTTTTATCCTTAATAGTAGAGATAGAATGAGAAATAAGAATAACGACGAAATATCAGGAATTGGATCTGTTTATTCGATTCGATTGTAATACAGTAATTAGATTTTCAGACAAATGATTTTGTTCTTCATGTTTTGGTAAGTAATTTTGTTCTTAATGTTCACGGTTGCTTCATTACCTTTACAGTACTAGATTAAAATTAAAAAATATTAATTAAGTGATCATTGAAATGGAAAAATACAACAAGTTTTCCTTGAATTCAAATATTCTCTAGTTACTCTGTGCTTGATTCTAGTTACTCAATGGAACGTTGTAAATAATACTACGGTAGCACTTGATCCGTTATTTACAAAAAACATAATTATTGAAGAAACAGGATTTTCTCTCCATAGCAAGCACCAGAGAAATAAATGAAGTTCATACGAACTCAAATTTATAGCCTTATTTACGTAACCATTCCTCTATTTTAAAATATTACTTAATGATGAGATAATCAATTCCGTGTTTAATTAAAAAAAAAGACCCAAAGATTTATTTATTTGCATTGTTAAGGAAACTTCTGAGAATTTTGAATTGTTTTAATCAAATTTCATGAGATTATCTTCTTCTTCTTAATTGAAATACAAATACAGCACAGTTCCGATTTCATCCGAATTTCGGTCATTAGACGTGTTTTTAGCTCTTTTTTTTTTTTCTTATTTAACCAAAATAAAAACTCTGAAAAAGTAAATTATTCGATATAATAGATATACACGTGTTTTATAATAATAACATAATTTATAATAATAACATTACAATTAAAGAAATTATCTACCAGTAAACAACTTAAAATAAAATGAAATTATTCATTAAGATTCTTTTACGTGTGAAATTTGTTGATAAGTCCTTGATTCAGCCCACTCACGGTTTAAAACATTATTTACAATTAAAATTAAAAACTTTAAATTAAAAAGGCATTAAAAATGTTAAAAAAACTTAAAAACTTTAAAATTGAGCTCAAACTAGTTTCCGCTTGCAAGCAAGACTCGCCGATTAAAAAAGCAATAATTAAGTAATAATCAAATAATAAAGCTACAAGTTCCAAATCTAAACATTTCGAAGACAGGTTTAATGTTTTCCGATACCATCAATCCATTATAATTAAAAAGTTGAAACAAATTAGATCTTATTTATGCGCAATTTTTATTCGTGCCAAATTTAAAAAATGTGCTTAATTTAGTTATTGAGTATATACTTATTAAGTATGTTAGATTTATACACTTATTAAGTACATTAGATTAATATTTTTACTTGCAATTAATGTGGCTTTTCTTGAAAGCTTAGTTTTTTCTATAAATTTGTTTTTAACCGAAGAGAATTTTTATTTTTATCATCTGACGATTAAATGCTGCCCTAGGTTTAACACGAGAAAACAATAATATAAGTTACACTTATATTCCTTTTCTTCTCAATCATAAGAGTAGGTCTACTTGAATGAGAAAATCAACATATAAAAAACCTGAAAAAATATGTTTGTTGAAAGTTTGACGTCTAATTTTTCCCTAACCCTCTCCCAAATCAAATGACGCCAATGAATCATCCATTTCGGACACTTGAAACTTTCCTATCAAGTTTACTTGATATCATTGTAATTTCTAGTTAAAAACTCTCTATTTCAATTGTTGAAGAATTCTCCAATAGGCGTCGTTTGACAATGGCTTCGTAATCCTGATGACAATCATTTAAAGTAATGGAGGTGGAGTTACTCATTTAAACTGCCATTCGCGTTTGGTGGGAAATCACGTGATTGTTGGCAGATACAGTGACAGTTTTCGAGTCTCATCATTCACACGTGACATTGCTCTGTTCCCGGAGCTCAAGTCCTGCCCTCTTCCGCTAAAATCACGAACTGAAAGAGAATAATACTGACAGCCACACCTCATTCCCACCCACAAAGACAATGGCAGATGTCACACAACTTGATTTCTGTCTCTCCAAAGCCATTGCAGCTGCCGTGTTCGTGATGTGTAATGATAGCTGCATTGAAATAAAGGGATTTTTAGGCTTCGACCATTGATTTTTTTTTGTGACCACTGTCTCGTTCAGTTCATGTATATTTTTTAATCGAAAGTTATAAATATAGATGTATTGGAATTTAATAACAAATATTATCATTACTTTACAAGTAATGTGCTTAAATAATCGGTGCTAGAAAATTCCATGAAATAAAATTTAATAGCTTGCAAAAAAAAAAAAATATCAACAAAAGTGGCCCCCTCCCACATATTAAAATAGGATGAACTACAGTTGTTTAATATTGAAAACTTCTGAAAAACTAAACTAGAGATAAAAACTAAACCCGATAGAAAGAAGTTCAAATGGGGAAATTAATGATTGAAGAAACCTGAAACAACACTTGCACTTGATATTCAATTTCCAATTCTACATATAGTGCTTTAAGGTTACCCTCAACAACGTAAAAATAGAATTAGGTTATTATATAGGTAATAATTAAATTAATAGGAAGTAGCTAAACAATAAACTTAACTGTAATAAATGTACAACTAGTTAAAATATTTAACATCCTCAATTGTTAAATAACGCAATTAAAATCTGCAAAAATTAAGAAAGTAAATCCAAATCAACATGAAAAGCAAACAATGGGTGGTTTATTTATTTTTTAATGTGCATTTATTGTCCTTTATTTTAATATTGGAGTTTCCATATTATTTCCTACGATGAAAAGCAAATGTTTATATCATACGCTAGCTTTTATTTATTTTAATACATTCTTTTCAATTGATAAAAATTTGATAACTATAAAGATTGTATGTCGAAAAAGTAGAAATAATTTTTGTTATTTTTTTCAGAAAAACCTTCATGATATTAAAGATTTTTGTTTTTCAAAAAAAAAATCGTCGCACTTCGAAAAAATATTCTTTTGAAAAGATCGTTTCGAAAAATCGATCGTTTTTTATTGGTATCTTCCACGGTTGAAGAATATGAACTTCCTACATTCTAATACCAGAATTAGTTAAGAAACATGAACATAGTAGGACTTTTATATTATAAAATCAAAATTTAAGTACATGATAACAAGTCAATAAGGGGATTTGTTTTTAATTATTTAATAATTAAATAATTATTAAATTATCTATAACTGAAATACTATAGCTGTAACAAGATAAATTAGCTTAAAAACGCTCACATTTAAAGATTGACGGAGCTATTTTTGGAAATTTCGTACCGGGAACTCAAGACAGACTGTTTCGAGGTTCCTACCTCTTGGGTTCCCAATAGGAAATTTCCAAAAATAGCTCAGTGAATCTTTAAATGTGTGCGTTTTTATGTTGATTTTTTCTTGTTATATATGTAACACGCACGTAAAATTTTGCTAGTATATACTATAGATGTGGTCTAAAGTGAGCAATCTATATCTACTGATCAAATTTTATATATGATCAAAGTTATATATTGTTTGATAATGACACTCATCCAAGAAACCTCAAAAAAGTGTATTTGGGATTTTTGTCTCTTTTGTCACTAAACTTTAGTTTACATTGGTTATGAATAAAAAAAAAGTGCCTAACGTTAAGTTTTACGCTACAAGAAAAACAGAAACCAATGTAATTTCAATAAAAGTCTTTACAGTATAAATAAATCAGAAAAGTTATATATTTATATATAACCAGTTTACTACTATTTTTACTTCTACAACTACTACTACTAATAATAATAATAAAAAACAAAGAAAAATAAATATATAATCTGATAAATCATAAGAAGTCACAAGTATTGCTTTTAAAATAAAAAAAAAGAAGCAAAGAAATTAATAATAAATTATTGGAAAGAAATAATTTATTAAAAGAAGTTGGAGGATGAAATATTTTCTTTTTTAAAACTCGATCGTATAAATTTCTATAATTTTGTAGTTTTTTCATAACAACTTATTTCAATTTCAAACAATTTATTTTTAGAAATAGTCAAATGAATATTTTTTAACTACATTCAAAGATAAAAGTATATAATATTCTTCGACTTTAATTTAAATTAAATTTACAAGTGAGGCTTCTAGTATTCTATAAATATAATTAATTATAATATCATATGTTTTAAAATTGGATGTAAGTGTTATAAGATAATCAAATTCACATTCCAGTCTTTTATTCACATTTCGTAATTGTGCTGCCATCTATTGGTAACTTTCTGAACTGCAAATAATTGCAGACTGCAAACTTAATTGCAAATAGTATTATATTATATATATTATATATATATATATTTTTTTTTTACATATTATACTGATTTATATTTTTAATTAAGTGTATCTTCATTTGATAAAAAAAAAAAATCTTTATTTTTCACTTATGAAAAATAATTCATTCAACAAATATAGTCTATCGAAACTTACCGTTTTCGAAGTAGCCTAGAATTTAACTTTACTTAAAATTCTATAATAGGAAACTTTATTATTATTATTATTATTATTATTATTATTATTATTATTATTAAATCGCAATAAAATATAAGCTGCATAAAAAATCCTTTTTAAAAATGAAAAAAAGATTAACGATATTATTAAAATCATAGATTGGCCGTTCCGGCAAGGCCGAGCGTTGTAGACGGCGCGGCGGTCTGCCGTGCGGCCATTGTGTCGGAACCTGGGTTCGAATCCCGGCTTCGGCATGGCTGTTTTTTTCTTCTTCTGTGTTTCGTCCGTTTCCACCTGGGAATTACTATCTCAGTGTTATTCACTTGATGTGAATCTCGTCCCCCTTCTCGAACTTTACTACCTTTCTCGAACTTTACGGTCATCATATGGGGCTAGTGTCCGTGGCCCTTAGTTGGCCCAAATATACGTCAAGAAGAAGAAAATCATAGAGTAATGCTTTAAATAAATATACTATATATATATAGTTATTATTAATAAATAGCAACAAAATATTAATAATTATAGCAATATATAATATTTTTAAGTTTTTACGTTCATGCCCAATGGATTAATTTAAGAACATAAGAAAATAATTATGCATTCTCGAATATAATTGAACTTGTAATTCAATATGTATATATAGTTTATTACATGGTTGAATAACAATTGAAATCTTGCATTTGGATACTACTATTACAAAAATTAAATTATACAATACACTCAAAATTTGGAGGGAATTAAAGTATTAAAGATAAATTACAACAAACAAGCAAAATATTAATAAACATCAATGGCTGAGACCAAGTGTTTACTAAGTGACATCCTAGAACAGCTGTTTCACACTCTTTGCCGATCATCAGCTAGGAATAGTCACTAGTAAACAGCGAGGTCTCGGTACAGAGGCTCCACTGCGATTCCGACGATTAAGCAAAATATTATTTGGAATTACCAGTTAACGGGACTCTACGCTTCAATTAGACTACATTCTTAAAATGAAATAAATGAATAATAATATTAAATATTTTTTTATAGCTTTTTTGATAATGTAGGCTACCAACTCTGATAGAAATTAGAACTTTGTAATAATAGTTCAAGAATTAATTATCAATACCATAAAACTAAGTATGAACGATATTTATACTTTAAAAGTAAATACAGTCAAACTTGGATAATTCGAAATTGAAGGGACCAGAGAAAAAGTTCGAAATATCCAAACATTCGAATTACATATATTCTCTCAAACAGAAGAGATAAATAAAAAAGATTAACTCCACGATCAAAGATTTAACACATAAACTTTATCTAAGAATTCTGCTACATTATTTTTTCATTAAATCAAACATTTTTTACTAGCTTAATTATTCATCACTTTAAAAAAAAAGCAAATATTTTTAATTGCTTCATTGATTGCAATCTTTGGGTCATAGCATATGATTCCAACCTATCAATTGATACAAAAATACATTCCAACCCTCGCTTTTGTTTTCCTTAGAAAATCCGTTAAAATAAATAACGTATCTTAGCTGAGAAAAGTCTCAGGAACAATTTTTACCGTAATATTTTAAGGACAATCGTACGAAAATTTCGAATTATCCAAAATAAAATTCGAATTATCCACAATTTTTTAACATTATTTTAATTCACAATTCTAGGGACCGAGCAAAAAATTCGAATTATCCAGAATTTCGAATTAAACAAGTTCGAATTATCCGAGTTTCACTGTATAAAGAACCGAATAAGTGAAAAACATCTACTAAGTGTTTGAACAGTAATGGCGCCCACGAAAGTTTTCTTATTAAGAAACAAAAGGAAACGTCCATGATCTAAATAATGTTTTCTCTTGTTGGAAAAAATATGAAATTTCTTAAAATTATCGAAAATTGCTGAATTACTAAATATAATAACAACTTAGAATCATGAAAAAAATACATGAATAAAAATGAATAATCACATAATATCAAACAATGAATATGTAGAGCATTCGATGGCATTGACAAATGCTACAATAAAGAAACAGGGCCTTTTTACTCCGAAAACTATAGAACTTTACGATTAAAACATTCATAAAACAAATAAAAACTAAGATTTGGAGGCTTATCTGGATTTGAGCCCAAAGCCATGTGGCTCCGATAGTCCCACCTTAAACAGGCTTGTAAAGGACTATGTTTGTAAGTTGTAATTCATTATCTTGAAAATTAAATTTGTTGAATTTGAGGTTATTCTTGGGACATTGTTGGCCCAGTGGTAAAAGCTTTACTGCAGGCTGCAGAAGCCGGATTCAATTCCCAGTGGAGATCGGGGATTTTTCCACGCTGAATTTTCTTCCCCGGATAGATCCTAGAGTCCACACAGTCCTCCGAAGAATAGGTAGCGGGTTTCTTTACTGGGTGTTAAAGGTGGTCAGGCATTGGGCTGACCACCCGACCTCAGATTAAGCCCGTTGATCAGGAAACACCGGGAGTTTTACTTTCTGCGACCCCAAGGGCCACGTAGGCCTGTAATAGGATATTTTTACTTTTTTTTTTAAACTTGGGACAGAATTCCCCAAATCGTCGCAGGAGCATTCCTGGAGGAAAGAGTAGGACACTTTCACAACTCAATATACGTAGTTCATAAAGTTTGTCTTGTTAAGGTCATGTGTATTTATACGATAATGAAAAGATTATTCAAAAGATTAGGGATGTATGCTTTAAAAACCTCTACTCTGGGTAACCATTGCTTTGTAGGGAGTGTGGGAAGAGATGTTTTCTTATGTCTGTGATTTCTCAAGAACTTTTGGACTTCCTCCAAGATCTATATGAATATACAATGGATTGATCAACATCTTCCAACCCATTGCGAAATCAATGACTCCAGGTGCAGAATATTATGAGAATCATCGGAGATTGCAAAACAAATGGAATCTATTTGTAATGTAAAACTTTCGAAGCTTCAAGTGAGCATAAAATTTTGATTGTAATTTTTTTCATCAAATAATCCAATAATCTTTCTTTTAGTTGAAATATTCGAACAACTGGAGAGTGAAGATTTTATAAAATTAAGAACTATTTAGTTAATTAAGGCACGCTTCATTTGTAATCCTACTAATCTCTAACCTATAAAAACTTATATTTTTATTTAATAAAAGAAGTTTAACGTGCCGAAATAATTCAAAATAAGATATCAATTCCAGGCACAGAGCTAATGTTAGGATTCGCACCTTGAGTTGTCATCGGGAAGAGACTGGGACGGACCGTTTCGTCCTCATTAGGACTCCTCAGCCAGCCAAACTCCTCCGATGACAACTCAGAAAGTGCGCGAGGTGTTAGTATCCCGGTTCTCGCACCCGAGAATGGGACCTCCCACCGAAGAAATCCTAACCAAAAATTAAACAAGATATAAAATACAAAAGTTCCTTGTCCTGCACTCCGGCAGGCACAAAAGGAATTTAACGGCGGCATAAATTAAGTAAAAAAGCCATATGCTTATAAATAAAAGAAGTTTAACGTGCCGAAATAATTCAAAATAAGATATCAATTCCAGACACAAAGCTAAAGTTAGGATTCGCACCTTGAGTTGTCACCGAGAAGAGACTGGGACGGACCGTTTCGTCCTCATTAGGACTCCTCAGCCAGCCAAACCCAGTTTGGTGCGAATCCTAACTTTAGCTTTGTGCCTGGAATTGATATCTTATTTTAAATTTTTATTTATTTATTTCTATTCTTATTAATTAATAATCCCTAGCGATTTTTGATTATTTTCGAGTGATATCTGTGTGAATGTCTACCGTATAATCTACCAACCATGATACAATAATAACTGGTAGAGCCTACTTCAAATTTAATAATAGAGCTAAGTCATATTGTATGGACTTGATTAAGTTTTGTTTCCAAGAGGACTATTTTACTTATAACCTTAAGCAATGAGCTAATTTTGATGTATATAAATTTTTGTGTACACAAAGACCAATAGAATATGAGCAAACAGCAACACACTGCAATGTAAGTAAAGTCCGTAATTAAAAAAATAGCGAAATCCTAAAGCCATGAATACATTTTTGTTAAGAAGGTCAATTTGAAGTCTTATTTTGCACTGAACTCAAACATTATATCATTATATAACTCAAAATAATAATGCATTTCTAGTGCAGTAAATGTTCATGATTATGAGTTCAGTCCAATTAGACTTGGTTATTTTTACAGCTACTTCTAAAAGAACCAAATTCCTATTATCTATTTCTAATTAAATTCTGGTGTATGTAGGTTAAGTTAGGAGAAATTTAAGCGTTTACGAGAATCTAACTCTCATTTAAAAAAAAAAAATTATTTCCTATTTATTCTTTAAAGAAAATTTGCTTCACTATCTTTTTCTGAGTTGAATATAGAGTAAAACCTCGTTAAGTCGTCACTCAAGGGACCAAACATGTTTGACGACTTAAGCGGAGTGACGACTTAGGCGGAGTGGGAATTTTTGAAAGAAAAAAAAAAAATACAACAACAACTGAAATACAGTATTTTCATGAATTGCTGTAGGGATTCGATGAGAAAAAATAGGATTTTCAGAAATCAATTCATGCAAATGAATGAGTGGAAAATAAAAAAAACAAAAACACTTTTTATAGTTACCACATTTTAATCCTTTTAAAAGAAAGGCAATGTCTGTCTTTGAAACGTTCCAGCCAACCATTGCTGCCGCCGAAATCTTCAATGTTCAACTCCTTAGCAATTTCCATGGCTTTTTCTTTCAGAATCACGGCAGAAATCGGTAAATTTTTCTATATGGCATGTTTTAGCCATCGAACTAAAACCTCCTCGATCTCGTCAAACTTCGATTTCCTCATTCTCTTTCTTTTGTCTTTGCAGTCAGCTTCTTCAATTACTTGTTTCGATGAAAGAATATCGTTTAATGTAGTCCTGGGAATATGGTGTTCTTTCGCAAAAGCTGTTTTCGAAACATTTGATTTTTCAAAAGTGCGATTAAGGCTTTTTTTTTTCTTTAAAAGATAATGAGGTAAGTTTTCGTTTTCCTGGCATGTTAATAACGTAATCGAACCACGAAATTGCAAGAGAAAAAAATAGCCCTTAGAGCTGGGCTCACTCGCTATGAAATGAAGTCACACTCAGGAGCGGTTAAGAAAAACGTCTACACTAGACAGAGTCGCAGCAAGAAGTGTGCTTTGAATGATTAGCAGCGAGATTCCAAGAACCCAAATCCTCCGAAGGGGTAGGAAAGGAATGAAGTGACAATAACTTAATTGCATTGGAATGCAGTTTTCTAACGAATTTTTGATTGTAATCAATTTTAACCAAAAGAACAGTGAATATTACTAATTTTTGTACATAAAATAATTTCTAACTTAAAATTTATACTTGAAAGCCATTTTGAAGTATCTCTAATAACAATATTGATATGAGACTGCATCTTTTTATATTATAAAAATGATGAATTGCTGTAAACAAAAATTTATTAGTACAGTAATGTACCTTAACAGTTACCTCTATATCTGCTAAATCATTAAACAGCTTCGAAAAATACTGAAGTAGATTACAGATGTACAATAGCATTTTTTTACTTAGGGCCAATCTACAAATTATTATTTTTTTATCTTGAAAGATCGAAGAATGAAAACATTTTGACATTATAACATTTCAATCATAATATTTTTATGATAATATTTTTATTACATTTATAATAATCTTTAATAGATAACTTCCTCATGTCTTAGAAAATTTTTCTCCGTTTAAGAAATATTCTTTACTGTTTCCTACATGAAATTTATAAAAATCTTATAATTAATAAGGACCAAATAAACATTTTCATCGACTACTGTATTGTTTTATTTTATATCAATATCATATTTTAATTAATTTTCCTTCTTTCTTTCGAGGAGTACAAACTTTCAGAGACGTTCTAATTTAGACTCAATGGCAGTTAATAATTTCACGGCTTCAGGCAGATTCAAAATGGCTGAGTAATCGAAAAAGTATTGCTTTAATTAAATAGATTGATAGCAAAGGTAATCAAGTTCCATGAATTGCTAATGACAGTCTCTTTAACATTCCCACGTATCTTTTGTGAATATTCTGACCTCTCCATATGGATGATTTGCGTGTTTTTACTTCCAGCAACGTGAGGGCAGTAGTGTTTCATCAGCAGGAGAGAGGGAAAAAAAAAAACAAAGCACCAAGCCTCCCTCTAGAAACACGAGGCTGCATTGAGAGAAATGGAGAGAGCTGTGATTCAATATCTGATGTCGATTCACGATATGAGTAGCGCGAAGGGAACTGTAACTCTGTAATTGAAAACTATCAACATCAATGATAAGAAAAGAAGAAAAATCTGTTATCGTGATGTTGGTCATTTCTCCATGCTCTGTAGGTGTGGTTCTCAAACAACGAGTAAATGATTGGAAAACAGATCAAGGGAGTAGTCTATTGTGTTCAGTGCATTTGGAACTTCAGTCGTGATTAGCAGCCACCGGAAACCTGCTGTAGAAGCTTTTTGGGAAGCAGTTCAATGTTAAATAGCCTTCTGAGCCATTTTTCTCAGCCTACGTCAAGGAAGGCAATTTTAACTAGCAAAAAAGAATGAAATCAACATCATCATTCGTACTTGTAAATTATCCAGCAATAATTCGGACATAATCGAGAAAGAATATCAAGGAGACAATTTAAAATAACGCCTTCAAATTGTCAAATGAGTTATTTCATTGTGAAAAGATTATAGCAGTAAAATTGGGTGCAGTAAACAATACAACAAATTAAGTTTATAATAATAATGAAATATTAGAAAACAAGAAGTTCCTGAACTGTTTTTAAAATATTATTCGTCATTTTATTTATTGTTTATGAAAACGATACAAAAATATAAACCTTCGTTTATTTTCAAATTATAATATCTGCTGAATGCAAACATGGAAAAATTTAAATTTTTTATAAAAATAAAATAAACCTACATTAAATTGTATAAAGCAGATTAACTTTAATCACGCCAAACTTGTACCAATTAACAGATTAACTAAAAGATTAATACCCATTGCTTAAGATATCGATAGAAATCCATTGGAATTTTTGTCGCCTTCACATGCTAAATTCTCGACAAGGACCCATCATATATATACCAAGTTTCAAGAAGATCCGTGCAACGGTTTAAAAGTTATTTTGGGACGCAGAATAGCTCTTCACTCGATTCAAAATCTACAAACTATCTGTTTGTCATTTTCAAAAAGACAGCATTTAAGGATACTTTGATGTAAGATTACATAAAGTGCTACAGAAATGGCGATTAGTAAAAAAAAAAAAAATCAAGAATTCAATCACATTTATAAATTGGTACATTATTTACATATCTTTTGTCCTGCAGATGTTCAACTAAAAAAGAAATGAAGGATCTAGTGGAAATTAGGTACATTTTACACATGGGAAAAAAAAAAAACTTCAATTCTTATAAAAACTGAATATTAACACTAACTATTCAATGAATATCTCCTTTCATTGAACCACTAGAGGAGATATACCTTTTTTCCCCACATTAAGTCTCTCAGAAAAGTAACCGAGTTTGTAGTTTTTAGAAACAAGGATTTATTGTTTTGGGGAAAAAAAAAAACGAATTAAGCAAGCAAATGTCTAATAATAACATAATAATTAACATCATATTTTATTATTATTATATTAATAATTAATACTTCATTAAATAATAATTATTTGCATAACGATCTACGTTCTATTAGAAATCTATTAAGGAAATTACTATAATGTTACTATAGGAAATCATTATACTATAATGTAATATAATGAGAAAGCTTTTAGCTTACCTAAAAAGATTTTATTTTACAAAAATGCTCTGTATTTTTCATAAATTTCTTCTAGACTTCAATTATTATTAATAATAGAACAATTAGAATAAAAACTATAATTTGGTATGTCAACTTTCGAAAAGCGACATCTATGAAAAGATTATTTATTCTTTTGTCACCGATCTATACTTATAGGGTCATTTGTGCAAAATAAATTGAAAATATTAAAAATATTATATTCCGTTAAAGTTTCGTAAAAAGCAAAAAAATTTGGTGATTTATTGAATTATAATTGATTAAGGCACTGTAAAGAATAACGCGTACTGGCCATTTTTGGTTTCTAGCTCTTACCTATAGGTTTAATAGTATCAAAATCAGTAAGGACGGTTGCTGTTACTAGTCTTGTAAATACTCAATTTGAGCTAGTTAGGTTCATTCTTATTTCTTCATCAAATTGCATCTTGAAACGTCTTAAGTACTGTAAGGAGAGTTGCAAGAGCTCTTGCAAATATTAAACCAAATCTACCTCTTTTGCTGGCAATGCTTACCATATGATGTACTTGCTTAAATATTATGCAAGAATATAAATTACGCATGTATTCTTTGGCATGCTACAAAAATTAGGCATTTAATTGAAATTATTAAAATCTTCATATATTGATATTGATTTTTTATCATATAGCCTACTTTTGATGCTCATACATAGATATACTTTTTTAATTATTTGCTTGTTCTCTTCCTGGCATTGAAGATAATCAAAATAAACATAGTATATTTCAGTAATTTCCAAAGTCAGAATGTGCCTTTCTATCAAAAAACATATTAAAAAAAGAATCTTTAATGGAATATTTTGACGAAAGAGACATTAGCTAGTCTATCAAATGCACAACTTATTCTTTAATGTTTAATCCTTTGCCTTAATATTCAATTATTTTTGCAAATTTTCAAAACCGTGCAATCGAAAAGTCTTAAATAAATGATAACAATTTCGTAAGACATTTATGATCGGAAAATGAGTACAAGAAAGGTGCAGTAAAGATTTCATAAAAAAGTAGCATTACATTCTACAGATTTGCCGTTTTTTTTAAGATTGCATCTTAAAATAGGGGTCATTTCCTATCGTATCAGGACGAGATTCTTAATAGCTATAATTAACCATTGTGGTAATATAAAAACCATTGAAGCAGAACGTTGTTGTCCTACAGGAATTCTGTAATTCGCTAACATTTTCCTTTAACGAATCTCCGAGATAAATCACCTATTTTTGTCTTCCTGTCCTTTGGCAGTAGTTTTCAAGGCTACAAACCATCTGCCTGAGGCTAATGATTCTGGTTACTATTCCATTTTAGATTTAAGCTTCATTGAATCAAAATTAATTTTCCGTGAAAACTTCCAAAAAGAGAAATAAAAATATAGCAGCAGTCGTTGACTTCTTTATTATGGAAGATTTATTTCCTTACTGGGATCCGGTTTTGGATTTAAGCTACAACTTAATTTAATCTTGAAGGAAAACTTTTTAATAAAATTTCATTGATTCCGTCTTTTTCAGTCATCGTAATTATTCTTCCAAATTTTAAATTTCAATAAATAAATTTGTAATCGATGAGTTCTGAGGGTTAAATGCGTATGAAGTAAGTTTATGAAGCTGAACCATTTTAAATGGTAGTCAAAATCTTTATGTCAGAGCTCATTTGGGATTGAGTTTATGTATGTACAAATATAAACACTTTCAAGAATTCTGAATATTGTAATTTGTGCAGCAGAAATGCAATTAACAAAATTAAGGCAAAAAAACAAAAACAAAACAGGTATAGATGGTAACATCGAATCTAAGATTTTTCCACCATTTTTTCAAGAACTGGTATTTTTGTACTGAAAGCATGATGGCTTCATTGTGAAAAGTGGACGTCAGATGATAACGAAGATTTTCAGGCAAATATCTAAGCTACGGATTCATCTTAGATTGATAAGGTAGCTACAGAATTAAGTCAGTTTTGCAATTTGTATGTTGCAATCCCTCTACTTTCATTTACACTAAAGAAGCTTTATAAACTATAAAGTGTAAAAACAATAGATGACACAAAAGTGAAATTTCTACAGTAAAGCGAGAGGTATCTTTCGTACAAAATAGTTGAAGTGAGGAATAGTACACCTGAAATTTAATAGAGAATTCTAAATCATTCAAACATGTTAAACATTCTGAATTTTTACTACAAAATTGAGCAATGTGAGACATGAAAGCTGAAAGCATCAAATAATCATTGTCATTATGTTAATTCCTATCAAATTTCATGTGTATAACGTTTGTTATTCTATGATGAAACAAGTACCAGACCAACAAACATATCAACCTATGCGGTTTTAAGGCATACCGTAGGCAAGTTATATGTCTTTGCCTGTCAAAACCACTTCTATCTGCTAAAAAATGCTGCTGTATGTCTAACCCATTCCTATTATAACAAGGGCAGAGATTATAATGAAGTTTCTAAAACTGTAGCCATGTTTTTATCGTTATTTTTCATTGAAAACAAACCGTAGAAAATTTTGAGCCTTAAATTATCAAAAATTATCTCAGAAGTCCTGAAGCCTGAATAACAATGATTAAATAATGAAGATGCAGTGAATTGAGATAAACAGAGCTGTATGGAAAAAATTATAAAATGCAAACTATTAATGAACAATAATAATTGAATAATGCTTATAATTACAATAAGTGTTTATTTTAAACAATGCAAATCCTTATTCGTCTACATTCATATATTGTAACCCATCTCAACCCTAAACATCTACTGCACCTTGACTTGACATAAATAAAAATTTATTATTGAAAAATTTCTCATAAAATAATCTTACGACAGCGATATACAAGCTGAATTTCAAGTTTAGGTCAAATTTACGTGGACTATCGATTACAGGACAGGTTCCTCTAAATAGATTAATATACCGCCAAATTCTTTAAGTTTCAAGAATCACTACTACTACTCAAATAACAACTTTACTATAAAAATAACAGGGTATCTAATCCTGGTTTATATAATACATTCATAACTTCAATTTCATTAATATTATACTATAAAAATTAAAAAAATTCCACCTTATTTTAATCTTACTATAACACAATTTATAACACAATTTAATTATAAAATTAAAAAATTTCATTTAGCTTCATCGTCTAACCGCGACTGCTGGCACGTCTTTAATCAAGCTTATCACATTTAACTAAACATAAATTACTTTAATATCTCAATATTTAACACTACTCCTTAACGACATTTCTAAACAATACTTATATATGAAATCAATGTAACAGAAATTTTTAGTCAGAATCAAACTAATTAATTTTACAATGAAAAACAAGATGCTTGATTAAAGGGTTATTTCGATAAAATAAATCATGTACTTTTTACTCTTGTTAACTCTTTTTTTCAGTCTCAATAAATACATGGTTTTAATCATACATGTTTGTCTCAATACAGTCTTGTTTATGGACATTTTGAGACATGTTTTCTAATATTCTTTTATATGTATATGAATATCAATATTAATAACATCAGGGAATGGAAATATGTTCAGAAATATTTTCTCATTACAAATTTAAATATAATGATGTTGGTATGTTTTATTTTATAATGTATTACATTAATCGAATTACTTCAACGATACTCTGCCTTAGATCTATGAATTTAGATTCATTTTCGTTATTTTCTTTACTGAAGACCTATTTGCTGAAAATGGCAGATATTGAACATGCACAAGAAATAATTTACTTAAAAACAAAAGTAATTACAATTTATTTTAATTTTAATTATGGAATACATATTTTAAGTATATTATAAGTTCATTGTATTTATAAATCAAAAGATTTCACAAATTACTTTTTAAAAATAAACATTTTTATCAAAATTAGAAAGATTTTAAGTCATTGTGTAATGACTTAATTTTTTTATATTTCATAAAAATACGATTTTTTTTAACTTAAGTAAATAAATGCATTTTATTATAAAACACCTTTGCGATATCCAATCGAACTAATCATTTGAGATTTCCGTTTCCTGTGACATCAATTTATTGAAGTCGAAAAAGACAGAAACAGGAAAGAAGTCAGGAAAGAATTGTGTTAGCCATTAATCGGTGTAGTTCCGTCCCGAACAGCGATCACGTCCTGCTGGGATCGAAGCGTCGCATCCAGGCTGTTGTAATTCGGTGATTGGATTTAATGATGCAATCGGTCATTAGCGTTCGGGAGAAATGCTCTGTAGCAATAGTAGTCACATAAAACTTCCTCTAAAACTAATCCCTCTTCATTTCTCCACGGAATTGATTCAGCAGTTCCATTAATTGAACTCAGATAGACAAGAAAAATACTTACTACAAGATAAAAAACAAACTGTTTGTTTTATTGAGGAGAAATAAAATGCGACACTAGAATTAAAACATACTTGGGAATTCATTCTAAGTTAACTAAATGCTAATTGAAATAATAAACTGTGATCTAACAACAGCTGCCTTAGATGTCCAAAGTTTTCAATCTAGTTCCAGCATAGCTTAGAAAGTCCGTTGGATAGGCTTTCTTTTTTAATACATAAATTTATTGATAAACATTTTATTAATCCTAAAAATAATAGTGAGAATAGTAATGCTGAGCAATTTCGTGAATTAATCATATTTTCGATTTTTTTCTTAATATTTTTACTATGAGTAATTCAGAATTCATTAGAATAGTTAGAAAGCCATGGAATATATGATTTTCCTATGGCTATATAGTAATCAACATTATTTTTATTTAATGTAGAGAATTAACAGTATTAAAACAAATCTGGAAAATTATATATATAAATCTATATATACAAACACAAGCAATTTGAATGAATGAAATCTAATAGGTAATAAAAATCAACTTATTACGTAAATAGGACGTTAAGTGGTAATGAGTTTCACTATGGACTGGAGGAGCCTGGTTCAATCCACGGCGAAGGTCCGGTATTTTTCCACGCTGAATTCTCCTCTAGACAAGTCCTAGGGTCTACCCAGCCCTCTGGGTATCGGGTTTCAGGCGTCGGACTGACCACCCGCCTCAACTTAGTCCCGTTCAGGAAACGCTGGGAGCTTTATATTATCTCCCCCGAGCCCAAGGGTCTCATAGGCCTTCAGGGGGATATTTGAATTACAAGATAATTAGAAGATAAAATTCTAATAAAGTTTGTAAAAAAGTTCTTTTTTTAAAAAAAAGTAATAGTTAAGTTCAAAGAGATTTAAAACATTTGAAAAGCAGATATTGGCTAAAATGCAGAAAATTAGCTTATAAATAAAATCTGAAAGAATGAATAGAAAACAGAATTTTATAATGTATAATTATAATTATAATTTTTATAAGTTTTCGCTAATCAAATTCACGGAAACGGAGTGTTTTCTGGAAGAGAGACTAATTTACTTAAACTTCAGTCTTAAATTTAAATAAGAATAATAAAAAAAAAACTTCTTGAAGCTACTATCTGTTCTCCAAATAAATAAATGAAAAAAAATCCAACATTAAAAAAAATGTATTTTATTTAAAGAAAAATAAAAAATGAGGAATAAAACAAATTGAAAAATGAGACTACGACGAATTTGTAATGGAGTTTTGAATAAAGATTAAGTTTGACCCATATAAATTGTAGACGGGTGGAGGTATGCATTTAGATCTTCCATTTAGGGGACGCCGGAAACCCTAGCGCTATGTTATGCAATATGATTAGCTACAATTTAAATTCTTGAAACCATTGTTTGGTGGCTACTTATGAAATAGATGAAAACTGCCTTTCTATTAGATCTTCTTAACAATGAATTTTAATTCATTCATAATCACTAATCATTGTTATGGTGACCTAATAAAAAGAAAACCTGCGTTAGTATCAATGAATGCTATCTAACATCATTCTACAGAAATTTAAAACGACTAAAGGTTCGGTAATATGCTAATTCCAGCGTTGAAAGAAATAATGGACCTATCGCTTAGTTTTGCTGATGAAAGAATTTTCATTTTTCTTAATAAAATAACGGAAAGTGATAATAGCCACAATGAAGAAACAGAACAAATGATGATTTACAGACTCCAATCAAAAGAGGAAAACCCAAATCGGACCACTTAAATTTATAAAAAAAAAAGTACTGATGTATTAAGTATGTTCACGATGTCATTGAGATATCTGATGGATTTTTTTTTTTTTTTTTTTTCAATCTTAATTATTGAGATTATCAGGCAAGAAGAGGAAACAATTTTGTACATATAATAGTGCAATTCTTTTTGTAATGGAGACTCCAATTTTCGGAGTCACCCAAGGTGCAAAAACTTATCATCGACAATGAATGGATAGTTATTGCGGGAATTGAAATTTCGAACGAGGAAAGAAATCATTACTTACAGGAAGATGTATTCAGAGTATTTTAAAGCAATAAATATTCTTGTGAGTGAAGTAAACTTATATCTAGAAAATACTACATTTACATCATCCCAAATTACAATAATAAAAATGTAATGTCATAATTCCTAAGATTAAATTTTTTTTTCTATTCTTTTTTCTGCATATCTTTTTATTTTCATAATAATTGCCTTTTTTTTTCCTCTCTCATAATACTACAATTCAAAGATGTAATTTTTTTAATGAAAATTTCATTTTATTTTGTTATAAAAACATCATTTGAACACAATATCTAAAGTTTCTAAGATATATGAAACTAGACATAATTGATTTAAGATTTCAAATAACACTCATTTAGTCATATATAAGAATTGTGATATTCAAGGACGAGTAGAATTATAGAAGAAATAAATAAATAAATAATAACTTAAAAACAAATAGAAAAAATGTCTTACGTAATAGTTAATGAAGATCTACGTCAGTATAATACATGGAAAGATTTCGCCCTACGAAACGAAATTGAGAGCGGGAGGCCAATCCTACTTTCTTCAGCCTTTAACACTGAGAAATAACTGGATCTCAATTTGAAAGGGATTTGGATGAATCTGTGTCTGGTTGGAGAAAAAACAAGTAGAGAAAAATCCCCGAATTCTGCCAGATACCAAATCTGATCCTCTAGCGCCTACACCGCTTGAGTTATTGGACCAACCTCAGAGTAAATTTTAATTTAAACCACTTACTAATTGCAATAAAATTTTCAGAATTACAACAGAAGTAAGTGTAACAATCCTGATTTGGGTACATCAAAGTTACTTCTGTCTTTCCAAAGGCTAATAAACTAATACATAATATACATAACTATTACTACGATAATAAACTATAGGCATTTGCTTGATAAAAAATCTTTCGCTGTTGTTAAAAGTAAAAATATAATAAAGCGATTTCCAATAAATTTCTTTAGAAACTAAAAGAAACAATTAGAATTACAAAACATGTATCAGCATTATGTGGATGACATTTTTATAATTAATGAACGCTCACCTTTTTCTTCTCACTACATATATTACAACTTTTGATCAGGATAGATAGAGGGAAAGTGATATCGCTACCGTGTTTTCGTGTCGGGCACGATCGTACGGTGGCGGGGGTACGGAATGCGACTGAACACAACGATTCTTTAAAATAACAGAGACTTTTATTGAGTCTGTTAAGTTCCAATACAGATAATCTCAAATTAGAATTATCGATCTTCGGAACGTCTGCGGAGTCTTCTTCCAAATGGCGGAACGTCTTGACAACTCCACAGTAATTGAGACTCCTAATGTCGTCTTGAATCGAACACCGGGCCTCTCTGGATTTCTGCGGCGAGTGGACCACCTTTCTCGGCAAGGGATGTCTTCTCCAATGCCTCCGAATGACTACCGGACCTCTTCGGTTCTCTGCGGCGAATGGATCACCTCTCTCGACAAGGGATGTCTTCTCCAATGCCTCCGAATGACTACCGAACCTCTTCGGTTCTCTGCGGCGAATGGATCACCTTTCTCGACAAGGGATGTCTTCTCCAATGCCTCCGAATGACTACCGGACCTTCGTATCTCTGTGGCGAATGGATCACCTCTCCCGGCAAGGGATGTCTTCTCCGATGCCTCTGAATGATTCCCGGACCTCTTCGTATCTCTGCGGCAATAACGTGCTTCGTTGTGGAGCTTCACAACTGAAGTCTTCTCTTCCCACTGTCCAGGTTGGGAATTCTTCTTGGGACCTTTGTCCAAAACTTCTAACTAGTGTCTCCCGGATGGGAGTCTTCTCGAGGCTACACGCCACACCGTCGAATTAGCTCCGTTCTCCGGATTGGGAACTTCTCTCACTGGGCACCTGCCCACGACTGGACTCGAACGCTTTCCTCTAAATGAAGACCTTCCTTCTGGGCTCCTGCCCAAAGTCGAACTAGAAGACACTCCTCCAAGTGGAGACCTTGCTGCTGGGTGGCTGCCCACAAACGAACTCGATCGCTCTCCTCCAAGTGTAGACCTTGCTGCTGGGTGGCTGCCCACAAACGAACTCGATCGCTCTCCTCCAAATGGAGACCTTGCTGCTGGGCTGCTGCCCGAAGACCAACTGAAGTTCAGGCGCTCTGCGTCTCGTTTTATGAGCGCAGACTGCCTCGATCTAGGCTCTGGAACGGTCGACTCGACACAGATAGGTTGGGTGAATCGAGTCGACTCCGTTGAAGGGGAGTGGTCCAAAACGACATGTAACAATATTTCTTTCTAGAAAGTTGGAATTTCTGATACAAATAAAGCTAGTGAAGATTGCATTGGAGGCAAACGAGGCTCAGCACAGTTCCAATAACCAACCTTAATAATATATTTATAAACTGTAAGCTTATTCCGAGCTCTATTTTACAGAATATGAGAATTAAAGAAATTCTCATAATTTGCCTGTTACTATGGAGTATAATAGCTTGAAAATGTGTTTTACTTAAAAATTCCAAATATTTTAAGCGCAGACATTAATCAAATAACAATCAGCTCTAGCTTTGTGAATTTTAAATTAAATTAAATTTCGATGGTTAAGAAAATACATACTTAACATACGAGGGTGAGTCAAATGAAAACCTTAAAAATGTAATTAAAAATCGAAAATTCGTGCCATTGTTCTATAAGTTGGTAGGAGCGTTATCAAAGCTTTCAAGAATATCCGACGGGTGGCAGAATACTGGAGAGAGGCGAAACGCTGCCACATGACTAGTGGAAAATGGCTGCTCCGCTTGCGACATGCACCAAGGAAGAACAGTGTTCTGTCATACGTTTTCTGAGCAGTAAAGGTTTGAAACCTATTGAAATCCATCGGCGAATGAAGGTCCAGTATGGTGATGCATGTTTATCACTGCAGAAAGTGTATGAGTGGAGTAGGAAGTTCATGAATGATGGTGACTTCTGTGGCAGACGCTCCGCGCTCAGGTCTATTGCAGCTGTTGAAGCCAGGGTGATCGAAAATCACCGTGTGACCATAGATGAAATAGCCGCATATCTGAACATTAGTCATGGCTCAGCACATTACATCATTCATGACGTGCTCAAGTTTCACGAAGTGTCTGCAAGATGGGTGCCACGGCAGCTCACTGAAGAACTGAAAGTGCGACGTGTTGATGCCTGTGAAGAACTTTTGCGGCGCTTTGAAGCAGAAGGTGATGGCTTCCTTGCGAGATATCGTTACAGGGGACGAAACCTGGATACACTACCACCAACCCGAAACAAAGAGAGCAAGCAAGGAATGGCGCCATTCCTCATCAACGAAACCCAAGAAGTTCCGGACGCAGCCATCTGCAGGAAAGGTTATACTGACTCTCTTTTGGGATGAACGAGGCGTTATTTTGGAACACTACACGCCTAGGGGAGACACCATCACTAGTGCGTCATATTCCAATATGTTAATACATCATCTTCGGCCTGAATTCAGATCAAAGCGACGTGGACGTTTGACTACTGGTGTCCTTTTGCAACATGACAATGCGCGGCCGCATCCTGCCCGTGCAACAGTTAAAACCATAAATGACCTTCACTTTGGGACTCTTCCACATCCACCATACTCACCAGACCTCGCCCCAAGTGATTATCCCATGTTTGGACCACTCAAAGAGGCGATGGGAGGAAAGAAATTTCGGTCCGATAAAGAAGTACAACAGGTGGTGCACGAGGTGGATGCGCACACGACCACAAGATTTTTTTTCCAGAGGAATCCGCGCTGGAGGAAGTGTGTTGAACGTCTTGGAGACTATGTCGAAAAATGATACACTTGTGTTCCACTTTTGTTCAAAAAATTAAATTAAAAAAAATATTTAAGGTTTTCAGTCCTCCCTCGTATATTCGAACGAGTCGATATCTAGATCCTAATTAAATCGTCCTAAGATCTTAATAAGCACTGGCCAAGTTTTCACTAAGAAAGAAATAGCACATACATTACGAAAAATAAATGAATAAATAAATAAATAAATAGATAAATAAATAAAGAAAGAAACTTTGAGAAATATGTTGAAAACGCAATAGTATGCGAATGTGATTCCTCATGAAATATGCTTCATTGTTTTTCTGTTTAATTAAGTTAATGAATAAATAAAAGAATTTATAAACATTTAAAAAACACTTTGTAAATGCCTTTTAATATGACAGTGACAGCTAAAAAGTACTACAATACTTCTTATTTCAATCCCTTAGTGTCACGGTAAATCAACTGTTACGCTTTGAAATAAACAGCTTCAACTGCTTGTTACCGTGGAAGGCAATGCAATACTTTTAGAAATATCTCAGTGGATGTAGAAAAAAAATCCTTTGCCATAGCCAGTTAAAAAACTCAGAAAAAAATGACCGACTGATAAACAAATTGAGTAGCCAGAATAGGACGAATGAGATTAGTTTTATCCAAGGAGGTCAAAGTTTTAAGTTAAGATTGAAAGTGCTTTTGGAGCTCCTGTTTTCAGAGCAGATAAAAACATAATGGTGAACATAATGGTCGTTGAAGTTTTAGTGGCGTATAACAAAAATTTCAGCTTAAAATAATAATAATGGCAATATGTGGTTTGGTCCTTGACCCGCCATATTGTCTTTGCTGGGGAAACCCAAGGTTTGAACTTTTACATAATGATAATAATAAAACATTCACACAACTGGAAGGCTTTTGGTGCAGACAGCGTCCAGAACTTCTGGATCAAGAGGTTCACGTCCCATCTTGTGAAGCTAGCTTTTACCCTCACTGACACAATCCAACACCCAGAACATATGCCTCTTTTCCTCACACAGGGTGTCACATATCTACAGGGCAAGAACACTGAAACAACGCAACCTGCAAACTACCTTCCAATCATTTGACTCCCCACATTTTACAAACTCCTCACCTCCTACCTTGCAGACAAAATTTACACACTCGCACATTGAGGTACATAACATCCTTTCCGAACAACAGAAGGTTATCGCAGAAATTCCCAGGGCTGTAAGGAGCAGCTCCTTATTGATTCGGTAATCTAGCGGCAGGCGCGCGCGAAGAATAGGAATTTACACATCTCATTTGACTCGGTCCCACATTCCTGGCTCTTACACAGTATTCATCTCTACACCCCAAGATCACAGCATTCTTGGATGCCACGATGAAGAGTTGGAACACAAAACTACACTTGCACATCTCGAATACCTGCATCACTAAGCTCTCCATTCCCATAAGGAGAGGTATCTTCCAGGGAGACTCCTTGAGTTCTCTTTGGTTCTGCCTCGCCTTGAATCCATTGATCCACATGCTAGACAGCGCAAAACACGGCTCTAGGCACTAAGTCACTCTGACACCATACTAAATTACACACTAACTCTACATGGATTACATTAAACTCCAACACACAACTTACTAATCTACTACAAGTCACCACACAGTTCACCAAAGACATTGGGATGGAATTTGGAATCAACAAATGCCGCAAGCTACATATTACAAGAGGGAAGACCTCAAATTTGGAGGGTTTTGAACTGGACCGTGAGTTGGTCATTCAATCCATGGAAGAGGGAGAGACCTACAAGTACCTGGGTTTCTAGCAAGCGCGCGTCACGAACAACGCAAACATTAAAAGTGCACTCAGGAACATATACATCGCGTTCACAGCATCCTCAAAACACAGCTCAATGCCAAAAATAAAGATAAAGCCATCAACACTTCTGCCGTCCCCACACTAACATACTTCTTTGGCATAATACTTTCTCCCCTGGACCTCCAAATCTCCGGCCCAACACTCACCACCTCACCAGACTTGAATTGAATAATCATTAATCACAATGATAAACACGACGAAATTATTCAGATATTTCAATTTACTTAAGATCATTAATTAGAAAATAGAAAGGAAATAGTTTAGTACATTTTTTATTTATTGACTTCAGAGTATTGTTCTTTTTTAGATTTTCTCTTAATTGTTGGAGTAACTCATTGGTCGACGCCGCTCGGGCATAGCCGAATGGTCAACGCGATAGTTGATAGGTCTCAACGGCCTGAACTTGGATGTCTCTTTCTCTCTTCGGTGTAAGTTTCTCTTCCTTTGAACGACTTATTTTAGTTTTCATATCTTGTTCCTAGAGCTTAGGATAATGCTTTCGAATCTTAGTCTTTGTCGCTGATGCATCATTAAAAATCGTGCACTGAATTATGTGTGTGATTTAAAAAAAAGGCAAACAAAACAAACATTGATCGGCAAATCAGATTTGCTTAATAAGAACCAAAGCTTACATATACTACAAATGAGAAATAAAAAAGACTAACTTGTAAGTTATAATATTCAAAAAATTAAATTAAATACTTTCTGTAACATTGAAATTTACAAATCTAAAATAAAATGTAACATTATAGCATCCAAAAGGAATAATAGGAAGTGTAAGCAAATCAGCTGAAGCTGCATTACTTCTAGATATGCAAGTGATTTAAATATGGAACCAATCCGTCTGCCAATTAAGCAGACATAACTATGACTTATCCTGAGAATTCAAGATGGGAGTCCTTGAGGTAGTGGAGTTTATACAGAATGTCAAAGCAACAGATTTTTTTACCATATCCTAGATGAGCATTTCAGATTATAGGCCTTCAAAAGGCGGGATGATCAACTTTCTGTTTATTTATGTGTGCGACAATACAGAAACTGAACTGGCAACAGTTTTTGACAGATGGTATGATGTCTCTTCCGCGTAGAAATATCACACAGGATGGAGAACTAGTATACAAATCGATCCACCGTATGATCTAGCAAACAACTTACGCCCCCTATCCTTACAGTTACTGTTTCCATTATCAGAAGATAGATAAATGTTGCTGTAAGTCATCGCATCATCAGAGGAAATATTTATCAGAGGTTTGCCCATCCTTGTCATATGGTCTTCAGCGACGAATCATTCATTGCTTTGAATCCGGTGATCGCTGATTATTACAAAAATAAGATGCGGGAACAGACTAATCTAAAAGCAATTATCGAGCGATATATAATCCTAAAGAATTTAGTGGCAGACATCATGATCTGATCATCTACCACAGGCCGAACTCCTTTGGTATTCTGCAGTTTAATAGAAGATTTGCAGAATATATGCGCCATTATTCTGGATAATATTGATATCCTTTTAACAGAGATGCCTGGCTGCATGTTTTGGCAAGACAATGCCCGACCTCACATCAAACATTGCCATACGTTATTAAGATCATCGGCCCGGTACTATCTTCAGTAAAGCATGTAAGACCAAATATAGGAAGTGTGGTGAAGTCGCACAGAAGGAAATCAGAAATCAGATTCACTGTCACAATGTATTACTGAATGTATTGCCCTTAGAAATGGTGGTATTTTCCCATCGATTCCTCTCATTTTTCTAATTTTTGTTTCGTAATAATTTTTGTTTTCCTTTTGAAAATATCAAGTCTTCATTCTCTCCTACTGATCAATTCGTGATTATACTAAATTTCTAGCATTTCTAATATCATCGAATCTGATCTATTGACCAATAGAACTCCAACTGAAGAGAGACAATAATCTTGAAACAACGTCCATTAAATAAATAAATAAATCACACAAACAAACAAATACATAAATAAATAAGTAAATAAATAAATAAATAAATAAATAAGTAAATAAATAAATAAATAAGTAAATAAATAAATAAATAAATAAATAAATAAATACATCCATAGAAAACAGATTCAGATTTCGAAGTTGAAACCTTAGAATATAAATACTAGTACATATAAACTTTACAACTTCGAAATCTGAGTCTGTTTTCTATGTATTTATTTATTTATTTTTATTTGTTTGTTTGTTGAATGTATACATTAACTTTGATTCAATATTGCTAGTTAAACCTAAATGTTTGCACTAAACTGTTTTTTTTTTCTTTTAAATTCCAGTCTGGCTGAATTTATCCTATTACGTATTTTGCATTTTTTTAAACTAAACTATATTGATTTTTTTTCTAAGATCAACTTTTATCTTTAGGAGAACTTAAAATATTCTCAATCTGATAATTGCATTTTAATATTAAGTTACATAAATATTTTGTTAATCTTCTACATTTCATCATCAAAACTTTTCTTTACTTTTTTTTTTCTGTTTACGATTTTTTTTGAAAGATTGATTTGATTATTTTATTTTGAATTATTTAAATTTCCAAAACCTGAATCAACTGTGATATGACGAACATTGTTAAGGATTAACGGAATAAGGCGTAGTATATGAATGGTTTGATTTTCGTTTATTATTCTTTTTATGTTGCTTTATAACCATATGGTTTGACTATGTTTAAATATCATTGAAAAGCCATACCAAAATCTAGAACTTGTATGATTTGTTTTTCTACATTTAACATCATTTAAATGAAGATCATAGATTTACCTTCAGGTATTTCCTTTTTCGAATTTATAAAAGGTTTTATAATTTTTGCTAAGTTCATAGTCTTACAGCCACATTTGGATGTTTTTAAATTTATCTTGGATTATTTGCTTTACGACTTTAATAATACTGGTAATTTCTCCAAAGCAAACAAAAAAAAACAAGTCTTTCACAACATGTCTGACTTCCCTGTCTCTACCTCAGATAAAGTTAACATCTTTTTAAAACATTTTCTAACATTCCATTTTCTTCAATAAACTTCTTCCTTCTCATTTCTTCTGTATAATTATTTACAAAACTCCATAAAACACATCGTAGTTTTTAAATAGATTTATTTTAAATACTAAAATTGCAAATTTTCGAGAAGTAGTCCGCCTTCTCTTTTTCAAGCATAATAAAATTGTAATAAGTACAACAAAACAAAATAGTTGGAAGCTTAAACAAATTTCAAAAACACGTGAATCAATCAGTTTAGTTGTTTTTACAAGAATATATTAATAAGAAATAAAGACCATTATAAAATAATAACAAATAATAATATTCTTAGTAATTAAAAACATCTATTGTTGCTATTTTATTGCATTTTTTGTTTTTATTAAATCTCTCATTAAAAAGTATGGAGTTTTATAAATACTTTCCTAACATTACTTCTTACATTCATTGAAGCTATTTTCTGATAGTTTTAATAAAAGAGCTTTGGAAAATTTTGCTGCAAACAAATTCTCTGAATATTTTATGGATTATAATCTTTAATTTACCACAGTCGTAAGGAAAATAAAGGAAAAATAAGCAAGCTGTTAAAAAAATAAGCACTGTTAAGCACTGTTTAAAAAAATGCAAAATTTTCATTAAATAAACAAATAAAGATAAAAAATTGAAAAATGCATCTTTAGCGAAACTACAAAAAAATTCAACAGATTAATATTTCGACTTTCTCTAGAAGATGGTTCACTAAACATTTTTATTAGAATGTTTTCTTATACATACATACATACATACATACATACATACATACATACATACATACATATATACATACATACATACATATATACATTTCCGACACTTGTCAAAATTTAATTTACTTCAAATGTCTATCTTTATTTATTTTATTTTATTTTATTTTAATCTTGACTTATTGGTTAACTTGCTTTCGTTTTTATTATTCTCATTTAGTTACTTCTAATAGAATCAATCTGCCATCGCCCTTATTAAAGTAGAGCCTTCTTAAACGAAGATATTTTCAGCAACTTTTATCATCAATTCGCGATCATCATTTCCTTGTCGATCAACACAAGTGTGTTGAAAAATGAGGTTCAGACGAAAAAGGCAGTCAGGGCGCCGATCTCTGTAGGGAAAACAGGAGAACAGCTTGTCGTTCATCATCATTGGTTTCGTTTTCTTTTCCCTCCCTTCTTTTCTTCCACAGCGGCTACTCGTTCTGCTTCACTTCCCATAATTGCCATAATTAGACGTCATCAACGATGTTCCTGAGAATAGACATGGAGGCACCATCTAGTGGACAAACCTGACAACAGGTCAGCAGAGAAACTGATCCACTAGCAAGTTACGTAGCTCAAGCTTCAATTGTTTAATGACTCGAAATGTGATTGATTTTTTTTTTCTTTCTTTTCTTCTTTCTATCTTTCTTTCTTTATTAGAGGGGAGCGGAGGCAGTGCTCTCATTGAAACTTAAACAGTTTTATATTAATCATCATTCTTTTTCCTTCAGTGATATCTTTGTAAAAGTTTGTTACAATTTAAGTCAATTTAATTGTAATTATTTTGTTACAAAAAAGTATAGGATATTAATAAAATTTATTTGAATGAATGAACTAATAAAATGTATGCAATCGATAATCAGCAATTTATTTAAAACCTGTAATATTACATTTATTATGAATTTACTAATGAAATTATTTTTCCTTCTTTTTTTATCCCTAATTTTACATTTTGTTATTAATTTTCGTTTCGTTATACTATTAACAGGAAAAAGAAAAGGTTAAGAAAGATTGGCAAGAATTATATAAAAGTAGCAAATAATAAAATTTCACGAAAAAACAAACAAACAAACAGATATTACGGTACCTTTTATAGGGTATGAATATGAGGTAAGAGTCTGTAGAGGCCAAGAATTCTATAGAAATATTGTTTAAATAGAATGACCGCTAGAAAGTTATGTATCACAGCTGGTATTAGCTACACTTATCTGTGCTTTAAACCTCCAAAGGAGTTGTCATTTGTTGCTACTTTTGAAAAAAAAAAAATACTTTTTCAATTATTTGATACAATGTATATATTAGGATAGGAAAATCAAATAGGCCTAAATGTGGTATAATTTAATGGATGTTTTGGATAAAATAGTAGAATTTAGCGATCATGATTTCTCATCATTTGATTCTAAATGTGTACGAAAATCAAAAAGACGTCCATGGGACAAATTTCCAGGGACAAAGATTGAAGATGGAATCTTACTCCATATTTTTCTTCAAGCATTGAAGGTGGTTTGTATCCAAATTATTCATCGCTGGCATTTTGAGATCAACAAACTGTACCATTCAAGAGAATAAGACAGAAATTAGATTCAGCAGAAGTTTTTGACGAGAGAACTTCTATGGAATCAATGAAATCGTTTGATTGGAAATAATCAGCAGAACAAAAATGCCTGGAAATGATCTCAGAATAAAGACTATTATAAGAATCATGTTATCCCATTCAATTCCAGGACGTTGATTGAGCTGACGATTTTTTTTTTCCTTTTCAATTACATATCTTTTTTTCTATTTTCGCTTTTTATACAGGATGTTTCGAAATTCCATGGCTTGTAGAGGGGAACGAGCAGATCATGTTTTGAATAGGAACCCATGTCCGGAAATGCATCGCGCCACAAGCAAACCAAAATCAATTTGTCATCTCGACCAAACATTCGGGGGAAGATGATAGGCCGCCCGATTGCTTGGCCTCCACGATCGCCGGATTTAACTTCACTCGACGTTTTCCTGTGGGGCCATATGAAGAGTTGTAGTTACGAGATCCCTGTAGAGTCGGAGGAAGATCTGCTTGCAAGAATCCTGGCCGCGGCACAAGAGATTCAACACACAAGGTATTAATGAGCGCGTGTATTAGAACATGCTTCGCAGATACAATGTTTGCAACATAGTTGGTGGTCACCACATCGAGCAGCTCTTGTAGTGGACCAGATTGCAATGCCAAACAAACAAGTGGAACTGCAAAACAAAAATGACATCTGCTTCATGATCTCGCATGACATGACATTGGATAAAACATTCTTTCAGTACAGAAAAACTGGAAACATTATTTATTGGAATTGGCATTCACATCAGTAACGATCTTTGACCCAGCAGAAGCAACAATATTTATTGTTATGTTTAATAAACACTTTATTTGATTTTGTTTTGTTTATGGCGCGGTGCGTTTCCGGACATTCAAAACGTTATTCTATTCAAAACATTATCTGCTCCTTTCCCTCTCTAAGCCCTGGGAGTTTGTAATAGGAATTTCGAAACATCCTGTATACAGTTGCTATTCATTTGCAAGAAGAACCTGACTGAAATTATTTCTTTTTCTATTTTTATATATAATAATTAACATCTCCATGAAAATCTTACCTGTCAGTTATTGTAATTTTGTAATGAAAAAGTAGATTGTTTCTCACTTGTCGCGTAAGAATCCTGTTTTGTCATCGTTTCAATTTCTTTTTTCCATTTTTTTTTTTTTTTAACTGAAGTAGTTAACATAAAATATACTTCAATTAATCGTTTATTCAGAAGAGGAATGTAAAACAATCGAGTAAATCCTATTTCTATTATTTTTTTTTTATTAAATAGTAAATTCTATTTTAAACACATTCTATTATTATTGGCCCTGCATTCCTCTGTAGTTAATAAGTTTTTAAAATTAATACAGTACATTCAATATTTAGAAATTGTTTGGGATTTGAAATTAGGATTTTCTGTTTTTGAATCTGAATCTTATCATGAGATGATCGTAGTTTAATCACATGATTTGGAATTATGATTTTGCACTCCAGGATTGTCTGTTAAATATAACTTCTTTTAAGTAAGCAAGACGAGTAATATCGCATTGTATTATGTAATATCTTCGTTAACCACTGACTCCCATCCGTGGAACCACTTCTATGAAAATTAACCCACAACGTGTTCGTCACAGATGTGGTCTCTTCGCGCCTATTCGTGGCCAAGAGCATTAGCGAAAACATTGTTGAGAGGCCTACCGAGTAGCGTTGGCAGGCGCTCCACCAACGAAACTGCGGTCTTGTTCTCGTGGTTTCTGTTATGTTAACAGAATCTTTAACTTTGATGATTTTTTTTTTAAAGGTACGAAACAACCTATTAACAAACGAAGTTGTCATTACATAAATTCAGATGTTCTCACAAAATGCTAATGAGAGGAAAGGAATCCCATTAATGTATATTTTTAGACATTGAATTATTTTTTCTTTTTTTGCACAGTTATATCATCAAAATATAGGAACGATGGTTGTATCTTCTTACTTTGTTACCTTGAAGGGAGTTACTTTTCTCTCATTAAGGATCTTGGCAATTACTGCATTATTTATAATTTCATAACGATGACGACCGGAAAAGCATCGGCAAGGCTTGCATTTAAAAAGCTAAGTATGTTTGCAATGTTTTAAAATTAGCATATTTAAAATTAATATATTTACAATGATAGACTGTTTTTTGAAAGCAATTTAATTGGAGCTAAAAAGCAGTTTCGAAATCTCAACATAATAATTACTGTTCGTTATGATTAGAATTCGAAACTAAGTTTTGAGTCGAATTAAAATGCTTTCATAAAACATCTTAGAAAGTCTTTAGGCTACAATTTCTGTTCCTTAGTTACATAAGTAATTTTTATTTTAAGTTCTGAAGGATTTAATTAAATTCAAAATTTGCAATTTAGTGAAATTTAGATTGTGCACTTTAAGTGTTAAAACGCCATGGCAGTTTCACGAATTAAGCGTGTTTGAAACGGATGGCCTATAGTCCCAAAATACAGGTTGTTTAAGACAAATTTACTATAAAAATTTGTGAAAAATTCAGTGAATCAAAAGATTCAAAGTTAACTTTAAGAAATGGCAAATTTTAATTTTGTGAAAAGGTCAGCAATTTTTAAAAATAACTTGTAAAAATCAATCAATAGTAAAAAATAAATCAGATATTGATTAATAACACTTATTTATAGTATTTACATTAATTGATCTTTCAGTGAAAAGGACATTTGAGTAGATTATTGCAGAAACCGTCAAATAAAGCAGGTACTATCATTGGTTATATTATTATTATTATCGTTGTATTACTGGATGTGGAAGTTTGAAGTTATTTTCTACTATTAAGATATAGACAGTAAAAATATCAATTCAGTGGCACTGAAAAAATCATTAAAGTAATCAAGTAATAATGACAACATTTAAGGATAAACATAAATTTTAAATTTTAAAACTCATTTATGCAAAAAGTTATTTGCTTTTAGACAAATGCCGAATAATATTCAACCATTATTTATCATCCAATGGAAACAAACAAGTTAATCCCTTAGAAAGCAAAATTAAATCAACTTCAAAATTGCATCGTGGACATTTTTACAAAAAAAATATTTAAGAAAATAGGGAAATAAAAAAATAGCTTTAAAAAATATTCGCAAAAAAATTGCATTTAGAGAAATGGAAAACAAGCGGGAAAATTTCAAAGATTGGTTACAAACATCTGGTTGTATTTAGCTAATAAATATTTATTTTGCAAATATCAATAATTATGCATTAAATTAGTGTGGTGAATTACTATTTACAATTGGGATCTAACACACTTAAAAAAACATACATTTTAAAAATTTTCATTACATGTTGCGGGGTCCAGGTTCGGACCCCACAACATATAATGAAGATTTTTTTAAAATATATGTTTTTTTTAAGTGTATTAGGTCCCAATTGTAAATAAATCAATAATTGTGATTAATTTCTTTTATATTATCTTCCATCTTTCTCTTTTCTTTCGGAAAATTTCACCTTTTTCTAATTTATAATTAACTAATAGTCTACAATTAAAACTCATTAAAACTGAAGAAATTATTTATCTAAGTCTTGTTATTACTTTTCTTCTGTTTTGTGTGATTGCCTTCGGAATAGTATTATCATCAATTATGTTTTATCTCAGGTACAAAGAGGAAAAAAAATAAAATGCATATGCTTCTAGTGATCTTGATGGTTGAGAAAGTTTATAAACTTATATATGAAATTGTCAATAATGGGAAACAAAACGAAGGGAATCAATAAAAGAAATGAAAACTGAAACACTTCTTATTGTAGCTAAACTTATCACTGATAAGATTTCTTGATGGTTTCAAGTAATAGAGGTGCTTATCTATAGGCTGGAGGAAATATGTTCGATCAGACAAATGTCAGGGATTTTTCTCTGCTTTTTTTTCTGCAGAGAGAACCTAGGATTCCCTCAACTCTCTTTCAAATGGGAATCCGTTTGTTTCTCGGTGATTTAAAGATGGTTTCCTGATTCCCACTTCTTTTAGTTGATCAAGAATCGTGAGATCCTACACCTTTTGCATATTGGTGCTTTCTTTAACAGCCTTTTAAATTTTCTACTAATTTCCACTAACTATTTACGCTAATAAAATAATCACTTTCCCATTTAGCTGTAATATCACATATAGAGGAAAACGAATACATAATCATTTATATGTAAATTCAGTAAAAATTATATTTTTGTTATTATTATGTAAATTAATTCAAAATTTAATAAATGTATCTACTTTTGCAATTCGAATCCTAGACGAGTTCTAGACAAGTAAATATAGGCGCAAATTCATTGATGATATATTTTTTTTCCTCTTCATCTCACTGATGTTCGTCTTGCCTAAGGGAACGAGATTCGGGTGGAGCGGGGTGGAGGAGTCCAGCGGCCAAATTGCTGGCCGAGATCCGCGTTCCAGCTCCTCCCTCTCGTCCGAAACCTACGATGACCGATAGCAAAGACTTCTCCGCTTGCGAAAAGATAATGGCCTGCGAAAAACATGGACTAGGGGCCGAGAAAAGGAGTACTGAAAGGGAGACTGCCATTAATAATGGACTTAAGTGATATAAATAAATAGCTACAGAAACTTTCTAATGACTTTGGTGATGAACTTCTCATTTTGCTATAACAAAATTAAATACCCAATGTTTAGACTCAAAATTTTATTAAAATGTAATTAGCTTATTTACTCTCAATTTCCTATTTTACCCCTAGAACTAGAGAATTGAAATTCTAAACATCTTAATAAAATCTTAATAATATCTAAGTGCTTATAAAAATGTCCCTATATATAATAGCTTACTATTATACTATTATTCTTATATTGTTCCTATGAATGGATTTTAGGAACAAACATTTTGATGTAGAAACAAAGAGCCATCAACATCAATAAAAGCTATCTTTGTCTTGCATAATTTGCTGATAAAGAGGCTACAGAATTTTAATACCTTATTGAAGAACTTGCCACCGGATGCCATAAAAGTTGAATCAATGATTTTAAAAAAAATTGTTCAATGATCAAGCAAAAATTAGAATGGTTCTGGAAAATTGAAAAGAAGACAGAAGATAAATTAATCTTTAGCTAGTTAGAATGGATGGTAACAATATGATAAAAAAAAATCATAAAATCAAGCTAATATAAAGCGCCTAGGATAGAAACAATGTTCTGAAAGAAACTAGGCCACTGTGCTTAAGAAGAAAAATATTTAGCCAATGTATTGTACCATTTAAAATATTTATACACACCGTAAGTATTCCTGTAACAACTGTTTATTGATGATATTTCGTTATCTCTTAACGAGATAACTTCATCAGATGATAAAGAAAGGGATAAAGATAGGGATAATGTATCCCTCTTCTTTAAATTCATTCACATAAAAGGAATTTCATAATTCTTATTTAATAAAGATTAACAATTAATGTAATATCTATTTTAATAACAATGGTATTAAGTTAAATTACATATTAATTAATTACATTAATAATCAATGTGATATCTATTATAATACTGTATATCTATCTATTATAATATATCTATTTTTATTATAAACAGTTGTTACAGGAGTATTTACGGTGTGTATAGGCCTAAATATTTTAAATGAAGTTATGAAAGTTTTTCTATATTGTACCATTTGTTAATTTCGAAGCGAAGACATAGACACTACCCAAGAAAGCAACTCAGATATTACAGATAATGCAAAGAAGTATGGAAACATGTAGGAAATATATTACGAGACCTGCAAATCAGTGCAGGATGAGAAAGCACAACAAGGTGGCAGGATGACATTTTGCAAACGAAGCTAAAAAATACTTTCAGAGACTTTATTCTGCAATGAATTAAAAACTGTTGAAAGTGGTGTTTTTGAATTAGATCAAAGTTATGCATAAACCATTATTTTTTGTAAAAATCTTTTACAGGCTTAAAATTCTTTCATTGAAAATACATGACATTAATACATCCCTAGTATTGCATTAACATATTTATAGATGCTGTTTTGACTTATATCTTAAATCAAACATCTTAAATAGGCTTGTGTCTATAAATTTTATGAGAAATATAGAAATTTGTAAACAGCTAGATATAATACTGCAGCAGCAATTAGTTAAAAAAATAATAATATCAATACTATTTTTTCCATCAAGTCAGTAAGGAAATGTGAAACTTTATTCCATTCATGTGTGATAACTCCAGAACGAAATCTATTTTTAATGTGCGGACTGAATTTTATGGTTATCCCCAGTTTGTTTTCTTCTTTCTTTCCTGAATGGCACCCATGCTAATGCTCAATTAGCCATTCAGGAAAGATGAGTTCAGTGACCTTATTAGCTATTTTTACAACAGCTTCTTTTATTTATAGCTTGTTCTTTAAACCTTAAGATACTACAGTGATCTCTTTGTCAATTCATTCTGTAGAACTGCAAATGTAATTCATAAAGATGAATACTTAATGAACTGATTCCAAAACTATTCAAGAACTTTCACAAACTCCGCTACTACACCCAATCCCTTAGGCCGCCGAGACACTGGGTTTTGAGATGTTCCCAGATGAGGAGCTGAAAACAGACAGCAAATATTTATCTTAATCTAAAGACTCAAAACTAAAAAGAAAAAAAAAATCAAAGCAAAGCAAAAATTCCAAACTTAGTAAAAAGGTTGAATAACAATTTAAGGAAATGTATTTTATTTAATATTGGTTTGGATGTCGCTAGACCTATTGAAAGAACCCACAGCAGGCCCATCGCTGGAGATATAGGCTACCAAAGCTTCGCAACCATCGGAATGAAGATGGAGTTGGTAAACACTATATGTATAATAGCTGCTCGAAATAGAGGCTAACGTAGATCTAATTAATTATAGTGTATTCTAATTAGATTTCTTGAAGACAAATATTTATTCACCTGTTTAAGAAAAAAGTTAATTTTTTTCGGATTCAGATAATTAAGAGCTCAACTTCAGCAGGAAATAAAACTTTTGACGAATTAAGTATACATTAAGAATTATAATGTGAATAGGTTGAAAATAATGATACCATAAAGAAGATTGTTGACAAGATCATGTGAGTTAAAAGACTACAAAACCAGAAAAACAAATGCACGAGAAGCAACCATAAAGAATGTATAGCAACTAAATGAAAAACAATGCTTTCAGTTTTAAAAAAAGAGCGTTCCGAAAAATGGTGAATTCAGAAAATTAAGAATGAAGATTGTTATTTGCAATAAATATCAACATTATGATGTGTTTATGTAGCTCGTAAGTACAATTTTATTCTGAATGAAATCCATATCTACTTTATTGCTTTTTATATTATTTGAAATGTTCGAGATCTCAAGTAACAGAATATTGATCAATTTATATTGATCGAAATAAGGTAGGTTGCCCAAATAAGGCCCGGTTCCAAATAAGGCCCATCCTTCGTTTTATTAATTGAACGTTGACAATTTACCAAGATTAGTTATGTTTCATTCAGGTCCTGGCTTCTAGCGGCTACACCAAAAATTAGGTCCATTGAAGTGAACTATTTCGCCATGTTTGCTTCAGTTGAACAGTAAAAGTCGTCCAAAGCTTTTCTCGTTACTATTTCAACTTAATTTGAAAAATCGTCCCCATTTTTTGGCAACATAACATACATGGACATGTTTTATGTCATTTTAAAGTATGTCATGAGTAGAATAATGTAGAATAATTTGATATTTGAACAGTAGCTCCAAATAAGGCCCTTCAGTTATATTTTCAAAACTGTTATTACAGAAAGAATTTCAAATGCAACTAATTCTAAATTCACTTTTTCATAACAGCACACCTTAAACTACCTTTCAAGACAGTTTTCAGAATTTTCACTCTTGCAGTAGAAATATAAAAAATCTTTAAACATTTAGGTGGGCCTTATACATTTAAATTTTCATAATTTATAATTCATAATTTTCTAGTGATTTGTTAAATTATTATTTTTGAATGTAATTTAATTGTTTCGTTTCCATTGGAAAAACTAAATCAATCCGGTTTTTTTTTTTTTTTTTTTCTATTTCAAGATTTTTTTTATAATATTAATTTCTGATTGATAATTATTTTTCACCATATTTCTTCACAAAAAGAAAAATAATAATTTTCCAACTTATCGTATAGATTTCACTAGGATGTAATCTAGACAAATCAGAGTCAATAAAGAACGATTTAATATTGACAGAAAAGGAAAATAGAAATGACGATAACTAATAATAAAATTAGAATACGATAAATAACAATCTATAATAAGGAAAATATCAGTTTTTCACTAGTTATTAATGTCGTACTAAATACAAAGAAATGTATTCCATCTTTCAGGCATTCCATACATTTTGTTAAAAGAATATAAGCTTACAACTAATTACTGTGACTTTATTTAAAGATAACTGAAATAAGGATGAAAAAAAGCTTTAAAAAAAAAGCTATTGAGCTTTTAGATGTATGGCCTTTCTTCCTTTTATGGTTCATAATTTTCCAATCACTACAATGAAGATCTCACACACGTCTTTTTTCCTCTCCATCTTCGCCAATGTAATCTCAACTGGTCAATCCTACAACAAAACTCTCTTCTTCCAATGCTTCTTTTTGTTTTCCTCCGGCCATAATTTTTGCTCTGTCGTTTGATGGTAACACGTTTTATTGAGGGAAAAAGCTGAAGAACAACAACAACATGCACACACACACACAAAAAAAGAAAAAAATGTATAGGTTTTACAACCACCTTTAGAGGTCGCGATGCTGCCATGGGAAACAAAGACGCCTGCATTCTTGTAATAATTTTCTTCCCTTCTTCACCCTCCTCTCGCGTTCTTCACTATCCGTCTGCATCAGCTCCTCCTTCGGCATCAAACGATGACCCTCGACCTCTCGCAATGGCTAGACTATCGAGTTTTTGCCCCTCGTTTTGTTCTTCAGAAAAACCATCTGATTTCAGCGATCATCTACCGGATTCCTTGATGGAACAAATACGTACTAAGAAAGAAGAACCAGGACACTGAAGTCAATGAGTTCTTCGCTATAAGGACAACCTGCTCACATAAACTAGATAACTAACTTCAAAATACTATCTCGTAAAACTTGAAAACTTACCACAGACTTTGATTACAATAGTTAATACTATAATCAAATGAATAGTAGATTTAACTGTACAGAAAGTTAGTCTATAATTCTGTTCACGTTTATTCCAGCAAATAAACTTACTGCCAAAAAAATAAATTTGAATTCTTAAAGACTTGTTATGTAAGCTATTGTTTTCATCCATATAATTTTAAAAAGTGATCTTATTAATTGTCGAATAAAAGAAAAATTAACCTTAATATGTCGTTACCTTAAAAAGGAATGCTTTAATGCGACCATTGAAAAAGTTCTTATTTAACATATTTAAGGAAGTTTTTCGCTCTGCATTTCGACGTCTTGGAACCAAATTTTGCATAATGGGATTTTTTTTATTAATGATTGGTACAATTTGTGATGTCGTTTTTGATTCAAGATGGAGGATTTGATTTTTTCAGACTTCATTGAGTTTAACTAAATGCGTCAAAATTTCATATTACAGTTGATACATATATTATATATAATTGCATAGATCTATACTTAAAATAAATAAATATTTGGATTTAAAAGCAATTTTTTATGTTTCTTGTGCTGTATATTTTTCACTTGGTAAATATAAATAATGAATATTATAAAGGCAAGTCCAAATGTGAAATCCAATATAATTTTATTGCTTTGTTACTATTTTGTATATTAAAATAGCTGAAAATCCTATTTACAAGACAGCAGAAAGTAAAATAAGTTACAACCAAAAGAATCTAATGAATTCAATCATATCACAATGATAAAATATTTTGCTATAATTAGTTTCCTATTGTAATTGTCAACACTAAACAAAGTAACGAAATAATGTAGTGTGCATATTTACATAATTTCAGTGGTTATTTTTTAATTGTTATTCATTAAGAAATGAGAACTTATATCTACTTAAAAATTAACAGTAAGAAAGGGGATTTGGAGGAACTACGAAAATACCTTACATTAAATTACTAAAAACGATCACATACATCATACACTTTTTACCGCTTATTTTTGATCACACTAATAACGATAATTAATAATAATAATTTTCTTTTTCCTGTTTTAGTTTGAGCTAGTAAAATTTTAAATTTAAATTCATTCAATCTCTAAGATGATCTGCAAAATGTAGAAGACCTATAATTTCTGAAAAAACGAAAACTATAGACTTCTCCTAAAGGACAGTTTGTATAGCTTTTAATAAACTAAAGGAGAATTGAGAATACAATATTTTTTTATTTATTAACTGAGCATACGAAGTCTACTGAATATCGAAATCTACTGTTCCACTTCTTTCTCCCTTTGTCTGTTTGTAGTAGCATCATGCTTAACGACTGGACGAATTTTCATAAAATCTGATAGGTTTAGGGTCCAACTTAAAACATAGGCACATTTATTTTGACCACCCATCCCTCAAAATATGACTCCCGAAATCCCTCGCTCATATGGCTGGATTGATTTTCTAAAAACTTAATATAATATTCATGTATGGTTCAATTTAAAATTTTTGATCTCCAATTCCTGTCCGCCAGTCCTCTAAAATCGCTATATGCTCAGTTGTACTATGGATAGCTTTACTTAATAATATTATAAAATTGTATTTATAAAACATGCAATTTTATTTATTTATTTAGTTTTGTTTAACGGATAAAATTTCCAGTCTTGGTAATTTACTATAAATAAAATTTCGCAAACTAAATAAAATATTCTGATTCTGAGAATAATAAAAAGAAAAGATAAATCAGTTATTTTATATTAAGCTTATAATGCAACTTAAATAAATAAAACAGAGAATAATGAGAACTAATTACATTAAATGTAATAAAATTCTTACAGTATAATATATAAGTAAACATATGACATATGTAAATGAAATATGACAACACAGTGTCAAAATATAAATAACAGCGATGAGCCTTCAAAACTAAGACATAAGCACTTTTTAAATAGACGTTAATTTTTTAAAAAGACATTTATAAATTGACTTACCATTTCACACTGTAGTACAACATATGTTTAGATTACGAAATAAAGAAATACAATTTCTACTAAATTTCATTGTTATTGCTATTATTTTTTGAAATCAGATCGAAAAATATTCTGTCATAGATCTAACACATGTTAATTTAATTGTTTACAATTGTTCGGTGAAAAAAGAAAACGAGAATATTTAATATACATATAAAAAAAAAAGAGAGGGAAGTTAAAATTTTAATGAAATAAAAAAAAAGTCGGTCAGAAAATGACAATTTTTTTGAGTCAATGAAAAAATTAATACAAAAGACTTCACAATTAATAATAAAAATACTTCACAATTTCATTTTTTATTTGTTTTGTTAAGATATGATCAGGCAAAGGATTGCTTTTCTCTTCAATAAAAAGTTAAAAAGAAATAATAATCTTAGTTTCTCAGAATCTAGCATTTAAAAACTAACAATGAATAGAATATGTAAATATTAAAAATGAAAAAATATTATTACAAAAATTTTGTAGGCTAATAGGCAATATAAAATCTTCAATGATCTCTTAAATTCTCTAAGCACTTCAATTCATATTTAGATTTAAAAGTTTTTTGTACTTCTAAACCTAACATCATATCTGATATGTGTGTTTAGGAAAAATCATACATTTACTTTTTTTATTTATTTTTTTCATTAAACGAAATTTAAATTTCTTTTTTGAATTAAAGGAATTCCTTTCACTGACTTTACAAACATGTTCTCGAAACATTGTAAGTTTGTAACAACTATCTTGTAAACTTTAATATTTTCAGTTGGTCATTTTTGGAAGGCGTAGTGTGACTTTTCTATTTTCCTCGTTTCATTTAACATTGCCTTTTTTTGAACATTTTCAGTTTCCAGGGGGAGGGAGAAAAATGGAAAAAAAAGTCATTGCAATTGAAGTAGAAACTGATCCTTATGGTATAAGAAACATGAGAACTGTCATTGATTGTCGTAAATTACCAATATCTCGTGTCCGTTCTCTCTGTGGGGTTCGGATTAGCATGAGAAAAAAGGACCGACAGACTTGTCGTATGTTTCCGCGGGGTTTGCTTTGAATGGGATGGAATAGAAGAAGAAGGAGAAGGGGATGATAGAACGAGAGTAGGAGTAAGTAGGAGGATGAAGTGAAATCGAAAAAAAAAGAGATGAAATCAAGAATCAGCATGTCACACTTTTCCCCTCTCGTCCAAAAATTTTATAGTCGCCATCTCCCCACCCGTCCTCGTTGTTCGCAGACCCTAAGGTCCCCATTACAGACCACCGGCAGCCCACGGCTCCTCTGCATGGACAATGAACGACCGAACGTGACATGGCGAAGGCGTAAATTTTCCGGCGCCTGTCCGCCCCGAATCAGGAGCGTAATGCACTAGTCAACGCCTCGAGGCAAGACCGACACCCATATTTCACAGCGACGGAATAAAAATTGGAGTGAGGGGGAAAGGTCGGAGTGAAGGTATACATGCAGAGATTTTCCAAGATTCTGCCCAAACACATTGGAAACCTTAAATGCCCAATGGGAAGAAAATGGAAAGTCAGTTTTAAAGTTTGAGTCGGATTCTTTAAAGCAAAAAAATCCAACTTTTATTCCATATTGACATCGTCATGACTGTCAAGAAATAAATGATATGAAAAGTAGCAACTACCTTAAAATCTTTAGTGAATCTATAGAAATAACCCGATATGTGAAAGTAGCTGTAAAAATTTAAAATTATGATCAACAGGAAGATAATTGTTTGTCACCTTTCATTAAAAATTAAAAAAAAGAAAGAAAAGAATATTATATTATACACTTTTAATAGTTTATTTGTCTATTTTTAAAAAAATGACCATAAAAAATTATTAAAAAAAATGGACTCTATATTCCAGTAGATTGGATACACAGAGAACGAAATCGTTGCTTAAAAATTAGGAAATTAAAAAAAAAAATGAATAAAAAGCATAAATATGAATTTTGATCAGTCCCTATTTTATGCTAAGTCAGTTTTGTACAATATTAAACATTATCGTAAGATAATTAGATCGTAAAATATGAACGATAAGTGAATAATCTGTGACTAAACTTAACAGTTATTTAAGTTATTTAAACACAGTTCAAATTATTTTTAAACTGTGCTGAGGGAATCTGTGAATTGCTAACAATTCGTCATCAAATGATTGGTGCAATTAAAGAAAGACTCTCTTTCCTGCATGTCCCACGTGTGCAGTAAGGAAGATTTGATACGGTTTATTAAAGGGACATTAATATATCGCTTCTAGGAAAAGAATATTATTAGCTAGATTCTAAATCTCTAAAATGCTTTTTTATGTACAATATAATGTAGTAGCAATAAAGCTTTACTTTTATTATTTTTCGGCCAAACAAGAAGTTAATTTAACCTTCATGTTTTTCGAGAGAAATCAATGTTAGTTTTTTTGTTTTGTTTTGTTTTTTAACGATTATGTTACCCTTGAGTTCCATAAACATGTTAGGATTCCTTTGCCTAAAGCACTGTCCGCTAATGGTAACAGAGAAAGAGAGTTTTTATTATAATCTCAGAAAATAAGTGAAATTTGTCAAATTGAAAGGGTCGTATTGTCTCAAAACAATTTAAGAATTAAATACTACTACTACTACTAATAATAATAATAATAAGGCCCCCGTAGCCGAGTGGGTATAAAGGGGGCTTGGCTGTGGGTTGGAGCTGAAAAATGACTGTAAAAAAGGGCTGAAAGAAAGATCCGAAAAGAGATAGTTAATCAAGTTGTAAATGTTAAAATAACATTAAGTAACTAAATAAATAAGTCAATTAATTCATTAAATATTATTTCTAACATCAGTAATTGTATCACAACAAAACAACTTAATTTGAAAGAAGTTTCGTAAGAAGGTTGAGGAATCACTTTTTGTTTAGACATTAAGTTTGTGTTGATGATTGTAGAACCCCGGAAAATGGAGCTAAAAGTTCTGGGCTTTTTTTTTTTTAACGGATTTCATGAAGAATGAATGGTCATACGAATATTTTCTTACATCTATTGTTAGACAAATCATAATAATAATAATACTAATAATCTTATTTGTAGTTCTCAACAAATTCTACTTCAGAGTTTCCCTATATATATATATATATATATATATATTTTTTTTCTTGAAATAAGAATTAAACAAGGTAGGGATAGCGATTAGTAAATCAATCACAATGCTTCGCAACGACTTCTGATTAATTTATGTTGAATTATTGCTTTAATTTCCTTATTACTATAAATGTGATTGCTGCGAATGCAAAAGGCGCAATTTGTTGCGATTGTTGTGATTGTTGTGCTTAATGAAAATTTAATGAGATTTTAATGATACTTGTCCACAGACGGACGGATAAAGCGGGATTAGAAGGATTCCTATTGAGAAGCCTAAAAAAGTTTAGTTGGCGTGTTAACTTTCTAATATTCTCATGATTAAATTAAAAACTAATCTAAAGCTTAGCTATCAACTTTTCTAATGGTAATAATATTAATTAAAGTGATAATTACGCTATAAGGAGATTGGTGTATTGGTATTTTGGCCATAAGTATTTCATCTATGGGCCAAATTAATACCAAAATAAGAACTAGAATAAGAAAAAACATTCATTCACCATTAAAGTATCATCTTTCTAAATCAGAAATTTTTCAGACATCATAATTGTAGCGTTATAATCAGTGCCATCTTAATAGCATTATAGGCCCCCTGTCAAAGCAGTGTACTGGGGACCTTACCTACACAACCACACACTTTTTAATTTTTTTTAAATATTAAAACACAGGCTAAATATGCATTTTCCAATAATAAATATTTGTACTCGTAGTATAATATAGTATAGTATTTATTTATTTATTGACAGCCAAAACATAAATAGATTAGCATGTGCTCGAGGGGCCCCCGGGTAACTGCCCAACATGCCCATGCGTTAAGACGGCCCTGGTTATAATGACACTTTCACCGATGTCGCCAAAAGTATCTTCTTTTCAATGGCCTAAATCCACCAAAATTTATAAATAAAAATCCAGTGAAATAAAAAAACCAACACCAAATTTGTTGAATTGACTTTCTAATTAGTTTATCTAATAAAATTAATATTATAATTTGGGGGTTTCGTTCTTTTTTCTTAAAGCAGTTAAAAAAAACACAAAAATAATAAATGATATTTAAAAAATTGCATTCTTCTACATTCAAAGCAATTTCTTTATAGTTTCATTGAAATAATCAATAGACGAACCAGGCAGAAGATAAAACAGAGACAGTTTTTCAAGTGCAGTTTCTTTATAAATTTTAATTTAATTTTTTTGTAATTTTTTTGCTTACTTTTTTAAAATTAATAAAAGTGAAAATAAAAATGTCTTTGGTTTTAAGCATATTTAAAGAGTGTCTAAACAATACTAGTTACGTTGAACAAAATCCTTAAACATAGAAATTACGACGGATGAAAAAAAAAAAAAAAAAAAGATTTGCCTGTAAATCATAAATCATGCTATGTAAAGAAAGACATAAAAATTTTTATTGAAAAGATATGTTGATAATATATTAAAAAAAGAATCCACTTCAATTCCATTCGTAAAATGCTATTTTAAAAATTAACACTCAATAACAAAGGGAATTGGTTAATAAAGCTTTAATCCCGAGATATGTTTCGGTTTCAAATTCTAGGAGATGAGTTTTGCAATGTGCCCGTTGGGAGTCATAATCTCCGTCTTTGCATTGACTCTATTTGGCGTTTTCACAGTTGCTGCGAATATTCAATCACCTCATCCTAGGTTCTTGTGGGGTTTCACCACAGCCACACACAGTCGTCTCTGGAATTTTTCGGTAGTGATGTAAACAAGTTAAGCCAAGCACATGAAAAATGGTACCACATGAAAACCGAAATTGCAGCAATGTCAAGTGAAATAAAAGCTGTGTTCCATTCTTAAGATTATATACTACATCCAAATTTGAGGGATTATATTGAGATAAGAAATTTATTGCCTATCGAAAGTTGTATTGTCAAATGTGAATTGTATAGTAGCTACAAAATGATGTTTTGGTTAATCATTATCCTTTATCAGCAATAATGTCACTAAAATAACACTAATAGTGATATTAAAAATAATCAAAATGATTATGATTGTAAGGATTAAAAATTTATCCTAATGTAATTTCATTACAAAAATAGCGAATGTTGTCATCCTTTTATTATCTATGATGATTAGTCCTGCCCAGTCAGATTACTATTCTACAAAGACTATATTATTTATTTAGTTATATTAATTTTTTATAGTCTCGCTTATAACTGCAAACTAAAAAGGTTGTTTAAAAGATTACGTAACTAATGAGTTTACTTTCGCATTTTGAACTCTCTTTTGAAAGATAATATTTTCGTCTCGTTTCTTGAATTAAACCTGGGTTGTTATTATTATGTAAAAGCTTCAAACCTTGGGTTTCCCCAGCAAAGACAATGTGGCGGGTCAAGGATCAAAGCACATGTTGCTAAGTGTAAAGAAGTGTGCAAAAAGGGTTAGGGATGTGTGGTTGTGTCCATAAATTTCCTAACTATGCGTGTTGTGTTGAGTACCACAGCCTTCTGGAGTTGTGAGCGTTTTGGTAAAGTCCTAGTGTGTTTGAGGCTGCGGTGCAATGGGGAGGCATCAGACCAGTGGCAGACAGGACGATGGGTACAACACGTACTCGGTCCTGCCTCCACTCGTGTGCTAGATCGGTGTATTTACTGATCTTGTCAGTGTGAGTTTTCTGCATGTTCTTGCTGATAGGCATTGCAATATCAATGAGATAGTTCTGTTTGTTGACCTTATCACCAAGTGTAATGTCACAGTACAGCTTAAGTAATGGTGACTCTAATATGCTTTATGGTATATACCTGTAGTACGGAACCGTCTTCTTAATAAGTGAGTGTTTGTGTGTTAGCTGTTTAGAAACGATCGACGCTACCTAATTATTATTATTATTATTATTATTATTATTATTATTATTATTATTATTATTATTAAAAATTCCTATACTTGGATTTCCCCAGCAAAGACAATATGGCGGGTCAAGGACATGTTGCAAAGTATAAGTGTGCAAGGGGGTGAGGGATGTGTGGTTGTGTCCATGAATTTCCTAACCGTGTGTGTTGAGTAACACAGCCTTCTGGAGTTGTGCATAAGTGATTTTGTGAAGTCCTAGTGTGCTTGGGGCTGTGGTACAGTGTGTGGACAGGACGATGGGTACAACACGAAGTCGGTCCTGCCTCCACTGCTTCTGGAGCTCGTGTGCTAGATCGGTATATTTACTGATCTTGCCTGTGTAAGTTTTCTACAAGTTATTGCTGATAGGCACTGCAATGCCATTGAGATAGGTCTGTTTATTGGCCTTATCAACAAATGGGATCTGTTGGATCAACAAGTGAGGTCTGTTGGGATGTATGGTTTTGTCTGGGGTGGTCTCAAACAACTTATGTGTGGGCGACTCTAATACACTTTGTGGTGTGTTTTTACAGTATGAGCCAGTGCTCTTAATAAATGAGTGTTTGTGTGCTAGCTGTTGATGAACGATCGACGCTACCTGATTGTGATGGTGGAGGTAGTCTGTTTGGGAGAGAAGGGGACAGCCTGTTATTATTAGTATTATTATTTCAAAAGAAATTTGAAGTAATTTTTCTTTCCTTTTTTTTTTCAATATACTTACAATGACATTAGTATTGTACGATTAAATACCTTTAGGTGTATACACTCACTGTCAAAACAATTAGCGCACTCAGACTCAGCAGTCGAAACAGAATGACACTTGACATAGGCAATGAGAATGATGATGCAAATAACTGATTACAATATCAGAGCAAATGGACCGTTTATTCGGCAAAATGCTATTCTGCAGAAGACCCTCCCATAGTTGTTGCAACTGCCGCTCCAGATCGATCATACCCTTTGACGGTCGAAGCTGCCGTCCCAGATGCTCCTATACACAGTGCCGTCTTATCAGCATTATAGGCCCCCGGCAAAGCAGTGCACTGGGGCCCTTACCTACACAACCACTGACACTTTTTAATTTTTTTATATTAAAACACAAGCTAAATATGCATTTTCCAATAACAAATATTTAATAAATACTATACTATATTATACTTTTATTTATTGACAGCAAGTCACAACATACATAGATTGGCATGAGACCCTGTGCTCGTGGGGCCCCCGGGCAAGTGCCCAATTGTCCATGCGTTAAGAAACATGTTCAATCGGCGACAAGTCTGGAAATCTAGCTGGCCAAGGAACGGTGTCGATAGCACGGAGGCAATCCAGGGAAACCCGTGCTGTATGTGAGCGAGCATTATCTTGTTGGAAAATGGATCGCTGTAGCCGCTCCATAAACGTAAGCACATGAGGCCACGGAATCTCCTGAGGCCTCAAAACAACGTACCGCTGTGCCGTCAATGTTCTCCTGATCACTACCATCGGAGATCGAGAATTAGGCATATAGGAGATAGCTCTCCATACGACGCCACCAGTCTTGGAGGTGTGTCGCTTAACAATGAAGTCCGGAGTTTTGCGTTGCTTCTCCATACCTGAGTACGATGGTTATCCGTAACCAGAAAACTTGGATTCGTCACTAAATACGATTCTTTGCCAGTCCACAGCGATCCCTGCCACCCGCTCACTACACCTCTGCGAATGAAGCCGCCCATGGTGGGATGTTAATGGCAGACAGCGTAAGGGACGCCGAGAATGCAAGTATCTTTCTCAAGTCACCTCGCAATCGTGCGGATAGACACAGTGGTTTCTAAATACACCGTTACATATCTCTGGACAAGGGCACACTTGGATCATTTCGCGCCTATCGGACGATGGCACGATCCTCTCTTCTAGTAGACTGGCTACATTTCTCAGTGCCTTCCTTGCGCGTGGGAGTTCTCAGCAAGCATACCGAGTTTCGTCGTTCCCGGATCATTCGTTCTCGGTGCGCTAATTTTTTTTGGCAGTGAGTTTCGTTTCTTGTTACTCACTGTTTCAACAAATATGTAAAGTCTTTCTTTACTTACGCTTCGTTCCTTGATCATCGATATTGGCATTGTCTTGCAGGTCTTTGCTGTTGAGAGCATTTGCTATTGATGGCAAGTGTTTATGATTTGAAGCAATTCATGTGGTTCAGTCTGACATGAGAGTGTTCGTAATCAATGTTCTTTGGAAATAAATTCCATTGGGTGGACTTTTTGATGAGACTAGCAAGTCTGTTTATTGAAAACTAACAAAGTAGATATGTACAAAAGAATTTTAAAAATTCATATTATATTTCTTAAAACCTTTTTTCCCCCCTCTTCCTGACATATCTTTCTTTCTTTTTTTATTTTTATTTTCTGCCCTTACGTAAAGTTTCTTATGAGGATTAATTAGATTCTAATTAATTTCGGACGGTGTTCACTTTTACTTTTTATTTAATCCAAAAACGAAAGGAATATTATTTAATAACGTTTTCAATTCTTTCCAGTTCATTGATAGATCGAAGTAAATCATTAAATCGATAATCCTGAAAGTGAAGATTTAAGAAATATGCCTCAAAGGTGAATTTTATCCCAGTTTAGTGTCAGTAACAATGAGTTTGTAAGAGTAAATATAAGGGTATTGCTAATCTGTAAGGATTAGTTTAAGTTTAATACAACTCCAAATAAATTCTTTCCTGTATTTATGGAGATAGTTTGTTCCTCATTAATCAAAAATCATAAACAGAACAATCTCATATTTTGCTGCTAATTATATTCTCTACTTTGCTCTATCATGATGCTAATGAAGAACTAACGATAGCAATATTGAAACCATCTTTCAATATGTATCTTCCATCTCCTAACTTCAACTGTTCTAAAATACCCTATCCTGTAATCTATCTATATATGTATATTATGTAATTAAGAAAAAAAATAGATATTGTCCTTCATTTTGTTGATCACATTATAAATGAAGCATCTTCAATATACGAATGTGAACGCTTTTTTAACAGCTCTGTTTGAAGATTTGAATTTAAGACAATTTTGCTTTGAGGCTGTACACAAAGTAGTAAATTTCTGCAATTCGTGCGGATAGGCCCTCGTTAAGTATCTAATAATGACATTGATTTTTGTTTTCTTTATATTAAATGGAGATAAGTTTCATTGTTAGATAATACAGCAGAAAGAAAGCATGCAACAGTGTCATTGTCAGCCACCTAACAATGGTCCACACAATCTGAATCGGATTATAAGCTTAACAAAGCATTGCTATATTTAGTTCACTTTTTGTTCAAGGTGCAAATATTTAATTAAAATAATAAGAATCAATTCTGTATTATTATCTAAAAGCATGAAGATTTACTGGCTAGGATCTAGGATTTCAATGCAATACTTCAATGTTCTAGTCCTGGCAGTACTCTGCATCGTCTGAATTTACTGCAATGACTCGTGCGAAAAATCTTTATTTCCACAAGCCCAAGTTACGTTTTTTTTGGTCCTTAATAAAAAAAAAAAATGATTCCCTTAGGGATGCAAATTTTTAATTTTACAGAAATTGAGAATATAACTCTTTTAATACAGTTCATTTTAAAATGCACTAGTTTTGAAAGGAACGAGAAAAGAAACAACTCTTCCAATTCAAAATAATTGGGAGCAACAAAATCTACTAAATAATATATTAGACTTCACAAGAAATGGAATTCAATAAACTATTTCAATTACTTCAAATTAGCTTCAACTATCTTAAACTTAATTTCCATAATCTGATTTCGTAAATTACATCAACTGTTTTAAAGACACAAGAATCTTACCTTTAAAACATGCATTTTAAAGAGTCCCAGTAGATGGATTGGTTTCACGATCTCTTTAGGTCAGAAGGAAGCGCTTTCTCTAAACACTGGGTCATTATTTAACTTATTTACTTTCCTGCCCGGTTTACCGAATTTAAAATAGGTTAAGGTTAGCATCACGACCATATTCTGGGACGAGAATGGGCAGCACAGCAGGTAAATCCGGACATTAGAGCCCAAAGGACGAAGTAGAAATGCCCGGTGCCAGTTTTATAGAAGGACCGTCTGGAGAAGAAACAAGCGGGAGAAATATCCGAATATGCTGGATATCAACACTAAGTAGACACTTCGACAGTCGATTTTAAAATATGAGAACCAAAATGACTTATTTACCCCATTTTTTTCCCTCTAATTTTTTTTTTTTTTTTTTTTTTTTGGCAACCATCGTTTTTTCTCTCTCTCTCTCTCTCTCTCTATCCTCACTCGACGTACACAATCAGAAGTATCTAAAAGTTTTTGTGGATTTTCAGTGGCACTTCGACTCTAACCGCAGGGTTTCTATTGTAGCATTTTTATACTAAGTTAACAATTCTGATGATATGATTCTTAATGCAGATTAAGACTTTACGGCTGTTATGTATTTCAAAAATCTTCTATTAATATCATTAAACATCTTCTACGACACAAGAAACAAATGTTTAAATACCACATTTGAAATAAATGTGGTATTTAAACATTTGTTTCTTGTGTCGTAGAAGATGTTTAATGATATACATTACAAAAGAAAGGAGTTGAAATAAGAAATAAGAAATATGGGACATTTGTATATAATCTCCTATTAAATATGTAAGAATGAAATTCCTAATTTAGATGAAATGGAAACGATGCTTTTTCAGTTTCATTTCAATTGATATGAAATTCTTAAGAAACAAACGAGCGCCCAAACAATCGCAATTAAAGCTATTCCGTGTGCGGGTATAATATAGATAGTTTGAAAATTGATTAAAACAATTTTATAAAAGTAGACTTCGAGTTCAAAGCCATATACATGTGCAAAAAGATGATTTTAAGTGTAAAGAAAACATAAATGTTTATATTGATGAAATAACATAAATCACAAGCATACATATTTCAATTCGGCCAAAAGTGTCCAATTGTTTACTGGCAAATCTTATGCTACAGATCATATGTAAGTATCGGGTTCCCTGATAAATTGAAAGTTTCTGGTAAGTTCCAATGTTAGATGAAGGCGAATACGATAGGCTATATGTGATACTATCAGCGAAGGTGTAATTTAATGGTGGCGCTCTTCCTCCTAAAGTTTTCATCTTCAGATATTATTGAGATACCATTAAAAGACAAGGTTAAATCTGCTTATTATGCAGTTCCAAAACTCCAGAACAGCAAACAGTGTAAGATCGTTCCTTTCAAGGAAAGAATTCAGGCGAGATACTTAACCTTAATAACCCGTATATCTTGTCCGAAATCTTAAGTTGATATGCTTCTCGGTGTGACTGAAGCACCGATAACGCAAGCGAGAGACAACTGGAAGAGCAGCAAAAGAAAAATCAATTAACGAAAGGTCTCGGCAAGTTTACCCTTTTTTGATGTAGTTTTAAAAGTCAAGTACATCCAAAATCCAGAGCGACACATAGGATATCTACTAGTAATATTCAGTAAGTGAAACTGAATCTTCCTAGTATGATGATGAATATCATATGAACTTCAGCGATTAGTAAAAATTTAGATTTGATGTCAGAAATTTACACAAACAGTTAAATATGATATGGTTAATGTTATTTATAAAATGCTGAAACGTGTCATTTCGTATGGAAAGTTGTACACTAATGTAAATTTTACAACTCCACAACGCAAATGAAGTAAGTTATTGCCAAACGCTTATATCAATCAAATTCAGCAGCAATAGGAAATATCGAGTTTCCAGTAATTCGTCATCATAAGCAGCATTTAAAACAGATTGGTTTACAGTATGCGATATCTGAATGTGATTAACTTTGACCACGTTTCGACAATGTCAATTCTTAATAATAAAAGAAAAATAGAGAGGGAAAAAAATGGCCCACTCGTTTGATAGAGACCTTGGTTAGCAGAGATACAGATATTCAAGTTTTCTGGACTTCTCTGTTATACAGGGCCTATGTCTACGAAATTCGCTTCTCTCAATTCTTCCGTCCAAGTTTTTTAGATTGATATTATTCAAAGAGTTGATTAAAATTCTCCAAAATTGTTATAATAAAAATTGTAAGGTAGATAAATATCCCAAATGATAAAAAGTTAGTCAAAATTACTAATGTAATTTATCGTCGTATTTAAAAAAGCAGCAGGACGTTTCAACCTTATCTGAGGTTATGTTATGTTATGTAGTGAATGTGGGTGGCAGAGAAGCCAAGCACTGCGACCGGAGGTCTATTGTACTATCCCACGGAAAGAAGGACAGATGGAGAGAAAGACTGAGAAAGTATGGTGGGAGAAGTGCAGGGGAAACGGGAGAACCTCGAGAAAACCTGCCCAACGCGGATCGTCCACCATCATGAAACCCACATGAGAACCGAATCCCGGTACCCAGAGGTGAGAGGCCGATGTCATAGCGACAACGCCAACCGCGCGGCCTTATCTGAGGTTACTATCAACGGTGAAGAAAATGAACTAGCTGATAATAACCTCAGATAAGGTTGAAATGTCCTGCTTCTTTTTTAAATACGACGATAAATTACATTAGTAATTTTGACTTACTTTTTATCATTTAGGATATTTATCTACCTTACAGTATTTATACTAATCTCCAACCTACAATGATAAAAGTTGTTTAAAAATTAGTTGATTATTTTTTTTTATGTTTCATTCTTTGTTACTGACATTAAACGCAATCATCTAACCTAAACTATAGCGCAGTTCGTTTACTAGAGCTGTAATTTCGCTTCTTTCGCTATCATAAACTTTGCACTGGCTCTACTATCGAAATCTTAGCTAGAGCTATGAGGAATAAATTTATGCTGACTTTCTTCTTCTTCTTCTTACGAGTTTGGCCTACTATGGACCGCGGGAAACAATTGACTAGATGAATAGTCTTTTCCTCTCCTCCCAGTATTTCTTCATTCTCTCACTCTGCTTCCGCCTTCTATCATCTGACCAGATTACCTTGGTCCTCGTAGTTTCTTTACCCTGGAACCCCTGGAATCCATTAACTCTCATTCTAAACATTTTCCTATTCCAGATCTCTTCTGAATTAATCCCAACTTGTTGCATGTCTCTTCTAGTTTCCTCAACCCATTTAGTCGTCGACTTTAAGTTGGTGATATAGTCGAAGATCTTCTTAGTTAATCTAGATTCGCTCATTCTTACGAGGTGACCATAAAATATCAGTCTTCTCTTATGTATCGTGTCTGTAATCTTTTCCACCCGTTTGTATAAATCCATATTTTTCCTCTTCCTCCATGTACCATCCTCTCTTTTTTCTTATGCTGACTTTATTACTATCATAATAATCCCATATGGCACAAATGATGTCAACCGTCGGCTGGTATTTCTTTAGATGTATGTTCATTGTGCTAGCTTACATTTATTCTTTTACTAAAACAATAGATGAGAAATGCTGGTTTTAATTCTTCAGGTCATAAAGGATAAGAAATGCTGATCATATGACATAGCAAGATCATTTGGAAAAAAGTTAAAAATAAATATCTGTGATGTTGAATCATTTTTAATAGAGATTTCAAGTTGTTATTCAGGTGAAATGTCGGTTTTGCCAACCTCTTACAGTTGCGCGTATTTTTGAGGGATTAAAATGTCGCCAGATGGTGCTTGTGATATGTAAATTTAAAGCAAACCTGTGGCATATAAGGCAGTGATCGTGTAATTTGAAGTTTCGACTGGAATGCGATCCATGGAATTTGATGATGGATTCTATTCAACTTCGTGCCATTTTCCTATATGAGTTTAAACTGAGCCATCATGCGGCAGAGGCAGCTCGCAACGTCAATATAGCATTTGGGGAAGGCACAATGAATGAACGCTTGATACAAAGTTGGTTTCAGAAATTCCGGTCGGGCGATATGACCCTCTCAAATGAACCATCGCGGTTGACAACAAGGAGCTATCGATGATGTCAACTTGTCAAGCTAAAGGACTTCATCGAATCCGACATTCGTGAAACAGTTCGAGAACTTGCCGAGATACTGGGAGTGCACTATGCAACAGTAATCCAACATTTGGCTGATGTAGGCAAAGTGAAGAAGATGAATAAAAGGGTCCTACATGAGTAGACAAAACAGCACAAAACATGACGATTGGATGTCTGCTGTTATCTGCTTCTCCGCAACCAAAATTTGAAGTGTATCGTTACGTATGATAAGAAATGGATACTGTAAGGCTCTTTCACAGCCAACGAAAAAGCGAACGAAACATGTCCGACCAATCAACATATCCTGAAATTCCTCTGCCGGCTCACAAAAAAAACCTCCAAAGTGCAGCGAAGTGGAGCGAAAATTCAAAACCGCCATGCTTAATTTTGAGATGATTGATTAAGACGATAGATCGATCAACTAGTACAATTTTGAAATGTTTGCTCAAGTCTTCATCCCCAACGACACTAAGTATCATCCCGTTTCCGATTGTGAATCTGACTTCCACCTGAATTTTCGTTGGCTGTGAAACATGGCTAAGGAAAAAGGCTAAGATTAAGATGGTCGTAGTCGTTCAACAACAAAAAAGCAACAAAAATATTGTCCTTTCCCGGATGGAGAGGGAGGGGTGGGGGTCAAACCGATGAACTTTCCAGTCAAAAATATTAGTCCAAAATCCTAGATTTCTTCTATTTTCGTTTGCAATGGGGAGTGGAAATGTTCTAACCCCTACCAGTCCTTCCACCACACCCCCCACCCCAGTACGCCAGTGCTCAAAACTGTATGAATTTCATGCTTATCAAAAACCTTAAAGCAATTCGAATATCACCTTATTCTTTTCTGAAGTAAAGTCAATAGTAAATAGATTATAATCTTATATATTCTTAAAGGTTAAAGGTGCGATCAGGCCCAGAGGACCGCGCAATGCTGCTGGAGGGTAGGCTCCAGTGTTCAGAACCTACGGGACAAAGTTGAGGACGGGGGGGTCGGCCCGTCGCTAGCCCGCCTTTAACTCCCGGGGGCTGGGTAGACCCTAGGGCCCGTTTGGAGGAGAAAGAAGCGTGGAAAAATTCCCGTCCTCCGCCGAGGCCGGGAATCGAACCCGTCACCTCCAACCCGCAACCAAGCGCCCTTACCCACTCGGCTACCGGGCCCACCTTATATATTCTATACTTACTTTTTAAATTTAACTTTTTAATCTTTATTTGAAATAAGGTCGACATTTTGAAATTATTTTGAGTTAGAAATACTCAGGCTACATTTTGAAAATAGGTAGGCCTAGTTTAATAATTCACTTTTGTTTTCTGATCTCTTATTGTACTGTGCTTATTATAATAGTATTCTCGAAATACAAACTCAGGTATAACTCTTTAGTATATGTTAAGGCAAGGTATTGTATTCGTGGAAGTAAAATTAAATGTTAAAAATTAAAACTTACAGTCAAATCTAATAAAAAAATAAACAAGAATTAAAAAAAATAACGACTTTTAGTTATAAATACCTTACAAAAACTAGAAAAACCATAAAGATACAATAAATATGCTTTCGCGCACTGAGCCAACATTAACTGAATCCTGGACAGCTGTTTCATCCTGATTAGGAATCATCAGCAAGATTTTCCCTTGAGGTTGATTCAGACTGCGCGAAAGGAAATGAAAACAATTGCCGCTCCCGGGAATGGCCTTCGAAGACGAAAACAACAAAATAAAAAAATAATCCTGTGAAATTCAAATAATCCCTTGTCCTTTTACTAAAAGTTACTAAATAATAAGTAAAAATAAAAATGCAATAGAAGAATGAAACAGCTGTCCAGGATTCCCTTTTGATGTTGGCTCAGTGTACGAAAGCAAGTTTATTGCCCATTTATGGTTTTTCTAGTTTTTATGAATTACTCAAGGGAATTAAATTAGTGCTTTCTTTTTTTTTTAGCATTTTGATGCATTTTTTTTTTTTATTATTTGCTTTTAAACTCCTTAGTGCCTTTTAGTGAAATGACAAGGATTAATACTGTTAAGTTCACAGGGTTATTTTTTATTTTGTTGTTTTTGTTGTCGAAGGCCATTCCCGGGAGCGGGAACTGTTTCCATTTCCTTTCGCACAGTCTGAACCTAACATAAAGGGTAAATCCTACTGATGTTTCTTAATAAGGATGAAACAGCTATCTAGGATAGCCTGTTGATGCTGGCTCAGTGCGCAAAAGAATATTTATTGTTTAATTTTTATGAATTACTTATGGATTATATGCAAAATGCATATTTGTTATTAAGATGTATATCAACAAAATTGTAAGTTTTCTATGAATATCTAATGCTTTTTTAATTAAAATAGGTCATTCTATCAAAAAACATTATATACACATAGAAAACTTACAAATTTGTTGATATACAGTAGAACCTCATTATAACGGACTAATAGGGGCTGAAGGTTGTCCGTTTTAATGAAAGTCCGGTTTATAACAAATAATTCTTATAGGGGTGTAATGCAGCAGGGTGTACATCAATGAAAGTACAATAGTTAGCTATAAAAAGTGTTATTATATATCAAATAAAAAACAGCCTTCAACGTAGTAGGTTGAATTGAAAAAGATGTGCACGCATACACTGCATTAATCTTTAGAACAAGAAGGTTCTGGTTCATGTTGATTGCTTACATTCATTGGTTTGAAAAAATAATTTATTTTCTGTTGAGTTTGTTTGCTGCTTATTTCTTCAGTTAGTAACTGACGGAAGTGCCGTAAGTTTTTATAATATTCAAACACATTTTTATTTGCCGATTGTTCAACATATTGAACAACAAAATTTAAATGGTCTTTCACTTCGCTCAATTGTAGGCTACCAATTTTTTTTAAAACTGTCCGTTATAAGCGACGTCCGTTATAATAGGGTCCGTTATAATGAGGTTCTACTGTACCTCTTAATAACAAATATGCATGTTGCATATAATCCGAGCCCTACTTATGGACGTTAAATTATTGCTGTTTATAAATAACTTGCGTATTTTTACTTTAATAATTTTTCGTACAAGATCTTCACTCTAGATCTTCACGGGGCCCCCTCATTGATTGAGCCTAGATACTACTGGCGCAATAGATCTCTTACCCTCTTGCAGGGGCCCTGACTTCACTACAGAAAGACTTTCATTTAAATTAGCATTGTAGAGGATGTTTAACCAAAACATTAAATTTTATGGTTGTTCAAAGGAAAGTCCTTGTAATACTCTTGACTCAAAAAAAAAAAAAATTTTTCTAAAAATTCTCTGAAGACGAATGCTGAAAAAAAAAAGATAAAGGAGGTTTATTATTTAATGAATACATATAAAAAAAGAACGAGTAAGAAAATAACATTTACTCTCTTTTATTAGATCTACTGAAGTAGATTTGATTTTTATAATTATAAAGCACTCAAAAACTATATAGATTTCGTTAATTATTTTTAAAACTAATTTCAGTATCTTAACAGTGGATTTAAATTGTTATAAAATTCATTGCAAAATTCTTTTCAAACAATTTATAGATGTACGTTTGGAAATTTCCCGAATGTCATTTTAAATCGAACATCCAACTCAATGAAACGGTAATTTTATCCTCCATGACTGTTAGGAAAATAAATCCTATTTTCGAAATAGAGAGAGGGTGAATTTCCTGCCCTCCTTGCAATCTCTATATTTGGGTCCATTATTTCAGGGAACGTGTGAAGTGCAATATGCATTAAATGCATTCACTCGGGGTCGCTGCCATGCCAAGTAATGAACCATAAAAAACTACTGCAGTATGCATAACATTCGCTGTAGGGACGTTCCTAGCCTCCTGAGTGAAATAAATAAATTAAAAAAATATACACAGCAACCGAATGTGGATCAACATGTTGATTTGAACGTGATGCTATCAAATCCAATGAAACTTCGGCGGAGTGTTGGCCGTTGTACATCTGGGTTATGAATTCATTGCCACATTTTATATGCGCAAGCGATATTTTTTTAAAACTCTTGTCCCTTCATATTCGCGCTCGAAAAAAAAAAAATAATAAAAAAAGAGGAAATACCGCATACATATGAATAAGCTATGAAGTTTGGAAGTCAATTTCAAAATCATATAAACATATGTATATTTTATAAAGCCTTCTTGGATTTGCTTTCCACTAAGTTGTATCAAAACAAGAAAATTCTTAATCGAGAAAGAACGTTTGTTTGAAATTTCAATAAACCTGATGATTAAGATTGATTGTTTATTACTAAACTAAAAAAGAAAGAAAGATCATTTGGAAATAATAGTTTTTTATGATTTTTTTTTTTATTCGTTTCTGTTAGAAAAGCATTATCGAATACAAAGAAATGCGTTTCTTCTCCTATTGAAATGTCTCATTTTTCATTACAATAACTCTTATTCGAAAAAAGTTATCAGGAATGCTCCAATTGATTATTGTACTGGCCAGCAGTACATATGCATCCACATTACTAAGCAATGTTCAGTAGCATCTTTACAAGTTGTTCAGGCTTTAGGATGGAACCAAAATCAATTGAGACCTTAGGTGCTGTTACAAAGATGTTTACACACAAAACATTGTTTAAGTTACTGACATAATTATATAAGCAAATTGTGGCAGATCTAGTTATCCATAGTGCTTTGTGACATTAAGTTTTGTGGGTATTTGATTAAACATTGCAACAATCCTGATTTCTGGTTAAGAGCTACATTATTAAAAATTACATATACAGTCTATACTTTGACTTTTTAAACTTTCTTATACACTGAACAGAAAATGAGATTTGCAAAATACAATGTGAATACGATCCTAAATGTCAATATTCTTTTAAAGTTAAAAAGCGCTTGATATCTATATCTATATTCAAAATTCTCTGTATAAACTTTAAAGGTAGGTTCTACTCAGTAAAACAAACAAAAAAGTTCAAATAAACATGGGTCCGGAAATGAATAGTTTTCATTATTCAAGGTATAGTTGTTTGTTGGTAAAGTATGATGCGATAAAACGTATTTCAAAACATTCGTAAATTAAAACACAGATATACAAAATAGGGAAAGAGTGATTTAATAAACGATGTTGAAAAAAACAACAACACTTAATTGGATCCGGAAATGACCAACCATACATTGAATAATGAAAACTATGTTTTTTGCGAAAACTATTCATTTCCGGACCCATGTTTACTTGAACATTTTTTCTTTGTCTTACTGAGTAGAACCTACCTTTAAAGTTTGTACAGGGAATTTTGAATATATATATAAAAGAAATAATAATCAAGTGGTGAGTGGTTTTATACATATAAATATATATATATATATATATATATAAGAGAGAGAGAGAGAGCGCTAGCCGTGCCGGCGGTCTGCCGTATTTGGCCAGTGTGACGGCACCTGGGTTCGAATCCCGGTTGTGGCATTTTGTTGAAACGATTGAATCAAACAAAAATAGCTGGCCTGCAAAACATTTCTTATGGTGTAGCAAAGAATATGATCTCTAGGAAAGGCTCACTTTAGAACTACCTAGCGCTTTAATGGGGTTTTTGCGGACATGGGTTCATTAGGAATATATTGATCATTAGCCATGCCCCTACACGTGGTTTGAATTTTACACACGAATTTTTCAACACCATGTATATATATATATATATATATATATATATATACAGTCGGACCTCTATTTAACGAAGTCGCTAAATCCCGAAAAAAAGTTCGTTATATGGAAGTTAAATAGAGATTCACCTTTTAAAATTACTTTAAACTACATAAAACAGATTTAAAACACATACATTACCACATGCATACTTAAATTTTACTAATAAAGTCTATTAATTTTGTCAGATTTTTTCAAAAAAAAAAAAAAAAGTGTTTTCGCTTATAGTACGTCTCCCATCTTTGCAATGCACCAAAAACCTTTCAGTATTTTATTCAAATTGTAATCCGCGTTGGATTGTTTCAAATAATTTAAGCATTTCATCATGTGAATGGTTTTGATTTCTTCACCATGATCATTTCCATTTTCATCCTCTTCATCTTAATTCATACCTATATTTTTTTTTTTTTCACACTTGTCCAAAATATCCGATTCAGTTAGTGTTTTCGAGGTTTCAACTTCAAAATCAAGTGAAAGATAATCATCAATCAGCACATCATCGTTAATTTCTTCTTTTTACCTCAGTTGTTTCCTCGAAAAAGTTCGTTAAATAGAAAATGCACTTCGCTATTTGGAGGTTATTTTACGAAGAAATTAGTAAAATGTTCTTGGTTTCAAAGAAAAGTTCGCAAAATAGAGAAATTCGCAAAATAGAGGTTCGTTAAATAGAGGTCCGACTGTATATATATATATATATTTTAAATAGGAACTCGTCAAATAATTTGCTAAGCGTGAATACTTTTTATCTCCTGATTTGATTATTTTCTGTTATCTGGACAATGCAATTATACAATTATTATACCAACCTGTGACAATTTATGATAATTCACCAAACCTTCTGATTCTCTATCCCCTTCAAAATATTAGTAATGTGATTAAATTGCAAACTGTTTTGACTGACCAGGAAAGGCTAGGAGCTTCCTGATTCATTGTAAAACCTCCACTAACGGACACTCCCGAAAAACGGACACCCCCCAATAGCGGACAATTTTGCAATCCCCAGTCCCTTAATATAGACGTTTCCATGTATTGACCTCCGATTAGCGGCACTCCCAATAACGGACAACATTCTACAGAAAATGAATGATCTTGTGTTGTTTTTCAAAAGCAATAGAATCAAGCTACAGTAATACGTAGCGTCCAGAAGAAATTTTGAAATTATGGATCACGAACTCCAACGAAAACTCCGATCACATCAAAGTTCGGTAACGGAGACAAGTGCGATTGACTCTGTTGTCTTCGATTAGTTTTGTGCTGCACGAGCAAAAAACTAATTCCCATTAGTGGGCCATTAGGCCTATTGCAAGAAAAGGCGTTGGAAGCAAAGGGGACTCTGAAGGCCTTGTAAAGTTAAACGATTTAAATATTCATATTGTGAAACATGTTTTCAATGCAAAAAAGAAATGTCAAACTCTGTTAACTGGTTACTTTAGTTAATAAAATTAATTTTCTAATTCGTTTGTCTTAATTAAAATAATGACAAAATTAATACTGTAATTAATTTTGTCATTATTTTAAGTAAGACTAATGGATTAGCATTCATTTAAAAAGGAAAATAGTAAACAGTTTGCAATTGTTAATATTTTCTCATAGGGCAATGTTAATTGTAGAAATTTAAGATTGTACGTAATTTTTCATTAAATGACATGCTGTAAGCTAAAAAATGAAAAAAAGATAGTCCTCCCCAATCGCGGACATCTCCCAATAACGGACGAAACTTCCGGTCCCGTGACAGTCCGCTATTCGGAGGTTTCACTATATATGGTCAAAATAAACGAAACCAACAAAACAACATTACATTTCAATTTTCCAGATACGAATAAGAAATTCTTAAAATCACAATTTTCTAGCTTTGATTGTAATTCGTACAGTCATTGGGCATGAATTTGGAGATTCTTTATTTTCTATTTTTTTTTTTTTTTTTAAATGTTTATCAGACCTATTTAGGTGTACTTATTACCTGTACACCTGTAATATAGGTTCTGAGAGTTTAATCTTAAGTATCACTTTCCACCCATAAAGAAAAACGAGACAAAAGAAAAGAAAAAGAAAAAAAGAACTATGATTAGTAACTAGATTATGTAATGAATTTTATATTTTTATCTATTACGTCGACAATTAAATTTTTTTTTTATATCTCCAATTTTTTGGTTATTGTAATTATCCCAGTTAAGTTGATGAAAAAGTTTATATATAATATTACCATTTAGACGGTACCCAAAATTATTTTTTATTTTTTTATCATTTATTGAACTGAGCCAATTGTTTCTAGTAATATTGTTTTTATTATTATTTTTCTCATTTTTTATTTTAAAGAAATTTTTAAGAATTGTCTTATAAATAAATTTCTCTTCTATAATTAATATTTTGAATTTTTTCCTTATTTCATTCCTTTCAACTATACTTTTTTTATTAAAATTATAAAAGATATTTTTTAGTATTTTAAAACATGCTTTATTTATATTTTCAATTTGTTTCTTATTAATAAAAATCCAACTATCCAGGCTATAATCTAAAATAGAATCCACAAGGGATTTATAAATTATTATTTTTTGTTTTAACGGAAAAATTTGCTTAATGTGATAGAATAGGTAAGTCAATGAGCTCAATTTATTTATGACATATTGATAATGTGGAGTCCATGTAAATTTCTCATCTATGAATATACCCAGGTATTTATATTGAGTAACGAAGTCTATCTTTTCGCAGTTACAAAGGACATTGTTTATTTGTTGAGTATCCTCCAAGTTTTTACAATCTTTTTTATGCAGAAAACAATATAAATTTTTATTAATAATTTTATTCTTATTTTTTATAATCATTACTTTTGTCTTTTTTATATTGATTGTCATTTTATTATTAATAGCCCAATTATTTATCTTATTTATATCAATTTGTAATCTGTTATATGCATTCCATTGATTTCTGTCACTCGTAAGAATTAAGACATCATCAGCATATAGATAGATCTTAGAGTAGATTATACAATTATTTATAGAATTCATGTACAGGTTGAACAATAGAGGTCCCAAATTTGAACCTTGTGGGACCCCAGATCTGATGTTGTAAGATTTACTGACATAATTTTGTATTTTAATTTTCATTTTTCTGTCTTTTAAATAGTTCTTTATTAGATTATAAATTTTTCCTCTAATGCCAATGGTTTCTAGTTTTTCCAATAATAATTTATGATTTATGCTGTCGAAGGCTTTGCTGAAATCTATAAAGACAACGTAAATAATTTAAAAACTCAGATTCCGTTGTAATAAACTGCTGCCACTTTTAATAATAAAGCATTTGCAGGATAATATTTTTTTGATATATTGTCATCAAAATAATGTTCATCAAAGCAAAGACGAATTTGCTGGAACAGTTCCTCAGCTCCGCAATTCTTGTTAAAAGCTGTTGAGTTCATTTCAATAGGTTGAAATATACTTGATTTAAAGAAATAAAAAATTGAAACTATTAAAGAAAGAATTAACAAGCTGATTTTGACGGCTGTTTAAAAATGAAATTGTTTAAACATCTCTAGGCCTAGCTGATGAGCCGAGTTTTCCTGCCTTTCTGTTTCTCAGGAATCTCAGCGAATGGTTCGGAATAAAATTGAAAAAAATAAAAAAAATAAGGTTTTGACGTAAATACACAGATCTGCGGAATTTCGAAAATAAATCACCTATAATTTAAACAAATTTACTTCAAAAATGGCAGATGAGAAAAAAAAATCCTACAATTACTGATCAACTGCTGGCTGTGTGTCTTGCCCTTTACAGCACTGTTTCCCCTAAAAAAAACTTGAAAATTTCAAGCTTTATGCTAACAACCTTACTATTACAGATTTTAATGAAACTTTGCAGAATGAATCATTAGATTGTGTTTATAAACTGAAATAAATCTTAGATGCGGAATCGACCGCGAAGAACCAATTTTTTTGGGTAAAAAATGTTCGAATATAGGTCGTTTTACCTCTGAAACACCAGATGGCGCTAATGATTTGTTGCTAACGTCTATATCTAGTAGTTTCCTATACATTCTAATAGCTAAGTTAAGTGGCGCCATCTGTTGTTGACTCGTGATATAAACTTATTCAAAGTCTTTATTTTGTTTTAAATTTAAAGTTTCCAAATTCGGAAACATTCTTAAACGTAAATTAGAAAGAATCAGATATAAGAGGAAACCTTCTACATTAGTTGGTTATGATGTATAATATATTGATAAATCAATTTCATTTTCAACTCTGATCAATTTCATCGGCGTCAAAAACACAGTGTGCGTTGAATCTAACGAATTTCAATGCATTTTTATGAATTAAAAGTACTCATGGTTTACTTCAATAAAATATTTTGTGCATTGGGTCCTTTATTAAACAGTCTCCTCTATATTTGATTTGGCATTAATTTTTTTTTTTTAATAGCTTAGAAATGAGAGGTGTGTAGAAGGTTCTATGTGTAGTCCAGTGCATATCATTGAGAGCTTATAACTTCCAGTCACAAATCGGTCGGAAGATTTTATTAATATAAATTAATTTTAATAAGTATTATTTTTCTCATATTTTCTTCTTTTTCCTAATAGTAAGTTCTTTTTTATTTCTTTTCTTTTCTTTATCTTTACATAAAGATAAACAAAGGGAAAAAAATAGTCTTATGTGATTAATTTAGTGAAAAAAGAAATGTAAGCAAAAATTAAGACAATAAAAACACTTTTAAACTTGAAATAGTAATACTTATTAAAAAAATTACATCCTTTCCACGGATTTGACTCTCGAAATTATAAACTCTCAATGTACTTGACTACTTCAGACACCTTCTACGCACCTCTCATTTTTAAGCTATTAAAAAAAACGATCTATATTCGAACATTTTTGACCCGAAAAAATTGATCCTTCGCGGTCGATTCCGCATCTAAGATTTATTTCAGTTTATAAACACAATCTAATGATTCATTCTGCAAAGTTTCATTAAAATCTGTAATAGTAAGGTTGGAGAGGTTTCCTTGTAAGAGAATTGTTCATTAGTATGGAGCAACGAATACAGCCTACTGTTTTTTATTACATTGAGGTTTTCCTTTGTTTATTGAGTAAATTAACCCTAAAAATTTATACGAAAATTAATTAAATGCAAATAACTTGGTAATTTTTTTCCTAGACTGAAGCCCATAGCATATGGATCCGAAAATCGGTCGGTCGGATCCTTATGCAATGGGCTTAAGGGGAGCGTTTGAGACCAAAATTATCATATTGAAATGAAAAAAGGTAAGGTGAATGAGGGTGTTTTGGAACACAATTTAAAAATAGGGTGATTCAGTCGAAAATTTACATATTCAAAACACCCTCATTCACCTTATCTTTTTTCATTTCAATATGATAATTTTGGTCTCAAACGCTCCCCTTAAGCCCATTACACATGGATCCGACCGACCGATTTCCGGATCCATATGCAATAGGCTTGAAATCTATCGTTATTTAAAAAACCTCACATAAATTCAAGCACAGATCAGTCACTGGTATTGTTAAAAGAATAGACATTGAAATGGAAGTAAGGGGGGCCATTATAAGATTGTCATAAATAACGGAAATCACGGAGATTCCGGGGGTCAGAGAAGAGAACGAATTAGATAGACCAGAAGAATGAATCGTTCACAGAGAAAATATAAAGAAAGGCATCAGACAGAAGCAACTGCAGAAAAACTGAGAACTACTGGTCAGCAATGAGGCAAAATAGGCCAAAAATGACATTTTATTATATTCTTAATAAAGGTTGTCAGATTCAAGATGCCTAAGAGTATACGGTGGACTGACCAAGTCTACCAACTACAATTGCATTCATTAATAGTTTAATACATTATATATACTGGGTGATCAAGAAATAACAGGTGTTCGGAGCCCTGTAGCGTGTTATGTACCGGACGAAATAGAACAAAATTTGGCCATCGTACACATTAAAGTATGCGGTTTCGATTTGTCAAAAAAAAAAAAATAGTACCAAACAACGCCGATAGGGGAAATTCTGGCGCTGCGGTTGGAAAATGCATCACGAAATTTGCTTAAACGGGTACTTCGTGACACGATATCGAGGATAAAAGGAGGGGTTGCGGGAATTCTAGTCATTCTGCAAGAAGTCGCCCGTCGATGGCGTAGTCACTAGGTGATCGTGCCTTATTAGTAAAGCTGTTTTATCAGCGGGATGAAAATGCCAATGCTGCTCTTCGTGAATACCGACGGTTAAAACAGTTACGTAGAGGACCGATGACCATAACTAACTTAGGAAGAATGGTTGAAAAATTTGAAAGAACAGGAACTCTTGGTGTGCAACCAGGCCGAGCAGGAACAAGTTGAAGAAGTTGCAACTGCCGTTCAGGATCAGGCGATTGCTAATAAGCAGGGTACCAGCAGTGCACGTTAAATATCACGACAAGTAGATATCCCGTTGTCGACGGTGCAGAAGATATTGCGTAAGATCCTGAAATTTTATCCGTTTAGGATAACACCCATTCAAGAATGCTCCCAGGGGACAGAAATACCCGATTAGAGTTTGCTTTGAGATTTTTTGGCTCGATTGGAAGTGGATGACGAGTGGCCGTGGCGGATATTATGGAGCGATGAAGCTCACTTCCATGTGCACGGTGATATCAACACACACAACTGCCATATTTGGGCTGATACAAATCCACACGTTGGTCAAGAGATCCCCTTACATTCGCCGAAAATCACAGTTTGGTGTGGGTTCACTGCTTCTTTTATCATCGGCCCATACTTTTATGAAGAAGTTAGTAGAAATGGACTAGTGACTTGTTCTGTCAATTCCGACATGTATGCCGCTATGCTCGAGATACCTCAACTGCAGCAAAGAAATTGCATCGATTCTACCATTTTCATGCAAGATGGTGCGCCACCGCACATCGGACGACGGGTGAAGGATGTCCTGCATCAACATTTCACAGACGCTAGAGTAATTAGTCGCGCATTTCCCATGAATTGGCCTCCGAGGTCCCCTGATCTGAATCCTTGCGATTTCTGGTTGTGGGGCTACCTGAAAAGCATTGTGTATCAAGGACATGTTCCTGACATTCCTACCTTAAAAGATCAAATAACGTTACATGTCAGACAAATAAATGTTGATATGCTGCGAGCCACCGTCGAAAACCTCGTGTATCGCATGCAATTAGCGGAACATCAAGCTGGTGGTCACCTTGAGCCAAATTTGTAGGTTGCTATAATAAACGTTTTTCATTGGTATTTGGTGTGTTGTTATTTACTGTTTCCATTGGCAGTTATGTATTCTTTTTTCACACATTATGCGCTTGCAGCGCACAATTTCCCCTATCGGCGTTGTTTGGTACTATTTTTTTGACAAATTGAAACCGCATTCTTTAATATGTATGGTGGCCAAATTTTGTTATATTTCGTCCAGTACATAACGCTACAAGCCTCCGAACATTTCCTGTTATTTCTTGATCACCCGGTGTATCGAAAAGATCTACGATCCAATACGAACAAACTACGAGTGCTTTACTTTTCGAATGTAAAAGAATCAATCAGAAATGATTAGGTTTATCGAGTAGCCAACTCGATGAAAAAAGGCTATAGAATTAAATTGGGCTGTTTATAATGAAAAGTAAAACGAGTTTCTGACTGCGTTTCTAATTGTTTTCTTTTTATTAATCATTTCTGTATAGAGTGCATATTAAAACACTGTTTAACATCTAATAACTTTAAACTCAGAAATTCATTCAATGATTTCCTTTCTATCAACAATAGTTGTATATGTGATTCAGCACTTTCTGCATTATTATTATTAATTATTGTTGTTAGATGAAAGAGAAGAAAGATCTAATCGTGTGGATTTCTAAAAAATGAAAAGATAAGCAGCTTGAATTTTGACGAAGCAATGGCATCGTAACTGGACATTTACTGGCAGTTATGCAGAACACCAAACCACAATTTAAGAAAATTAGAATTAGAAAATAAGAAATTTACAATCTTGGTTATTAACTTGAGGGGAAGTAACGATAAAAATATGACCAATACATTAAAAAAACTTAAATATTTAACTTAGTCCCTTTGTTGGTTTTTGTATCTGAGGAAGAGAGCTATTTACTTGGTCTTTTCGAAACATGTCATTTTATTAAATAAGTTTTTAAATGCATTATGCGTTGTTGGTCATATTTTTACGAAATTTACAAATTTAGGTGGGGCTCTGGATGGGAGAGTTGTTTGTTTCACTGTAAAACATGGCGAAGCACAAAATATTAATACATATCGCTGTATAGTAATTTTCTTCTTTCAGTTGTCAACTTTTACTGTTGTCGGGGATTAATTTTCACGGAAATTTGCAAATTTTGCAATTACTCAGATGTTTTAGTAAGGACTGTTAGTACCAGTGGCGGCTGGCGTATAGGCACTGTGGAACTGCAGCACCCCCTATTTCCATTTGATATTATCGATAACATTCAATATAATGAGTCCTTTTTTCTTTAATTCTTTCTTTATACTTGTACAATATAACATCCTTAAGCTTATTGTCAGTTACCATCCCCCAATTTATGAAAAAGATACAAAAATCTTTGTATGGAACTGTGAAGCTTCACAGTTACAGCGGCCTTGGGTTTGACTGTTGTGCGCATGCGCAAATAGGAAGCTACACGCTAGGCTGCAAGGGGGCGAAATCACTGTCTTTTCCACAGTGTCGATCCTGACGTGCTAGGAAGCTACACGCAAGGCTGCAAGGGGGATAGATCACTGTCTTTTCCACAGTGCCGATCCTAGCGTGCTGGTGGTTCTTTTAAACATGTTTGTTTCCTTTTACACAATTTTAAAACAATGGCTAAAAATTTTCTGGGGCAGCACCCCCCACTAATTTTAGCTACGAGCTGCCATTGGTTAGCACTTCAAGATACTACGACAATTGTGGTTTTTTTCATGCGAGAACATATGAAAGGTGCATGATTTCGTCGAAGCGCAGATGTATTATGTTGAAGAATTCATGGTTAATGAGACAACAAAAGGAATTTTCAAACGTAAATGCAATCAATTCACCTATCAAAAAAGAGGATGAAAGAAAGAGGAGTATTGAGGATGAAAGAATTTCTAAAACCTCTTAGGAAGGCTGAGATGAAATACCGTATTTACTCGCTTTTAATTTACGCACTTTTTTGGAGGAAAAAATCGTTTATAAATAGGAGTGCGTAAATTACGCGAGAAATAAAAAAAAATCCTTCCGATACAGTAAATTCTCAAAAAATCTCTCGCAGCTCGGTTCCCATGTTTCTCCGCAAATAGAATTACACGAACTTTAAAACTGGCCATGTAACTACTATATTTACAGGTAAGCTTCTGCTTTTCACTCATTATCATCACAAACAGCAAACAAGTACCCCGATTGCGAGATTTATCACTACCCACAGCTATAGCAAACCTCAGTCGGGGGGGGGGGGGGGCTTGTAAGCGAGAGGCTTAGCTTCACGAAAGCAAACGTTTTATGGTCGGGTGGAAGGTATTTTTAAGACGAGCGTGGTGAGATCCTTTACCATTATAACTGACCAGTCTACTATTCGACACTGAGAAAATTATGCGAGGAAAAATAATCCAAAATATGCCCTTAAATTTGTGGGGCGTAAATTACGCGAGTAAATTAGTAAGATAACTGCTGTACATGTTCCAAAACATCTTAACGAACGTATTAATAACACTTGCTCGTTATGAGAAACACGAAGTGGACTTCTATTTTGAAGTATCGAGAAATAATATAAAGAAGGAAATAATAATATAAATTACTCGTTTTATTTTTAAAGATTGAATTTCTATTATTTTTTGTTATCTATTGCTTTAGTATAAAATTTATTTTCGAGGATTAATTTAATTATATTTTATAATATAATTAAGATATAAGAAAAATGGTGTTAAAGGTCAACTAGCGACACACAGATGAACATCACTGAAATCTGATAACAAGAGTGGTCTGCTTCACTGGAGAAAGCCCTTTTAAGCTCCCCCAAAATGGCATGACCAGGAAGAGAGGGATATGGAGTACTTTGGTCCAACAAAAATAATAATAATACTAAACAATTGTTCACATGTAAACCAAGAAAGAAAAAAAAGCATTTCCTTTTTAACGACCCCGTACACGAAAGTATAACAGAGGGGGGGGGGGGGAAGAGCTCTTGCATTCATTGTTAGTCCATCACCACCTCTACAGCCCAAACTTAAGTCACACCTTATTGGAATTAGAAACATGGCCGGCTATATGAACGGCAATGAAAAACAAGTAATACCTTAAGATTTAAATTAATGGTGGGTATTTGTATCTGAGAAACTTGCCCCCCCCCCCCCCCCCCCCAAAAAAAAAAGAAAATTCATATACTTCTGCAGAAGAAAAAGAGCTCCTACTGTAGGCTTGTGCTGCAGTCGTAAGATTGACTACTACTGCAGATTCTGTTGAACCCGTATGGAAAAAATCAAATTAAACTGTTGTAGTCTTAGAAAGCTCTATCTGTAGTCAAATTACACAGATCCTATTTTTCATCATTGTTTTGCTTCAATGAAATCATTATTATTTTCCGTGATAAGTTTCTATCACTTGTTCCTATTCTCCAAATCAAACGGTCACTGAAATGTGAAGCAATCCTTCACGAATTTTGGTGCTCTGTTTTAGAGCCATGAATCAATTAGCGACGAGACCTAAAACTTTCGCCTTTCAACTTCTGTTACTACTTTAAGACGTCTTTCTGCAAAGCAATTCCGTAGAATATTAAAATACTTTAAATAAGTTGTCAATCTGTTCGAATTTAATTGTATATTGTATTTTAGGATGTCTACTATTTAAAGCAAAAGCGAAGTGAACTTCGATTGCAAAGTTTTAAGTTTTCGAACAGCGACAATACAGCCTTATGTCTTTGCGAACTCAATGAAGCTTCAATAAGAAATGAAAAATCTCTACAAAATTGACATCTGAACATTCTAAAACATTCATTCAGAGAATGAATTTCTTTCAGCGAAACCAATGGCTTTTGAGTAAACCAATTAGAAGCTCTTGACATCGGATGCAATGTAGCCTACAGCAGTACGACCCTCAAAAATATGCAAAAAATACAGCTTTTACTGTCAATGTTTCCCCTAAAATTCTCAAAAACAAGGAAGAAAAACTCTAAGGTGGTTTTCTTGAAGTCTTAAAAATGTATTCTGATAATTTTTAAATTATTTTTTTTTTCTCAAAATCAAACCTCAATAAACACTGGCTTGATCATAACTGTTTGCAATGCTACAACCATAGCAACAGTGTCTTTGAACTGTGACTTGGGTTGTGAGACACACTTAAACGGTGCAATACCCAAGCAGTCACCACCAAAATTTAAAAATTCAGTGGCGACACCCAATTCGGGTCTTGTAGCTCCCCATCCCTTTCATCTGTAGACAGCACAGTTACAAGATGGCTGATATTGTTAAGAGGGTCTATTGTTAGAAATTGAATCAAGTTCACCAGCACCATCTTGAACTAGAACGAATTAGTAACAATAAAATAATATGCTTTTAAGCAACACAGCCAAGCAAAAACAAGATTTAGCATGAGTTGTATGTATGTATGTATGTACGCAGAGGGGTCCAGAACTATGTACTCAACTCTTTGATAATCAATATCTCGGGAACAAAATGACAGACGTACAATTCTTGTGCCATAGTGTACTTCAATAATGAGGATTTTACAGGGAAATTTATCTGGTCTGACGAGTCGCATTTCAAACTCAATGGTACTTTAAACAGTCACAATTGTGTGTACTGGGCTCCTGTCAATCCACATGTTCACGTAGACAGGGAAGTGAATCTAGCAGGTGTTAATGTGTGGTGTGGTCTATCATGCTCACAGATTGATTGGCCCTGTCTTTTTTGAAGCGACTGTAAGTGGCAAGCCATATCTCCATTTGCTGCAAACATCAATTTTCCCTGCCATTCAAGAGATGTTTGGCAACAAGGTATTTTACTTACAGCAAGATGGTACTCCATCTCACTGTCATCGTGATGTCAGGGCATCTTGCATGCCACTGTACCAGTGTACCTGGACGATGGGTAGTTCGCAGAGGTGCCATTGAGTACCCATCACGGTCTCCAGACCTAACACCCCTGGACTTCTACCTATGGGGGACCTTGAAGAATGAAGTTTATGAGCAAAAGCGAGCTACACTGGAAGCACTACGAGAATCCATCGAAGCATCTTGCACAGCCATTACACCGGACACACTGACATCTGTAGTTCGCTCGAGTGCAATCGATGCTATACTGCTGTTCATGGTGGTCACTTTGAGCACATACAATGACTCGTGTGACCATTACCATCTGTTGAGTAATTATTAAACTACACTATGGTGCAAGAATTGTAAGTATGTCAATATTGTTCCAGAGATATTGAGTATCAAAGAGTGAGTACATAATTCTGGACCCCTCTATATATATATATATATATATATATATATATATACTCACGTGCAACTAAATCGACTCACCCCTTCAGAGCGCACAAAAAGGCGTCTATTTTTTAAATGGCTTAACCGATTTTCAAAAAACATATTTTTTTGAAAGTCTAATGTTTTTACTTTACAATGACACCATTATCATTAAAATCTGTACAATATTTGGTTTTATAATGCATTTTGAATGAAAACCCAAGCAAAATGCATGCTTACGAAAAAAAATTGTGGATACTAAAAATTAAATTACAACAAAAAATTCAAGCAAAACAAGGAATATTTTATTAATCAATACTTGGTATTGCCTCCCCTTGCCTGTACAACTGCTTGCATGCGGTTCCTCATAGACCCTATTAAGGTTTTGACAAAGTCTTGGGGGATCCCATTCCCCTCCTCCTCCAGCGCAATCTTGAGCTCGTTGGTATTAGACGGTGCCGGATTACTGGCTCGGACTCTCCGTTTGAGCTCATCCCACAAATGCTCAATCGGATTCATGTCAGGACTGAGGCCTGGCCACTCCATCATCTCGAGACCAACCTCCTCCATGAATTGCCGAGTGGTACGTGCTGAATGACACCGGGCATTGTCATGCACCAACATGAAGTCTTCCCCGTTATATCCTGCATAGGGCACAACATGATCCAGGAGAATGTCCTCAATGTATCGTCGAGCAGTCAGACCCCCCCTCCGGCCTCCACCAGGTATGATAATGAGATCTGTTTTTCCCTCAAGGGATATGTCAGCCCACATCATGAGGAACCGCCGCCGTACGAGACTGTTTCAGCAAAACAGCACTGTGAAAATCGCTCTCCTGGACGCTGGTAGACCCGGCCTCTCCTATCATTACTATGGAGACACATTCTGCTCTCGTCAGTGAATAGGACGGACCGCCATTGCTCGATGCTCCAATTGACGTGTTCCCGAGCAAATTCGAGTCGTGCTGTGTGGTGACTTACGGTCAATTTTGGGCCTCTAGCGGGCCGTCTTGGAGTGAGGTTGTCTTCTGACTGTCCATTGACTAACAGCTACTCCACGAACTTATCTCAGCTCTGTTGCAGATCGACACCCGGGAGATGGCAATTTTGCAGTGAAGTTGAAACCAGAAAGCAATCGTCCCTCTCAGATGTGCATCGGCGCCGTCCAGTATGTGGTCTCTGAGTGAAGGTAGCAGTTTCCTGAAACCTTCTGAATAATCTTGAGACAGCAGATTGGCTCAAGTTTAGTTGACGAGCGACTTCTCGTTAACTGTGGCCTGCTTGCAACAAAGCAACAACTTGTGCAGCGTCTTCTGGCTTAGTATCCATGGGTTTGTGAAAACAATGAATTAAACTTGCAGAGATGTGTACAGATGAACGTCTGATAAGCGACAGATAAAAAAATATCGGTCCACATGGAATTTTATAGGGGAGTGCGGCGCGCAACTCGTGGTTTCCGTTCAGACTGCATTTTGCTACGCTTATGTTCAGATCACATTCATTTGGAAAATATTGTACAGATTTTTAATGATAATGGTGTCATTGTAAAGTAAAAACATTAGGCTTAAAAAAAAAAAAAAAAATGTTTTTTTGAAAATCGATTAAGCCATTTAAAAAACATACGCCTTTTTGTGCGCTCTGAAGGGGCAAGTCGATTTAGTTGCACGGAAATGTATATATACACACAGACACAGAACAAAGAAGTGAAATAAAAGAACTTTTTTAACTGACTTGTTGAATAATAAGCAATGTAAAATGTGTCCTTTGTGTCATCTGCTTATCGGTTGCTAGAAATGAGCTAACCCTCAATCAACTCTGAGTGTACATCACAACTTATGAACCCTTTAAGTGTGTCACGACCTACATCACAGTTCAAAGAGCCCCTTGCTAGGGTTTTAGTGATGCGAACAGTTATGACCAAGCAGATGTTTATCGTGGTTTTTCTTTGAGAAAAGACCAAAAAAATAATAAATTATTATCAGAACACATTTTTTAAGACTTCAAGAAAGCCTACCTTAGGGGTTTTTATCCCTTATTTTTGAGAATTTTGGAACATTAAGATGAAAATTTTTTACATGCTTTTCAGATTTGTACTGCCACAGCAACATTGTACCCAATGTCGAGAGCTTCTGTTTGGTGCATTCAAAAGCCAATCTCCAATAGCAAAGTATTGCAACTCATTTCTGAAGTAGGATCAAGAAGAATAAAGTTTTATTACTTATTGGCAACCCTGTTACAATAGTTCATTTGATTTGAATTTACAGACAGCATGGGTAGTCACCAGAACCGTGTTTCACGTTTAGAGGCACCCTAAATTTTACAGCAAGCTCTAAAGCGACTTCAATGATAGGACTGGTGACAGGTGCAAATCACATGATAATAGCTTTAATGATAGGGTCAGTGATCAGAACTCTGACAAAAAATAGGACCATGTGATTTGGATTTTAAAAATTTCATACTATGAATATTCAAAGGTCTCAAAAGCTTGCAGCCATCATTGTGTTTTATTTCTTTATTCAACCCAACTGACTATTCTGAAGATCTGATAAATGGTCTTTATAGATGAAAAATAGACTGTTAAAGAGGATATTTTTTTTTAAAAGTTGTCAATATAAAATTGTTTGGGTTTGGTAATTTTTCTATTCAGAAACTAACAATTTTTGTGTGAATATCTAATGTGCTAGTTTTTATTTATATTCCCACTGTTTTCCAATCATCTGCAATGAAATAGTTGTTAACTTACAAATAAAGAATGTGGAAGCAGAGTTATTTTCCTATTTGAGAATTAAAAATTTAATTTGGTTTCTTCAAAATTTAAGTTTCGTTACTTTGTTTTTATGCTCCAGAAATCAAATTGCAGTCATCTTAAATTATAACAATTTTTGAAATAGATGATGCATGTTAAATTCACATGTATGTAAAACTTAAAAAATACGCACTAATTAATCTCAAGTATTTAGCTTTATTTCACAAGTGATTATTAAAAAAAACAAAGAAGAAAAAAAGACTGCATTAAAACTTTTTTTTTTTTCATGAATAAAATGTACTTTTACTTTAAGGTTCTTTTAATATTACATTTATGAAAGTATTACAGAATAACTGATAATGTTCTTTAAAAAAATACACTTACTTACACATTTTGAGTAGATAACACAGTTCATTTTTTCCCCTAAATATATCTACAGGCAGCTGCCAAAAATAACATTTATATTTGGGAAGTGTTGTTTTACTTCTTTCATAGATTAATTTACAGACAGTATTTTAATCTTTTTTAGAATTTGTGATATTTTAAAGTATTTAAAAAATATATCATAATCAAGTCTTAGTTTTTTTTTTAATCATAAAACACGACTATTATTAATCAAGTATATTCAAATGTGTGTTTATGGCAGAATTTACAACAGCTCTGATAGATATTTTTTTTTTTTAAATGAATAATTTCAGAATGAACTTTCTCTTACTTCGCATGGATAGAAGCATCTATAATTTTTATTATGATTAATATGAAATTTCATGGGTTGACTGAGAATAATTAGAATATCCCCAAATTAACTTAGAAGAATTACACAACTAATAAGGACACAAAGTGATGTTTCTTCAAAAATATAACTTTAAAACACGTTCAAGTGTTTTGGATTTATTTTTTTATTTTTTTTTTTTGTAAAATTTAGCAAGCTTTTGTGTTACATGCATATGCTAGGATCCATGTTTTCTCTCCATTATTAAAAAGTCCCCTTCCACCAAAGTTCATTTTGAGACCAGATTTCATTTCTGAATAATACACAAAATAGTAACAAATGCTTTCACATATGTTTGCTACATAATTAAGTCTGTTTAATAATGTCAAGTAAAAGATTTCGAATTCACAAAAACCTGTTAATAGTTAAGACAATTCACTTAGTAATGAAGAGTTCTATCTAAAAATACAACTTAACAATCAATACTGAAGTAATCTTCAGGACTTACAGACAGCATGATTGAAATGACTTAAGACTTGTAAAATGAAAAATTTTAAGAAATGTTTTAAGATACATGGTTTTTATTTTAACACTTAACAGATTATAGGACTTTGAGAACAAACAAAGATGACTTAAAAAACTAAATTTATTGAAATGTATATTAAAACTATCAATAATATTTAAAACTACAGCAAATTTCAAGCAATTAATTACGAAATTAATTTTTTTTTTTTTTTTTTTTTTAAATGCACATCACTGATGTTTCAAAATACCAAGGTATATACAGTAGTATGGTCTTTCAACTGGCTAAGAGTAGGTTTGTTATATATAAACACAAAGTACATCAGGAAAAATTCATATTTCTAGGAGTGACTGTCATTCTCTTGGACAATGAATTAAAAAAAAAAAAAATGATTATTTCTTGCTAACTTCAAATACTATTTCAATGCTATTACTATCTTCAGAAATGACTTTTCCCTCCTGATTTTCTTTATCGTTCGTGTCACTTGTGGAATGTTCTTTATCTTTATGTTCAATCCCTTGGCTTTCCATTTCACTTTCTTCAACAGCAACAGGCAATTGATTTTTCACTTCCATGCCTTCCAACTTTTCTTCTTCACTGCCTAGTTCAATATTTTTAATTTTCTCTATCTCATTTGAGGATTTCTTTTCAGAAAGAGATGCACGCTTTACTTCTTGCTGAAATTGTGTGTAATCTATTACAACTAGATCTTCATTTTGGGGTGCTTTAAGACCATCATTCTCTTTCTTTTCGCCAGTATCAGAAGACTCAGTTTTTGTTTCTAACGCAGCAGGAACTACAGTATCAACCTTTGGTTTTGTGAAAAAATGCTTAATTGAAGGTTTTGGTTTTGAAGAATTCAGCACTTCAGTTTTTGGGTTAATCTCAAGAGAAGAATCCTGCTGGCTTTTCTCAATGTTGAATATATTCTCCCCAGACTGATTTTGGAGCAAATTAACAGAACTTTCAGTCTCGGATTGTTTCTGAGTTTTCTGTGATAAAAGGACTTCATCACTGACTGGTGAAGACTCTTTTGAATTTGTTTTTATTTTATTCATTACAAATCCAATAGAACTTTGTTGCAATCCTGGTGAGCCCGAGTCTACATTAGTAACATATTTCCATTGATTAGGTAAAGTAATATTTTCAAGCCCATACTTTTCACGGAATTCTGGAAGAACATACCAACACATTTTGTTGTAAATAGGACCAGGCTCTGGAAATCGTTTCCAAATAGCAATTTTTTGAATGGTCTTTTCAAGTTGCCGTTTAGATATAAGTTTTTTTGATGGTTCTTTTGGAGAACTTTCATTTTCAGTTCTGCTTACTATTTCAAGATCATTTTCTTCCTTCGATTTGTCGGAATTCAAGTTGTGTAACCTCCAAAATTCAAGAAATTCTTTTATCAGCACTGTTCTTGATTTTTTGTTTCCGTGTATCAACTTTATTAAGAACGGCAAAGCTGAAAAGGATATATAAACAAATTTCAATCACTTATTAAAATAAAAACATAAATAAAAATGAATAGTTTCTTTAACATTACTTACATTAATATCATTTGAACTAAAACATATTACAATTAAAAAAAAAATGTTAATGCTTTAACTAACTTAAATAGCAAAATGGGGGGGGGGTCATTTCAGTGTAAAATGAACGACTCTGATGCATTCTGTATTTCACACACTGAATGGAATGTTGTGGTAGCCATACAAGATGTGCTGTACAATCTGCTAGCAACAGAATGCAGTTAACACAGCATAAATGTGAACCATTAATAATGCAATGTAAGTGAAGTCAATTTGATAAGGTTATATTTTTACTCTTTCTGAATGGAACATAAGCTATTCAAATATTCAAAAAAATAAACTGTGCCATTAAGTCATTCAAAAACACTTGATGCTATTCAATCGTTTAAAATATTAACTTGATGCATGGATTGATGATCACAGCTTACTATCCTCCAGCAGCTGTTTGTAAGGTTAGCAGATTCTCCCTTAAGGGTGAATTTGCTTCTCATCCAAGCAAATGATGAACATAGGCACATCTTCAGCAACTGTGACCAAAATCATATACACCAATCTTGGACTTGTGAAAAGCTGTAAGATTTGACATAAACTAAGGAAACTAATGCCACAAGACATGATGAAACAGTCCCTGTCTGCTGTAAGTTCTATGAGGGCCAATCAGCAGATGGCAAATGGCATTTGGTAGTCACCCTAGATCAGGCTTGGCTCTATCTCCATAATTAGATCAAAGCAGGTACTAACTTTATAAGGGCCATAAAAGATCAAGCCAACTTTGTCCAGCAATATAGAGGAAAGTTCAGATAAGGTTTCACGAGGGGGCAAGTGAAAACTGCCCTTGTGACCTTTATGCATCATCGAAGTTGATAGTAAAGAGCAAAGGTTATTAAAAGTACTTCCAGGAGAATGTAATGATACAATTTTACAAAGTCAATATGATGCAGTTGTATGGTGATGATACCAAGAAGTTCTACAATGATGAAATTCTATATGTATAAGGCAGAAGGTGCATCAATCATTGATGAAGTTAGGACCATAAAAGATGGAAATTTCTGCTTTTCTTTTTAGCAATATTCCTGTCCAATACCATAATGTGTCTCCCATGGATTTCTATAGTATTGTTTACTTAAAGTTCCCACTTTTCAATGTCAATCTACGACAGTAAAAGGTATCTGGAAAGTATGTCAGAAGGAATGGAATAGGATTCCGACAGTATCTCAAAAGACTACAGTGTAGGGTGATAGTTTGGAACAAGGGTGTCTTCACTGAACACACAAACTGGAAGGCAGACTATCATAAAGAGGGAACATCACAAAGTCATTTGGTTTGACTTTCAAAGCTGAAAAGACACTCCTTACAATCTAATGGTCCCAGCCAGAACAATCTAATCTTAGACTCGGCTTATAACAATTCAAGAAAGCTCATCGTACCTATTTAGGACTTAATCATGCATTAATACACTAATGCAAGATGTATTTCTCACAAGCTAATTTTTGTTTGATTCATTATTCTTTAAAATGTTAGCTTTAATTAGCAAAACAAAATTCCATAAAATCAAAAATTTTTTATATGTACACAAATTTTGTAATGCTATTCCCAAAGTATCATCTTAAATCTGAGAATCATTAACTGAGAACAAAAAGAATTTTTTTTATATATAAATCAGCATTCCATGAACTTCTTCACTGATATATCTTAAAAAGTGTCACAAACTGTCTCAAAAGCCTAGTCTCAAACTGTCAAAAGCTAACATTGATGTGTTAGATTAGCAAAATTTTTGGGGATATAGTTTACACTTGATTATCAGCAGACAATAAAGCTACTAAGCACCCATTTAAAAACCCAGCCTCTTATAATTCCTTCTTTGTGTGAAACTGCACAGAAGTAGTTAACGATGCTGTGAAATGCACAGAAGCACAGCTACTAGAAACTGTGATAAAATTGTGAGATGTGCTGAAAATTCTAAAGTGACTTAAATGGAAATAATGAAGAGTTAATGGAATATAAGACTGTAACTGAAATACCTCAACTACTGAATTCAATCAAATATACCATTCAATTGCATGAAGGAAAAGGAATGGAATCTTAATAGATATTCCAAAGGAAATAGGTGAAGAAATGCAAATAAATCATCTAATCATTTCAATAAATGTTTGAACCTTAGGGATAATCCTGAAGATTGAGAAAAAAAAAAAAAAAGCTATTATTTAAAAGTAGAACAGAAAATATTGGAAGTTATAGGAACATTGGAATTTTGTGAATTTCATAGTTAAATTATCTCCAGAAGTTAGTCCTTATCACTGCAGGAAACATTTTCATTTTGCCCAAGCAAGCAACACGCTTGATTTTGTAACAGATATGATTACAAAATAGAATGATCAACCCACATGCAGTTCTTCTCTAAATTCACGAAAGAACCATTGAAGACAAAATGCCATTCATATATTGGGTGAGTGCAAAAGTTCAACCCGTTTTTATTACCCATAAAGAAGAGCAAATGAACGCAAAATGAACAGTACCTATTATTGTGCATAATCCGTGTAAAAGCCAATTTTGGCACAGTTGTAGGAGAAGGTGTCCTGAACAACATACTAAAAGTACTGATGGGTGGGGGTTTAAAGGTCCCTTTTTTCACTTTTTCGGGAATAACTAGAAAACTGCGGCCTATAGCAAGAAATGTCTATATACTAAATTAATCTACATAAAATTCTCTAGAGAAAAGGTCCTATACACTTTTTCGTTGGGAGTTATGTTATACATAAGGAGATATGGAGGGGGGAAAATGGACAATTTGTAAAAAATTCGAGTTTTGTTAAAAATGGCACGTACAGCATGCGCCAAAATATACAGTACTGAAATGAAACGATGAATAAAATTACATTATTGTCATCTGTGAGTTTATTTCTCTTTATAAGAAATTAACATACACACACTATTAGTGTATTGATTTACCACAGTATGTGGAATGTAAGTGTTCAAAGTATGCACCGCCTCGCTGTAGACAGTGTTCATATCGTTCACGCAGATTTGCAAATATATCCTGAAACAAAGGTTGCTGCATACTCCTGCAAAAGGAGATGATTTGCTCACGAGAAATGGCTCGATCACTAAACCCCTGTAGCGAAATTTCGTAATAGACAGCATAACTGTATTACTTGGTGCCGTCTTATTAAACTCCTCTTGGAATTGTTCTGCCACCTTTTTCAAACTCGGTCCACCTTCACGACCGCTTCCGTATGAGCGGAAATAATGCTCAACTACGAATACTTTTTCCTTCGTCGAGAGATCCATTTCCAACAACAACTGCACAACACAACTTCCTTTTCACTACTGCGATCACGTGCAGCTGGAACTATACCCCGTCGACAAACACAACCACGTGTTCGAGATACGCGAGTTTCAGTACTGTATATTTTGGCACATACCGTATATTCTTAAAAATGAAATCCACATCAATTGTCGAATTCCTAATTATCTTCGAAATCCAAACTATCATCATTGTTAAAATCAATGGTAAGACAGCTACTGTTAACCCTCTGACAATTTTCCAAAGAACTGTCATAGCAAAAAAAGAGCGACGAAGATGTGGCAGAGCTGTTGAACTATGAATTAACTCCATTCTCTCTGGCTCTGTTCCTCGAGGTTGGAATGCGAAAAGGGAAGAAGTCATCCATCTACAATGTTTTGCCAGTAGAGAACAACGTAACTCTCAATCTCACCCAAAGCACCAATGTGGTAGATGGTGGTTTCCTTCTTCACCGCATGAAGTGGAAACCGTCCTGTAACATTTCTTCAATTTGCAAGCAGGACATTGCCTACGTACAGAAACATTACGGTCAACATTGTACGGTGGTTTTTGATGGTTACAGTGAGGTCAACAGCAAAATGAGCAGAGCAGAAGCGAAGAGGGCTAACAAAAACTTCGGTTGATATTAACTATAATGAAAGCATGACCATCACAGTTCAACAGGAGCAGTTTTCGCCAATGAAAGAAACAAAACAAGACTGATTCACTTCCTCACCGAGAAAATGATAGCAGCAAGGATTGAAACAATTGTTGCAACTGCTGATGCATGATGCTGATGGCACTATTGTGAGGTGTGGGTTAGATAAAGCTGCTGTTCATCCAACTGTTGCAATAGTTGGGGAGGATGTGGACTTGATAGTCCTCCTCATAGGATTGGCTACACCGTCTACCAACGTGTTCTTTATGAAGCCGGGCCGTGGGAAGGTGGAGCCCAAAAATTGTTTTCAGTGCCACAACTTCAACAGCTCCCATTCGCCAAGACGATCCTCCTTCTCCACAGCTTCTCCGGATGCGACACCACCTCAGCGATCCATGGGAAGAGCAAAGTGGGAATTGCTAAGCTGTTCACAGCTAAACCTGATCTGACACAACAAATCTCAGACATTTTCATTGATCTCTCAACATTACCTGAGGTATTGCACAGGCTGGCGAGAAGCTGTTTCTGGCGATTTACCAAGCGCCAGCCCACGAACAAAACCTCAACAAACTCTGGTACTCGGCTTTTTTGAGAGCATCGATGAAGCCTAAATCTGATATGGCCACTCTTTCTCCTACCAGAGGAGCTTCGAAGCAGCACTCGTTCAGTGTACCTACAGGTATATCTATTTACATATTGTTGTCAAATACTGTTTTGTTTTCGTTACAAATATCTACTTGAGGTAAATACTTACGTTGGTCTTATTAATTTCTTACAGCTACGACAATGGCTCGACAACCCGCTACCACCCACCCAATGGGGTTAGGTCAGGGGAGACAACGGCATCCTATAGCCGGTGACAACCAACGATCCTGTGGCACCTGACTTTATTCTCAACACCATATTTTGCCGATGCACGACTGGATGTGGGGTGCACTGCAGGTGACGGAAAGCAGGCATTGCCTGCTCCAGTGTATGCGGCGTATGCTTCGGCTCGTGCACTAACGGAGCCCCTATCGAAGACACCGTCGACGTTGACGATAGTTTCGATTTCGAAGATAATTAGGACTTCGACAATTAATGTGAATTTGATATTGAGGAATATACGTGCCCTTTTTAACAACAAAACAAACATTTTTTCCAAATTGTCCATTTTCCCCCCTGTATATCTCCTTAAGTACACATCTCAGCGAAAAAGTGTATAAGAGAATTTTTTTGTAGAGAATTTTATATAGATTAATTTAGTATCTGGACTTTTTTTGCTACAGGCCGCAGTTTTCTAGTTATTCATCAAAAAGTGAAAAAAGGGACCTTTAAACCTCCACCCATCAGTACTTTTAGTATGTTGTTCAGGACACCTTCCCCTATAATTGTGCCAAAATTGGCTTTTATACGAATTATTTCCCCTATTTTTCCTTCATTGCCTGGACTAATTGCTATCTAGGACCTTTTGCCATCTTTCTGGTAGGAGATGAATCCCACGGCAGTAAAATTCCGGCGGTTTCGAGCCAAAAAAGTCTTGGATGGCAGTTTTCTCAGCATCAAGATCATCTGACTGAAGGAATTGTTTAACGCACGAAATAGGCGATAGTCAGGAGAATAGGGAGGGTGGGATAAAACCTCCCAACCAAAGCCCAGTAACTTTTGGCGAGTGATGATGACAGCAGCATGTGGCCTGGTGTTATCGTGATGAATTGATGAAACCTGGCCGCTTTGCTACCAAATTTGAATGCAGCCTGTCTAACTGTAAACAGCAGAAGGCAGCATTGATGGTTTGGTTGAGTGGCAGGACCTCCCAGTGAATTATTCCCTGCACATCCCACCACACACACACTCAATAACACCTTCTTGGGATGAAGTTCAGCTTTTGAAGTCGATGCAGGCGGATCAGAAGGGCGACACAGTCCTACGATGCTTTACGTTACGGTACATAACCCACTTCTCATCTCCTGTCACAATTCGTGTCAAGAATGGGTCATTATTGAACCGGGAAAGCAAGGAAACACAGGTGGCAATTCGGTCAAACCGTTGCTTAGCTGTCGGGTTATGTGGAACCCAACGATCCAACTTTCTCGTAAAACCCAACTTAACCAGCAGTCTCTCGATTGTTGTCCGGTGTACGTTGAAGATCTCCGCTAATTCTTGCACGGTTGGGTTTGGACTGTTCCTTATGGCTTGGTCAATATCGTCCTCTCCAACGATTGATGGCCGTCCACTCCTAGCCTGAACTTGGCAGCTTCTGTCTCCTTCCCTAAATTTACGAAACCATCGACAACATGTTCTTTCGTCTATTGCATCCTACCCATGAACTTGACAAACATTGCGACATGCTGCGGCTGCCGTACTCTTTTTATCGAACTCGTATAACAATGTCTTATATGCTCCTTATCGCGTTCCATGTTACACCCTCTGATATTTTTTTTGAGATGATTACCTTTGTGAGACACGATGCATTTATATGTGAGGCATCCACACGTTTGATTGGCAGACGATTTGCATCATTACAATGCCATGTGTGAGGGCAATTCCATTGCAAATTTTCATATCCAAAAATGGGTAGAACTTTTGCACTCACCCAATATTAATATATATATAATTTAGCAATAATAAAAAAGGCTTTTGATTCAGCTCGTTAATGCTTTGGGTAATCACAACATTGACACTAATTAAAGTCATGAATTTTTTTTATTATTTTTATTATTCCAAGAAACACAAAAAATTAATAAAAAGGAAAAGTTTTCAGACAGGGATGTACCACTACCTCCAGAAGTGTTAAGATGGGAGGAGGGCTTATGAACAGTAACTTTTCTTTAGGGATGATTTAGATGTTCTTGAAAACATAAGATAAATTGTATAATTTAGAGACTAAATGAGACAAACAAAGAAATGATGGACAGTAGAAATTTCAAACTAGATTCCTAGGAAAGAGAGGAGGTAAAAAGACATTGTTATAGTAGACGAATGAAACTAAAAAGTTATATTTGATTTCAATTGGAAAGGCAGCTTTTGATTGATAAAATTGGAAGAAATAAAAAGGATATACAGCAATCCTCCATTTATGCAGTCTATATTTCTGCAAAGTCAACTTTAACGTTGAAATTACACAAAATATTTGATAATATGAAATAGATCTCTATTTTTAAACAGCTTTCCATTGCTCCATTTAAGTGCTGTTTTCGTGGAACCAATTCGTCGTCTAAATGGAGGGATTACTATACTTTCATCCTACAGAGGACTAAAAATATTTTAGGAATCAAAAAAAAAAAAAAAGAAAGAAAGAAAGAAAAACTACTGTGTTTCAAGGTCAGAGGTTTTTGAACTTCTCTTCGATGCCAAGTTTAATATAACTTAAAAATGTTACATTGGAATTATTAGATTTATATTTGCAGAACTATATCTTATTGCACAAATTGTTTATGTTATTATTAATCAACACTGAGTTCAAATCATATTTATGTTTTAATTACTGAAAAACAGTCTTACCATTCTCAGGAACAGGTCGTTTTGGTGTTTTGGGAGAAGCAACTGCACTGTTATCTTCTAGCATTGTGATATTCCCATCACAATCAAGATTTGTTTTATTACCCATAGCTTCTGCACTGCAGCTGGTTATCAAAGGTGTGGGCATCAGAAAAACTGCTTTGTAAGTATCTAACAGTTTATGTATCTCATTCAAGCCTAAAGAAACAGAACAGAATTAATAAACCTCGATTTTTAAGTAAGGTTTTTTAACATATCCTTTGTCAGTATAACTTATGTATATTGTAAAATAGTTAGTAGCTACTGTAGATTAAGGTTTCAATCACTTTCTAATTCATTTGAATGAAATACTTGGAAGTAAAATTTCTTAAAAAAATATCTCCTGTTGCATTAATTTCATTTAATAATTATAACTACAGGGAAAAAAAAACAAACAACCCCCCCCCCCAAAATATTATGACAAAAAAAGCTTTAAAATAACAAATGCATATATATTTACCAGTGTCTTCATTTTGTAGCCAAATACAACCAATAACTGAAGGTTTAATTTGTTTGAATTTTTTATTTCTCTCCTCTTCAAATTCCAATTCCTTTTGCTTCAGTTTAGCTTTCTGTGTATCAGGTGACTGATAATAATACAATCAAGAAAATATTATTAGCATTGTTAAAAAATAAAACAAATAATTTCGATTTATTATTATTATTATTTTTTTACATTCAATCTTGTTAATTTACTGAAATTATATCTTATTAATATTGCTATTGTAAAGAGACTACTTTATTAAGTCGATAAGGTATAATTAAAGTTTTTTTTTTTAAATATTTTAAAACCTCTTTTTAATTTAAATATATATTATGATTACAATAATAATAATAAAACACAAGATTAACTATTTTATAATTAATTCCATACCCAACTTAGCAGAATATTTAGTTTGTAGCTTTGATTGATTGATTATGCCAGCCCTCCATCTCTCTCTCTCTCTCTCTCTTTTATTTTTTTAATAAAACATTAGGCAACTTTCTTTTCTAGAATGTAAATCTCCACTCATTGGAACAAACAAATTCATGATTTAGAGCCTTATAAGAGTGATCTCCTCCCTATACTCTTTCTAAAGGTATCTTTGTACAGTAACATTTTTGATAAGTTTGTATTCATTCTATCATCACAAATTATAAATTTTTAATTATATTTCAGAGTAAAGATTGAAAAGACTATAATTATGATATAAGGTTAAAATGTATATGAGACTTTACGAATTTACTATGAGATTTTAACCAGTTATATCCATGACTCAAAAAAGCACAACGAAATTTTAAGCAATTATTTACCATTATTGCAAAGTTCAACAATACCGTATACAATAAATTTTCTCATGGAAACTTTAAAGGTTGTAACAAAAAGCTCCATTTTCATAAAAGAATTATTTTCTTTTTTTTTGTAGATATAGAGAATTTTTTTTTTCTTTACTTATATGGTTCTGAAAATTGTTTTAACTGCTAGTACTGAAGCAAAACCAATATCAATTAAATGCCCAGAAACCATTCATGAACCAATTTGAAGGCTGTAGCTTTCTGTTAACTGCAAAGTAACTGGACCCTACTTTTTTAATGAAAATGTTACAAGCAAAACTTACTTACCGATGCCAAAACAAGTTCTAGAACTGTACGTCAAGCAGAACACATGTTTCCTCTTTAAACAAGATGGTGCATCACTTCACATCAATCAAATTGTTTGAATATAGAGTTATTTAACTTACAACTTGGACAGTGAATTGGACTTTGTGATGTAATTGCACCAACTGGTAAGCCTTCATAGCGGGAAAATTTGGATACAGCTTACAAAAATCTCTTACTAGATGACTGTCTGATTTGACCAATTAAAAGAAAGTTCCCACCCTCTAGATCAGTGGTCGGCAACCTTTTGTTGTAAAAGGGCCAAATATGTTATGTGGGGATTACTGCAGGCCGCACTTGGGCCAAAAATTTTAACAACCAAAAAAAAAAAAAAAAGGAAAAACTTACTTTAACAAAAAAAAAAAAAAAAAAAAAAAAAATTCCAACACGCCCCGCACCAAAACGCTTCATGGGCCGCATGCGGCCCGCGGGTTGCCGTCCGCTGCTCTAGATTATTAGCTCTCAGCTTTCCCCCTTCATGATGAGAAACACAAGTTAATTTTAACTGCTCCCTAACTCCCCCAGAGGACAAAGCAATTGGGAACAGACTTTCGACAGAGACATTGGTTGGGGACAATTCCTAAGCCTGTTTTCTTGTGTTCTTTTCGAGGTTGCTTTAGTTTTTTTCTCAACGAATTCCTTTTTTCGAAAACAATACAGTAATGCCATTGAAAATTCACACATAATTACTATTTTTTTTATGTATGTTAGAATGACATAAGAGTGGAGAGAACAGGAGGGAAAATTGAAGTTAAAAGTAATATCTCAATAATTTCTAAGAGTATATTTTTCACTCAAGTAAATAAAATTTAAGTAAATTTACAGTGGTTTTCTTTTTTTGTAGGTTTTAAAATTTTACATTACTTGAATATTATGTTGTAAAATACAAAACAACATAATATTGTACATCATCTCATTATCTTAGTAATCAATATTATGTGAAAATAATATTTAATTTTTTGGTTTTCATTTCAAAATATATTCATAGGTTCAGTCATTGTATAGTTTGGCTAAACCGCTGAAAAAAAACATGGAATGGATAAAATTTAAAATCAGAAAAGAAGTTTCCTTTTATTATTATTGTCATTATTAATTAGGCAATTAAAAAGTTAATATTAATAGCTCAAATTACCAAATATAAAAATAATAAATAAAATTTCAATTGAAAATTAAGTTATTTCATCACATCAATAAGTTAAACTTACAATATTCTATGGATTTTTTTTATGAAATGTACATTTACTAATGGAGTATACATATTCAAAGAAAGTAAATAAATCCCGAATTTCATTGTCATCTAGTGAAGAGTATAAGATCATTTAAAATTAAAATGTTACTAATAATTAAAAAAATCACATCATGCATTTGCTCTTGGTGTTAAAATTGGAACTGAAAGTGTTTACTGGATCCTAGTCACATATCTAGGCTGCAATATGCATTATTCATTGTATGGGTAATTAGCAAGTAAACAAAATAAAATATCTGCATGAATTGTTTCCATATTTAATCTTTGCTTAAAAAAAAAATACATAAGTAGTTGAAATAAGCCATCGCACATAATCATATATGAAAAAAAACCAATACTATTTATAAAAAAAAAATACAAATTTATTTCATTTTGTTATTAACCGCCTGATGAAAAGGAGTAACTTAAACTCAGGAAAGAAAGAAGAAATGAATAAAGTTTTATTAAACAAAAACAAATAGAAACAGCCCTACCATCATAATAGGTAATATTAATGTTGATATGTAAAAAAATAAAAACAATTATGCAGAAATACATAAAAATTCTGCTCAGCCATAGTATTAAAATTTAATTTAATTAAAATTCAATTTAATTTAATTAAAATTTACTCAGCCATAGTATATATATATATATATATATATATATATATATATATATATATATATGGAATCACAAGACAAACGGAAGATTAAGTATCACAAGTCAAAATCCAGCAGTGATCATATGTTTATTAACAATTACGAAACTAACAGAAAAGGAATAATTTCTAAAGAACACATTTCGGACCATTGCATTACAGCCTTAGAAACTGACAAATGCCCATTTAACATAAGTACTAACATAGAAAAAAAAAATAGCCATATAACAACTTTTGATATACAGTATCAAAAATTATTAAAAATTCTCACTAAAAAAAAAAAAAAAACTACTAATCCAAACATTTTATTCCGAAATTCTATATAATAAATCTAAATACAATAAAAGAACTCCCCCTAGAGGAACCCAAAACAATAACAATAGATTTTAGAAACCATAGATCACTGAAGAAATAATAAATGAAAAAAAAAAAAAAAAAAAGCGATAAGCTATTGAAAAAACACAATAATTTAATAAGATACACTACAACAACTATAAAACAATGAGAAATAAAGTAAACAAGATGATAGAATTAAGAAAAAAAAAAAAAAAACTACTACTACAAAACTTAACTCAGAAACTTTATAGTGTAAAATTTTAAATAAAAGTTTTGGGCTCTTTATAAGGAGATCAGTGGTTCCTGCACTACATTGGGGCTAGAGAAGCTGGATTTCATCTCACCATTAAACTATAGATAAAATTAACATTATTTTGCTCAGTTTCTGAAAACTTTTAATTCTCAAGGATTAATTTAATTACCTACAAACCTGTTATTTTTGGAAAAATACTTAAATTACTGAGACACGATTTCAGTGTGAATAAGAAATCTTGAATTAGCATAAAAAAGGAATAAATCTACAAGTATATGCGTTAAATAAAACTTTATTTAGAGTCATTCCATATGAAATCAGCCAGGATGGTTACTACCATCTTGTTATTTTTTTATATTTTCACCACAGGTGCCCTTACTTTTAACTTGCTCAAAAGTATTTTTGTTTTAATTTTATCTGCCACAGTCTTCGATTTAAGGCTTGTTTTTCGCCACTGCGAAAAGCTAAAATAAAGGTTTTCATCAATGGTTTAGAAGAAAGGCTGCTATGTGGTTTCTACGTCTCATTTCATAATACTTAAAACTAGGCCTTTCCCCATGTACAGATTTGATCGATATAGATGTTTGAAGAAGAGAGATGTTGAGATGGAGATGATATTCTTTTGTCTCTGTCTCTCTCTCTCTCTGTCTGTCTGTCTGATCTATGTCTCTGTTCTCTCTCTCTTCTATAATCTCTGTCTCTCTCTCTCTGCCTGATGTCGTTTGGCAGCTTACCTTTGTCTTTCTTGTGTCTCCTTAGCTCTTGACCGTCTTTTACATTCGGCTTCATTCTTTCGATCCAAATCAGTCTGCTGTGATCTTTTCAATCGTTTCCTCTCAATATCTTCCACTCTTCTTTCTCCTGCCTTCCTCTTTCTCTCATTGTCCATTTCGATACTATTTGATGAATTAGTAGAGATTATCGATGATAAAACTAAATCTCATATATATGAGATAATCCAAGAAGAATCGACTCCAATGAAAGCAGTTATGATTTGATAAATAGTTGAACAAAAAGTGATATTTTATTCCTTTTTGAATAAACTCATTGTTTGATAGCGAGTGCGCCATTGTTGACGGAGAGAATGCAAATTTTGAAATTTAACAATGCTCATTTTGAATTTGTCAACTTCCTCACAACAATGAAAAAATGAAAAAGCGTTTTCCATTGTTGCACTAACTTTGTGAATATTGTAAATCACAACAATTGCGCCGGGCAAACAGTTTCCATTGTTGCACTAACATTGTGAATATTGAAAATCACAACAATTGTGCCAGACAGACAGACAGAAATAAAAGATTTTAGTAATATAAGATTAATAATTTTATAACGATAAAAAAAACTTAAAATACATATTCATTATAATTTGTATAAAAAGTTTCATTTTTTTTTCTTAGTTGTTACAGTGCATTACAGTGTGGATGACATACAGACACTTGCACAGCTTCTTGCAATTTGTGACAATAGGGTTGTAACCAGCTAGTCAGTCTGTTGTTATCCTTTGGAGAGTGCCCACGAGGATTAAGTTTCGACTGTCGTTTTTCAGTGTCTTACATAGATAGAAGGGCTAAATTTTGCGAGTTCCACTATAAATAATTAAATAAGACAAAAGTAAATGTTAAATGTCTTAATAATTTGAAAATACAGTGTTACAGGATAATCATGAAGTGCTCTATAGGTGCTTATGTTGGTGAAAGTTGTGAAAAATCTTTCCTTCTTTCCTCTTTCCTGCTCCAACTCAGGCTGAACACTAAATGAGTCACACAGTATTTTCTTAATTGCAGCAAAAAACTTTTTCACTGTACAGTTAACTTCTAAATGTCTTTTCTCATGCCTTAGTTTCATTATTTTGATAGGTGAAACTCTTAATGTTTCCCCTGCTTTATTTAAAGATTCGAAAACTACTTCAGGAGGTGTAAAAGGTTCTTCAAGTCAAACACTTTTTTTTTTTTCTTACAAGAAAAAATTCTGAATCACTTATATCTGATGCCGAGTTGACAGACCATAGGAATGATTTTTCACAACTTTCACCAACATAAACCCTATAGAGCACTCCATGATTATCCTGTAACACTATTTTCAAACTATTTAAGACATTTAACATTTACTTTATTCATATTTAATTATTTACAGTGGAACTAGCAAAATTTAGCCCTTCTATCTATGTAAGACACTGAAAAACTAGTCGAAACTTAATTCTCGTGTGCACTCTCCAAAGGCTTACAAAAGACTGATTAGCTAGTTACAACCCTATTGTCACAAATTGCAAGAAGCTGTGCAAGTGTCTGCATGCCATCCTCACTGTAATGCACTGCGACAACTAAGAAAAAATAAATGAACATAATTTTGTGCTAAAGCATAAATTTAAGGATGACCCATAATAATAAAAAAGGAAGTTCATTAGCGTAAAGAAAAAAATATATATATATATACACACACAAACACACTTATATTAAAAAAAAAAAAAAAGTAGATATGCAGATTTGAACAGACAATCTTCAGTATATGAGTCCAAGACGTTCAGCATCAAGCTATAGCTAATAATGAAATGAAATGGTTGCATTTCTAACATTTAAGCTAATATCAGAAATCCAATGAAAACAATGCCAAATATCTTGAATATGGGTGGAGGTGGTGAGGGGTTTGACCCCTGAATTATATCCTATTCCTCCGTTGTTTGGGCCTCTGATCACTGAAGTCCGTTTGTGGATCCAACCTTTCGTTTAAGGAAGTACAATGACAGCAATGCCAAATAGCTCAAACATTGGGGGAAGGGGGGGGGGGGAAGTTGGCCTTCAAAATACCCCATTCCTATAGTGTTTGGACCTCTGAACACAATGTTGAAATCTGAAATCTATTTGTCAATCTGACCTTCAGCTCGGGAGTTGTTAGGGGTGGACAGACGCAATAGCTATTGATTTTGGTTGCTCTCCCAAATGGATCGCTAAAAATCAAACTTTTTATACAAATTATAATGAATAACATGTATTTTAAATTTTTTTATCGTTATAAAATTATTAGTTTATAATATAATGAAATGAGACCACTTTAAGCCTTTCGTCTTCCAAATTTCCCCATTACCATTTTTTACAGGTATTTGATAGCCTGTAAAATGTATACCAGTGTGAACCACAAAACGAAACTTACAGGTTTTATTAAGTACTAGGAAGAGTATCCAAAGACAAAATTTCAAATTTTTTGCTGGTCCCCCTTTTGATCTATTTGACCTTGAAATTCCTATTTTTTTTTTTTTTTAAATTGTCCATGTTTGGAGCAAAAAATTGTCAGGAACTACTTTTAACCCAGGCTTTCTTTCACTATTTTTGGAAATACTTTCAGTCCTAGTTCTTGTATAAAAAATTACCATCCTGTGGTTTCAAGCCATTTTCATTTTACGGACCTTTCAAATCAGCAAAATTCCTAATTCCGAAAGCAAACTTTAAAAAGCCAACTTTTAAAGTCCAACTTATCAAAGACATATCTTCCGTTTAAACAGAGTTTCTGAAAGGCCAGGATCTCAGCTTTAAGACAGTGCAAACCAGAACTTTCTATCTTACATAGAAACCACATAGCAGCCTTTCTTCTAAATCATTGAAAACCCTTACTTTGGCTTGTCGCAGTGGCAAAAAATGAGCCAAAATTGAAGACTGTGGCAGATAAAATTAAAACAAAAACACTTTTGAGCAAGTTAATAGCGAGGGCACCTGTGGTGGAAATATAAAAAATTAACAAGATGGTCAAGCAACCATTTAATTTAAAATTGGATAATTTCATATGGAATGACAATCAACAGAAGAAGTAGTTACTAAAAAGCAACTTTCAAACTGTAAAGACAAGACAGGAATTCATAGCAGGAGCATAACTAAAGCATAACTAAAATCAACTTCAATTTCCCGAATAAGTGTAAGTTTATTATTCATTGTTTACATTCAACAATTCCAGACATGTAGGTATAAAGATCAGAACACTGAAACTGTGAATAATATCAAATGCTTATATAAATTAAGTGGATACCAGAGTTTCTTTCAGATTGTCTTGAAATGGAAGTAACCAATCTGAATCATTTTCATTCTTTTATTTTTTAATGTTGTGGATTATAATATTGAAATATTATGAGTAAGTAGTTCTCCATGAATGTAACATGCTATGCCTAATAACGTATAACGTGGCATGCACAATAATGCATTGCATATATAGTGTTAATTGTTGTATCTTCAGTGTTATAAATGATCTAGTTCTATTGCATTCCCGATGTTTGTATGTCTATTTTAGTTATACATCTAATATTAGATTTACATATAATCTAATATTATTACATCTAATAATATTACAGTTTTTGTTTTGTCGTTTCAATCATTTTGTGTTCATTTAATGTGTTAGGCAACACTCAGTAATTTTTTTTTCATTGTATGAATAGAATTGTTTGCAGGAAATTCCCTGTCAATTCACTCTGTCTTTTCTCTAATATTTTCCTTTTCTAAAAATCTATAATATTGTATATTTACAAAAACAGCTTATATACTCCTAATCATATTTACAATTTACATTGATTGTTTTTTATCTATTTTTTTATTTCATCGAAACTGTTTTTCGTAAGAATATAATAAGTGAAATGTTTTTCTTTTCTTTCAGGAATAGGAATGTATAACACTAACTCAATTACTCCTATTAAAAGTTGACATGATTCCTCTTCACTTTTTCACTAATGTAATAAATGATAGTTGCCTTTTTAACTGGAGACAACTATAATTCTATCAAATTAGTACTTATGTTTCTGATGGCTATTATTTAAGTTGTGATTGAATGTACTTAAATCGTTGAATATTTAATGATGTTTACATAAGATATATGATCTCCGAATACGATGTGTGGCAGGCATTGCATATATGCCAAAAGAAAGCATTTATTCCCTGATTATCAGCAGACATCCTATTTTTCATTAAGATTTTCATTTTTTTTTTTTACTTTTTTGTATTAATGCTTTGGCTTATTGTGGTACAGTAATGAAGAAATAAGGAAAGTGAAATAATAAAATAACGTGTCTGAAGTAATATGAAAAGACTGAAAATTAGTAAAGTGAGCAGGGATGGATTTAAGGCTTTGCAAAAGGGAAGGGGTTTCCAGAAATTTTTCAAAATTTTAACCTTAAAAGACATTTTCTCGCTGTTTTGATGTTAAAATATTCTTTAATTGAAAACCAAATATTAAAAAACTGCCTATTTATAATTACAGTATTATTTTTACTTATAGTTTAGGTCAAGGGAGTGGGGGTGGTTGATTTCGTATAATATTAATTGAAGAAAAATTTCTATAATTTTCAAAATAATTTTAAATTGTATAAAATCCAGATCATTTATTTATTTTTTTTCTCATAATTTATGATAATATATCTCTGAATTCCATTGTATTTTTTGGAAAAAGTTTGGCTATTCATTTTTAAAAGGTGGTCTGAACAACCCTTCTATTTTCTATTTCTTTGGAGAGAACACTGAAGGGAACACTGTCCTAAATTCCTGAGTTTCTCCCACCCTCTCCTAATATCCCTTCAGGCTTTGAGGTCATTTTTTTGAAGTCCCCTATTATACGGACAAATGTGGAACTAATTTGCAATATTGTGTGAAAACTCTAAAATTTCATAATATCTTTAGATATTTTGACATCAACTAGAGAAATGCTAATGAATATTCAAGTCAATGAATGGAAAAGTTTAAGGAAATACACTGCTGCCTAGCCATAAAAAAATCCGAAAGCATTTCACTTCAGATCAAATTTGTGGTTTTTATTTGGTTAAAATCAGCTATTGGGTATATTTTTTGAATATTGAGTTCAATGACCATTTCACTGCTCTATTTACTCATATGAACTGAAATAGAAATGCTTTTCGCTAAAATAATCTAGTAAAACAGGAGTTCTTTCCGAAAAATTAGCTGGTTTTGAGCTTAAATATAATTAATTCAGTTATCATATATAAATCAAGAATAGGAGAATATGAATCAATTCATATTAAAAATGTTATATTTTAAATTTCCAGATTTTTTAGTTGCATTTCTATGACTTATAGAACGATTTCAAATCGTCCAAATTGAGTTTGCCCCCCACCTTAAAGATTTCAGAATATTTTATTTAAGGAAAAAATTTTTAATTACCATATCCTCATCTTCTGAAGCTTCCTCTTCTGACAGATAACCATGAGGAACAAAAACATCATTATCCACTTCATATTCATCTTCACTTTCTTTTTCATCCTGAAAACATTTTTATAAAATGATATATTAACATTTGCTGGAAATACAAAGTATTTTTTTTTTTTATTACAAAAACAAACAAACAAACAAAACATATTTAAAGTTGTAACATGAATTGGACTGCTTCAGACAATAATCAATACAAACACTGGCTACATCTGAACAGTTAAAAACCAATTTAAGACTAAGAATTTGTTATTCTTCTGTATATCTGCTCAAAAGACTCACAGGTGTCAGGATTTGCGACTGCAGATCCAAGCTACATGTCAAGGTGAAACAGTTTTTACAAGCCACTTCTCATCTTCATTTTCATTACAATTACAAATAAATTTAAGCACTTAAAATCTAGATACACAGGTAAAAAAAAAAAGGAAATAAGCAGTAATTAACTGTACAAAGCACTGCTTCACTCTGCAGAAAGAGAGGTAGAATTATGGTGCCAACTTTTAACATATACACACCCTCCAACATTGTTCATCCTCCTATCCGTAGTGGAAATCATCTCATTAAGGGCCGTCCATTAATTAACCAAAAAAAAAAAAAAAAAACCGGAAATCTTGCTTTAACTACCCCCAAAAAAAAAAAAAAAAAAATACGCCGCGGGAAAAGTTGATGTGAGATTTTTGTTGACACCCCCCTCCCTCTTTTGACCTCACATAATTAATGGACGGCCCCTTAGTAGTACTCATGCGACAACATGCATTTACACAGAACATGCGACAGTGCCACAAAACACACACATATATATAAATATATAGTCTTTAAGCACATACCCTGTAGCAATACATATTCACATTTCTTAAAGCACTATTTATTGAGTTTATTGATACTTTTTTCTTTGCTCATATCAGCATTAGCATTGGTGTGACCACAGCGAAACTTCTTTGCAATATCGGAATCTGGAAACATTTTTGAAAATAATGGACCTGCATGATCCGCAGCCGAAATTGGCATATTACGTTCAATCAAAAACGGACAAAATAAGTCTTTCCTGGTAGAAGACAAGGGAAAAGCTTTCGATACTCCTCTCGAAATTTTTGATTGTTTTTTTTTTTTTCTTTCTAGGCGGATCTACATCTATATCCTTATTACAGGGTTTTAAAACCGATCCATGATATAAGCATACGCAGCTTTCGACAAATTTACGAACCAAATGAGAATTGGCCGCCCGGTTTTTGTGAGATCTGCGCATGTAGCATCAATTATTCTGGTCAAGCACTTCCGTCTGATCTTCTGACAGGAGTCCACCATTGCGCTAATCGCTGGTTGCTTATCAAAAGCGAATTGTATTTATAAATCCTGAAATCTAACAGACATAATTTGTAAATGAAAGTCTATAAATAAACAAGTATTTTTATAAATTAGAACTTCTCCGATAATTAAACGTTACCTACTATAAGTTAACTATAATTTCTTGGCGAGAACAGACGGCGCCGTCCATTTTGACAGGAAAACGTAATTGATCAGCACTTTTTTTTTTTTTTTTGAGGAAAAAAAAAAATTAAGGATGAAAATTTCTGAATCCGTAGCTTTTCACCATTTTCGCGTAGTTTCGTAGTACTTACTTATTTTCCGTACAAACTACGGATACTCCGTAGAAGTTGGAGGGTATGCATATAGAACAATAATAAAACATTCACAGGTCTTTAAAGGCCATATCTAATAAGGTGGTGTTGGGAAGGGTGCATTTTTTGTTGTTGATAATATATACTCAAAATGATAAAAAAAAAGTATCTTGTAATTTGTTTACAGTGAACAGTTTTTTTTTATATATACAAATATTTCTGTTCCTATAAATTTGAAATGAATATTCTATTAGTAGTTTTTAATTCTGATCAAGAAACACAAACACTCTTCGGCAGTAAATTATTATCATTATTATTTTGGAAGTGCTAATGATGCCAACTTTCATTCTCTCAAACTTTCCAACATCCTCCCTCTTCTTAAAATTCCTAGTTATCTACCAGAAATGTGAAACTATGAAACTTTTGTTTCAATTGTACATTCCTTCAAATATGAGGGATAAATTTTTATCTGTTCCAGGCAGAGCTATTGCCATTTGGAGCAGTGTAGCATTTTAAAAAGGTTGTGGCTGCTATAAGGGCAACTTTAAGCAATACTTTTGAGTTTTTACCTTTAAAGAGATGAAAATCTTGTGATAAATGGCACATACAATCTAAAACAAAGTTATTTTTCAATTTGTAGAATGCAATCAGCTAAGCATAGGTTTATCAAGAAAGCCAATTATTTTGTGTGGATAGTTAGAATCGCATAGTGTCAGAGTCTAGTAATTAAATAAGTATTATGGGTCATTCCATGTCAAGATCGAGCCCCGTGCGACCATCTCCGATTTTGAAGAAATTTTCACAGTTTATACTATAAGGCCTTAGATGAACATCTGCAAAATTTCAGTTCGAAATATGCATTTTTGGCTGAGCCAGGGTCATTTTCGTAGAGGTCACTCGTTCCACAGTAGTCGTTGTCGTGAAAAATTTGGCACTTTTGAGCTATAATATCACAGTAAGTATTAGAGCATTGACCCCGAAAATTCATTTCTAAGGTAAACCTCACGCGTAGATTAGAAAATTATAAAGACAAGTTACGAAAGTTTCATCCCTTGCCTTCATGGGCCCCCAAAGTTGCCGAAAAACATTTCACCGAAATTTGTTTCAAATTTTCAATGAATCTTGCTGGAATAAAGGTATGATGTTCATATTTTGTACACTGGATGTCTAATTGAGTGCCTATAATTCAGAGGATTTACAGCTTTGCAGCCAATATTCTTTGGTGAAAAACGCCAAAAGTAAGCTCTTTTCAGAGGAATAAATCGATCGAAGGGACACCAGTTAGCGTGTTCTAGTTGCCACCATTAGAAAGAGCAAGTTTTTCTATACCAGAAGACTTATGTCCTATTTTGGTGTCTTGACGGATAAGGTCTAAAATTTCGGGTTGAAGTCCACTACAATTAGCACAATAAAATTGTAATCAAAACGAGGAGGGTCTACCTTGCATGAAATAGGGTAGTAGGTTTCTTTTTTTTATATTGTATGTGATAGTACCGATATGCCAAATCCAATTTTTCGACCTCAGCGACCTTCCGGATCACCCCAAAAAACGTTAAAACTGCCAAAATTTCGCACTTTTTTTAGGTTTTGCCAGTTTTGACCATGAAAGAGCACTTTTTCCACAATGACAATTCTGTACGTTTTAAAAGTACATAAAATTTGCTATAATCCAAGACCAAATTGGTTTATATAAACCTAATGGTTTCCGAGATACAGCTTTTCAAAGTTTGTCAAAATTTCCATCCATGCTATGTTTTCAAGTATATATTACACAATTGGCCTCAAACCTTTAATAATCCCGCTCAAATGGTTCAAAGGTGTCAATTATTTGTGAAACAAAGAAAAAAGAATTAAAAGAAAAGGTAAACTAAGTATAAATCAAAATTGGTGGGTGGTTTATTGCTAATTATCCATTCTGCAAATTCATTGTTCCAATAGGAAGGTATATTCCTAGTTTTATACTTGATAATATGATTTTGTTTGAATAATAAATAATATTTGTAGAATAAAATTATTTTCCGTATTGATAGGTTGACAGGTTTTTTTTTTATTTTTTTTATTGTCCTTTTGTTATTGATGTTAAAAGTTGTTGGGGAAAACTTCCAAAACTTTCAAATTCAAAAGTAACAACAAAGTGGTGTGTCTTTTTTCTGCTGTCCATACTGTGACTGTTGACAAGAGACAGGTGACCGTTGACCCCCTTACACTGTTTCACAGGCTGTGTGTTCTGAAACGGTCTGATGAAAAATTAAAGACCTTCACATATGAGCTTTCACCATTCCCTATGTCTATATTCACTCAAGATGGAATGAGGAAGGGCACAAAATCCTCTTTATATACATCATTTCAACCTGCTGACATTGTTGAAACACACGGCAAAACTAAATTTGTAGTTGTACACTCCCATGCAACTAATTCGACTAAAACGAAAAAACAGATTGTGAATACAAATGCACCATGTTGAGGTTAAAAACTAATTAAACTTTGTTTAAATAATACACTACACTTAATAACCTTTCATTGAACGCCGATATAAATTTAATGCAATTATAGATATAATACTTACACTTCTTCCATGCCATTTCTACTACAAATCCACAACATAAGTAGTTCGAAAAAAGTTCAAGAGATTTATATTTATTATAAAAGTTCCACTAATAATTTATTTTGTCATAAAATACATGTACAACATATGCTATGAATTTTCCTGTTATAGCAGCATCACTTCTCCATCTGACAGTAACGAGGATGTATAGTATTCATGCAGTCGACATACGATCCACTTTGTAGGAGGATTTTTAAACAATTTTAATTTCTCAAAACTGCTGTGCAAGATGAATATTTTTGGTGCAATTATTATACTGTCCTAATTTTAGCAGAAAGTCACATTCTGAGTCCCCAAAACATTTAGGCTGGTTTTCAGGTGATTATGTGTGGATATCTGTTATTTAGAATCTTATGGATTCAATAACTACACAAATTTTGCATTGTATACGCATCAAACATTGTATTTAACAGTTGAATCTCACTGTGAAACCATCAATACATTTTAGTGTTGGTAGACCATTTGATGGATCTCTTTCCAAAACTGGCAATAATACATAGCTCTTAATTCAAAGAATTTATACCACATTTCCCATCTATGAGTCATAACTAAATGAAGAAATCTGAATACATTTTCTGTTTAAAATCTATTTCGTTAGGCTATTTTGAAACTGGTCCAAAATATAGTAGGTTGGCCAATGAATGACCAATTTCAATCTACTTTATATTTAAGAGTTCAGATCTTACTGTCCACTTCTAATTATATTTTGTTATTTGCAGACCATTTACAAGGGTCAATTTAAATATTACATTAAAGGCCAGAAATACAATGCAATGATACATTACATTAAAGTAACTAAAATAATGCAATGATCAACTTCATACAGAAGTTTTTTCTCATTCCTCAGACCTGATAAGATTTGGGGCAAATTTCAGTTACGAGTCCTAAAATAATTCATGGGACGAGTTTATCAATACCAAATTTCAAACTTGGGCATAATGCTTACTAATGACTAGATTTTGGTGTTTTCAACTATTTATGAGTCATGCATATGTACTATTTTTTTAATAATTCAGAAAAAACTTAAATTTAGGAGTCTAATTCATTTGTGGAGGCATGCATAATGTAGGTACACACATTGCTGTATTAAAGGTCCAAAATTTTGAAAGCTGAATAACTGAATAACATCACATTACAAAATTATTTGAAATTACCTGAGGAGGGAGAAATCTTGCAATGGTTTTACTATTATTTTTTTTTATATATATCAGAACATTTATCATCTAGTGAGAAATTAAGATGCCTTATGAAAATATATGAATGGAAATCAAGTAAAATTGAATTAACACTAGGCTCTAACTCAAGTTTCAGAATGACAGATTTTCTTATTTACAATAGGAGTACTGAGAATAAATATTTTAGTTATGTATTTACTTATATGAATTGCTTATAAGATTTTCTTTCATATAAAATTCCTGAAACATTAATCATATATTGGTTAAAATGGTAAAAATCAAAAACAATCTAACCTCAGTACTGGAAAGACTCTCTCCTGGTTCTTCTTCTTCCCATTCTTCATCACTGTCCACTTCATAGTCAAAGAATTTCTGTAATGAATAAATATATTGTTAATCATAAGCCTACATTTTCAGTATGTGTAGTTTGTCAGACTAATTATATATTTGTATTGAAGCATTAAAAACAATCTTCTAACTTCTAGTCATCTAGCAAGAGCAACGTTTGCACCATAAAGATTAAAAATACAGGCTCCAATACAAATGTTATACAGTTCCCATTTGTTTTCAAATTTCACATCAAAATGAAGGATTTAAATCTCTCAGTAAAAATTTCACTCTACAATCAAAATACTTGAATATCTTCTATTTTCATTATTAACTGTTGCTAATCAGCAAAGAAATGAGTTACAATTCTGAGCCTCTTTCTGGATTTAAAGTGTATATACTTTTCCAATATCAGTTTTATTGTAATGAAGCTAGCATTAAGCAAGTAGTTTTTAAATAGTAGACTATCAGAGCAAAACCTTCCTCTTCCAGATACTATTGCCAAACTGCTCATTTCTTCCAGCAGAATGAAGATAAACTCCTCTTCCATACGACCTTCTAATGATGACGTCTTGAGCCCCACCATTTTTAAACCAAGATCTATAAAATCTACTTCTTTTTATCAGTGACAGTGCTTAAGAGATATAAGACAAACTATCATCTCGTGATACTTTAGGAACCTTTAACTAAAGTGAGTCTCCAGACCCATTTAATTACCTAAAGGAAAGGTAAGATACTGACGCATCATACAAAAAATTGTAATTATGCAAAAAAATTACAATAATTATGATACTACTTCATCATAACTATGCTTACTGTAAATACAATAAACTTTGAGAAATGTTGATGATAACGATTTTTAATATTATATTTCTATTGCTGCGATCACAATAATAACCCACACATTTGAATGCAAATAAATATTTCTCATTCAGCAAAGTTGTCGAATGTAAAAACATCCATTTACAAATCCAAAATAACACTGAGATTAATCATGAATCGTGAAGCCTTTGATCATCTTTATTCATTTTTTGCAGGAGTATTATTTTCCTGGACACACAATGCAGAAGCATGGTTTCAACTAGATAGAAAAGAGAATTAATGTCAATAGAAATAAGGAATTTGTCAATTAAAGTTAGAAGACAGATTATAGAAGATAAAAGAACTAGTCTTAATTTCCACATAGGAGCTGTAACAATCATGCAAGGAAGCTGATGTGAATTTGATGAAACATCTGTAAGTAGAGCAAATGGAGAAAAGTATCCCCCCCCCCCCCATTCTAACTAATTACATTAAGTATTATGATTATAGCTCATCATCGTATCAAAAAGTTAAGAGTTAAATTGTTTATTCTCAAAAAACTACTGTCTCTACCTGCTCTGGTTTTATCACTTAAAGAATACTATAATATCATTCTTCTCTTTTATTAATAAGCTTTCTGTAAATTTGTTAATATCTTGTATGTCTTTTGAAATCCCAGTTAATTTAAAAAGAATGTACTTAGAATAGTAAGTAACAGTAGCCAGTAATGACAAGTTTCATTTCCTTAACCCATCTTCACTGTGACTCCTCCATTAGTCCAGGTAATCAATTGACTAGAGGTTGCTAATTAAGAAACTTGTTTCAAATGTTAGCACAGTCCGACATAAAACATCATCATCTTCCTCAGGTTGAAGAAAACTGTTTAGATACTGTGTAAGATGCAGTGCTTTATGGAACAAGGATTTATTCCCCTTAGATAGAAAAGGCAACTCCTCTTCTGAAAAAAATTAAATCATTTCATTGATAAAACAAGAACTAAAGAGCTACTTCTGTAAATATTAAAAATGATTTTGAACTACAGATTCTAAAGTGATTGTATAAAATATATTCAAATTTTTCCCAGAACAACTTTTAATCTTATTTTCATTATTTGAACATTCATTCTTTTTATTTATTGACCTGTAGAATTGATATTCTTCAAGTAAAATTTTATACACCTTTTTTCATTTTTTTAAAAATGTGAATTCTTATCTAATTTCTTTTAATTTAATGATCCTTATAATAAACTTTATTTGATTAATTACTTTTATCTTGCATATTGCAACCTACTATATTTGTCTTTAAGATTCTTTGGAGGGAAAAAAAAAAGAAATAAATAAAACGGGGAAAAGTAAGGCCATAAATTGGGACTAGTCAGGCAATTCTGTTGGATGCTTACTTTATTACAGAAGATTTCATTTTATAGGCATGTTTAAAATTGAAATAAAGAACCTTTTTCACAACAAACTTGGCTTGAAGTTTTAATAAATGTTTAGTTTCAAGTAACTTTCTTATCGAATAAAAAATGTTGGAAATTTCTCCAATTAGGTTTGGAAGTCTTTGATGAAAAGAATCAAGTTAATGTTTGAGTGCTAAAACAAACATAAGTAAATCTGAAGATTTGGATAAAAGAACATGTGTGTAAGATTTGATCTATTTATTCAACAATGTCATAACTATATCCCAAACTGTAAACATTCGATTTGTTTTTCACATGAAATTTCTTTTCCAAGATACAGGAAAAACCATAAACCATTCCATGTGGAAATTTAACAAATTAACCAGATCTACTAGTCATCAACAACATTCCCAAAAATGATTTCTAATAGCTTCATAAGCTTTCAGTGATGTTGAAAATAGTATCTTGATACAGAGCAAGATTACATTAAAAGGAAAATGTACAATCAGTTTTTAAGTATCTTCAATTAATTAAATTAATGCTTAAATTTAAATTGTGTCTTATTTATTAAAATTTGATATTTTGTTAAGGATTCAAATCTTTAAAAAAAATTGGAGAATTTACAATGAACAATTTCTTTAGTATAATCGTTAATTGCTTTGTAATATTAATAAACGGCTTTAAAATCTTAATTTAAAGTCTATACATTTTAAATGAAGGTGTTTTCTTTGTACTAATTTGTGAGCTAGTATTTACAATAGATAAAAAGACACTTACAGTATCCTTTCCAAAAGGCTTCCTGGGCTGCACGGCTTTACTGGTTTTCTGCCAAGTTCCCCAATAAGGTGGTCTAACATTTTCATGAAACTGAAGCAGCTTTGCTCGGGGGTGCTTTTGTTCTCGTCTATTACTAGTATATGTTTCATCACAATCAATTGCAATTACTTCTATATCATTATCATCTTCATTTTTTTCAGATAGAGGCCAAGTATTCTTAGATTTTCCAAACAGATAGCTTCCACTCCGAAGTTGATTCAGATATAAAGTTGAGCAACCCTTCAATAAATAAATAAAAATGAGTTACCATCGCTCATTAAATTTAACTGTAATGAAAGTAGACAGACTGTAATGGAATAAAAATTTTTGGTTCTCAAAGCTTTGAATTCAATCAATAACAAGTCAGAAAATATCACTGAAATGTTTGAAGCACACAATTATAAATAAAGAAGCAAAAGTAAATAAAATTTAATCAATGAAAACATACTATCACAAAGGAACCTTCTTCATTATTTATAGTTTCTGCATTAATCTCTGTAACTCATTGTATTATGAAATGCACAAAGGTGATACGTCATCATGTATTTTCTTGTAGTTAACATATCATGAAACATATTTAAAAGCTAAAAAAATTTGACTTAATAAAAAAAGTCCCATTTGGCTGCTGGACTATAAATGAAAACAGATGTTTTGGCTATTCTGTAAATAGCTTCGCCCTTTTTCTATGTGAATCTGCCCGAAGCACTGATTTGCACCAAATTTGGCACACAGAGATACTTAATAGAAAATTTTTTTGAGAAAGTTTTGGCATGAAAATCACATATGCTTAGGAGTTATTATGGAACCAAAAAAATTGAGGTTTTTTCTCAAAAAAATTTTTTCTCAAAACTATAAAAGATATGATTCAGATAGCTAAAATACAACATGATGTAGTTTATTTTATGAAAAAACATATAATTCAAACTCTTACTTTAGCGGGAATTTCAGATGCTTATTTCTGAAAATTGCAAATTGTGTTCCCTAGCAGAGCGTTGTACAAACTTTTAACACCAGATTTGAAAAGTTCGGGTTCGATTTAGTCTAGAGAAAGTCATTTCAAAATTTTAAAGGGTGTAGAGCATAGTTAAAAAAAAAAAAAAAAAAAAAAAAAATCAGAAAGAACCAATGGATACTAGCTTCCACAGGTTTATATGTAAAAACCTTTTTGACGTCTTAGAGTTCTGTTTTTTTATTTCTGAATACAAAACTGGTGGCATAACAAACTGATATATTCTTGATTAAATAAAAATAGTTTTTATTATAATCCAAGTTATAACTTGTTCAATTCGTATTTTCAATCACATACACAGCATACTTTAAATACAACCCTAACAACAATGATTCAACAGCTATCACGGGTCATTATTGCACTTGTTTCAATGGACAGCGAACTATCAACTGCTGCTGCCACATTATGAATCATATTTACCTGAGCTTCGCAAGATATCAGTCTAAAACTTTATCAACATCTAGTTACCTGGACAATATTCTCTAATCGTCTAATGAGGTCATTCCTGATGATACTGATGACGAAGAAGATAACTAATACTCACAATCTCAAAATATTTTAAAGAATGTTAATCAGAATTAAAACACCAATCCAAATGTGATCATTATTTCTGCAGTTTGTTTGATATTTGCAGTTAGTACATGTATTTTAAAAGCTTAAAGTACAAAAAAAAAAAATTCTTTGATGTGATTGAAAATATGATTTGTAACAAAGTATAACTTGGATTATAATAAAACTTTTTTTATTTAATCAAGAACATTTGTTTGTTACACCAACCAGTTTTGAATTCAGAAATAAAAAACATGGAATTCAGACTTCAGTAAGGTTTTTAAGTATAAACCATTGAACCTTTCAGAAACTATGCTCCACAACTTCTTAAAATTTTGAATGACCTACTCTACACTAACTTGAACCCGAACTTTTCAAATCTGGCGTTAAAAGTTTGTACAACACACTGCTAGGGGACACAATTTGCAATTTTCAGAAATAAGCGTCCGAAATTCCAGCTAAAATACAGGTCCAAAATATATGTGTTTTTTTTTTTTAATATAAAATGAACTATATCATGTTGTCATATTTTAGCTATCTCAATCATATTTTTATCTTTTATAGTTTTTAAGAAAAATTTTTTTGAAAAAAAAAAAACAACAAAAAACCTTACTTTTTTGGGGGGGTTTTCCATAATAACTTAGCGCATGCAATTTTCGAGCCAAAACTTTGTCAAAAATCTAATAAGTAGCTTTAAGTATGCCAAATTTGGTTGAAATTGGTGTTTGAGGCAGATTTTAACTGAAAAAGGGTGAAGACCTTTACTGTATTTCAGTTGACTTTGAAATTTTTTTCTTCTTACATTTCCCTATGTCAAAATAATGATAAACTTTGGTTTAGAATTAGTGTAAAAATATTTAGTAATTAAATTTACAATGGCAGTTACTTCCACCTTGCATTATGTATTAATATGAATATTGGATAATAAAAACGACACACAAATGATATATTAAAACAGTAATGTAATGTATTCTTTACATACCGGGTGATCAAGAAATAAAAGGAGGTGTTCGGAGCCCTGTAGCGTGTTATGTACTGGACGAAATAGAACAAAAGTTGGCCACCATACACATTAAAGTATGCGGTTTCAATTTGTCGAGAAAAAAAAATTAGTACCAACAACGTCGATAAGGGAAATTCTGGCGCTGCAAGCACTTAATGTGTGAAAAAAGAATACATAACTGCCAATGAAAACAGTGAATAACAACACACCAAATACCAATGAAATTATTACAGCAACCTACAAAGTTGGCTCAAGGTGACCATCAGCCTGATGTTCCACTAATTGCATGCGATACACGAGGTTTTCAACGGTGGCTCACAGCATATCGGCATTTATTCGTCTGACATGTAATGTTATTTGATTTTTTAAGGTAGGAATGTCAGGAACATGTCCTTGATACACAATGCTTTTCAGGTAGCCCCACAACCAGAAATCGCAAGGATTCAGATCAGGGGACCTCGGAGGCCAATTCATGGGAAATGCGCGACTAATTACTCTAGCGTCTGTGAAATGTTGATGCCACCTGATATCTGATGTGCGGTGGCGCACCATCTTGCATGAAAATGGTAGAATCGATGCAATTTCTTTGCTGCAGTTGAGGTATCACAAAGTTGAGGTATCTCGAGCATAGCGGCATACCTGTCGGAATTGACAGAACAAGTCACTAGTCTATTTCTACTAACTTCTTCATAAAAGTATGGGCCGATGATAAAAGCAGTGAACCCACACCAAACTGTGACTTTCAGCGAATGTAAAGGGATCTCTTGACCAACGTGTGGATTTGTATCAGCCCAAATATGGCAGTTGTGTGTGTTGATATCACCATGCACATGGAAGTGAGCTTCATCGCTCCATAATATCCGCCACTGCCACTCGTCATCCACTTCCAATCGAGCCAAAAAATCTCAAAGCAAACTCTAATCGGGTATTTCTGTCCCCTGGGAGCAATTCTTGAATGGGTGTTATCCTAAACGGATAAAATTTCAAGATCTTACGCAATATCTTCTGCACCTTCGACAACGGGATATCTACTTTTGCTGCAGTTGAGGTATCACAAAGTTGAGGTATCTCGAGCATAACGACATACCTGTCGGAATTGACAGAACAAGTCACTAGTCCATTTCTACTAACTTCTTCATAAAAGTATGGGCCGATGATAAAAGAAGCAGGCAGGGTTCCCACACAAAAATGAAATTAAATTCCCTGAGTTTTCCAGGTTTTCCAGGTATGATTTAAAAATTTTCCAGGTTATTATCTTTAAGCTTATGTACTTCCCAATTAAGCAAAATATAGCGGTACTTCCATTCGCAAAGAGTTATTAGAGTATTTAATTTGATCATGTTATAGCAACGTTTGGAATTATGAAATATAAGGCTGAAAATTTTAAAATGTAATAAAATTAAAATAAATAAAATAAAAATGCTCCATAAATATAAAAAATAAAAATATTTAAAATGTTATTTCTAATCAAATAAAATACATGAAACCAATTGCATTAAAGAATGAGCAGCATAAATTTTAATTTGTACCTATTACACTTATTGTATTTGGCACAATGTTCAGATTAAAGCTTTTATTTTTATTATAAACTTAGTGTATTAAATGGAAATATAGTCACCAGTGTAATTTATTTAACGGTTTCCTGTTATGATTCGAGCTCTTTCAATTGTTGTGCTATGGCCTTTGCGTTTTTTAGCATCTTTCGTTGCTTTGATTGCAAAACACGTATCTCATTTGCTTTGCGCTTTCTATCTTCTATTTCACTAGCTTTAGAGTCAATTTTCTTTTTTCTTTTCTTTTCCAATGCTTCTTCATATCTACTATGTGCTTCTCTCACACTTTGGATCATATCTTTATTGACATCTACATTAGACACTCCTCCTGCTACTTTCACTGCATCATAAACTTGACGAATGGCCACAAGTGATTCTTCTTTAAGATTTTCAACCAAAACTTGTTTATTTATGGAAAATCCACTTTCCACATAGGCATTGCCATGAGATAAAATCAAAATCATTTTAATTACACCCCATAGCTCAAAGAACTCCTCTTTATTATGAAGGATACCCGTAAAGAAAGAATCCAGTTCATCCTTTTTGATTGAGAAATTTAAAAATGTCTCTTTCAATTTCTTTTCACTGCTTACTTGATTTAATAAAATCTTGTACTGTCGAACTACTTTATCTCCAGCCACGCCTTTTATTCTTTTCTTCTTGAGAAGTTGCTGCACAAGATTTTTCATACGCTGAGAGCAACGTGTTGGATACTGAACAATTTGCTTTGGAATTAAACAGCTGGATGCCCGGACGATAGCAAACTTCAGTGGACTACGTTCCATTAATTTTTCTGTTGTTGACTGCAAAAAAACTCTGCAACTTTTAAAAAATAATAAGTTTGTCTCTTTCTGAAGCACCACAGGCTTTCAATGCAACCATGGCACTAACTCCGATGTCAATTTTGGTTAATGTAGTTAAGTTGTCAGCGTTCTTAACATCAATTTGAATCAACTTGAGCATTATCCAGTATGTCCTTCTTGACGAATCTTCCCATTACTTCTCTAATGATCTCTACAAGTGAATCATGAAGGAATGGAAACATGGCCTTTGGAGTTTGATACATTCTCAAAAAAGATTCAAATGAGCTAGCAAGATTCATGAAGAAGTTGAGCTTTGCAAGCATAAGAGAATCTCGAAGTCCTACCATGATATTTGACAAAGAATGTGATGACTGGAAACGTTTACTTTGGTGAAAAAACGTTTTTAAATCAGGGAAGGTGTCTATAACTCTTTCAGCGACCGATGCATTTTGGAGCCAACGAGATGCACAAAACTTCTGAGGTAGATCAGCTTTACCAGTAATCCTAACATAATCTGCATGCCGAGCAGGAGAGTCTCTAAAAAAATAATAGAGGCCTCTAAGGAACTCATTTATATTCCATTCTGATTTCTTGTGGCCAAACTGAAAAGCACCATGAACAACATGAAGACCACAGCTTCCAACTGATAATATCTCTGGATCTTCCTCGTCTGTTACCAAATCTGTAGACAATTCACGAAAGAAAGCCCAATTTACATTTGGACCGTCTATCGACAATTGTATCATTTTTTGCAGAGGTAGAGAGGCTAAAGCTTCTAGGAACTTTCTGAGGAGATCTTTTGCTGTTGTGTGCCCTAAAAATACCGATGTAAGGTAACCTTATTCTCAAGTGTATCCCAGTATCTCAAGACAATGTCCATTTGTTCACGCTGAACTACTTTGTTCAAGGACTCATCAAAGCATACAACAAAGGAAGAACTCAACAGGAGATCATCAGTCAATGAACGTGTAAAATATGGTGCCAAACCATACAAAATCAAATATGACATTTTTGTGGGACCAAGAGCAAACTGTTCAGCAATCCTACTATCGTTAAACAGTTTTTTAAAAAGGTGTCCTAATCCTTCCTGAAAATTGAATGAACCATGACAATTTTTAAAGTCCAGATGATTTCTGCAGCTTTGACATCATCATTTGAAACAAAATTATCCAAGGTTGAACATGATTTACTTGATGAAGGAACAGAAAGTGATGTTACTTGTGATTGTTGTTTTTCTGCAACACTGCCATTATCTTGTTTATTGTTAGCATCCACATTGCATGAGAAATAGTTCTTCAAAGGCATGCATGATTGAGAGACAGCATTTCTCTTGTGTGTAACACTTTTAGAATGGCTTACTACAGCTTGACGTCCCATTTTACTAAGTTCAAATACTTTCTTACAAATTTTGCACTTAGCTTGCATTTGGTTTTCTATCTCCTCTAGCCACTGTGACCATTCTGGGTTGACATGAGGATCAATCCATAAATGATTAAAGCTAGTTCGAAAATGAGACATTCTTAAAAAATTAAAGAAATGCGAGAAACTCAATTTTAGGGAAAAAGTTGTAACGGAATGGACTGAAACGTGCTCGTACCGGCACGAGCTTTACCATCATGGCTACCGGATGTTGATGACTGCGGGGCTGCTAATTAAAGGATTAGATATTTTAAATACTCTTTTATTTTAGAGGTCAGATTAAATTTTTACAACAGCCACTCTTCATTATAATTGTTTAAAAAATATCCTTTTTTAACTTAGCATCTATCATGAGAAACTTTAATTTTGTCTGCTGAATAATTATATCGATTACTTGAGCTTTAGGTGATCTTTGGATTCAGAATAGCGGGAGGCTTGAACTTGTAGGAATCCTTGAGTGAAACACACGTAATAATAACTTAACAAGAATTCCCTGAGATTGATATGTTTTCAAAATTCATTGAGAATTCCAGGTTTTCCAGGTGTATGGGAACCCTGTGAACCCACACCAAACTGTGACTTTCGGCGAATGTAAGGGGATCTCTTGACCAACGTGTGGATTTGTATCAGCCCAAATATGGCAGTTGTGTGTGTTGATATCACCGTGCACTTGGAAGTGAGCTTCATCGGTCCATAATATCCACCACGGTCACTCGTCATCTACTTCCAATCGAGCCAAAAAATCTCAAAGCAAACTCTAATCGGGTATTTCTGTTCCCTGGGAGCAATTCTTGAATGGGTGTTATCCTAAACGGATAAAATTTCAGGATCTTACGCAATATCTTCTGCACCGACGACAACAGGATATCTACTTGTCGTGATATTTAACGTGCACTGCTGGTACCCTGCTTATTAGCAATTGCCTGATCCTGAACAGCAGTTGCAACTTCTTCAACTTGTTCCTGCTTGACACTTTTACGTCCTCGGCCTGGTTGCACACCACGAGTTCCTGTTCTTTCAAATTTTTCAACCATTCTTCGTAAGTTAGTTATGGTCATCGGTCCTCTACGTAACTGTTTTAACCGTCAGTATTCACGAAGAGCAGCATTGGCATTTTCATCCCGCTGATAAAACAGCTTTACTAATAAGGCACGATCACGTAGTGACTACGCCATCGACGGGCGACTTCTTGCAGAATGACTAGAATTCCCACAACCCCTCCTTTTATCCTCGATAACGTGTCACAAAGTACCCGACTATGTAAATTTCGTGCTGCATTTTCCAACCGCAGCGCCAGAATTTCCCCTATCGGCGTTGTTTGGTACTAATTTTTTTTTCTTGACATATCGAAACAGCATACTTTAATGTGTATGGTGGCCAAATTTTGTTCTAATTCGTCCAGTACATAACACGCTACAGGGCTCCGAACACCACCTCTTATTTCTTGATCACCCGGTATTTCATCTTTAATATATCATTTCTTCTCTAAAGTATGTGTGTCGTTTTTATTATCCAATACTCATATTACTGTATTATTTATATATTTTATAAATGTTTAAATACCGGGTGGGCATAAAATAACGTGAGGTGTTCAGAGCCCTCTAGCGAGGAATGTATTGGATGAATCGTAACTACATTCGGTGGACATACAGAGTGGAACGTGCGGTTTCGATTTAAAAAAAAAAAATAGTAATATAGACAACGTTTATTTGTAATTACAAATAAGGTTCCATATGACCACCATAGTCATGTTCCACGAGCTGCATGCGGTGCACGACATGTTCCACGAGCTGCATGCGGTGCACGACATGTTCCACGGCAGCTTGCAAGATATCGTAATGGATTTGTTGCACCTATAATGTAATTCGATCTTTCAACGTCGGGATATCGGGGACATGTCCTTGATACACAATGCTTTTAAGAAATCCCACAGCCAAGTCATAAGGATTGACATCAGGCGACCTGAATTATGCAAATTAGTGTGTTAACAGCGCCACATTTTCCCTTGTCGACTTTTGATACTATTTTTTTTTTAATCGAAACTGCATGTTCCACGCTATATGTCCATTAAATGTTGTTACGATTTGTCCAATACATTCCTCGCTAGAGGGCTCTGAACACCTCACGTTATTTTATGCCCACCCCGTATATCATTTCTTCCCTAAAGTATGTGTGTTGTTTTTATTATCCAATACTCATTAATTATATTTTCATACACGTAAACATCGTATCATATTTTAAATTATTTATTAAATAAATAAATAAAAAATCTACTATAGAAGTAATTAAAAATTAATCAGAATGGCTAAATGACTAAGACGAATATAAATAAAATAAAAAAATGAAGAGACTTATCAAGTTGCAAAAAAAACAAACAAGGTCTTTGTGATTATCGCATTCACAGGCAATGTTTTAAAATCACATGATCTTTTTCAGCCAAATCCAATGAGCATGAACTTATTTCTGCATAACACATTTTTTATAAAAAAAAAAACCACTTTTACAGATAATACATAATTTTAAAAATAACTACTTTATATGATCATGATGTAAGTAATTCTATGCAAGAATTGACAAATGAATCTAATGATTGATAATCCAAAACTCGCTATCATTCATTATCCTCCATTACTTTGAATATTTTAGTATTTTAATTACTTAAATACTTTGAAATAGCATATCAAAGGATCTTTAAGGCCATAATATTTCTATTCAATTTGCAATATAAGGAAGAAAGAGAGAATATTTAAACTAAATACTTGATTAATTAAGCTTTCATCAAGATATGAGCGCCTGGAAACTTCTAAATCAACACGACAAACTGGAGCCAGGCGCATATTTTCCCTAATTTGAAATGGTTTAAAAAGTCCATCTTCATCATTCTAAAATAAAAGTTTAAAAATGGAAAAAACATTATTAATTGCAAAAAAGTAAAAATAATATATATTAATTAATAATTACAATCAAGCATTGTTAGAAATATAAAATTTACCCAAAAGAGGGGATTATACGTTTGAAATAAAAACATCACAGAATAAAAACATGATACATTTAAAATTTAAACATCTGCAACACTCCGCTAAAAAACTTGAAGTGATAACAAACAAAACAAATATCATTAATCAAATTATTCTAGCAAGTTAAAATGAGATGTTTTAGCACTGCTGAATTTCTCTTTGTAAAAGATTGCTCTAACATATAATGTTCATTTACAGCCAGCTTGTAAAAAACATGAAAATCTTGATAGCATGGTATTTGTTCAGAGTGTACCATCTGGAAGACTGCTGAAGAAAGATATGTATCTATAAAGTGAAAAACCACAGTTTGCCTTTGAATAATTCTAAAGAAATAGGTATTTCAGAAATCTGAGTCCAAGAATATTTAAGCAAGGACATTTAATCCAATGTCCAAAAAATGGTATAAATTGGCAAACAATCATCCTTGTCAAGGAGAACTACCTGAATAGTGAGCTAAATTTTTTTGAAAGGAATGCTACGTCAATCATAATATTTGAAAATGTGCGAAAATAGCACGACTTGTGGGGAAAACCAGGGGAGCAAAGAGTACGGCCCGAAAATGTTAAGAGTGGGAAAATTTCGATACAGCTTTTAAAAATCTCTCACTAGATGACTCTGTCTGTTTTGACCTATTTAAAGAAAGCTCCCATGGTGTAAGATTAGTAGTTAAGCAGCTTTTCTTGTAATGATCCTTGCACACAAGTTAATTTAACTGCTTCCCAATTCTGCCAGAGGACAAAAGCATTTAGGGGCATTCTTTCGGACGAGATATTAGTTGGGGACCCTAAGCCTGTGCTTTCTTGTTGTTTGCGGGAATAATTTCTAAGAATAAATAAAAATTAAGTAAAATTACGTTTTTTTTTTTTGTTTTGTTTGGTGGGTTTTAAAATTTTACATTACTTGAAAATTATGTTGTAAAAAACAAAAATAATAAAATATTGTACATCACCTCATCTCTTAGTAACGAGTATTATTTGTCATAAAAAAATGTGAAAATATTTCATTTTCGGATTTTCATTTCAAAATGTATTCGTAAGTTCAGTCCCTTGTACATTTGAAAAACAGAGAATGGATGAAATTTAAAATCATAAAAAGAATTTTCTTTTATAATTATTATGATTATTAATTAGGCAATTAAAAAAATTAGTAGCTCAAATTACCACACATAAAAATAAAAGATAAATAATTTAAAAATTAAATCTAAAATTAACTTATTTCATCACATCAATAAAAGTTAAAAATAACAATATTCTATAGATTTTTTTATGAAATGTACATTTGCTAACAGATTGTACATATTTAGAGAAAGTAGGTAAATCCTGAAATTTCATTGGCGTCTAATGAAGAGTAGAAGAGTTTAAAAATTAAAATGTTACAAATAAAAAAAAAAAAAAAAAAAAAAAAAAATCGCATCACGCATTGGCTCATGGTCTTAAAAATTGGAACTGAAAGTGTTTACTGAATCCTAGCACAGATCTAGGCTGCTATATGCATTATTCATTGTGTGGTCAATTAACAAGTAAACAAAATAAAAAATGTGAATAAATTGTTTCCGTACTTAAAACTTTGCTTTAAAAAAAAATACGTAAGTAATTGAAATAAGCCACAGAACATAATTACATATGAAAAGGAAAGCTATTTATAAAAAAAAAATACAAATTTATTTCATTTTGTAATGAAA